>OX101818.2:39323691-39960191 GCA_944452925.2 Chrysolina oricalcia | reverse complement strand
CGGAAAAGCACGTCTTCAGATGAAAAATTAGTATTATTATTACAGTCATTTGCACCACCAAGAATTGACGGCATAGTGACTAAAGTTATTTTTTCATATAGCAGCATCGTTCTGAATATGTTTCATGCTGGGTCAAATGACCCCCCAAAATTGTTATATGGGCTTGTAGTCTATTATTTACCCATGGCGAATTTACCTATAATGCACTAGCTATTTCAAACTCTTGCACTACTTACCCCCAATATTATGTGGCCCTTTCCAGGCAGAGATGGACAAGATAAGACCATTTTTTGCGCCTTTTTTTATTTATCTTATATGTTTGACGGCAACTATAATATATTGACCTTGGGGGTCAGCTGGTTTCCTTGATTTCCTTCTATCACAAGAATCCTGGGGTGTTCGGTCTGCCAGATTTCCAACTGACACACGTAGACTTTTTTTACTAAGGTAACCGCAAACACCTTTGTATTGTCTTCCACAACTATAATTTCCTCAGTCGTGGCTTGGTTTTTAACTTTTTCCGCTCGTCCATGGTACAGTAAGTTCAGCTTTTCCTCACAGGTCCTCAATGGTGAGGCATCCCAGGTAATTTCCCCAATTGTAGTGTCGAAACAGTAGCCCTTTAGATAAGGGCAGACGACGCCCCTTAGCAAACTTACTTCGTTTTCCTCCATCTTGATTTTTGCCGTGTAATCCGTTGTCCTAATTTTGATGGTCGCTATGATAACCACATTTTTCCATACTCGTCCGTTTTCGTGATAGGTCGTTCCTTCGCAGCTCCCTGCGGTGTCCACTTCCCCTTCCAGTGTTATAGAAGCTGTCGTGGTGCCATTCATCGTTATTCCCCCAATGTTCTGCCGATATATGTTGAGTGTTCGGTAACGGTGGACGTTACGACACTCCTCTGCGCCAACCCGGTAAATGTAGTTACTTATTCCCCCGGCTACTATAGAACTGTGACTGTGCATGCCACAGTGACTTATGATGCGTGTCACTTCCACCAGGCAAGTCCACACTTGTTGGAGAGATAATTCGTCTCTCTGGATAACTTTAATGTCCACCGCTTCACTTTGGTACGTACTCTCTATTCCCGGGCACTCTGCTACGTCCCGTATTGAAACCGCGGTGGTTTCAGCGTTTTTGTCGTCGCAGTCGTAGGCAATTATTGTCTTCACCTGAGTGACGAAACAGGAACACAGGAGGTAGGTTATTCCCACCACCATTAGTATTGTCCTAGTAGGCCCCATAGTGTCCTCTTCTTTCTTCGGGAATCTTCTCTTTCCCTCGGTGGCGTTAGTTACGTGTAATAGGTTTAATCAAATTTATCCATGAGAAAAATAAATAACAAAACGTTTCCCTCAATATCAAAACAACAACCAAAAATAAAATAAAATTTTCAGAAAATTTAAACAACGACAATAATAGGAGACAACCCTGTATTTACTTATGCTATTTGGTTCCAGTTATTTAATTCACTAAAATCCGATATCTATAAAATACTAATATGGAATAACCACATTTTCTCCACCCTAAAGTGGGACATTTAACCTATATTCATTAACAACAAAAAAAAGTCTTTAATCCGCCGTTGCGGACACCATACCTGTAACAAAACAATCATTAGTATTCAGGTATATAAATATGTAACTACAAAAAAAATCAACTCAGTACAATACCCCAAATCCTCAGGGTATAAAACACCCCTGACTCATGCCAAAACTTGGCTTCATACGTTCACAACGTATGCTCAGTCCCGATCATACAGGTCCGTATCCTACGGACATAAAATTTCGCGCCCGGCCTTAAAATATAAGTTCCAAGGGCCAACAAAAATTAGGGTCATCTCGGACCAACTGATTCGGATTCTATATGCATTCCCGACAATATTTTTCTCAGATGAGGGAGCAATCCCCCATACCGTTATGCTCATATCCGTGACGTTCGAAACGTCTAGGCTCAATCTGCTCAGAAAAAGGGAACAGTCTCCACATACGGTCACATACCGTTCAGACGTTGGAAACGTCTAGGCTCATTTTGCTCAGAAAAGGGAGCAATCTCCCTATACAGGTACGTTTATCGTTCGGACGTTTGAAACGTCTAAGCTCCTTCTGCTCAGAGGAGGGAGCATTCTCTCCATACAGGTACGCCTTATAGGCAGTCGAGCAGACTCGTACGACTTCAATCAATTTGGAGGAGTGAAACCAGCAGATAGTTCACCTATACACAGATGGGCGCAACTATATTAATTTAAATAAACGCCTAATACCTCAACACAAACTTGGAGGTGTATCCACGATTCGCCAAAGCGCTGCTTGGAGAAGCAAAGAAATGAAGAAAAAGAAGAGAAGATAAGAAAAGAAAAAAGTGGGAGATTTATATTTAGCATCCAGCTAACTCAGGTGATGTTAGGAGTTTCCTCTGAGTCATGAGTAACGGGGCTTCGGCGTCAGCTCTGGTCATAGCTGCGTCAAGAATAACTGGACCCCATACCTCGGGGTAACTCCCTCCCTTAACCCCCCATGGTTGTGCCATACTTCGTGGGATTTTTACCCCCCCCCGGTGGGCACGATTCCAGGCGGCAAAATTCTTGGACCCATGCCGCTGGGCCAAATCAAAATAAGGTACCACTCCATGCCTGAGTAGGTTTCCTCCGCTAAAAAAAAATGTTTCATTCTCATATTTTACCAGGCGGCCTCGCCAAAAAAAACATGAAATCTCTATGTCTGAGTATTGTCGACTTCTTCAAATAGATCTTATACTCGGGGTTCGACTTGATAATGTCACCCCCCTGTTTTCCTCCTCTCATGTTCCTCTAATATCCCCAGCGTTCTGGGCTCTCCTCGCTAGGGTAGATCGCTGCAGTTGCCCCGCTGGTTCTTCCAGCAACCCTTCTTCTTCGCTGGCTGACTGTTCCTCGCTTTCTGTTTCTTGGCTTCCTTCACTGTCACTTTCTGGGAGAGGTACCTCGACATAGGGCGGTATCATCCCTGGGTGGAACTTCCTATGTTCTTCTACCCCTTCTTCGGGTTCGCTTTCACTGGCCGTTTCTTCGGATTTCTTCTTCCGTCTTCGAGTCTCTTCCACTACTTTACGATCCTCCTTGGACCTTGCAATATAAGGCTTCAGCCTATTTACGTGAACAGTCTGTTCCTGTCGTCCACCGCATTTCCTTATTTTACAGGTCACGGACCCCTTTATTTCCGTGATTCGGAATGGTCCAAACCAGCTCTTTACCAATTTCCTTGATAAGCCCTTCTTAACTGCCATGTTCTTCAAATACACTTGATCCCCTACAGCGAACCCATGCTCTCCGGCCTTCTGGTTGAACCTCTTTATCCTCTTCGCCTTTTATCTTTCGGTATTTTGGTACACCTCAGTGTATACTCTCCTCAACCTTTCCACGAATTCTGCTACGTAGTTGACATCGTAGTCATATCTTACTCTCCCTGATCTTATGAATCCATCTACGGGGAGTACCTGGTCTCTCCCGTGGAGCAAGAAATAGGGGCTGTATCCTGTGGAATTATGGGTGCTCCCCCTATAGGCCATAAGTACGAACGGGATACAGTTATCCCAGTCTCGTTGGCTCTCGATAATGTAGTGGGACAGCATATCCTTGAGCACCCTGTGCATCCTTTCTATTTGCACGTTCGAAGTTGGAGCGTAGCTTGCTGTCTGTATTTTTCCAATCTCCAGGGCCTTGCACGTCTCCTTGAAAAGGCTGGAAGTGAAGTTCGCCCCTCTGTCTGTTAGTAGTCTCTTCGGTGTTTCATGTCGCACAATGACCTGTTCCGCGAATGCTCGTGCGACTGTGTCTGCCTTTTGGTCTGGTAGCGGAATTGCTTCGACGTACTTGGTGAAGTAGTCTTGGAACGTTAATAGGTATCGATTTCCATTCATGGAAGTCACCAATGGTCCTACGATATCCATGGACGTCAATTCCCAAGGTTCCGTGGTTGGAGTGAACCTCTGGAGCGGTGCTTTCTTCATGTGAGGGGATGTCTTCCTGCGGCTACATGATTCGCAGCTAGCGCAGTAGTGAATTACTTCACTGCGCATATTTGGCCAAAAGAATCTTCGTTTCAAGCTGCACAAGGTCTTCTGTTGTCCTATATGTCCTGCCATCGGTGCATCGTGGAAATCTTCCAATACCCTGGCTGTAAATTTCTTTCGGACAACTAATTTGTCCCCGTCGTCTTCTGTACGATACAGAATTCCATCCTTTGACCTGTAGTAGCACTCTTCATTTTCCCAATGTCCATTCACCAACTTAACAATTTCTTGGCAAAAGATGTCATTTTCTTGGGCCACTCGTAACTCTTCTCTGTCCCATTCGGGTATCATGCCGACCTCAGGTTCTTCGACGACTTTTACTACGCAAACTTTCGGGGTGTTTTCATATACGAAAATTTTGATCACGGAATTGTGAAATACGAATTCCAACATTTCGGATACTCGATCCCATGATAGTCCATCTAGACCATATCCTATCCTGGGAATGGCTAGAACGGTATCCTTATTTCGTTCACAACACGATCTAAGATCTTTTAAGACGTTCCAAATAGCTCGTTTTTCGTAATAAAAATCTTTAGTTATTAAATAATAAATATTCCGTTCTGGTAAGTTTAGCTCGGCGGCTTATCCCACACCTTTCTGTTGTAGCTCCAAAGTCTCTACGGAGCCGTAAATAGATCTAAATTTCTGGGCAATTCCCTTTCCCATAGCAAAGTCTTGAGATACGCAGTGAGCCAGCGCCCAATTTTCCGGTGCAGAAAATAAATCTCCCTGGCGTGTGATGACATTTTTTACTTTTGGTACCTGGTGGCTCTTACGATACTCCTCGAACTCTTCGTATTCCAAGTCGATGAAATGGTCGTCCTTATTGTTCATTCTGCTTAGCGCGTCGGCATTTCCATGAAGTCTTCCCTTCCTATGGATTACCGAAAAATCATATTCGGCTAAGGTTAATGCCCATCTCACGAGTCTTGACCCTGGATCCTTCAAGGTTAGCAACCACTTCAACGGTCTGTGGTCGGATATGACAGTGAACTTCTTTCCATACAGGTAACATCGGAAAGTCTGAATTCCGAAGACTACCCCTAACAATTCCTTTTCTGTAGTGGCATAATTTTGTTCAGCTTTCTTGAAAGTCCTACCAGCGTAGGCTACCGGTCGTTCGTAGCCATCTCCTACTTGGCTAAGAACTGCCCCCACTCCTGATCCAGATGCGTCCGCTGCCACCAAAAATGGCTGAGTAAAATCTGGGAAGATCAGCACCATGTCTGAGGTTAACGTATCTTTCAGGGTCTGGATAGCTTCCAGCACCGCAGGTGTCAACTCGAATTTCACCTCTTTCTTCGTCAAATTGGTCAGTGGGGCAATCAGCTCAGCCGCATTTGGTATGAACCTCCTGTACCAGTTTACCAGTCCCAGAAATGACCTCACTCCTCTTACATTCTTCGGTAACGGGAATTGATGTATCGTCTCTATTTTCTCAGGGTCTGGGAGTACCCCATCTTGTGTGATCATATGACCTAAGTATTTCACTTTCTTTAACAGAAAATTGCATTTGCTTGGTTTCAGTTTCACATTAACTTCTCTCAGTCGTTTAAAAACATTTCGTAGTCTATCAATATGGTCTTCCGCGCCGGTAGAGTTAAAAATGATGATGTCATCCAGGTAGACCATACATATGTTTCCCGCGAGCCCTGACAAGGTGATATTCATAAATCTTTGGAATGTCGATGGTGCATTTATTAGTCCAGAAGGCATTTTCATGTATTCGTAGTGCCCTTGAAACGTACTAAAACCTGTGAGTGGTATGTCTTTCTCCTCCATGTCTATCTGGTGATAGGCTTCTGCAACATCCATTACTGAAAATAACGCTTCTTTTCCTGAGCTATAACCCTGTATTAGGTCCGAAATATTTGGTAGGGGGTAATACTTCTTTTTTCGTCACGCTGTTGAGTCCCTGGTAGTCAATACACATCCTCACCTTCTCACCTCCATTTGTCAATTTCTTGGTGACCAGCACTACGGGTGCTGACCATGGGCTGTATGATGGTCGGATAACATCCGCCTCCAGTAATCTATCGATTTCTTTTCGTAGAACTTCTCGTTGGTGGTAGGGTATAAGGTGCCTCACATATAGGTTGTGCTTCTGGCTCAAGTGTTATGCTATGCTTGACCTTGGTGGTACTGGATCTTACCACATCTTCTTCCAAAAATAGATCCTGGTATTCTTGAATCAAGGTCTTCAACTTCTTCTTGGTCTCTTCCTCTAAATGATCCAATTCAAACCCGCTGTTCTTCCGTTCTTCGTCTCCCAGTTTGACGGTGCCAATCATCCTATCCGTCTTGATCAATTCTTCTTCCATTTTCTCGCATGATACTGCGGTGGCCAGTTTTTTCTTCTTATTCAGTTTCACTTCTGTGGGTGCAAGATTCACGATTCGTACCCAGATTCGTTTAGCGTTATCCGTCACGCTAGTTGCTGCGTGGACATGACTGTCTCCCATGTCCACTGGTTCGCATATCACTAGTTCCCCTTCTATTTCTTTCTTCAGTTTGACCGCCACTATTACTTCTGTTCTTGCGGGAATAATAACTTCTTCTTCTAGTGGTATATCTGTCTCCCAACGTTGCGGTGAGCCTCCTTGGCTCGTGGGATCCTCTCCCGTTTCTTCTACATTTTCTTCCTGAGATTCCTCTGTCTCTTCGATTGACACTTCTCCATCCTCAGGTGGGATGTCAGTTTGAATGCCAATGGTACATACTTCTATCTTCTTCTCAGCCTGTAACTCCTCTTCAACTGGTACTTCAAGTTTCTCTGGCAAGGTATCCGTTTGAACATCAATATGGCGACTTTCCGTTTTCTTTCTTTCTTCTTCAGCTTCAGCCTCTTCCTCGGCTTGCTTCGTATTTGGAGTTTCGTAGTCGCTTCTCCATTGCGTTTCTTCCAAATCCTCCTCCTTGTTGTTTTGGTAAAAATCTCCTACTTTTTGGCACCATGCCCTTCTCTCTTGATGACTTGTCCTCGGCGCTGCTTCTCCTGTAGCTTCACCAATTCTTCCGCTTTCTCCAGAGTCAAATTTTCTTCTAATAACAACATCACGCTCATTTCCTTCATTAAATCCTTCCGTAATCCTGTTTTGAACTGATTCAGTAACAATTCCCAGTTTTGTTTCTTGATTCCTGCTTCTTCCTCCTTTGTGGCTCCGTTTAAGTTCCCCTTCAATAATTTAGCTCTTAGCGTGCGCAACGTCGTACAGAATGGGGACACGTCCTCGTCAATCCTTTGAGAACATCGACTAAGATTCCATAGAATTTCTCCCGGTAGTTTCGCTGGCATAAATTTTGTTAACAATCTGGACTTTAAGTCCACGTAAGTAAGCGCGTATAACCCCTCGTCTGCTTTAAAAAAATTATAGGCCTCGCCGGCAAGTTTAAATTTAAAAAGTTCAAGAGTTTCATCTTCCGACCAACCATCGAGTCTCGCTCGCGCTTCGAGTTTTTCGAAGTATCTCGCCACGTCCTTACCAACAAAATTATCCAAAGTGGTTGCCACCATTCCTAAAGAGTAGGCGGCGATCAACCTAAGAGCTGCTGCCCCTGCCGTTATAATAGCAGGATTGGGTCCTGCCGTGCCACCAAGAGGTGTAGCAATTGGCGCCTGAGTATTGGGGGGAGTGTTTTGCATTTTGTTAAGTTTTTTTTTTCTTCTTTTTTCCTTTTCTTTCCTTTTTTTTTCTCTATTGAACCTTGCTCCAAACCGTACGTAAACCTTTTCCTAGCCTTGGGTTATAAAAAAATAATTATGAACTGACTTCCTAAGTTTCACCTTCACCCTGTATATTAAAAATTAAAAAAAATAAAAAGTAAAAAAAACTCAATTGGCTTTTCCGATTCACCTTGTATGAATAAACAAACTTTAACTGATTCAACATACTTCAACTTATAAACAAACAAAAAAAATATCTTTCCACTTTTTCAATTCACCTTGTATAAATTAGGTAACAATTTGTTGCAACTTTACCCTGTATATAAAAATTATTGAAAGGAGAAGAAAAAAAAATTATATTTGATTAGCTTTCCCGATTCACCTTGTATAAATTAGCAAAAAAAATTTAACCGACTCCATATACTTCAGAAGTACAACAACAACAAACAAATTCATTCAACTTCTCCGGTTCACCCTGTATAATAGAAAAGCAAAAAAAAAGTTATTATAAACTGACTTCAACTTATGTTTCAATTTGACCCCCCCAAAAAAATTACGTTAAATTCCACAAAGAATATTCCACCTACTTTTCGGATTCACCCTGTATGATAATATTTCCTAGATTCTGAATCGCGTTCAACTTTACCTAGAAAAACAAAATCAACTTCAACAACGAATGTTCAACCTACTTTTCTGTAACACCGTATACAAATTATAGCACCCTAATATCGAACGAAACAAAAAAGCCAGCTATCGCTTCAATCCGCTCTAAAAAAAAATTATGCAGGGAAAAAATTAATTCAACCGCGTTTTCTCAGTAAATGATAAACTGTTTTCCCGACTTTACTCTAACTTGAAAATACTAATACTGACACACAAAAAGAAATTTGTTTCGATCCGCCAAGAGCAGTAATAATAATATTAATAAAAACTTCTACTAAGTTCGTAAGTTTAATCAGTATGAAACAACACAAAAAAAATTAACGCGACTTATTTAAAATGAAAATCGTATGTCTTCCGCAAAAACTAAAATTCAACAGATGTTCTAAATTCGTACTACGTTTCTAGTTCGCCCTGTATATAAAGAAAGCAAAAAAAAAATCAAATATGATATGTTATAATATTCCAAACGCCTTTCAAATGTACCGATAAATCAAATAAACAGAAAAGAGAAAAATAAAATAATTCTGATAGTTTTTCCACAGTAAACGCTTTTTCCGGGTATAGTGTGACCCGAAACCAAATTCAACTCTCAACCAAATTCTCAGTTAACTCCTTCCGTCCTGGGCACTCCTGTGCCTAAGAATTCCTGCTAGGTATACAGGCTAAAAGTGTCTTCCTTTTGTCCGGTGAATATATTGGCAAATAGGGGTTAGTACAAAGAGATTGTGGTGATTGTTTCTTACTTACACTCAAAATTCTCTTCTTGGCCTCTTCTCCGAAGAACCTACTCTGTGAACTCCCTAACTTATACTTTCAAAACTTCGACACGCTTCAACAAAAAAAAATTCAAACAGAAAAAAAAATTGTAACCGTACTATTTAATTTAAGAGTGGAAATAACGATTTACTCTGAATTAATCAAGAAAATTGAATTTACTTAACTACACTTGACTCAAAGTAATGCGCCAAATTTTACTGAACTATTAAAGTCCCCAAAAAAAATTTATTTCACTTAATAAACCAAAACCGACAAAATTCAACCCTACGTTCAAAACTAATTCAATTCTATGTACCTGTCTGGAATATTCCTGTTCCGGACCACGATTTCAATAGTTTTGTTCCAACGGAACCATCAAATGCATAGTTATACAACACACACCACAACCTCCACTCTAATTCGAATTATACCGTGTTCTCTCAAAAAATAAAAATGTTATTACTTCTTCCCAGAAGCACTTGGTTTTCTCAACGACGAAATAATAAAGCAATATAAAATCAATGTTATTGTAATGAGATAATTCGTTTTAAATAAAATTGTATCCGTCGGCTAACACCGATCGTATTAAAATCAAAACTATCTGATATATATTTTCCCAACAGCTGATATATTTTTCAACATGGATATTACTTTTTACGCTTAATTTTCAACGAGACAAACACTTCATTCCACTAAATACCTTTCCTTACAACTCTGTAAATATAAAAAAAAACGCTCAATTTCTATGCAACACAATAGTCCAAAATTCTTCCAAACTTATCACCAATTGAACAAAATTACCAAAAATCCCACCGCTGTCACCA
The DNA here is from genome assembly GCA_944452925.2 of Chrysolina oricalcia. Classification (NCBI taxonomy): domain Eukaryota; kingdom Metazoa; phylum Arthropoda; class Insecta; order Coleoptera; family Chrysomelidae; genus Chrysolina; species Chrysolina oricalcia. Next base: position 39,950,228 of record OX101818.2, on the reverse strand, counting down.
CTATGATAACCCACTCTTTGGGGTGTGGGGTGACTAAGAATATTCTCCAAATCTCAGAGTCTACCCTCACCAACCCCTAGAAGAGGAAAAGTAAAAGTTGAAAAACAAAACAAAAATTCCAAAATTCTGTTTTTCACTACATAGAACTATTGTTTCTATGTTGAGTAGAGCCCCTTGCTACTAACTTGCTCGTATGTCAAACTCTATACGTCTCAAAATACAAAATCAATCGGCTGCTGTCACCACTCCTTGTGCCTTAGGGGTATAGATGGTGTGATTTGTTAGCCAGGAGATACCAACAAAACCCCTTCTTGTGGCTCTACTCCTCTCAAGGCCTTCAAACTTGTCCGAAAGGGATGTTGGGTTCGTGCTACCCGCGCGAAGGGGTAGTCTTAAGTAAAGTTTGCTCAATTAATGATGCCTACAGTTCGTAATACTAATTTTTTTTCTTGTGAAAGTCCAAAATTAAACACGTACGTTGGGTAAATATTATATCTATTGAATAAAATATCAAAATTTTGAATAGGATAACAAGAAAAAAATTTATCAACAAATAACAAAAGAAATAATTAACCACTTAATAATGCAATGAAGGAACCCTAACGATTGTTCGGTAAGTCCCCAAAAGGGTGAACTTACGTTATTTACCACTAACAAATACGAAAAAAAAGAAAACTGATTACGTTCAGGGGTGTCTCCTTGTTAACCCCTAATTAACCTACCCAGTAAGTCACTGGAACCACTGTCTAACTATATTGTTTGGTGCTTTGTTCTGGGAAGTACCTCAATACAAAAGGATGCAAAGTTTAAAATTACGTGGGGTATTCAAATTAGGGTTGGTATGTCAGTTAATCACAACAATACACATATTTCTTACTCTCTCGAGGAGGGTTTAACACCCAACGGCTAAATCCTTAAATCTCGTCTGGGAATCACTCTGTATGTAACTATTCTCACTCGTCCGCCACTATTTAAAATCCGATTTCTAGGTTCGTCCGCAAAATACAAATACCGACAATTATTTGAGTTAGGTCGATTCGCGCGTTAACAAATGTAATAGACTCTCCCTAGACTATTGAATCTACTGTCCCAACCAACCACCCTTACGCGAACCACGCTGTTCAAAAATCTCGGCCTAGCTGCCTGTCTCAAGTTTCTTTGTTTAGCATCCCCCCAGAAGCAAAAAAACAACTCATTCGCGCCCCCGATCCAATTGTAGAACCGTCCCTCTCAAGGAAATTCTTCAGTCATTCGTCCGTTCAAATGAAATATTGCTTTTTTGTCAAATTAATAATACATACTCCGCCCTCAACAAATATGGTGGGTCTTAATTTATTTTCTCACCAGGGTAAAATATGAAGTCAGCACTACGTGATTTTAATGTAGCATAATTTAAAATCTTATCACAAAGATTATTTCGTTTAGAGTTTTTGTCTCATGACCTCAATCATCCAGTCACACAAATGGGTCCATTCATTTAGTTGGAATAATAATCATATGGAAATGTATCCTCTTGCTTGAGTTTATTTAGTCTAGCAAATCTTGCTATTCAACCGATTTGCGATACATTGTAGCAGACTACCTCGGTAGTCTGCGGTGTTATTTAAGATATGAGAATTCATATCGTGAATTTGAACGAATTGTATTTCAATACATAAATCTGTTTATAATCTTTCATGAAATTCGGATTCGGGATGCGTATTATTTTTATCTACCAATGACAATTGTTACAATATAACTTGCTGTCAGTATCTCGCATTCAAGTAGCAGGGATGACTGTCATTTTCGACAGTGATGGTGTGAAGGTATTATGTAACGACCACCTCTATCAACAGGTGAGCATTCAAATAGTCTCATAAAAGTGATTTTAAAAATTACGAAATATACATCAAATATCCCTAACTTGATGAATATGAGTAGTAGAAATGATTATAAAATATGGCATGAACGTCTCGGTCATATCAGTAAAGCTGAATTCGAACAATTCAAGAATAACCAAATGATCGAAAATATTTCTCATATTGATCGAATAAAACCAAGGGAAATTATGTGTGAATCTTGCATAAATGGAAGACAAGCAAGACTACCATTTTCAAAGGTTAAACAAAAACCTAATAATGGAAGACCATTATTTATAAATCATACAGATGTATGTGAACCTATAACACCACCTACAATAGACAATAAAAATTATTTCGTAGTTTTTATGAATCGCATTTCAGTTTGAAAGTTGTCAATCTTTATTTTGATAACGGTGGAGAATATCTATCGAATCACTTCAGAGAATTTACGTTCAAAAAGGAATGGCGTTGCGTAGCGAATGGATCGTTCAATAGGGAATATGCAAGTGATTTAAATTTACTTGATTTTATTACCTCATATACTTTATTGTCTTGAAATTACACCTTAACCATTAGTTTATTATTTAGTTTGTATTTAACTCCATAAAACTTTAATCAAAACGTGCATAATAAGCGCGCGAAATTCAAATTTGCGAAACGCATCATCATCGGTCGAATCGAAGAATGACGTCACATGGCACGTTATGAAATTTATCTGTGTTGATATTCATACTGTGCTAGTCGTCTTTCATAGAAAATTTGTTTTTATTTATATATTTGTAGTGTTTTTCATTACATAGTGCGATTTTGGTCTAGTGACAATTGTAAATTATCAAGAGCAATGACTGAAAGCGGGTTTGTCAACGCACAATCCGACAATACCTGAACTGATAAGTAGTAATAGTTTATCAAATGATAGTTTTCCTTTTGTAATTCAGGTGAGGCAGGTATATACAAAACATTTATGCATATAAAACTTACTTCTGATCAATTCACTTCATGTTAAGTATCGAAATACAATGTACTTACATTGAAATGATCTTCACAACAATGTAAATGTGATATTGGAGATACTTCGCCTCTTTTCATAACCTTACACCATTGTTTACGTATTTTCGCATCTCTTGGAACAGAAAAAAATACTTTACTTGGTGTACTTATAATTGTGTTTTGGCATTCCGGTACTAGACAATACCTATAAACTGGTTTTTTAGCATTTTCCATTATCCTAATAGCGAATAAAACTGCAAATCCCTAACCTAATTAATAACTGTCAATAGTGTCAATGGTCATAACAATAGAAAGGCTTGTTCATTGAAGACTGCTCTGGTTGATCGAGATCACTTTCACATATGTTCATCTCTCTCTAACACTTGTACTGCATTTGTCTTACTCTTTTATAAAATATCAACTTCAAGCAAGCAGAGCAATCAGAGTACGTCTCAATGAACGACACTGAATAAGAACAACACTGATAGCGCCATGTGACGTCATCCACAGCGCGCGAAAATGGAGGCGTTCAAATAGGTCAAATTCAATCGATATTTTATATATTATTTTAAAAATCAATTCTAAGACTTTCAGCCGTATTTATATTTTCAACTATGTTGTAACGAAGTAAAAAATTGATTGAAAATTTAAAAAAATTATACATATTCTCTATTACAGAAAAAGCTCGGACAATGGTTACTGCCTCCGATATGAACAAATCAGTCTTGGGAGGAGCTGTACTTACAGCAATCTATTTACTGAATATGTCTCCTACCAAAGCACTGCAAGTAAATAAAACGCCATAAGAACTGTTGCATAATAAAAAACCGAAAATACATCATTTGGTTCTACTGCCAACGTCCTTAACAAAACTAGAAAACATAAATTTGATGAAAAATCATTCAAAGCTATACTAGTTGGATATGAACCAAACGGTTACAAATTATGGAACGTGCAGTCTGAAAAGTTATCTATCGCACGTGATGTTATAGTGGACGAATTAAATTTCAGTACTTCTAGGCCAAACAAAAGGTTGGACGATGAAACTCCTCTCAAAACTAATAAATCTGAAACCGAATCAGAGAAATTAGTAACTGAGTTTGATCTAAAATCCACTGAAGTGAAAGACCAAATCAATCATGAAGTTGAAAGAAGTAAAAGAATAAAAAATCTCATTCCTATAATGAAAATCTTAATGACGATATTTGTAATATCATGTTGTCGGCAAAATATTTTGATTAAAATTTTCCTAAAAATAAGAGAAAAGGAAGATAGAAATCAGTGGGAGGAGGCTATAAAAGTCGAAATTGATTTACTTTCATATAATGAAACTTGGACATTAGTGCCTAAACATATAAACAAAAACATTATAGATTCCAAATTGGTTTTTACTATTAAAAATGATGAATATGGTAACCCAACAAAATATAAAGCACGACTAGTAGCCAGGGGTTTTAAACAACAATATTTACAAGATTATGAAGAAACATCCGCTCCTGTAGCTAGGATTACCACATTCAGATTTTCATTAGTCTTCTCGAATCAGTTTAATCTCATCATCCACCATATGGATGTAAAAACTGCTTTCCTCAATAGAAAATAAAAAATGAGATTTAAATGAAAATTCCTGAAGGAGTTATAGCCGAAGGTGATAAAGTTTGTGAACTGAACAAATCTCTATATGGCCTAAAACAATCCTCAAGGTGTTGGTTCGAACGTTGCGACCATATTATAAAAGAAAGGGCTTTCAAAAATTCCCAAGTAGATCGTTGTCTTTATATCTTAGGTAACGGAAATATATATGAAAATATAAATGTTGTTTTATATGTAGATGATTCATTGATAGCTACAAAAGACATAGATATAATGAATATATATTCAAGCAATATCTGATGAACATTTTTCGTATGGTAGACTTATCGAACATAAAGATACTTTTAGGAATAGGAATTGAAAGAAATGATAACGAAATCAGTTTAGATCAAAGTTCTTACCTGAATTCCATTTTGATCAAATATAATATGAATGATTGTAAAAGGGTGAATACACATTTGGAAACTAAATCAAATTACGATCTATTAAATAATGATGAAAATTATGATGCACCATTTAGAAATTTAATTGGTCAACTCATGTATGCTCTGCTATGTACCCGTCCAGATTTGTGCCTGGCAATTAATCTTTCGAGTAGATATCAAAGTAAAAATAATCATGAACTTTGGAAATGTCTGAAGAGAGTATTGAGATACATAAAAGATACAATTGATATTAAATTAACATATACTAGGTGCGATTATGTCAATCTGGTTGTTGATTATGTAGATTCAGACTGGGGCAATAACGAAACTGATAGAAAAAGTACGACAGGATACTTCAAGGAATTTGATAATTGTACGATATCGTGGAATACTAGGAAACAAAATGCAGTTGCCGCTCCATCCACTGAAGCTGAATAAATGGCCCCCCTTGAAGCGGTGAGGGAAGCTATCTGGTTAAGATCACTTCTGAATAGTGTTAATCTTCTTTTTTGAAATCTATTGTTGTATTCGAGGATAATAAAGGTTGTATTTGCTTGGCCAACAACCCGACTGATCATAAGAGATCAAAGCATATTGATATGAAATATCATCTCTCAAGAGAACAGATTATGCAAAAGACAATAATACTTAAATATATCCCAACAGATGAGCAACCAGCTGAAGCCTTCACCAATCCATCACCAGGACCAAAGTTTGCAAAAATTAGATTGGCCATTGGTTTGCATTATGTTTTAAGGAAGATTTCAATTTAATATTAAATACGAATGATGCTGTATTGTATGTATATTATCATTTCTAATAATATAATTATATAATGGAAACGTTGCAGATATGAATCACATTTGTACTCGAATGACTAGCTGTTATTTTATATATTAGTCAGTTGCTTTATAGCATTCATCAAGCGTGCGTGTATAACTGAATATAAATAAATACAGTGCGTTTACCTGAACTGGTCGTTTAAATTTGATGCCCTATCCTAACAATCAAAACCAAAGCAAGTAGGATAATATTAAAATGAATTTAGTGCAGGTATATAACTAGAAATCTGAAATAGTGAACAACAAAAGAAGGCAAATTTGATAATGAGTGCGGTGCCCCTCAGATAAGTAGTAGGTAGAGTAGGTAGATTCGAAATGTTAGATAATTTGAAGTCCATTTTAAGAAACAGTGGTATGAATAGAAGTAAGTTAGAATAAGTGGTTTAGTAAGCTTTTAGCTCCTGAAGATGCTAACTTTGTTGGCGAAACGCGCGTCGAGTGTAATTGTGACGTAGTTTTAGTGTTTGGGTAGTTTCTTTTTTCTTGAATTGTATTCACACCAAAGGTTCAAAAATATTCATTTATTTGGTTTATTCCACGTGATCAACATAATTATATCAACCATGTTAATTTGAATGTACCTTCAACAGGGGTGAAGGTAATGTGTTTTTCAATGACATTATACTCTTATTTCACGTTACTGAAAATTACAGTGTTGACATCATGCATGATTTATTGGAAGGAATATGCCATTATAATTTGAAGAGTTTATTAAACTATTATATCAACATTCGAAAACTGTTTTCCTTAGAAACACTCAATTTTTGGATTAAAACATTTAATTATGGACCAGCTGATATAAGGAACAGACCACCTCTAATTTCTGAAAATATTAGATCAAAGCCAAAGATTTCCATGTCTGCTGCAGAAATGTTGACACTTGTCAAATATTTTGGTTTGATTATAGGAGATTTAATATCAGTTGGAGATGAACTTTGGGAACATTAACTATCTCTTAGAGACATTCTAGATATAATTTTGTATAACGTCATGAATCCTGGCTTGTCCTATATGTTGGAAACTTTTATAGATGAACATCATAATCCTTACAAAGAATTATTCAAAGCCCAAATTTCATCTAGTAGTGCACTACCCTTCAATAATGAAGAAAATTGGACCTCTTAAGCATATTTGGTGTATGCGATTTGAATCCAACCATTGTCAGCCAAAAATTACAGCAAATGTTACTTTATCTAGAAGAAATATAATTCACAGTCTTGCACTCAAACATCAGGTAACTTTGTGCAACCGGTTTTTGGTTAACAATGACGTGAATAAACATTTAATAATTGGTCCTGATTCTGGTAATGAAAATTCATTGCCTCTTAAAATACCTTAATCATTTGCCACATCAAATTGTCCAAAGTGGAAATGCCGTAATTTATAAGCCAAATATGATAGTGGTTAGTAGAATTTTTGTGGACTTCCATTGTCTAGAAACAAAGAAAATAAATTCTTTGCATGTGTTTGAGTCACGACGTTTCAACAGTTAACATCTACTGTCGTTATCAATTGTGTGAATGCGACAAGATATCTCGGATACTTATTATATAGCTTGCAACTGCTATAAAGGTAATTATTATCTTCGTGGGGTCTCTCTCAAGTCATCAATGTTAATTATTGTGATACAAAGACCTTTTTTGGTGAGTGTTATTATTGATGACCGATTTTGACAGGTCTTGACAGAGAGTTTTTATTGAAATCTCAATCGATCTAGCTGAGTAATAAGTGGCTTCCACACATTTCGAATCTCTATGCTCGGCTGACTGAACACGTCATTATTCTGAATATAAGCCGACTCTATAAACTTTCTCTTATACCAATGCTGTTCTATGTGGATAACTTCTGCTTCCGACCATGCGATGCTGTGCTGATTAGTCCATACGTGATCTGCTATTCCCGACTTCGCTGTTTCTCCTCGTTGCGTATTTCTCTTGTGTTCACCGATTCTCACATTTAGTGGCCTCTTAGTTTCTTCAACATAATTCATCCCACATTCACACGGAACACGGTAAATGCAGTTTTTGGAGTCACTATTCACGTTGGGTGGTCTCGTTTTTGTTAGTTGGCTACGAATGGAATTACTTGATCTGATGTTCGGATGTTGTACCTTAGTCCAATTTGCCTTATCTTATCCGATAAACCTCTCACATAGGGAAGACATAGTGTAGGCTGTGTTGGTTCATCTGATTTCTCGGTGTTGCCTCTTCTGCGGTTAAGGGCCGCTGATGTTTGTCGGAGTACCCATTCCGTCGAAGATCTTTCTTGATGTTGTTCACTTAGTTGGTCAGACTCTCATCGGTGTTACAGAGGCTGTAGGCCCGGTCAACCAACGAGCGGATAATTCCTCTCTTAGTCGCTCCATGATGGTTCGACTCAAAATTCAAGTATTATCCGGTGTGAGTTGGTTTTCTGTACAATGATGTTTGAAACTTGCCATTCGTTCTTTGGACTTTCACATCAAGAAATGGTAACCCCTCCAGGGTCTCCTTTTCCATTGTGAAATTTATGGACGGTCTAATGTTGTTTAGGAGCCGCAGGAAGTCCTCGAGTTCTTCGTCTCCATGGTTCGATATGACAAAGGTATCAACATATCTTAGCCACATCCTAGGTTTCTTGTCGGCTCTGTCTATAGCAAAGGCCTCGAACTATTCCATATATATATATATATGCTATGACAGGTGACAGTGAGGATCCCATCGGTAGTCCATCTTCCTTGGCAAAAAACTGCCTTTTTCCTGAAAGTTACAGTTCCGAAGGCAACATTCCAGTAGTTACATAATACCAGTTACTGTTATTCAATGCTTCGTCCTCTTGTAGTTTTTCGCGAATGACCTGTAAAGAATCTTCAACCGGAACGTTGGTATATAGACTTTCCACATCAAAGCTAACTAATTGGTCTTCAGGCAGTACGTCGATGTCCTCCAGGATCTCAACGAAATGCCTGGAGTTTTTTACGAATGTTGGGGTGTTTCCTTGCAGAGGCTGTAATTATCTCCAAAGTAGGTATCGTCTTCGGAGCCACAGCAAAATCCAAACCCTTTCCTAATAAGGACTCTTCAGTGTTCGAGAGTGGACGGGAACTCATATTGACTATGGTATTCACTCCGACAGACTGCCTTACTGTTTCGCGAGGTCGTTGCTTTTCTACAAGTTTTTTCCACTTGCGCTCGTGTGTTTTGACAAGGTTTCCTCGGAACCATGTGCACTTGTTGTCAATTTTAGAAATGATAGGTCTGGAAACGTCGTGACTCAAACACATGCAAAGAATTTATTTTCTTTGTTTCTAGACAAGTCCAGAAAAATTCTACTAACACTAAAACATTGTCAACCACTTTCAAACAAACATGATAGTAGTTGTTGACCGACGAGTTTGGGTTAGTAGACTCATAATTCTAAAATATAAATCATGATTTACACCTTTCTTGAAAATCAATTGATGTTGTACGATTCAATTTTCACTTTCATTCTTATGAAGTTATCATTAACCATAATGTATATTTTGGAATTCAGGTTAAAGACCTGTATGATTCATTTCCTAGCCACGTTGTTCATATGAATAATAAGAATTATGTCACTTTATGTTGTTATTTCAATTGCATGTATTTGTTTCAACATACAGTGTGTCTCTAGTGGAGTTGACAAGAAGAAAAAATATTTATTATTGATTTTATAACAAAAACTCATTCTTTGCTTGTCAAAAAATGGGTTCTCCATCTAAAATCTGTGATTAGATTAGGGTGATGATTATTTATTATTTCAGACAAATTTATTGAATAATTAAGAGTTACTTTTTCTGGCAGCAAAACGAGTGCCCTCTCAGTCCACACTTTTGCACGCCTGCGGGTGAACCTAGTTCGGATAAGGAAAATCACAAAATTTACATTTATGTTTCAAAATTTATTCTGTCTTATCCATGATTACGGCTCGTACTCCTTACATCAAAATTTTTATCTAAAATATTAAATAATAGTACATCTCTTTCGAAGCATTCTTATGTTTTCTCAAATTATGAACAACCTGTGAATCTAATCTTTGATTTTCTTGTGGAATATCTAATTTTTTTTGACAAGCAAAACTGTTTGCTCCAATCGCAAATTTATTATAATGGAAGTTATTTTCCATTTCTTGGCTGCTACGCCCCTGTCGGCTTAACCAGAAAAAACCTAACATGGTTCTAAAAAGAAACAGACTAACAGAGTAGTGACCAGTCAGTTGAGGTATAATTTTGAATGGCGGAAGTTATTAGCTGCTAAACCTATTTTGACAAATTGTGATTTTCTGGATTTTCAACGGTTATTCTGAACGAAGAATAAATCTCACAACCTTATTTTTTCCTTCAATCTTTCCCAAAGCCTAAACCTAGAATTTGCCGTGAGTATATTCAAAATAATTGAATTTGTCTTTGGTGAGCTGAACGACCTTGACACACCGGTAAGTTTTTTCTTGGAAATAGTATTATTAAGAATCAAACACCAAGGTCAAATTAAGCTATCGAAGGTTTAATTTCAAACAAAAACTTTTTTGAGAAATGAAATCGAAGATAAAGATTTTCTTCTTGTTAGCTCCATCCAGTGACACACTGTATGTATATATATTTTCTGTAAGGTAAATTGTTGAAAGTGAATACATTTTGTCCCAATACATTTTATCACCGAGTAAAATTAGAAATAACACCTTAATGAACCTATGATAAGTTGTCTACCTTTAAGCAAACATCACATTTTAATAGTGTTAGACCTGAAAAGTTCTGTTGATTTTTGTTTAGATCTGAAGAAGGGTAATAAACACAAAACATATTGTTCAAACATAAATTATCTACATTTTAGAGCAAACAATTGTTAATGAAAAAACAATGCTGGTTACCTATAACATTCATTTGGAGCAACAAAATAAATACCTATCAATAATTATACAGTGCTAGCTGAAAGTACTCCCTATTTACTCGATTATAAGAAATAAATATTATTAAAAAAACTCTCGAACATTTTGATTTTGTTTTAGTTTACAAACCGGATTTCGAAAGCTAAAATAGTTCCAAGACGTCTACTGTGTAGTTGTACTTTGCAGTGGGTACTTTGGGTACTTTGCAGTTCTCACGAAATGAGCAGTGTTTTTGAAAAAATGTTAATGGTTAAAAATTGCCTTGATAGCATACAGGGTAGCCGAATGAAAATGAAGGTGTCATGAGGTACTGCTGCGGAAACTTCATCGTTTCGGCTTTCGATATGAAACGCATTCATGGTTTACGACATATTTATCTGGTCGCACACAAGTTGTAAGGACAAATTCAATTTTAGCCTCTGGTAATATACAATGTGGTGTTTCGCAAGGATCGGTCTTAGGTTCAATTTTGTTCTTACTATATGTTAACGATCTGACAACGCTAGACATTTTAGGAAATGTCACCCTGTTCGCCGATGATACCACCATACTATGGCATAAAGATAAGGAAGCTGATCATCATCAAATCATTAATTCAGATATAATAAAAGTAAAAGAGTGGAGCGACTCAAACCTTTTATCCTTCAATATATCGAAAACCAAGATACTGTATTTCAAATGTGCAGTAGTTGATATTGTTCTGAACGATCAGATTATTGAAAACAGTGTGCTTTCAAAATGCCTAGGACTCTATGTACATTGACAACATGTTAGAAACATTAATAAACAATTGTCCTCTGGTTGTTATGCTGTGAAAATTACTACAAATGAACTAGGATTCTCAACCTAAAAGACAGTATACTACTCAGAACTCAGAAAAGCAGTTTAAAAAGTTCTTTCCGATAGAGTATATTATAGTTTGGATGAACATTATGTAGATAGAATAGAATGATAAATGAACCAAAACTATATACTGTGATACCATATACCGATTTATCGTCTGTTATATTTTTAAATAGTGAATTTTCAAAAAAATATATTTGAATGTTATTCAGAAGTATCACTCACAGAAAGTCACTCATTTCATTGATGCGTGAATTGCATCTCTTTCGCTAGGCCTCCAATACTTAATTCAACAGTCAAATATATCTGAAAAAGTAACATGAAGAACAAATGGGACTAATAAAGATTATGTAAAAATCCTCTTCAAAATGTTAAGAGTGTCGACTTAATATAAGGTGAAGGTAATTATGGGAAAAGTAAAAGTGGAAATGTTACCAGAGCAAGATGATGCAAGTGGTGTTTCAGAATGAGACGAGAAGAATGTTATTAAAATATTAACATTCGAGAAATATAATAAAATATAATTCTGGAACAGAAATGAAACATATTATAATAAAGTCACATCTGTACAAAATAATTAACAATTAACATGAGTCAATATTAATAATGTAATCACAATGATAATTATCTGCGATGGAGGTAGGAAACAGAACATAAATTATTAATATACAAAGAAGTTAAAAATAAAAATTTTAAAATTTTTGTTAACAATATGAACAAAAACGACAAAAATTCCTGCCACAGTAATAGTAATCAACGATTACCTATCCAATCAGTTTTCTTTTAAGTTCGTCACTACTCCTGGCCACGACATTAATTATTTCTTCTTTGTCGATGTCAGAAAACAGCTTTGTTTAATTCTTCGTCAGGGATCTGTTCATCTTGAGTATTTACAACTTTTATAAAACTTTTGTACTGATCTGCAAATTGTTTTAGTTCTATTAATAATAGACTTCTTTCAACTTTGCACAGTTTTGAAATACATGAGAGGACTCCAGTCGGAAAATCTTTAAGCTTCATTATATCATTAAATTTTCTTGGATGTAACCAAGACAGATCCTCTAAAATTTCTCTATTTGGGTGAAATCTTTCTTCAATGCTTGTTCTAGCACAGTCTAAAATATTGAAAAATACATGCTTGAAATGTTGTGCTGTTGATATTTCAGTAGCATCATCTTTTGATTGTTCCCCAGGCATTCGTTTTTTCTTTGAAATTCTTCTTTCCGTAATGTCCAATTGTAATTCCAAATCAATATTGTTATCTTCCAATTTACTGTTAACAGCAGTCGCATACTCCTTTGTTTTCGTGTACAAAACTTCAAAATGTTTGTCATTTCTCTTTTCATTAATTTGTTTGAGCAGTGTTTGAACCAAATCCCAAGCAACAGCGTAGTCCAATGTTTTAGTTTGCAAATATTTGGAAACAGGAGTCATAACAAGAAACATATCTAGTAAAACGAATGAAATAAATAAGTTTTCAAATTTTGCCCATTGACTTGCCAAATTTCTGGCCATATATCCGGATTTGCAATATATAATATAATATAATAATAATATAATATTTATTAACTTCTTCTTCAGGTACAATATATATTTTAGACATAGTAATAGGTAAGTTAATAAACGAAAAAGTCACGTAAACTGTTTCCAGTTTGTGTGTGACTGTGAGAATTACAATCAGGGATATAAAAATCACGTAATAAAATTATAATAATAAAATACGACATTCATATTTAACACTAGATAGCACTACTTATATACACTTATATTGGTTACATCATATATATATATATATATATATATATATATATACATATAAAGGGACAGTTTGTTATCAAATAAAAATACATATAGTATACTAATAAAAGAGGACACATTTGAGGAGACAGATGACTATATGTATAAACACAGAATTATTTGGAATATACCATTTTATGTATTTGTGTACGAGGCAAACTAGTGATGTAGTCATTCAATTGTTTTTTAAATTCATTTTGATTTTTTGAACTCTTCAATTGATTGGGTAGAGAATTAAATAATTTGGGACTAAGGTAGCTATAGCTTTTTTGTCCTACAACTTTATTCATAAACGGCATTTTCAAATTATTTTGTTTTGTTCTAGTGTTGTATTCGTGCTCTATTCTCGAGTGTTTGTGTTTTGATTTGAAAATTTTTTTATTAGTATGTAAAAAGTAGAGTTGCACAGGATCAAATATATGTGTTTCGAGATAAAGGGCATCTGTTGGGTGGGTCCTTTTCTTTTTGAAAATTATTTTAAGGATTCTTTTTTGTGTTACTATCAGCTTATTCATAGCGGTCTTCCCAGCTGATCCCCATGTCAGTATTCCGTAAGTTATGTGTGTTTGGACGAGAGCGAAATATAACGTTTTAACTGTTTTGCTGTCTAACATATCTCTCAAGATTTTGAAACGATGCATTAGAAATTGGAGTTTTTTTATTACATAAGTTATATGGGATTCCCATTTGAGTTGTTCATCTATAATAATCCCTAGATATTTGAACTATTTAACAGGTGTGATAGTGAAGGTATTGGACACATTGAGAGAAGTAAAAGAGGGTGAGTAGCGCGCAGAAGCATAAATTGGTAGATAGTACGTTTTGCTGAAATTGTTAGGAGTTTATGTGAAAACCATTTTCTGATATTTCCGATATCCATTTCTACTTTATTTTTCAAGGAAGTCCAGTCGGTGTCCTCATAAAAAATGGCTGTGTCATCAGCATATCAAAATTATCAACAGATATTTCTTTGAATACGGTAATGACGTTCGTTAATTTGTCTGTGGCAATTTCCTCGCTCCTTAACACACTTTCATCAATTATTGATGACAGAGCCTTATGTTTACTCCACCACCTAGTGGCTCCTATTTTTTGCAGTCTGTAAAGTTTTTCATGGGCGGTATGTTGTTTTTCTGTTTCTTTCTCCCACACTGCCATTCGTTTGTAAGATGAACTCAAAAAAACTGCAGATTCCTCTACCAATCCCAACAAGTTTTCTGCCTGTAGCAACTTTACTGTTGAGTCAGCTACTACTAAGTTTAAGACGTGAGCCATACAGTGAGTATAAATCATATTTTCATTTGCCTTTTTGAAGTGAGCCTGTAAGCCGTTATAACACCCTTTCATGTTATTTGCTCCGTCGAATGAACACGCAACTATATTTGATGCCAGAATTCCGTACTTTGCTAATTCCGAAGTTATGCGTTCGTACAATGCTTGTCCACTCGAGTCATCAACAACAGTCATTTCTAGAAGTCTTTCATAAACTCTTCCTAAAACGACGTAGCGTACGCAAATAGCCAATTGGTCCATAACTGCTACATCTTGAGTAGAGTCTACCATCACGCTGTAAATAATACTATCATGGAGGTCTTTCAAAATTATATTGCGTCTAATCGTAGCAATCGTTTTTATTAGCTTGTTTATAAACGATTTTGACAAAAATGTCATTAAATAACCTCGCCCATACTGCCTTTTGGTTGACTTTCCTGAAAGTTTTCTTTTCTCCATTGTTTTTTGTTTATGCTTTTTGCTGTCCTCAATGCACTGTTTGACATGGTTTTGTAAAATGACGTCATAGTTTGCAACCATCATGACCAGTTCGAGAAAATTGCCATGATTTTCTACAGAGTAAAGTGAGTAGGCCCCTTCTGCTTTGTCACCTCTGTAAGCAATGCCTTGTCTACCCAGAAATAAAACTATGTCAATCAAACGTTGAACAACTAATCTTCTTGTGTGAACTTCTCTTTCTCGTTGTTTAAATTGGTTCCCTGCTAGAAGACTCTCAATATCACGACCTTTTAGGCATTGAAAAGCTGCCTTGGCTGCAAGTTCATGATAATGGGAGTTCTCATGAGTTTCTACCGATTTATAAATGTGTTTTGGTGTAACATCGTGTCCAGTAATAAATGTGGAATCTCTGTTGTATTTGCCTCCGAATGTCATACAACAAGAACAATATACTTTGTTGAGCTCAATTGAATAAGATAACCATTTTCTGTGTATTTTATCCCCATTTGGCAAAAGACGATAGTAGAGTTTGGATGGATCAAACGAAAGTTTAGCTCCTTTTCCCTTATGAACTTGGATTGGATGCTTTTCCATGAAAGCTTTTTTTATTCCAATGTGATCACTTTCATTTGGACATATGAAACAACCAAGGTTTTGCTTAGAAGCATCAAGCGTGTCTTGGTGAGATTCTTCATAGCCGATTTCTGAATCGGACTCAGAGCTTATTGACGAATCTCTGTCGAAATGCGTTGTTTCTTTCCTCTTATTTTCACGTCCACTAGACGAGGTAGCTGTAGTAGCCTCTGCTTGGATTGAAGGAGGCTTAATTTGATCTCCATTTCCTGGAAATAAATAATAACATCGTAGGTGCAAAATAATACGATATATTACAGGCTTATAAAAAGCTTATGATATTTCCGCCTACCTGTTTGCGATTTGTCATTGTTCGCAGAATCGGAGCTGGAACCAGCTAACCATAAGTTCAAACTTTTTGAACCATTTTTCTTTTCCAAAGATATTCTCTTCTTCTCTTTTCTTTTAGATGCACCACTTGGGTGCACACGTTTCATTTTATAAACTAAACGATTCACGTTTTAGTTCTCCTTCAAACATAACCCACAATGCCACAACACACATCAACCCTTCCACTAACTCAACTCAACTGACCGCAGGTGCGCGCTCAGAGAATGTCGCGTAGTCGCGGCGAATGGGTTCCTCGCTCCTCACAACTAGAGCTGAGCTGTCTGCTTGAGTCCAGACAGGGCGCAGACGCGCCGCGCCGCTGTCGCATCACTACCGCTCGCCGAGCCGAACGGTGCGGCGATCGTTTTAAAATTGTTTTTGCAAGATTATGTCGCAAACTTGTGGCCCCCTTGAGCCGGAGGCCCTTGGCGATCGCCGACCAGCCGCCCTGACCAGACCGGGCCTGCTTCGAAGTCTCCTGATGTGAATGAGAAGATACTTAGGTTAGATATTTATTCAAAACGTAAAAGTAAGGAATTCACTGAAGTGAAATCAACATTATTTCAAGTAATTTCCACGCAACCCCAGAGGTAAAGTTTTCGGCGCGTTTTTTTCTATAGTGGTGTCCCCGCATGAGGCCTACTCCACTAGAACTATGGATAATTAACCAAAATCAACTTGAACGGCCTTGCCAGATGGTACATGACTATAATAAAGCTACTCGTCATGGATAATGCAGGATTCTGTCATTTATCAGTGTTATTACAATTGAAACATATTTTTGGATCATCCTGAATATCAATAGGTGGGTTTCCCGCAGTTTGTCTTCGATATGTCGCAATTTGCAAAACATCAGTATTATTTCCTCTATTTAAACGCATTGAGAGTCTAGGAATAACATTTCGGTCACAAACATAGCAACTCACTCTATTTGCGAAGGCCATATTGTTCAGCAAGGTCAACAAACACTGACAGCCGTATGCATAGTCAATTCCAGCGACTCGCCAGAGTTTCGCAGCTCGCTACACGAGAACTATAATGCACAGTCGAGCTCCAAAAAAGAGGTACATCGCCAGCGTTTCGCCAAAATGTGACTCATCGCGTAGTTGTGACTTTTTTGGAGCTCGACTGTGCATTATATTCTTTGTGTAGAAAGCGGCGAAACTCTGGCGAGTCGCTGGCGATTGACTATGCATACGGCTGTAAGAATCATATAAACTTGAACAGCACAAAAAACTTCAATTAGTCCAATAATCCAAAAAAAGTTTATGAAAACGACTATTGACATCAGAATTCTGTTGATTTTACCCTCTTGGAATTGTTCCCCATGCCTACTACGAGATAACAGGAATACATCAATAAGTGGTGCTATGTAAGTATTCGAAGATGATTCAGATAATGTTTCAAATACAAGAAGAAGAAAGAGAAGCGTTCTCGAAAAGGGGGTATATACTATATACAAAATTTTGCCGAGAATTTGAATCAATATAAAGGAACCTTTCATTAACCGATAGAAATACTTACAAACAAATTATGATTTTATTCTGATTTATCCTATGTGGTATTTTCCTTGTGTGATAAATTCATGAGAAATTTGTAGTACAGGGCGATAATAATGCTATTTTGAGACTTTCATAATTTTATTGTTTTATAGAGTGAAAATTAGAAAAAGGGAATTTCTGCGAATGAAACAAGTATAATATGAGAAACACTGAGCTTGAAAAAATAACTTCTCCTTTGAATCGCCTACTAGACGATGCTGAAGATAATAATTCGAGTTATGGCTTTCTTTTGAGGGAGACGGTACGCTATTGTACGGTATTATAACTGATCACTATTTTATGGAAAAATCAAAATCTGGAAGAGGCCCGATGAGAAAGAGCCATAGCAAACCCGCCGAAAACTTGAATGAAAATATAGCAATGGGGAAATGTACTGATTCCTTCCATAAAACTCTATAAAACCTACTTTCGTCCAATTATGGAGTATAATAATAATAATAATAATAATAATAATAATAATAATAATAATAATAATAATAATAATAATAATAATAATAATAATAATAATAATAATAATAATAATAATAATAATAATAATAATAATAATAATAATAATAATAATAATAATAATAATAATAATAATAATAATAATAATAATAATAATAATAATAATAATAATAATAATAATAATAATAATAATAATAATAATAATAATAATAATAATAATAATAATAATAATAATAATAATAATAATAATGGGCAGGGGGGTCAAACAACACCTAAGGCCCTGGTGAGTAGCGACACCACCTACCCGAGCAAAGGATGCAAAATCGGACCGGCAGCTCATGCGCATCCGGGAGGGAAAAAGCAACTTTCCCTTCGGTGTCGGCCGTGGGTTTACTGGGTTAACCCCCCAGTAAACTCTACTACTCGGTTCCCAACAATCGAGGAAGAGGCCCCCACAACCGACCCCCTCGGATTAGGGGTCGATGTCAAGGTGGTGGGGCCAACGATGATTTGCCATATGATGACGACCGCGATAACAACGGACGCTTCGAGTGGACGGACGAATTAAGAGACTGACTTCTGCATTGCTACGAGAGCAGTGAGCCCGCCCGGAGAGGATACATGGCGAGAATGCATGCTCTGTGGTGTGAGAGACACCCAGAGCATGCAGCGTTTTCAGCACAAAATCTCAGGGATTATGTATCCCATCTTCGGGCTCGAGGCTACGTTAGAGCTCCTCCTCAGCCGGTTATCGAAGTGGCAGATATGCCACGTGTCGGTTTGGCTGTGGAGGAGAATCACATTGTTCCACTGATGGACGATATCAGAACCCGCAGGGCGCTTCACAATATGAAGCCCCTGAAGCCGCAAGAACTGGCACGGGTGGATGCGGAGTTTGGCGATGTTCTTCCAGAAGAGGCTGACATCTGGCAGATTAATTCTGTCGTGTACGACGCTGCTCATGCTCTATCCCAAACGGAGAGGAGGGACACCACCGCTCTGGTAGGGAGGCATGAACGACGTGTACACAAGATGGAAGCCAAGATCAAGTTGGCGAGACAACACGCGTCTCGTATCCAGTGTGTGGTGGACTTCGTGGCGGCCAATAGGCCTTTCACGCCCGCAGTGCGGCAAATTGCCGCAAAATTGAGACGAGCTCACCACACATTAAATCAAGGTGTGCTGTTCACCATCAAACAGCACTGCCTTGATAGGATACGAATGCTAGTGGCTGCAAAGAAGTCACTAGTGAGGCGGGCGATAAGTATCGCGGAAAACATAAAGTTCCGCGATAAACCTTCTCGCTTATTCCAAGAGCCTCCACGTGTTGTCGATAACCCACCGGCTGCAGATCGGGTGGAAACATTCTTGAAGAATATCTATGAGTATCCACAACCACTCAACGTAGATACTCCAGCCCTAGCGCAGTTCGAAGCATTTTGCAGGAGGCTTCGGCAGCCTGAGCTCAATGATCTGCGCATTCCGATAACCACGGAAGAAGTACGAGGGGCCCTAAAAGGCTCTAAGAATTTCGCTGCTCCAGGCCCTGATGGGTTGAATAACTATTGGTGGAAAAAGTTTCCAACAACCCACCGCCTTCTGGCCAGAGTTTTCAACTCATGGCTAGATGGGGAGCAGCAGATTCCGGAGTGGTTTGTCGAGGGGCGAACCGTGCTCATCCCCGAAAACGGAGATTTGTCTGATCCAAAGAATTACAGGCCGATAACATGCTTGAATGCGTGTTATAAGGTGTTTACGCGCATCTTATACACGCGCATTCTCTCCGCAGTTGATCCGGTGTATGAACGGATAAATGAGCAGAGGGTCAAAGAAAGGTATCGCCGGGTGCAAGGAGAACCTGCTCATCGATAGATGTATCACGCAGGACTCCGTGCAGTATAAGCGTAACCTTTCGATGGCCTGGATCGATTACCGCAAGGCATTTGATACAACATCACATGAGTTAATCATTCATTTGCTCAGATGCCTTGAGGTACCCGGTCAAATAGTGGGATGCATTGGACAACTGATGCCGCTCCGGAGGACTCGCTTCACCATAAGATCTGGTAGAGACATAGTCCAAACAGAGCAGGTCATCATTAGAAGAGGCGTGTTTCAGGGAGACTCCCTTAGCCCTCTTCTCTTCTGCATCTCACTATTGCCATTGTCCGTTGCACTCAGGAATACCCGTGGGTACAACTGCGGCACCCCCAGCAACCGGAGGCATAATGTCGCCCATCTATTTTACATGGATGACCTCAAATTGTATGCCTCTGGAGAAAGGGACCTACATCAGTCCCTTAGGGTGGTGGAAGAATATACGCATGCTATCGGTATGGAATTTGGGATCGACAAATGTGCCACGGTTCATCTCAAAAGAGGACGATGCGAGGAATACGGAGGGGATGTCCAGCTCGTAGACGGAAGCATCCTACATTATCTGGATGCCGGAGAGACTTATACATACCTTGGGGTGGAACAACGCCGCTCCCAAGAGGTATTCGCAGTTAAAAACTCTCTCCGCGGCAAGTATCAGCATAAACTCCGACAGATCTGGTCATCAGAACTGTCGGGGAAGAACAAAGTTGCTGCAACTAATATGCTTGCCGTTCCGATCCTTCTTTACTCTTTCGGAGTGATGAAGTGGACTAAGGAAGAGCTGCGACAACTTGACGTTAAGACTCGCAAAATGATGCATCTCAATAGGAGCTTGCATCCTAAATCGTCCGTTCCACGGTTATACTTTTCCAGACAACGAGGAGGCCGTGGACTTTTGAGTTTGGAGTGTCTGCATAACAGAATGGTTCTGGATGGGGCCTGTAAAGTCATCAGGAGTTCAGATCCCCTTCTCTGCATGGTCCGCGACCATGAGAAAGCAGGGATTGGAGCATTCCTTTTTAAGGCAGCAACCCGTGCGGCCGATGAACTTGGTCTCGTTTTCGACACTGAACGGGCTAACCCAAACTCTGTCACCGAGTTGGGACCCGTTCAGCAAAAAGCTCACATAAAAGCTGCGGAGACAGAGGTCCTGCTACAGCTACATATGGATAAGCCAATGCATGGTGTCTTCTTTCGCAACATCGAAGACCTTGGCTTATCCAAAAGCATGACCTTTGCCTTCTTCAGGTCGAGTGAGCTAAAGTCGGAGACCGAGGGATTCATAATGGCCTGCCAGGATGGTGTCTTCAACACCCTGGTCTACCGTAGTCGCGTGATGGGTATAGACGTCCCTGACACCCGATGCAGGGCATGTCGTGGGGCACCTGAGACCGTAATGCATTTGCTATCAGCATGCCCATCTTATGCGGTCTCAGCCTATATCCACAGGCATCACGCGGCGCTACGAGTGTTGTACCACCACCTACGACACTCGTACGGTATAGACGAGACACCGGTGTTAACTTATGTTCCGGGGGATATTGAGTACGAGGTGGAGAATGAGAGATGCCGAATCTATTGGAACTACTCATTCCCCACCCTCAGGCTAATACAAGCCAATAAGCCTGATGTTGTCCTCCTCGACCACCAAAGTAGAACGATATTCGTCATGGAGTTTTCCACTCCAGGCGAAATGAATATCGTTCAAAAAGAGGAGGAAAAACGGACTAAATATCGAGATCTTCTCTTTGAACTCCGCAGGTTATATCCGGACCATTCTGTCAAAATGGTGGTTCTGATTATAGGAGTCCTTGGTGGAATGATGGACACACTGCTCTCTAACTTGAAGATAATACCGGCTTGCCGTAATATGGCAGAAATCTTAGCAGCAAGAATGCAGAAGGCCGTTATCCTTGGTTCGCTCCGTCTACTCAGGGCACACGATTCTCGGACCCAATAGTCACTCACCCTACGGACGTAGGGAGTGGTTATTGGGGTTAACGACACCAGCGCGCCCTCCGGATGGGTCGGAGCACCGGAGACAGGGCCTGACTGGTACACTCCTTAGGAGAAAAAACAAAAAAAAAAAAAATAATAATAATAATAATATGTGATGCATCTCAATGGGAGCTTGCATCCTATATCGTCCGTTCCACGGTTATACTTTCCCAGACAACGGGGAGGCCGTGGACTTTTGAGTTTGGAGTGTATGCATAACAGAATGGTTCTGGATGGGGCCTGTAAAGTCATCAGGAGTTCAGATTCCGTTCTCTGCATGGTCCGCGACCATGAGAAAGCAGGGATTGGAGCATTCCTTTTTAAGACAGCTACCCGTGCGGCCGATGAACTCGGACTCGTTTTCGACACTGAACGGGCTAACCCAAACTCTGTCACCGAGTTGGGACCCGTTCAGCAAAAAGCTCACATGGTGTCTTCTTTCACAACATCGAAGAACTTGGCTTATCCAAAAGCTTGACCTTTGTCTTCCTCAGGTCGAGTGAGCTAAAGTCGGAGACCGAGGGATTCATAATGGCCTGCCAGGATGGTGTATTCAACACCCCCGTCTACCGTAGTCGCGTGATGGGTATAGACGTCCCTGACACCCGATGCAGGGCATGTCGTGGGGCACCTGAGACCGTAATGCATTTGCTATCAGCATGCCCATCTTATGCGGTCTCAGCCTATATCCACAGGCATAACGCGGCGCTACGAGTGTTATACTACCATCTACGACACTCGTACGGTATAGACGAGACACCGGTGTTGCCGTATGTTCCGGGGGATATTGAGTCCGTGGTGGAGAATGAGAGGTGCCGGATCTATTGGAACTACTCATTCCCCACCCTCAGGCAAATACAAGCCAATAAGCCTGATGTTGTCCTCCTCGACCACCAAAGTAGAACGATATCTGTCATGGAGTTTTCCGCTCCAGGCGAAATGAATATCGTTCGAAAAGAGGAGGAAAAACGGACTAAATATCGAGATCTTCTCTTTGAACTCCGCAGTTTATATCCGGACCATTCTGTCAAAATGGTGGTTCTGATCATAGGAGTCCTTGGTGGAATGATGAACACACTGCTCTCCAACTTGAAGATAATACCTGCTTGCCGTAATATGGCAGAAATCTTAGCAGCGCTAATGCAGAAGGCCGTCATCCTTGGTTCCCTCCGTCTACTCAGGGCACATGATTCTCGGACCCAATAATCACTCACCCTACGGACGTAGGGAGTGGTTGTTGGGGTTAACGACACCAGCGCGCCCTCCGGATGGGTCGGAGCACCGGAGACAGGGCCTGACTGGTACACTCCTGAGAAAAATAATAATAATAATAATAATAATAATAATAATAATAATAATAATAATAATAATAATAATAATAATAATAATAATAATAATAATAATAATAATAATAATAATAATAATAATGATAATAATAATAATAATGATAATAATAATAATAATAATAATAATAATAATAATAATAATAATAATAATAATAATAATAATAATAATAATGCGCATCCGGGAGGGAACAAGCAACTTTCCCTCCGGTGTCGGCCGAGGGTTTACTGGGTTAACCCCACAGTAAAGTCTACCACTCGGTTCCGAACGATCGAGGAAGAGGCCCTCACAACCGACCCCCTCGGATTAGGGGTCATAGGCAAGGTGGTGGGGCCAACGATGATTTGCCAAACGATGACGACCGCGACAACAACGGACGCTTTGAGTGGACGGACGAATTAAGGGACGGACTTCTGCATTGCTACGAGAGCAGTGAGCCCGCTCGGAGAGGATACATGGCGAGAATGCATGCTCTGTGGTGTGAGAGACACCCAGAGCATGCAGCGCTTTCCGCACAAAATCTCAGGGATTATGTATCCCATCTTCGGGCTCGAGGCTACGTTAGAGCTATTTCTCAGCCAGTTATCGAAGTGGCAGATATGCCACGTGTCGGTTTGGCTGTGGAGGAGAATCGCATTGTTCCACTGATGGAGGATATCAGAACCCGCAGGGTGCTTCACAATATGAAGCCCCTGAAGCCGCAAGAACTGGCACGGGTGGATGCGGAGATTGGCGATGTTCTTCCAGAAGAGGCTGACATCTGGCAGATCAATTCTGTCGTGTACGACGCCACTCATGCTCTATCCCAAACGGAGAGGAGGGACACCACCGCTCTGGTAGGGAGGCATGAACGACGTGTTCACAAGATGGAAGACAAGATCAAGTCGGCGAGACACGCGTCTCGTATCCAGTGTGTGGTGGACTTCGTGGCGGCCAATAGGCCTTTCACGCTCGCAGTGCGGCGAATTGCCGCAAAATTGAGACGAGCTCACCACACATTAAATCAAGGTGTGCTGTTCACCATCAAACAGCACTGCCTTGATAGGATACGAATGCTAGTGGCTGCAAAGAAGTCACTAGTGAGGCGGGCGAGAGGTATCGCGGAAAACATAAAGTTCCGCGATGAACCTTCTCGCTTATTCCAAGAGCCTCCACGTGTTGTCGATAACCCGCCGGCTGCAGATCGGGTGGAAACATTCTGGAAGAATATCTATGAGTATCCGCAACCACTCAACGTAGATACTCCAGCCCTAGCGCAGTTCGAAGCATTTTGCAGGAGGCTTCGGCAGCCTGAGCTCAATGATCTGCGCATTCCGATAACCACGGAAGAAGTACGAGGGGCCCTAAAAGGCTCTAAGAATTTCGCTGCTCCAGGCCCTGATGGGTTGAATAACTATTGGTGGAAAAAGTTTCCAACAACCCACCGCCATCTGGCCAGAGTTTTCAACTCATGGCTAGATGGGGAGCAGCAGATTCCGGAGTGGTTTGTCGAGGGGCGAACCGTGCTCATCCCCAAAAACGGAGATTTGTCTGATCCAAAGAATTACAGGCCGATAACATGCTTGAATGCGTGTTATGAGATGTTTACGCGCATCTTATACACGCGCATTCTCTCCGCAGTTGATCCGGTGTATGAACGGATAAATGAGCAAAGAGGGTCAAAGAAAGGGGTCGCTGGGTGCAAGGAGAACCTGCTCATCGATAGATGTATCACGCAGGACTCCGTGCAGTATAAGCGTAACCCTTCGATGGCCTGGATCGATTACCGCAAGGCATTTGATACAACATCACATGAGTTAATCATGCATTTGCTCAGATGCCTTGAGGTACCCGGTCAAATAGTGGGATGCATTGGACAACTGATGCCGCTCTGGAGGACTCGCTTCACCATAAGATCTGGTAGAGACATAGTCCAAACAGAGCAGGTCATCATTAGAAGAGGTGTGTTTCAGGGAGACTCCCTTGGCCCTCTTCTCTTCTGCATCTCACTATTGCCATTGTCCGTTGCACTCAGGACCCATCTATTTTACATGGATGACCTCAAATTGTATGCCTCTGGAGAAAGGGACCTACATCAGTCCCTTAGGGTGGTGGAAGAATATACGCATGCTATCGGTATGGAATTTGGGATCGACAAATGTGCCACGGTTCATCTCAAAAGAGGACGATGCGAGGAATACGGAGAGGATGTCTAGCTCGTAGACGGAAGCATCCTACATCATCTGGATGCCGGAGAGACTTATACCTACCTTGGGGTGGAACAACGCCGCTCCCAAGAGGTATTTGCAGTTAAAAACTCTCTCCGCGGCAAGTATCAGCATAAACTCCGACAGATCTGGTCATCAGAACTGTCGGGGAAGAACAAAGTTGCTGCAACTAATATACTTGCCGTTCCGATCCTTCTTTACTCTTTCGGAGTGATGAAGTGGACTAAGGAAGAGCTGCGACAACTTGACGTTAAGACTCGCAAAATGATGCATCTCAATAGGAGCTTGCATCCTAAATCTTCCGTTCCACGGTTATACTTTCCCAGACAACGGGGTGGCCGTGGACTTTTGACTTTGGAGTGTCTGCATAACAGAATGGTTCTGGATGGGGCCTGTAAAGTCATCAGGAGTTCAGATTCCCTTCTCTGCATGGTCCGGTGTTGCCTTATGCTCCGGGGGATATTGAGTCCGTGGTGGAGAATGAGAGATGCCGAATCTATCGGAACTACTCATTCCCTACCCTCAGGCAAATACAAGCCAATAAGTCTGATGTTGTCCTCCTTGACCACCAAAGTAGAACGATATTCGTCATGGAGTTTTCCGCTCCAGGCGAAATGAATATCGTTCGAAAAGAGGAGGAAAAACGGACTAAATATCGAGATCTTCTCTTTGAACTCCGCAGGTTATATCCGGACCATTCTGTCAAAATGGTGGTTCTGATTATAGGAGTCCTTGGTGGAATAATGGACACACTGCTCTCCAACTTGAAGATAATACCAGCTTGCCGTAATATGGCAGAAATCTTAGCAGCAAGAATGCAGAAGGCCGTTATCCTTGGTTCGCTCCGTCTACTCAGGGCACACGATTCTCGGACCCAATAATCACTCACCTTACGGACGTAGGGAGAGGTTGTTGGGGTTAACGACACCAGCGCGCCCTCCGGATGGGTCGGCGCACCGGAGACAGGGCCTGACAGGTACACTCCTGAGGAGAAAAAAATAATAATAATAATAATAATACTAATAATGATGATGATGATGATGATGATGATGATGATGATGATGATGATTATGATGATGATGATGATGATGATGATGATGATGATGATGATGATGATGATGATTATGATGATGATGATGATGATGATGATGATGATGATGATGATGATGATGATGATGATGATGATGATGATGATGATGATGATGATGATGATGATGATGATGATGATGATGATGATGATGATGATGATGATGATGATGATGATGATGATGATGATGATGATGATGATGATGATGATGATGATGATGATGATGATGATGATGATGATGATGATGATGATGATGATGATGATGATGATGATGATGATGATGATGATGATGATGATGATGATGATGATGATGATGATGATGATGATGATGATGATGATGATGATGATGATGATGATGATGATGATGATGATGATGATGATGATGATGATGATGATGATGATGATGATGATGATGATGATGATGATGATGATGATGATGATGATGATGATGATGATGATGATGATGATGATGATGATGATGATGATGATGATGATGATGATGATGATGATGATGATGATGATGATGATGATGATGATGTTGATGATGATGATGATGATGATGATGATGATGATGATGTTGATGATGATGATGATGATGATGATGATGATGATGATGATGATGATGATGATGATGATGATGATGATGATGATGATGATGATGATGATGATGATGATGATGATGATGATGATGATGATCAATTTTGCGTAGTTTAGATGCAAATATTCTTGGACAATTCGGAACAAATTTTCTTTCTTCAAGTTGGAGCCACAATCCTCTATTAATGCGAATGAATAAGTCATGGTACGATGATTGATCCTAACATCAGACAATTTCACGCATATTTTGCATATAGTACGATTTTCAAATCGTTTCATTTTTTAATCAAAGAATTTTATTGGTTTACTGGCTGTGCAATCAATATCCTTTATTGCAACAAAAAGCGAGTTTTTTTGATGTTTTGAAGTGTCAAAATACAATGATCACAGCCTTCTCTGATTGATGCTTGCTGACGCTGGCTATGAATTCCATAACATTAAAGCGCGCTTAACGCACCCCAGGCACAAAGAGATGCTAAAGATATCTCGGTGACCTCTTGTTAGGAGATTGTGACAACTTTTGCTACTTCTGTGAGAGGTTATCAAGAGCACTATATCTCCTCCAATTGTCCACCGCCGGGATATTCTCATCGAGGTCTTAGCGAAATCCCATGTGGAAATTCTCTAACAATACACTCTGACAAGTTCTTTACGAAATCTTGTGGCGAGTACTTTGAGAAATTCTCATGTACTGCTCATGACGAGGTCTCTGTGAACTCTGGCGAGTTCTGTGGGAAATTCGCATATACAGGACAATTCAAATTCGACCCCCACCATTGGGATCTCCTAAACTACAGGAGATACGTCGAAGCTTAAATTGAGGCAAAGTTGCGTATTCTGGTGCTTAACAAAATACTGATAAATACTTGGAAAATTCCGAGTATTTCCGGAAATATCGGGAAAAAACTGAAAATCGGAATTTTTGTTTTTATTTTCTTCTATCGTTATTTGACAACATAGCTCAAAACCAAAAGTACATTTTCATTGATACTTTTTTCAACTACACGTTTTCATGTTCAAATATACTATCCGACGTTTCGTCTTCTGGCATTCATCATCAACTTTTTTTTTTCTGTTATGGGCGTCATATTGTTTTTTTATACAGAAAAATTGTGATTCTCATTCTAATTTCATTGATGTATGATTTGTTTTGATTTGCACTTCTGAAACCACAGATATTAAAAAAAAAACAAATTCATCTGAGATGGTCATGACTCCATCGAAAAAACGAAAATTCCGATTTTCAGTTTGTCCCGATATTTCCGGAAATACTCGGAATTATCCAAGTTTCAAAATAGTATTTTGTTAAGCACCAGATTACGCAACTTTGCCCCAATTTAAGCATCGACGGATCTCCTGTAGTTTAGGAGATCCCAATGGTGGGGGTCGAATTTGAATTGCCATGTGAAAATAATGATTTGATTTCTTTTCTGTATTGGTGAAATTGTTAAATATACCGGGTGTCCGCCGAAGGTTGCTCGCCCCTATAACTTTTTTGTTTTGAAGATAATGTAATGAAATTTAGAGGATCTGAATAAGACATAAAACTGCGTTTTCTAACGGCTAAATCGGGTTCATGCAACTCCTGGTTTCACCGAAAGTGACTCAAACTTTCGGACACCCAGAATATCAGCACCTCTTTTGTCTCCATATGATATTCATACAACCATGTATCATTTGTCACTTTCCGATGTAACCAATTATTTTTTAAAATATTTTATACATTCTGGTGTGCTATGTAAACGTTCAAATCACTAATTGTATCCCTAAAATTTTGGGAAGGATACAACTCCACTGTTTTCGGTCAAAATGTATGTGCCAGGTGAAGTTCAATGCTAAAATTGAAATAACTAATCTTTTTCAAATGACAACACCTCAGCTCGTCGGGTTAGGAAAAAAAACCATTTTATTAAGATTAATTTGACACTCCACACTAATAGGTTTTAAACAAAATTTCGTAAAAAAACAAGAATTCCGTTATATGTTTAAAAAAATAAATAAATCTTCTGGTATTAAAAAAGATTTAAATGCATTGAGTTACCTGGCCAAACAAAACTGATAAAACAAAATTATTGAGGAGGTCGACTTCTTCTTACACCTAGCTTTTGCAAAAGTTAATCAGTTCTTTATAGTGTAATTATTTGATAAACATGTTGATAGTAATATTTATGCAAGACATTTTATTAGCTTTTGGATTATTGATATCATAGTGTTTTAAGCTATAACACCCAAATTACTTCCTGTACGATTGATTTGTATATTGATAAGGAATAATTGTTTATTATTATTATTATTGTTTAATCAGATGTGTTGGTTACAGGTTGCTCGGTACATTGGAATCTTATTTTAATCTCTTATGATCCATCATTTCGAGAAATTTCTAATGTTATATTATGAAGTTTTTAACGGAAGTTTGTATGACACCTGACAAATTAATTATAATTAAATGCTTTTTTCCAACCCAACAAACCTATAGAAATATATATTATATAACCACCGGAGACGATCCATCACATACAGTGTAAGTGATATAAAACTATGGGAGGGTGAACAAACTTTAGTTAGACTGAAAGTTTGTTCACACTCCCAGTTATACTTACTCTAGAATGCTAATCCCCATGTCAAAAGTGTTGTAAAAAGTTCAGGCTAGTCCGCAATGCGCAAGCGCGTCAATAGTGATTTTTGGAACAGGCCCGGTTTTAGTAAAATACTATGGTACTTGTGAAGATTAACAAACATTAATACTGAATCTCGGATAATAAGGTTGGAAACATCATTGTGCTTATACCTGCTATTTGCATTTAGCCGATTTGGAAACATATTTTCACATATTTATGATCCCGAATATTCAGCAAAGGCCATCAGAAAGTAGAGTACGGTTATTATTATTATTTACCGCTCTGAAGCGACTGATTCTTTGTATCAAATTCACTTTTCAGCTGAAGTTAACCAACAGAAACCTACGGAACCACCCCAAATCGTCGGTGCGAATTTCAAGGAAGCACACTGGAAAGTAAATTTAAAGTACAAAAATCTATGAAAATGTATTTCAGCTATTATCATGAATAATTTCAACTGAAATTGAATTTATAAAATTGGATGCTTGTAAGCTCGTAGTTTTTTTTTCTAGAACAACCCATGTCGAAATAAGCAACTGCATTAAATTCAAATCATTTGAAGAGATTAACATGCTATTTCTACTAGTATTTCTGGTTTTATTACCTTGGTGCAATTTTCACAATGGGGGTGCATGAAAAAGTGAAGCCAGAATCATTTTCCTTAACATCAAAGAAAAGCACTTCCATATTGACATTAATTTTCTGAGGCGATTCTGTGTATGTTTGGTACTTTTTGTAGGAATCTAGAACTCATAATATAAGCGGTGTGGTAGAAAGTTGTATCACTCGCCATGCATGCTTACGCAGACACAGTATTGGTACTGAACTAGGTTTCAAATAATTCTATTGTCGTTTTCACATGAATCTTCAGGAGGAAAATGTCTGCCACAAATTATAATGTTCTCACTCAAATGTTCTGTTGGGGTCTCTTCTTGAAAACAAAACCAAAAATCATGCATTTTTTGTCAAGCTAAAATAATATTTGAGTTATTTTGAGCAAAGCATATAGGTACATAAAAAATTTCATTATCTACCAAAAATTATTTATTTCAGGTATTTTTCATTTACACAACACAAAAATCGGTCAAAAAAACTGACAAGTAACACATGGTTCTATTCAGTATGTCATATGGGAGACAAGAGAAGTGAAAATACACCGGGTATATGATTTGAAAATCGAAAGTTTATGTCACTTCTGGTAAAAGCGGAAGTTGCATGGAGTTGAGTTACTTGTCAAAAGATGCCGTTTCATGTCTTATACAGATACTCAAAATTTCATTACATTATCATCAAGAACAAAAAAGTTAAAGGAGCGAGCCACTTTCCGCAGACACCCGGTATATAAATTATAATGAATTTCAACTTATATTGTCCTGTAAATGGGTTAAACCGTTGGAAAATAAAGCTATTATTATTTTTTTTTTCTTTGGTGTCTTGGTATCGACTGCTATGGTCATTATCCACGTGTTCTGGATAGGCCTTGTTACTAACTCCATGCGCCACCTTAGGAGCAGCACTGTTGATTGGAACGCAACAGTGAATCGTGCAGGACTCACCCCAGTCCAGCCTCGAGATTTAAATAATTTAATCGGTCAAATTAAATTAAAAAATCCCAGCCGCAACTGGGGCTCGAACTCCGGACCTTTCGACCCAAAGTCGGACGCTCTAACCACTGCGCCATGCCCCGACATAGCTATAATTATTATTAGTATTATTATAATCTATAGTCACCATCAACTCATTTTTCAAGGTTATCAAGCTATCTCTTGCTTAATAACTTTCAATTCACCGTGCGTCATCCCACTAGATCACTAGAGATAATTACTCGAAAATTCACATGCTGTATTTGAATCAACAACATATTACGGCCAGACTACGTTATTTACATTTCGAGTTGCGGTCACAATCTAAGCACCATTTTTATTGCCGCTTGTTTCGCGAAAAATAGTTGCCAGTCTACCCAAAAGTCAGCCAAGCTGAGTTTCTGCTGAATTATCTGCTTATATACAATGTACATAAGCAGATAATTGCCGCGAAACAAGCGATAGTAAAAAAAATCCTCAGAATGTAACTCTTGTGTTGACCACATCTCGGAATGTAAATATCGGAGTCTAATGGTAATATGTCATTGATTTGAATCAATCAAATCCTGTTTCCAATTCTTTTAATAATGTGTTTGAGAAAATCCCGGCTGCTGGGTGCTGCCAGACTCGGCTTTCATTATTGTTTCACGACATATATGAAAAAATGACAATTTGAAATACGTTGCTGTCTCTTGGTGTATTAGAGCTTTTGAAAATTCAGTAGTTTCACCAATTCATATTTTCCTCTATTTGCATCAACGAACTATGACTATGATCACGCTTGAGGAGGCACTATGGAGAGAAAGATAGAACCTTTTTTGCACGAAGGCTGTTCGTAAAGAGGCACCTACTTGACGGAGAGAATTATTTAAATAGTGTCCAAACAAAATGGTGTTATATGCACTGGATAATAAATTATTTGTTGAAGTCTGGTACTGGTTGTAATTGAGTAAATAGCAAATTGGATTCACGTAGACAAACAAATCAATTCCCATCAAACTGATCAGGCCAATCGTATCACTTTTTATAACTACTTACTGGTTATAAGTTTACTCCCACAAGAGGTTTTAATTGGACTCGATTAATATTAATTTAATAAATGAGCATGCTGGATTATTCCATAAATTTCATTCAGATAGTATCATAAAAAGAGTGTGAACTAATTATTATTTAATCGAATGAATATTACGTGAAAATTTATGAAATGAATTATAGGTGATAATAAATAGAATAAACTGTTTTTCTGTTTTAGGTAAGAAGTTAATTGATCACATCAAAAAATGTAATCTAACAATTACCAGATAGCTCATTTTCCTAATGATTTGTTATTTATTCACACGACAACATGACTACAGAGTTTTTTAGTCTCGTTGAATAATTCAACAGTTGGAAATACAACACTATAATGGGTGAGGTGAATGAAATCTAGTAAATTTTCATCTCTTCCATTTCTTCATGACATGAAAATGTCTGTCTCAAGACAAAAAATGCATTTACTAAAAATTTATTTTATTCACATCCACTGATCATTGGAATTGAAAGACTCTAATTATCTACGCTTACAACGTTTGAGCAAATAACGCTGAGACAAGAGAAAATTTAAATTACCATCGTCATGATGACATTTCAACCTTTTTCAAATTGAAACGTATATTGTTTAGGTCAAATTCAAATAGAAAGTGGGAATCTACACTGTTGGAAATTAGTTGTTATTTTGAACAACTTCTCATATTGTTGAAAAATTGTAGTCGAATTCAACAAATATTATGTATTATTTTCACTACCGATATTTCCCATGTTGTTGTTAACTTGATGAGTTATTGAATTCACTACTAAAACTGTCAGTACAGCAGTCATAAGTCTGCATCAAACGACTACATGATGTTTTCAACAAAATAACTAATTGTTAAGTGGAAACTGACATCAACGTATTGTAACTAAAATTGCAAGAATATAGTACTTTCATTATTTGGGGCATTTTTTGAATAACAATACACAATCTTGGATTCAGTTCCATCGCGTTGTTGTTTTAACAAAAAATGTGGTGTTTACGAACTTCAACATAAAAAAAAAAAAAATTTGTAGTTTTCTTATGTAAAGTGGCGACCGGTCAAAATTTCTGAAAGTTTGGTATGTTGTTGTAACCGACCCAATAACCAAAAGTGTCAATGGGCCCAACCCAATCCTATGGCTAGTTTTCTAAATACGGGGTGTTAAAGTAGAAAATTGTCCAGATTTTCGGATTTATTTTTTATTTATTAAAAATTAGATTGGATTTCTGTTGCATGCAGACGTTTACTACGTGTTCTAGTAATGAAATAAGTGGATACGTATGATTAAAAATATTTATATTTACAAGGTGATCCACGAATGTAAGACGGTAGTTTTTTGCCAAAATCCACTTTTTCTACTGTGACGTCAGGGGGGCATATTCTTGAAACGTTCTCTTCGATATAGTATTTTGACGAGAAAATATTGCAGAGTACACATTTTTTATACAGGGTGTTTCACAGACAGAACCACTAAACAAAATTATTTTTTTTTGGGGATTAATTCGATACCCTGTATTTATGGATTGATTTTTGGAAAAAGTAATACCACTAACATATATGTGTTTCTAATCTCCAAAATATTCAAGGTGGTTTATTCATAGTAAGGTATTCTATTTTGGGAAAAGTACAAAAAACATGAACAACCTGTATTCAAAAATTTCCTCGGTCAAACTATTTTCTCACTATATATTGATTTTCATACCATCTTCAAAGGTATGAATTCTGAATCCGATACTTTTACCAGTTTTCGAGATACAGGGCGTTAAAGTGGAAAATTACTGATTTTATCAGTTTTTTCTTCAAATTGAAAAGCCGGATGATTTTATGGTGCGCCTATGAGTTTAATATGAGTTCCGGTCAGATGTACATGGAAAGGTTCACCTAAAAATATTTACTGTTACACACAGTAAAAAGTGGGTGGAAAAATACATGCCAAAATGTAATATATACATAATCCTCCTAGTATTATAACTTGATTGCACAGGTTTTTCAAAATTTCAATGTAAAATTAGATAAATGTCCTTCATTTCTCCCGTGTTTTACAGAGAGCATGTAATTCAATGCTGTATTACATGTAATTTCCGCTGGTTTACATGATGTCTGTAAATGAGTGTGATAATCGGTAAAACGTAGTATTGTTACAGCGAAATAACGCCAATTTACAGAATATTACAAGTAAAGTGTAAATTCTCATTTGTTTAAGAGTAATTCTCCATAACGCTATCGCCATGCGCATACCTACCGGTATTCGGCCCAATCCTCATTCACAGTTCATATTAGCACAGCTTACTTAATAAGCTGTGATATTAGTATATAGAATGAACATCGTTGGGCATCTGGCAAAGGAAGGTTTCAAAAACAAACAAGCCGTATTTTGTGTTTTATGTAAGTGAGTATGTGGGTGCCAAATTGTCATTGGATTATATTTCAGGTGAGTAAATAGGTACTGAGAAAAAAATATGAAAAATTCATCTTGAAATAATAATCATTTGTTCATTTTGCCATTATTCGCTCCATAATTATATGAATAATACCAGTATTTTC
Source organism: Chrysolina oricalcia (assembly GCA_944452925.2). Taxonomy (NCBI): domain Eukaryota; kingdom Metazoa; phylum Arthropoda; class Insecta; order Coleoptera; family Chrysomelidae; genus Chrysolina; species Chrysolina oricalcia. The sequence goes on along the minus strand of OX101818.2, from coordinate 39,915,402 downwards.
ATAGGAAATCGAATTGAAACTTTCGTTGTCGCAGACCCAACTGTGAGATAATTTTGAGAATTTATTCGACAGGCAAATGTCAAGTGGATAGATATAATCTCAATTCGAACATGGAATCGGATAGTGGGCAATCTTATTTAGTTAATTTCCTAGTTGAAGTATAGAGTAAGATATTTTGTTGAATAATTGTTTTTGTTACAACATTCAGATGATTTGAGATTTATTTTCCTTCAATATTTAAAAATATATTATAATGTTATATGATGAATAAAGTATCATTAATGCTGATTTTATGTCTTTTTTGCAGATCTCCCATCCTCTTTATTATTAAGGAATTATAAGCCTATATGTAAAGTCAATTGACACTACTTGAAAACAATGGTGAAGACACCTGAACAGACATGTAACAATTTCCGTTAAATCTGTAGTTAGGGAAAAAATCACATGAAAATACAAGTGATTATCGGGGTATATATGGAAAAGCACATTTGATGTATGTAAAAATTCATGTTGATCCAAGTTTAATTTACAACAGAAATTGTGTTTTTCCGCACAAATAAGTATACAAGTGATAATCCATGGAATATTGGAAATTCACATTTAAACTCAAGTTATGACTTCACATTATATTACATGAGGTATGTAACTTTACATGTATATGCATGGCAACGCATTACCCATATGGGATCATGTAATCTGACGGAAACAATATTTACAGTGCCAGGGTTATTCACAAATAAATCACAATAGGTTTTTGCAAATACTCAAAATGCTACAGTTCCGTCACAGATAAATTATTCCATGAATTTAATACCAAGTCGTTTACAATTTTAAGTCTAAAATACTCCATTATGATTACTTTTCATACAGGATGAGCCATGCAGCCAACCATACCAAAAATAATAATGCTTTGAGATAATTGAAATGAGAACTTTTTTATTGAATTTTGAGTAACTGTGTAACGTTACATCAAGAATGCATAACCGTAAGAATTTTAAATATACAACGTGATTAAGTTATAATCACCTACCAAAAATATACATCTTTGTCCGATATAAGTAATCGACAAGCTTTTATATACGTGGCAACGAAGATGATAATAAGAAGTTTTTTTCATTTATTCAACACTTTATAAACAAATATAATTTAATATTTAATGATTCTTTCATGATATAGATACAATATCTACGAAGCATTTTATTCCTAATCAGCATCAGAGTGCTGGTAATGGAACATCACAATCTTAAGTGTTTTTTACATAAAGCTATGGAATTTTACATACAATATGACAATAATAACTAATGTTGATAAATAATATTAATAATTACGTCTAAAATATTCACAATAATACAGTATTTCCTACATTCATATGTTGGATCAGGTTTATTTTGAACTATTTTCCTTTTTCATAGGATTTAGAAATGAATTGAATGTTTCTAGACAAATGTGTATAGGATTATTCAGTGCTTTATTTGTTCTTACATTTGAGAAAATATAAAAACATATAATAATTTTTCATTTTTGTGTGTAGGTATTATTCACATACTGGGTACCTATTTTTTATAGTGTAAGTCACAATATACATCTAGAGCGAGTTATATAGTTATAAAACTCATAATAGCTATTTTCTCGCTACTAACTAAACGAATGCACTATTTTTAGCAGAAAACTATGTTGATTTGGGATCATCCATGTTGGCAAGAATTACACCAAAGGTATATTGCAAATACTCTCAGAAAAATTAACTGAACCATTAAAATCATTACCACAGAGGTAGAGGTTCCTGTACGTTTCTTTTATAGTGGTTACCCCAATAGGCCTATTCCACGTAATTGAGAATTTTTTTTTGGTAGAAGTGCGTCTTAAATTGAATAGATAGTTCTATAGGATAGAGAACATAGTAGCGAGCTAACCAATAGAGGTACGTACATACAATGCTCATAACTGATATGAAAATGTGGAGACTGATGAGTCAGTTACCAGATAGATGAGGAAATAAACAAGTGACGTGAAAAGGCAGAGCAGATCTGATACAGCTTAGGCAGAGTTGATATTTCATATATGTGCAAATAAAATGGGTGATGAGTGATTCTACATGATGAAATGTTTTGAAACAGAAGTGATCAGATACTGATATTTTAAATCACCTCAGGACCAATGTGCACCTCTTCTGGCAGATCCCTTTCCCCTGAATCGTCAATGCAATTTAAAAGTTTTGTTGAAGGATATTTGATATTTTGCTGATGTCTAGCATATCCTAAAAACCATACAACACTAGCAACATGAGCGCAAGTACCCAATGTCCTGGCTCCTGATTTACTGGTACAGTAGTATCCGATTATTGGATCCTCGCGATTCTCATTCACGTTGTTATTATATACAACCCAAAGCGTATGTTTGGCAGCATTCACAAACCTAGAGTATATTCTGAATCTCAACCAATAAGGTTCCTGATTCAATTCGTCGATTTGAATCAAATTGTGGTTTTGTCTTCGAACAGTATCTTGTATGTAAGATGCCGCTAAATAAATATGGTAGGGACCAAGTAATTTTGTTAAATACTCTAAGTTTAATCGAGGTTGAGGTACATGTTCGTTGTTCAAACGATTCCACTGACCATTCCGCCGTTCATTTTGAACGCGAATTTGGACCCTATTATTTTCTTGCAATTTGTCCAGCATTTCATTAGCTATTTCAGGTGTTCCACTTATTTCTATCAAGGGATGATACCTATTTATTAATGCACCAGCAATAAGGTAAAATTCTTTCAAATGAGCTGCATGCGACGTGGATATTCTTCCGGAAAAAAATTCAAAAATTGTCTTGAAGTGACCATTTCTAGATTCTACTACAAATCTAGTAGTCGTAATGATTCTGTTTTGGTTAGCCTCAAGAGTAGTGCATTGTTTTTGATGCGGTTGAAGGAAACTTGGCATATAATATTCAATACCAAGAATTTCAAATGTATCTATGGAATCTCTATAGCCTCTATCGACTATCACAATGTCGCCGTGTTGAAGCCAGTTCCTAATTCCATTTAAATCATGTTCTACAGCATGGTTCAAAATCGCTGCATCGTTATTTGATGCATCCGAAAAATATGGTCCACGTACTTCTAATATGTAACCATCGGGAGCAACTATTATATCTGGTTTCACAAAGTGCTCTTTGTTGTAGAAACAGTAAAATTGACGTAATATTCTAAAGTTACTACTTTTATCTATTTTATTGTAAGTACAATCTATGTACAATATTGCTTTCGGCAGATTGGGAGTAGGATTGTACAACTGATTTATAAATGGAGATACATGTCTAGCTATGAAATTATCTCTTGTGATGGCATTAAAACCAATATTATTCGGTACAAACTGCCTGGAAAGTGATAACCGAACATTAGAAATTGTTAGGCTCACAGCTTGTCTGGAAGGATAGTTGAGAACAATCTTTAAAAATTCATCAGTTATCCCATGTCTCAATTTTATTAAAAATGTAAGCAAATGCTTTCTGTTGATTTTTCGTGCATTGCCATATTGCTCTACATCATCACAAAATGTACATAACTCCTCAAAGTTATTTTTGGATATATACGTTAAAGTTTTGAATTCGTCTTCGGTAAAACTTTCTGCGTTTTCCCAATTTTTTATTTTGTAATTAGCATTCGCTTGATTTCTTAAGCAAGATATAAATCGTTGAAGGTTTGGAACTAAATATGGTTTGTTAACAAAACGTAAACCTTGTATTAAATCTGGTAACACAAAACCATTATTGTCAAGATGATGATCGCATATTCTCAAAAACTCAGGTACATAAATGTCAGAAACAACAAACACACTAACTCTACATTCTAGAGACATTCTATGTAGGTTTTCTTGGGCATTACATATTATGCAAGAATGCATACGAGCTGGAGAAAGCACATTAAAACGTAGACAGTTCGGATTTATTAGTATTTGATTTAATTCATCTCTCACAGCATTAGAACAATTTAGGCAAATTCTAGTATTTTCACCAACATCTATTGGAGGAAATCCAGCAGCGTGCATTCTGAAAGAAGCAACTTGCAAAACATCAATATTTTCTTCTTGGTTTAAGCGAATCAACTGTCTAGGTGGAAACGGTCTTTCACATACGTAACACCTTATCCTATTTGCGAATGCCATTTTGTAACCACAACAAAAACAACAGATAGAAAAATCTCACCACAATATTGATGAACTCAACGAAAATAACTTTGAAAACCACAAGACTAATGTATTGTCGAAAATATACGAGACAAATGTCGCACAATGTGACACTTTATAAGATGTTTTATGACATAAGCTGTTGTAATTTATGTTGATTTCACAAGAAATACTATAATGAAATTGACAACAGCTCGAAACTTTTATCTGATTTTAATCAACTGAAAAATACATAACAACCATATACCAAGTGTAAATAAATGAGTTGACATTGTTCTTCCAACACTCTCCCTCAATGGAAACTCTTCATGAACCTTGACAACAAATAACTGAACTGCTCTTTACCTAACGGCTTTGTAAATAAATCAGCTGAATTATCTTTGGATGGAATATAGGCAATATTAACATCTCCATTCAATATTCTTTCTCTGATATAATGGTAATGAATATCTAAGTGTTTGCTTCTTTGATGCAACACAGGATTCACAGACAATTGAATTGTTGATTGGTTATCGCAAAACAGCAATGGAATTGCATTTTCACCCAAGTCTTTTACCAACTGTGACATCCACACTGCTTGTCTACATGTTGCTGAAAGGGCCATATACTCTGCCTCCGTTGTAGAAACTGCAACACTCTGTTGTTTTTTCGTACACCAGCAAATAACGGATTCACCATAAAGAGCTATGTATCCACTATAGGATCTTCTGTCATCTAAAGAATTTGCAAATGAAGCATCACTGTATAATTTCAATGATGGTGACATTACAAATTCGTAAACAAGTTTATTTTGCATTGAACCTTTCAAATATCGAAAGAGGTGATTAACTGAATTACTGTGAACAACTGATGGATCTGTGCAGAATTGAGATAGGACATCAACGGTATAGGCAATGTCAGGCCTAGTTCCCATCGCTAAATAAAGAAGACTTCCTATTTTCGACTGATATATCTCCTTATCAGTTCTTGGATCTTCTGATTTAGGTTTTTCGAGTCGAGTCCCGCAGTTCATCGGAGTTGACACAGGTTTGCAATTCAAAAAATTGAATTTTTCCAGTAATTTGTTGATGTACTGCTCCTGAGACAACGTTAAACAATTTTTGAGCCAAGTTATCTGGATAGATAGTAGGTATTTAGGCACTCCTAAAAAAGTAATGTCGAAATGTTGAACCAAACAATCTTCCACAATTTTCATCTTCTCCTCAGAAGATGCTGAGATCAGTAGGTCATCTACATACACTCCTATGATTTGCTGTTTATCTGGAGAACTAAACAAACAGGGATCTGCATTGGACTGCTGCAGGTTGATAATTTTCAGGACTGTGATCAATTTCTGATTCCTTTGGCGAGGCGATTGCTTTAAACCATAAATGCTCTTTTTCAATCGACAAACTCTTCCAGGATGCTCATTTAAGCCTTTGGGAATCCTCATGTATACCTCGATGTCAATATCACCATTGAGAAACGCCGTTTTTATATCCATTTGCCTGACTATCATTTTATTATGAATGGCATGTGCTAAAATTAATCTGATTGTTTCATATCGTACAACAGGGGAGAACGTTTCCTCGAAATCAAGACCTGGAATTTGACTGAATCCCTGAGCGACAAGCCTGGCCTTATATCTTGATATTTCACCCTTTTCATCTATTTTTTTCTTGAAAATCCATCTGCATCCAACAACTCGCTGATTGGTTTCTGCATCAACAATATCCCATACATCATTTTTCCGCATAGATTCAAGCTCATCTTTGATAGCTTTCTTCCATTCTTCTCTTTCTGGTCCAGAAATTGCATTTTCGTATGATAATGGCTCATCTACAGACATGTTGCAGAATTCCTGTTCGTAGCGAAAGGGAGGATTACGTTTTCGAGTACTTCGTCTTAAGTAAGTATCACTTGAGGTAATAGTGGGGTTTTCTTCCCCATTCATTCCATCGATTTCCGTTGTTTGTACTTTCATCGGTTTGAATTGAAGGCAGTTCATTCCTTCTGGTATCTTTCTTCTTCGTTCGGTGGGGAAATAAGGACAACTTTATCATTCTGAGAAGGGAAAATATAATCTCTAGATATAACTACCTTTTTTCCGGTCCAAAAACGATACCATCCCTCCTTCTCACCGTATCCAACGGAAATTGCTTGTGTTGCTCTCTCATGAAATTTACTTCCTGACCTTCGCGCTTCTTCGGGAATATGAATATATGCTTTTTCTCCAAATCCTCTTAGATGTTTGATGGATGGTTTGTATTCGAAAAACATTTCAATTGGAGTTTTCTTTGTGAAAGAGTGAGGCAAATGATTTTTGGTGTATACTGCATGAGCCACAGCCTCCACCCATAGACATTCAGGTAGATCAGAATCGATTAGATTTGTTCTTGCAATTGTTGTAATCGTTCTATTGAAACGTTCAGCAATTCCATTTGTTTCGTGTATTCTGGGAATTGAATTTTCTGTTTTTATCCCCAGTTTTATGAATAACGACTTCAGTGTACTTGATGTATATTCGCCTCCGTTATCGGACTTGAATATTTTGACATTTTTTCCAGTTTGTCTTTCAATTCTTGTGACAAATTCTTTTGTTGCCTCTTCCACCTCACTTTTTCGTGAAAGAAATTTTACCTCCGCATATCTGGAGTACTCATCGATGAATGAAACAAAATAGTTCTTTTTTCCCAAAGACATTGTTGGAAACGGTCCAGCAACATCAGAATGAACTTTTTGTAATATTTCGGTACACGAATTTCCTTCTACTCTAGATATTTTTCTAGTCATTTTCGATTTTTGACATGAAGAACAATCAATTTGATATTTTTCTTTCGGTAAAACAAATGGATCAGAAATGGATTTTTTTATTTCATCGAAGGAATTGATAGGGGCATGTCCTAATCGTCTATGCCAGGTGGAAACACAATTATTTGCTATGGCAGAGTCTTCTTCTTCTTGTAATATATTTTGTTTATTCTTGGAAACTACCCAACCAACCATTTTTCCGTTTTTCCATAAGGTTATATCTTCTGCTCCTTTCATAGTTATTCCTCTTGATTTCAATGTTTCCCATGAAATTATTGAACATTTCAATTTGGGGGCATAAAGAACATCATGAAGGGTAACATTCACCTTGGAACCATTTGGCAGTCGAGCTTTAACTTTGACAATTCCGATATGAGTAACTTCGATCCTTTTGTTGTCGCCTAGCCGTATGGAACCTTCATAAGGATGGAGATTATCAAAAACTTCCAAGTTCCCACTCATATGGGAAGTGGCACCTGTGTCAAAGATCCAATTATGAGAATTTTCATTTGAAAAAGAGGCTGGATATGCAACTTCATCGGATTCATCACTGTGTACAATATTTGCCTTCTCTTCTTCACGTTTTTTGTTCCTGCAGTTTTGAATTGTATGCCCTTTGAACCATCTGTTATGTTCCTTACAGTAACTGCTTTCTTTGGTAGATTGTTTCTTTTCTTTCTTTTCTTTCATCAAAAACGCTGTGTTTTCCTGGAGATTATTTGTCGAAATTGATATCCATCAATCGTGAACAAACATCATCATAGGTCAGATTATCTTTCGATTTTAGATTATCAGCTATATTATCCATTTCTTCAGGTAATGTAGTCAGAAATAAAGAACCTTTTGCTTTTGATGAATTCGCAAGGGGACGTAAAGCTGCTTCAATGGAATCTGCCTTTTCATTGGGAGTTTTTGTAGTACGTTCAACTAGTCTGGCCCACAATTCATTATATTTGGCTATATGGTCAGATAAATTGTATTTTGATTCACATTTTATTCTCACCACCGATTTCACAAGGGCATGCAGGGAATATTCGTTCTTTCTGTCGAATAAATCGGACAATTTTTTCCACATTTCATGAGCTTCCAAATAGCAAGTGATCTGGGGTGCAATGGTTGAATCGACATTGAAAAGTAAGAATGCTCTAGCTAGTGAATGTCGGTAACGCCAATCTTCACATTTGAGATTGAAATCCTTCATTATCTCCGAATACTTAGTATCAGATGATTCCATTTCAGGTCGATGACTTGCGGGGTCAATTTCTTCACCAGATACTATTTTGAAAAGATTATAAACATCCATATATGCAAAAACCATTGTCTTCCACGAGTGAAAATTGGAATTTCCGTGAAGTTTTTCAAATTTTGGAAATTTTTCCATATTGACAATGATTTGATGACTTTGACGGATCTTGAGTACTTTTGACAACTTCGAATAAAAATATGAGATTAACTTCTTATTTCGGATGCCTTTTGAACTTTGGTTGGCTTCTCTTGTGGTTTAACGACAACCTGGGCCCATAACATGTTGTAATTTATGTTGATTTCACAAGAAATACTATAATGAAATTGACAACAGCTCGAAACTTTTATCTGATTTTAATCAACTGAAAAATACATAACAACCATATACCAAGTGTAAATAAATGAGTTGACATTGTTCTTCCAACATAAGCCCACTTCGATATTAACCAAAAATATTTAGATTCAACTCAATGCTGTAAAAATATCAGTATTATATATATATATATATATATATATATATATATATATATATATATATATATATATATATATATATATATATATATATATTATATATAGAGTTAGACATCGATTTCAAGGAATTTATCTAATTATCACCATATTATACGCATAACTGTGGGGCATACAAGGTGATTTATTTATCCTCTTTTTGAATAAAAATGTTCAAAATCCACGAGGATCACAACAAATGTTGGACAAACTTCAAGAAAGTAATTGAAACAGGTGCTTTGTTGATGAATACAAATTCTAAATTATTGAACTTGTAATTGATAATGCAACAGTACAGAAATGCACCAGCCTGATGACTTATAATGAACTGTCAGTTTGACAACTTGTTTATTCATTGCGAGCGGCACTTCTTGCTTATTGGAATTGATTTTTTTTTTGGGTTGAATTATCAGCGGAATCATTTAAGAAAATGGACGCTACCTTACGCATTTAGCAGCATCTTAGATACAAGAAGTTGTTCCTAGACAGGGGCGCCATTTCATTTAAATGGTATAGTTTAATCAGCAACGTAATTGGTTGAGATTTATGATTTACCATAAGTTTGAATGCTATCAAATAAACGTTGTGGGATGTACTTGGAAAACCACTATAAAAAATACCCATCAAAACATCTACCTTAGTGGTGGAGTGGAAATGAATTAAACGGTTCACTTAATTTTCTGATAGTTGTTGTGATTTACGTTTGTACCTTTGGTTCAATTCTTGTATGCGTAGATCATCCTAAATAAACATTTTTGTTGCTGAAAAAAAGTATATTTATTAAGTAATAACCGAGGTAATGACTATAATAAGATTTATACTTTTCAATTTACCTAGTACATAACTCGCTCTACACGCATATTGTGAAGTACCTACCTATACAAATAGGTTCGAATTATACCTACACAAGAAGATGGCTACTTATCATCTTTTTGGGGGTGATAGCGCAGTGGGTAAGCGCGCTCATAAGGTTACTCAAAATTCACTAAAAAAGTTCAATTATTTCAAAGCATAATTTTGGTATGGTTGGCTGCATGGCTCACGCTGTATGAAAAGTAATCATAATGAAGTATTTCAGACTCAAAATTGTAAACGACTAGGTATTAACTTCATGGAAAAATTTATCTGTGACGGAACTGTAGCATTTTGAGTATTTTCAAAAACCTTTTGTGATTTATTCGTGAATAACCCTGTAAAAGTTAATATTTTTAGGTGAACCTTTCCATGTACATCTGACCGAGACTTATATTGAACTCATAGGCGCAACATAAAATCAATCGGACTTTTCAATTTGAAGAAAAAACTGATAAAATCAGTAATTTTCCACTTTAACGCCCTGTAGCTCGAAAACTGGTCAAAGTATCGGATTCAGAATTCATACCTCTGAAGATGAAAATCAATATATAGTGAGAAAATAGTTACATTTGACCGAGGAAATTTTTGAATACAGGTTTTTTGTACATTTCCCAAAATAGAATACCTTCCTATGAATAAACTACCTTGAATATTTTGGAGATTAGAGACACACATTTGTTTGTGGTATTACTTTACCCAAAAATCAATCCATAAATACAGGGTTTCGAATTAATCCCCAAAAAAATAATTTTGTCTAGTGGTTCTGTCTGTGAAACACCCTGTATAAAAAATGTGTACTCTGCAATATTTTCTCGTCAAAATACTATATCGAAGAGAACGTTTCAAAAATATGCCTCCCTGACGTCACAGTAGAAAAAGTGGATTTTGGCAAAAAGCTACCGTCATACATTCGTGGATCACCTTGTGAATATAAATAATTTTGATCATACGTATCCACTCGTTTCATTACTAGAACATGTAGTAAACGTCTGCATGCAACAGAAATCCAACCTAACTTTTAATAAATAAAAAATAAGTCCGAAAATCTGGGCAATTTTCAACTTTAACACCCCGTATTTAGAAAACTAGCCATAGGATTGGGTTGGGCCCATTGACACTTTTGGTTACTGAGTCGGTTACAACAACATACTAAACTTTCAGAAATTTTGACGGGTCGCCCGCCACTTTACATAAGAAAAGTGCGGGGTCCTTTGTTTTTACGAAACTCCCAGGTTTTCGGAGTAAACCCCTCAAAAGCAGAGCTTGTGCGAGTAAGGGAGATCCGGGACCCACAGTTTAAATAAAAGTGGAATCCGAACCACTTCAGCTCAGTGACACACGACCGGGGATCGAACCCAGATCGTCTGGGTGGAAGCCAAACGCTCTAACACCTCGACCACTTCGATGTGATAGAGTTAATATCATATTGTTGTTAACAATGGTACGGTAAGGACAATAAGGACTGCCCCATTGATGGTCTAGGGACATCCACTGCTGTGGGCATAGGCAATCGAGAAAAACATGGAAAATTTCCTTGGCATAATATATAGTCTTCACAATTGATTCATTATTGGTGACCTCAGTGTGTACAATGATTTTCATCCTGAAATTCTGAGTTTCCTAGGCTGGACGATAGCATCTTACATATACTTACATCATCATATTAGTTTTTTTAAGGATCATATAGTTAGAGGTACCTATTTATTTGTATAAAACAGAAAGTAAATAAAATAAGTACATACCCGGAAGGCCTTTGGGATCCAGCATTAGTGTAGGTACCTAGTAAGATGAAAAACACTTTAGTCGATAAATCATAAACTGTTTTTTTACAATTCATATTTTTGAACTGCATAAAATAACCATTGAGAATCGTTGAAAATGAAATTGAAACGTGGAGAATTAGATTAAGTAGAATAACATCTAAGTGTTGAAGGGCGATTAGTCTGACTCGTAAACAAGATGGGTCATTACTGATTCAATCTTTCATTAAAACTAACTGCGATGAAAACGCCCTGCTTGAAACTGCTCTTATTGAATCAACTTCATCATCATCTTCAGCTATTCTTCTCTTTTGGCCAAATAAATATAATTCAAATACAGTAAATAAACTTGAAAAGAGTTATCATAATTACAGAACCGTATCGTTATGACCTAAAAAACTCCAATGAATACATATACAGAAATAATATGAACATAAAAAAATATATCATTTATCGAGGGCTACAGAATATCACTCTCTTCGAATGCAATAATATACTAAGAAAAACAAATAACAATAAAGATAGACATACCATTGATAATACTGGTGAATTGTTTCTCAGTGAAGCAATAATCAATCACACTTGATTATCATTATTAACCAAGAACTGAGAAAAACAGCAGCAAAGAAAATAATATTGATAGGAATGCTTGCACTAGATTGGCACAGTAACCATCCCTGGAGTCCTCGACAGTAACAATGTCCCATGAAGAACTACAAGATTACGAAATTGATATTGATGCACCAGAACTATCCCATCAAAAACATTTTTTAGACAAACGGAAATATTAGGTGACGGCTCTCTGTCTATTGTTTATTTACTCAACATTCAATCCCACCGAAATAAATTGGAAGAGTTGTATATATTGTTGGAGAATTTGGACTTGCCAAAAATAGCGATACTAACCGAACATTAGCTTAAAAATGATGATCCTATTTATTTACCAAACTATAAAGTAATTTCGAAATATAGTAGAAAAACAGCAACTCATGGCGGAACCTTGATATTGGAAAAAAACTCATTAACTGATAAATTACCTTTTACCAATATCAACAAATTTGATAAGCTATTACAGGAAAAAGCATTTGAGTTTTCCATTAGCTTCTGTAGGAAAATCAATATGTACATATTATGCAATTGCAGGTCACCTTTGTCAGACCCTCATATTCTTATTAACGAACTGGAGTCAATATTGAACGATCTTCCTGCGAAATGCAGAATAATATTAACAGGTGATTTTAATATAAATTTTAATGATAAGTAATATCACACAGTCACTAATCAATCTCCTGACTGCTTTTGATTTGACAGTGCATGTGAAATCCGAAACCAGAATATCACAAGAGATTATATATGCAGTAACCTAGACTCTGAGCAGGTCACTTGTTCGGTTGTATCTGCAGGTCTATCTGACCTTGAGACTGTTTTTTGCTCACTAGGTTACATCGAATCAAAATGTAGGAATGAGAAATTTAGATATGGTAGGATATATACCTACTGCATTCAACTATAATAGGTTCTATTTAAAATGTCAGCAAACAAATTGGGAATCAACTACCACAATCAATGATACATTTCAAGTCATGCATAATAAACTCATTAACATTTTCAATAATATTTTTCTCATTCGAAAGATCAAAAACAAGCAAAAATAGCAATGGCTAACAAAAAGATTGAAGAATTCTGCAAGAAACATGAGATTTCTGCATTATATCAGAAAATATACAAATTAAGATTTTTTTTCATAATTACTTCACTAATTACAGATCGGTAAATTGAAAGATGATAAAGTTAGCAAAGAAAAAATATTATAAAGATCGCATGGATGGTGCCACCAACAAATCAAAGAAGAGTTGGATGATTGTAAATCTTTTTTAGGAAAGAACTTCAGAAAGAAGATAGATCCGAAGATGAATCTAGACACTTTAAATGAGTAGTATTGTTCAGTTGCAGATGAACTGACAAAAAATATAACCGTAGCCTATGATCCACTAATAAGTTTAGCAAACGTGAGTGTTAATGAAAATTTAATTTTGTACGACACTAACATTGATGAATTGAAAGAAATGTTACATGATATTAAAAATAAAACCGCAACTGGAATTGATGATATTTCAGTTGAGATTTTTGAAAATCTTCCAAATAATGCCCTAAATCAACTAGTATCTCTGATTAATGAATCCTTCAAAGAAGGCATATTTCCATCATTTCTCAAAACTTCTATTGTTATACCGATCTATAAAAGTGGTGAAGTGAACTCTCCCATGAACTTCAGGCCAATTTATCTCATTCCCACTTTAGCAAAAATCATAGAAAGACTTGTTAAGAAGAGAATCTTTGATCATTTGCAGGCATATGATTTATTGAGCATCAAACAGTTTGGATTTCAGTACAATAAGAGCACCAATGATGCAATATTTTCACTGTTATGTGAACTTTATACTGGAATCAATGATGGTGGAGTTGCCGCGGCTGTATTTTGTGATTTATCTAAGGCTTTTGACTGTTTGAATCATGAGATACTGCTACGGAAACTTCATCGTTACGGCTTTCGAGATAAAGCACATTCATGGTTTACGACATATTTATCTGGTCGCACACAAGTAGTTAGGACAAAATCAATTTCAGGCTTGGTTAATATACAATGTGGTGTTCCACAAGGATCGATCTTGGGTCCAATTTTGTTCTTACTATATGTTAACGACTTGACAAGTCTAGACATTTCAGGAAATGTCACCCTGTTCGCCGATGATACCACCATACTATGGCTCAAAGATAAGGAAGCTGATCTTCGTCAAATCATTAATTCAGTTATAGTAAAAGTCAAAGAGTGGTGCGACTCGAACCTTTTATCCCTCTATATCGAAAACCAAGATAGTGTCTTTCAAATGTGTAGTGGCTGATGTTGCTTTGAATGATCAGATTATTGAAAACAGTGTGATTTCGAAATTTCTAGGGTTATACATTGACAACGGTCTTAACCCACTGAACATGTAATGTTACAAAATATTGCCACAATATTGTGTACGGCTTGCCATCTTAAAATGATAACATAATATTGCATAAGGCTTAATGCTATATTTAAGATTTTAACATAACAGAAGAAACTACAGACAAGTTGTTTGTAAGTTATAAAGCAAGCTATTGATTTGGTTTCAAGTGCAATGTTACATGATCCATGAAAGTTTATTGTAAATGCAACAATACAGAAACTAGCTACGAACAATGTGAGTGCAAGTTACATTTGGAACTATCTAACAAATTCGAATTGCAATGTTGCACTGAGTTTGAAATTCCATAATATTTACAACCTTACATGAGCTAACTACAAACAATATTGACAGTACTTAGAAAACACAACACATTTTCAGTTTTCGATTGCATCATCGCAGAAATATACAAAATGATATGCTAGGACAGTTTTAAATGGTAAGTATAAAGAAACTTGAAATGATATTTCATCTATCAGGAAACCAACCAATTTTGAATTTCCCGATCTTGATGAGATGCCACCTAACGGGGCGACATCCAGTCACCCAGATCCCAGGCATTTTTTTTTTAATTTTGACATTTTAATATGAGTACTTATTTGTATTTTTGTGATATTTTAAGTAAAGTTTTGATTATCAAATTTTTGTCTTTTTGGCCTATAAACGGATATTTGAATTAATCGGTATCATTTCAAAAGATTTTTTGCGTTTTCACTGCTTGTTTCTAAAAACTAGAATCCTGAATGATATTTTCCACGATATCAAAACTGATCTATCTCCCATGAAGATTTTGCATTCATTTTCTATCAATATTAGTAGCAAATAGTGAAAATCCAAAAATTCTTCAGTAGCGAGCAAACCTACTGTAACATAATTTATGAAATCTTACTGTTATGTTATGGAAAGGATTAGACAAGATGGTAAGTTGTTGCTATATAACAATATTGAACATGTTATTTTCTACTAATTTATATTCTATGTTGAGGTAACCTTGCTGCAGTTACTAATTATAAAAGATTACACCCATCAATCCATTTTTGTAGTTGCTGCAACATTGTCATAAGATGTCATTTTTAATATCACATTTGCAATTTTCCTGCATATTATATGCAATGTTGCAGTAACCTAGCTGGAATAATTGATAATGGCATATACCATTTGTAATATTGCTGAACGTCCGTTTCAGTAGTTGCTGAACCTTTGCAGTAAGGTAGCAGAAAACTCTGATGTAACATTACACATCACCATGGAAGGTTACTGAAATATTGATTGAATGTTACTTTGCTTAGTGGGAAATTCAATGAACATGTAAGAACTTGAATAAACAATTGTCCTCTGGTTGTGAAAATTGCTTCAAATGAACTAGGATACTCAACCGCAAAGACAGTATACTACTCCTTGGTAGAATCACATTTGCGATACAGTTTCCCATTCTGGGGGGTGTGCAGTGGTAATGTTCTTCAGAGTGTTCTTGTTTTACAAAAACGAGCCTTGAGATACCTCTGTAAACTGAAATTTCGCGATTCGTGTATGCCCCATTTCAAGCAACACAAAATACTTACGGTTGTGTCAATATTCATACTTGAAACAGTGTGTCTCATAAATAAACACAAACAAAATTTCATTACAGAGAGTAGGTACGCTACCCGTCAAAGTAATCATCTCAAGCTACAATTACCACTCTCGTTAAGGATTCAATTATATATAATGGCTGCAAAATGTACAACCACCTTCCGAATAATATTAAAGATATATCGTCCAACGTCAGCTTCAGAAAAGCAGTTGAAAAAGTTCTTTCCGAAAGAGTCTATTATAGTTTGGATGAATATTATGTGGATAGAATAGAATGATAAATGAACCAAAAGTATAAACTGTGATACCTTTACTCTTTTGTCTGTAATTTTTAAATCTTACAATTTTTTATTTTTTTAAGTTCCCAAATTTTGGATTCTTGAATTTTAGAGATTTTTAAAATTTTTTAAATTTTCAAATTTTTAAAATTTTAGATTTTTTTTATTTTTAAATTTCTTAATTTTTACATTTGTATTATTCATATTTAAAAAAATGTATGTGACTATTTATATATGTGTGTATATACAATTATTTTTATTATTATTTACAAATATGTATGCCAATTTCAATATTTGACGGACTGTTTTGTCTTCAATTCAATTTTACAGTTGTTACTATTTTTATACATTTATTTATAATATGTTATTAATTTAATTTAATTTGCACTTATACATAGGTACACGCTTTGTCAATAAGAAATTATTCTTTGATAATAAAGCATATTTTGATTGATTGATTGAATCGCACAATCTGATTATTCTCTAATGATTACATTCGAACACAAACAAGCCATTCACATAATAAGTGAAATTCAAAAAGCCTCTCAAAATCCCGTTAATATTTTCAGAGAAGCTTGCTGCTCTGAAAAGTTAATTGTTTGATGTTGAAGAATAAGATTTTCTTCCATTTCATCTGTTATGTAAACATTTGGATAAAGATAATATTACTATATAGTCCAAGATCCCAGGGCCGTCAGACATTACTTATTTTTAAACGAACGAAATGTGTACGATTGAGTAGTGTTAGAATGTACTTTGTTCGCATGCCTTCCTGCTAGCTTGCCCAGATGACCATTCTTCAGATATTAGGGAATCAAGGTACGTGAAAACACTACTCAGTTGAATTGCCATTTCATAGAAATACTTCTATAACCCATGGTGGATCAGTGGACAGAGTATCTGGCTATGACCCCGGAGCGCTCCGAGTTCAAATCTCGTCTGCAACTATTTTTTTTTCTTTTTTTTACCCAGCAGACGCATCACACTAAGGTTAGCCATCTTGGTTGGAAACGGCTCCGACTCTGGGAGGATTTTTGTTCAAAAAGAAATTTAAAAGAAGACAGAATTTTGGTAAATAAAAGATTTTGTTAAGATTTCCTTATGAGTAAAATCCCAGGGCCTTCAGACATAACTTATTTTTGAAAAGATGAAGACTTAGGTTCTGAGTGGCGTCTTATGTTGAAGTATGTAGTATCTGAGATAGCAATTCTGTATTCATGTTTAATTGTTAATTTTAGGCAATAAAACAGCTTCTACCTTCGTACAAAAAAAACTGAGTTTAATACTTGTTTGCCTTCAGCTACTTTTATTGTTGAAGTATGTAGTATCTGAGATAGCAATTCTGTATTCATGTTTATGTTTTATTATTAGGTCTAAGCAACTAACAAACCTGTTCTTGAGTTTTATGTTCCATGATAGTTTTGATATATATATATATATATATATATATATATATATATATATATATATATATATATATATATATATATACATGTATTTTGACAGCTATACAGAGGTCAGCACTGTTATGATGAAGTATGAACATTCTAGAAAATGTAATGTCGCAGATAAGTTTAGTGGAATCCATTTTGAAAAGCATTGTTAATTGTTATAAAAGTAGCTGAAGGCAAACAAGTATTAAACTCAGTTTTTTTGTACGAAGGTAGAAGCTGTTTTATTGCCTAAAATTAACAGGTTATGGGCCCAGTGTCCCATTAATCAAGAACAGTGGAATTTGCTGTGGAAAAAAAAAGGCGCGGAAAAGTAAGGTGACGCCGTGGCAATCAAATCAGTGGAAAAGCCCTGGAAATTTGGCTGGACCTGGGAGAACCCGAAAACAAACTGAGGAAACATGGCAGGAAACAATCAGCTCTTTGCGGTAAAACCATTTGATGGGAACAACTTCGGAAATTGGCAATTTAGGGTAAAATTATTGCTGAAACAAGCCCAAGTCTTGGAGGTCATTTCGGGTGAGCCGCCTGCTGCAAGCCAGACAAATGAGTATCAAGCATTTATGAAAAATGATACCAAAGCTCAGAACATAATAGTTCAGTGTTTAGCAGACAATATTCTTGAATCTATCAAGGATAAAACCACAGCAAAGGAAATATTTGATTCTCTAGAAACAACTTATCAGAAGAAAGGCATTTCAACACAGGTACTATTGCAGAAAAAACTAAGAGGAATGAAGCACTTGGAAGGTGGTAATCTGAACAATTTCTTGACAGAATTTGACCAAACATTATGTGAATTGAAAAATGCAGGAGGAAAAATCGAGAACTCGGAAGTTATCAGTCAACTCGTTTCAGCGATGCCAGAAACTTTCCAGGCAGTAACAACTGCTATCGACATTACGTTTTGTCAAGACGAAAGTAAGGTTACACTTGACTTTGTCAAAAACAAACTATTAATAGAAGATGCCAGACAAACCAAGAATAAGTCTGAGGCAGAATCACACAAAGATACTGTTTTTATGACCCAAAGAAAATTTAACAGAGGTAGAGGAAAACGTGTAAACTACACTAGTGGAAGGAATGACAAAGAATTCCCATTCAAGTGCCATTTATGTGGACTTGTGGGACACATAAGAAAGTTTTGTCCCAAAAATCCATACAGAAAAGGAAACAGAGGTAGTAAGCAAGCAAACCTAACTGGAGATCAAGGAAATAACCCAGACGATGATAATGCCATTTCATTTTTGACATGTGAAGCCAAAACTGAAAGTAAAGAGAGCTTGGCAAGCTACAGTGAATTACAAAAGATAAAATTTGTAGTAGATTCAGGGGCTACACACCATTTAATTAAAATTGAACACCAAAATGAAATTATAAATGAAAGAATAGTAAATCATGAGATAAATGTAGCTAAAAGAGGACTTAACATGAAAGTATTGAAAGAAGGAGACATGAATTTGAGCAGTGAAGAAGGAAAGAAAATCAACATTAATAACTTGTGGGTTTGTCAAGACTTATCACACAACTTGTTGTCTGTGAGAAAATTAGAAGAGGCAGGACTGGAAGTACTGTTTAAAAATCAGGAAGTACTAATAAAGAAAGGAGAAACTGTCGTGATAAAAGGAAAATGAGTAGGAAATCTGTACTTTGTATCTTTTAATCTACCAACCATAAATAGCGTAAACCTGACAAATCACGAAAGTCAGATGCTTTTACAACGCAGAATGGGACATTCAAGCAAATATCCAGCTCCTACTCAGTGTGAAATATGTGTAGAAGGCAAGCAGACAAGATCAAGCTTCAGCAAACTTGGGGAAGACAGAAAAGCAAAAAGAATACTGGAAGTGGTATCCACTGATGTATGTGGACCAATAAATCCTCCAACATATGATGGAAAAAGGTACTTCTGTACATTTATTGATCTTTTTTCACACTTCTCAGTATCCTATTTGTTGACATACAAGAATGAAGTTATGGAAAAATTCAGAGATTATCAGAGGTACACAGAAGCCAAGTTCAATACAAAAATAGAAAGACTACGTAGTGACAATGGAGGAGAGTATGTCTCACAAGAAATTAAAGAGTTCTGTAGAAGCAAAGGAATAAAAATACAATATACAGTTCCTCACAACCCGGAACAAAATGGAGCAGCGGAAAGGTTGAACAGAACTATTCTAGACAAAGCAAGATGTATCTTACTTGATTCAAAATTAGACAAAGAATTTTGAGGACACGCAGTACGAGTAGCTGTCTACTTGCTGAATAGAACTGAAACATCAACATTGTCAGATAAACAACTACCAGCTGAAATTTGGTATGGACACAAACCAAACATGGATAAAGTTAAGCTATTTGGATGTATTGCTTATAATTTGATACCGAAAGAAAATCGAACATCAAAATTGGACAAGAGAAGCCAGAAATGTATCATGATTGGGTACACAGATAATGGCTACAGATTATGGAATCCGATAGACAGAAAAGTCGTTCATGGAAGAAATATAATTTTCAATGAGTTGAAAACCATGGAAAATGTGGTCATTATTCAAGAAAAAGACATGGAAAACACTGAAACAGACAAAAATGAAGAGGAAATCAAAATAGAGGAAAGAACACCCAATAAAGTAACAGAAAATACCCAAAGAGAAAAAGAAACTGAAGTACGCAATACATATGATGAAAACTCAAGAAGAAGTACAAGACAAAGAAGAATATTTAGACGATCATGAGCTAACCGATGATGACTCATTTGATGAAGCAAACTTGATAGCAGCTCTTTCAGTTGGAAATTTACCTATAGATGTACCACAAACTTTTGCAGAAGCCATTGTTGACAAAGAATGGAAACGGGCAATAAGTGATGAGTTGCAGTCATTGGAAGAAAACCATACCTGGGAATTAGTGTGAAAACCAGACAATCTAAAAGTTATTGACTCAAAATGGGTTTTTCGTGAAAAATCGAGTAATGGTGAGAGTATCAAAAAGGCAAGACTAGTAGCACGTGGATATCAACAAAGTGATTCAAGCTATGAGGTATATGCTCCTGTGGCACGTATGCTATCGATCAGAGTACTTTTGTCCTTATGCATAGAAGAGGACTTGTGCGTGAACCAGCTGGACGTGAAATGCGCATTCCTGAATGGTGACTTGAAGGAGCCTGTATTTATGAAAATTCCTAATGGACTTGAAGTAAATGACTCTGACATGGTATGCAAGTTGCGAAAATCACTTTATGGATTGAGAGAAGCTCCAAAATGTTGGTACGAGAAACTACATTTCCATCTACTTACTATAGGATTTAAAAGGTCACAATCAGATCCATGCCTTTACTATGACAATTATATCTATTTACTTGTTCATGTTGATGACATTATTTGTTTTTCAAAATGCCAACTCAAACTCAATGTTTTTAAGGAAAAATTAATGTCAACTTTTAAAATGAGAGATTTGTCACCAACTAATTCTACTAATTTTTCAGTAAAATTTTTGGGATTGACCATTGTTAAAAATGAAAAGTTCCTTTTTATTCATCAGCAGGAACTTATTGATAAGGTTTTAACAAAATTTAACATGAATGATTGTAAAATTACTAACATACCCATTCAATCGAATTTAGATTTTAAAAACATTCGTGAAACTGATCACAATAAAAAGTTACCTTATAGGGAACTAATAGGCTATTAAATGTACATAATGCTGGGCAGTAGACCAGATTTAAGTTATGCTATTTCCTTCTTTAGTCAATTTCAAAATTGTTTTGCTGATCAACACTGAATTTTTCTCAAAAATGTTTTGAGATACCTAAAAGGCGCTAAAAATTTTGGACTAAAATATTTTAAGTCAGACAATTCTAACAAAACAATTGTGTCAGCGTATGTTGATTCTGATTTTGCTAACAACCCAATCGACAGGAAAAGTATTACTGGATATGGCATAAAAATTTTCAATAATTTTGTATTTTGGAAAAGCAAGAAACAAGCTACTGTTTCTGTTCAATATCGTGTTCAAGTGAATATCATCCTGTAAATACCCACATCTGAAGGATGCCAAAATTTCGAAGTAAAAAAAAAGAAGAAATTATTATGTCAGATTGATGTCCAGAATTCAAACGTATTGTAATAAGTCATTTTTCTCTGTTAATGTTATAAATAAAAACCCATTGAAATCCGACTAAAGTTACAGTCCACCACCCAAACATTGGTCCATCGAGCCACGATACAGTTGAAAAATCATTGAAGGTTCGAAAATATCCATTGAAATTTAAACGAAGAAGCATTCAACTGAGCGATATAGTCAGCAGCACAGAAGCTACAAATCCATTTCATCGCCTGGATAGCAGGAATAAACATTACAATTAAACCTTCATTGGAGGAATTGAGCAAGTCCGTAAGTGAGTCCTTAGGTCGGCTAATTAGTCAATTTTTATTGTCGCGATAGGAACGAATTTGCTTTTGCAGGTTTCATAATCATCAAGTTATCAGTAATTTGTTTTCGTATTCAATATACTTTTTGGTTATTCATTCGAAATAACGCAAAATGGCTGCAGATATGAGTACATTAAATAGAAAACGTGGATCTCTGAAATCCAAATTAACATTATTCGAAAGATATATTTCAAAATTGACAGAAGAAATAGAAGACAATGAAAATATTCCAGATAGATTCAAAGTAATCGAGCTTAACGAAAGAATAATCAAATTTGAAAATATAATTTCTTCTTTTGATGACATACAAAATGAAATTGAATCTTTGGAAGATGTTGATTTGGATGAACAGTACAATGAAAGAGACGATTTTGAATCAAAGTTTTATTCCTCAATATCCAAAGCCAAAGCAATCTATGAAAAGTTCAGTGTTGAATCAGATACATCTAACTCAGAAATACATTCTATAGCATCTGCACACTCAGCAGATCAACTAGGTGGAGTTAAATTGCCAACAATAAAACTTCCGAAATTTGACGGCTCCTATGATCAGTGGATGGAGTTCCGTGACATATTTCAATCATTGATACACGAAAATTCAAAAATTTCAAACATTCAAAAATATCATTATTTGAAGGCCTCGTTGGAAAACACAGCTGCTCAAGTAATAAAATCATTGGAATTCACAGGTGACAATTATATGCTTGCCTGGAGCATTTTATGCGAACGTTTTAATAATAAAAGGTTACTTATCCAAAATCACGTCAAATCATTGTTCAATCTAGAATCCTTCAATAGGGCATCAGCACAAAACTTGCGTTCATTAAGTGATAGTGTATCAAAACATTTGATTAGTCTCAAACAGCTAGGTCAACCCATTGAACATTGGGATACTCTTATTCTTTATATTATGACTAGTAAATTGGATAATTATTCAATTCAAGAATGGGAAAAGAAAAGGGCAGATAATAATATGCCAACATTAGAGGATTTTAAATCATTTCTCAAGAATCGTGCAGACTTGTTAGAAACCATTAATGCTAAATTAGAAAATAACAAGCCTTCAAATAGTCGAGAGAAGCTTTTCAAAAGCAGTCAAGTTAAAGGTTTTCATGCTACTCAACAAGAAAAAACATTTCAGAGATCTTGTTATTATTGTAAAAAAGATCACAATATTTTTTATTGTCCTGAATTTTTAAAATTACCAGCTAGTCAACGAATGTATAAAATCAGCCAACTAAAGCTATGCATTAATTGTTTACGAAGCAATCATGAAAGCCGAGATTGTCGTCTGAATGGCTGTAAAATATGTAAAGGTAAACACAACACTATTCTGCATGAAGAAAAACCAAATGGTGGTACTTCTCATAATGTCCTTGCAGGTACGGAAGAATCCTCAAATTCATTAGAAAATATACTCGATCAAGAGGAAATCTCACATTGTGGAATTTCTACATCTAATAGCTCATTTTTATCCACAGCATTGGTAAATATTTATGATGTGAATGGTATCAAACATAATGCACGAGCCTTGCTTGATTGTGGATCACAATCTAGCTTCATTAGTTCACATCTTTGTAAAAAACTCATATTCCAAAACATAAAACCAAACTTGCAGTTTCAGGCATTAATAACAGTTTATCTTATGCTAATTATAAATGTGACTTGAAAGTATTTTCAAATAACAATACATTTTCTTTCGATGTTTCATGTTTTGTGATCGAAAATATAACGGGAAATATTCCAGACACATTCGTGAACAAAAACCATTGGAAAATGCCTAGCAACATTCAGTTAGCAGATCCTCAGTTTTACAAACCTGGAAAAATAGATCTACTTATAGGCGCAGATATATTTTGGTCACTTTTGTGTATAGGCCAGATATGCATTGGTCCTGGAAAACCACTGTTACAAAAAACAAGATTAGGATGGGTAGTAGCTGGTCCTATTAATAATTTTGAACAGAAATCAATTTGTCATTTTGGTCGAAATTTAGATATTCAAGACCAAATCAGTAAATTTTGGGAAATTGAAGAGATTCATAATAAAAAACCATTATCAGTTGAAGAAGTCATGTGTGAGAAACATTTCTCTGAACATTTGTCAATTTATCCTGAGGGTCGTTATATAGTTTCTTTTCCGTTTAAAGGAGATGTATCCAGTTTAGGCGATTCCAAGGAAAAAGCCATCATGCGATTTTTGCAGTTAGAAAAAAGACTTCAAAGAAATTCTAAATTGCGAACTTTGTATACCGAATTTTTAGCGGAATACGAGCGATTAGGTCATATGACTAAAGTAAACAGTTATGAAAAACCAGAATATTATATGCCACATCATGGTGTGCTTCGAGAGTCTAGTATCACAACCAAATTGCGAGTGGTGTTCAATGCATCATCTCCCACAACAACAGGTGTTTCATTGAATGATCTTCAAATGACAGGTCCAGTAATTCAAAATGATTTAATGTCCATACTCATCAATTTTCGATTTCATCCTATCATTATCTCAAGTGACGTAAAAATGATGTACCGTCAAGTACTAATCACTGAAAATGATAGAAAATATCAAAAAATCATCTGGAGAGCAAATCCTGAAGATCCTTTGTCAACTTATCAACTGAATACTGTGACGTATGGTACAACCGCAGCATCATTTTTAGCCATACGAAGTTTACACGAAGTTGCAAATGAAATTAAAGAAATAAATCCTAAAATATAAAAAATCATCAAGCATGATATGTACGTCGATGATTTGCTCACAGGCAGTGATTCATTAGAAGAAGCAAAGTGGATTTGTAGAAATTTAGACGAAACATTTAAAAAGCGCGGTTTTGAATTAAGAAAGTGGAGATCAAACGATCCTGAAATCATTTGTTTTCTTGATCAATCTGAATCTTCAACAGAACCGTTAGACTTTTCAGTGAATAAAGATCAATCTTGTAAAATATTAGGTTTATCTTGGAATTGCAAAGACGATTTTCTTACATTCAAACTTTCGAAACCAACAGTTTCTACTACTAAAGTCACCAAAAGAAATATTATTTCACGTATTGCAACCATTTTTGATCCTTTAGGATTACTTAGTCCATGTGTAATTATTGCCAAAATAATACTGCAAAAACTTTGGGCTGAAAATCTTACTTGGGATGAGTCTTTGCCTCACAAAATTCATCAAACTTGGATGGATTTTTCTAATAAGTTAGAAGAATTGAATAATCTTAAAATTTCTAGAAAGGTGATTTGCCATGCGCCTACAAAAATCGAATTGCATGGTTTCGCGGATGCATCTGAAAGTGCGTATGGGTCATGTTTATATATACGTAGTAAAAATTCTAATCAAGAATGGTCATCTAAATTACTTTGTGCGAAATCAAAGGTAGCTCCTGTGAAAACACAAACAATTCCGCGTTTAGAATTGTGTGCAGCACTACCTTTGGCTCGATTGATTTCAAAAATATTAGATTCAGTCAATGTATCATTTGATCGCATTTATTGCTGGTCTGATTCTACCATAGTGTTGGGTTGGCTGAGAACCTCCCCTCACCTACTTAAACCATTCGTTGATCATCGGGTGGATGAAATTCAAAGGCTCGCAAATAATTTTACTTGGAAACATGTTCCAACGAATGATAATCCAGCGGACCTTTTATCTCGAGGCATTCGCCCCGAAGTTATTTCAGATTGTAAAATATGGTGGCATGGCCCAAGCTGGTTGAATAAAAATCCCACTGAATGGCCACAAAATACTTTTATTACATGCGACTTACCAGAAATGAGAAAACAAAATTTCACGATCTTTCATTCTCAGTTATCATTTCCTTTCGAACGGTTCTCAAATTTGAATCGCTTAAAACGATCTTTTGCATATACCTTACGTTTTATTGAAAATTGTCGCAAACAAAAGAATCAACGCAACTTTTCAACTTTGAGTTCAGTAGAGATAGAATTTGGTTTCAAGATTCTGATAAAAATTTCTCAAATAGAATGTTTCGCTGAGGATTATTCAAATTTGGAAGGAAACATTCCTTTGAGGAAAAATAGTAGATTACTGAGTTTGAATCCTTTCATTGATGAAAATAGAATTATTCGAGTAGGAGGTAGGCTTAGATTATCAAATTACTCATTCTGTAAAAAGCATCCGATATTATTGAGTTCTAGTCATATTTTAACTAAATTATTATTGAAAGAAGCGCATTTGGTTTTATTTCATGCTGGTCCTCAATTGTTATTGTCTCATGTTAGGGAAACATTTTGGCCAATTTCTGGTCGTAATTTAGCAAAATCTACTGTAACAAATTGCGTAATATGTGCTAGACATGCACCTCTGATTGTTCAACCTATTATGGGCGAACTACCAAAGGCTCGAGTAACTCCAGCATTGCCATTTAGTACCACTGGTATTGACTACGCTGGTCCTTTCATGATTAAAGACAAACGTGGACGTGGTTGTAAGATCACTAAATGTTGGCTTTTCTTATTTATTTGTTTCGTTACTCGTGCTATCCATTTAGAAGTAGTGAGTTCTTTGAGTACTGAATCCTTTATTCAAGCACTGAAGCGATTTGTCTCACGTCGCGGAAAACCAACTGATGTGTACTCTGACAACGGTACAAACTTCATAGGTGCCAATAGAGAACTACAACAGTTATATAATTTCATTGTTGACAATTCTAACAACATTTCTGATTCAGCATCGAACTTAGGCTTGAATTGGCATTTCATTCCACCAAACTCTCCAAATTTTGGAGGAATATGGGAATCTGGGGTCAAAAGTGTCAAATTTCACCTCAAAAGAATCATAGGAACGTTATCTTTCACTTATGAGGACTTGCAAACCTTATTCGTTCAGATCGAGGCAATATTGAATTCCCGGCCTATGTGTCCACTTTCCTCGGATCCAGATGACCTGCATCCCTTAACACCCGCTCATTTCCTGATTGGGAGACCGTTGCTTGCAATGCCAGAATCTCAAGTGACTCATCTGCCAGATAATCGACTTTCATGCTTCCAACATCTCCAAAAACTACATCAACATTTCTGGGAAAGATGGAATAAGGAGTATATCAGCGAGCTTCAACAGCGAATCCGTTGGAAGAAGAGCCAAGGAAGTTTAAAAATAGGACAAATGGTGCTTATTAAAGACAATAATTTGCCTCCAATGAAATGGCGTTTGGGACGAGTTACAACCCTTATCCCAGGTGCTGATGATGTTAATCGCGTAGCAGTAATAAAGACTTCCGATGGAGTTTTCACACGAGCATTGAATCGTCTGTGTCCATTACCTGCAGAAGAAATAGTTGAAAGTTAGTGACTACTTTCAAGGCGGGGGGCATGTTCAATATCGTGTTCAAGTGAATATCATCCTGAAGGATGCCAAAATTTCGAAGTAAAAAAAAAAAAAGAAGAAATTATTATGTCAGATTGATGTCAAGAATTCAAACGTATTGTAATAAGTCATTTTTCTCTGTTAATGTTATAAATAAAAACCCATTGAAATCCGACTAAAGTTACAGTCCACCACCCAAACAGTTTCATTGAGCAGCGCTGAAGCTGAGTATGTAGCACTTTCAAATTGCACAACAGAATGTGTTTTTATTGCTCGTTTACTTGGTGAAATCTTAAATGTCAATACATTTCCTGTTGAGGTCTATGAAGACGACCAGTCTTGCATTAAAATGGCTAACACTTTAGAAACAAAAAGAACGAAGCATATTGATGTGAAGCATCACTACATTCGTGACTGTGTGGATAAAAACATGATAAGTTTGAATTATGTTCCGACTTCTGAACAAATTGCTGACATGTTTACGAAACCCTTATGCTCTGTAAAGTTTGGATATTTTAAGGAGAAACTTTGTGTTACTGAAATGTGAATTGGTTCTATGTGAAATTTTTAATATTAGCTATAGTCATATGATTTGATGTTGAAGTATGTAGTATCTGAGATAGCAATTCTGTATTCATGTTTATGTTTTATTATCAGGTCTAAGCAACTAACAAACCTGTTCTTGAGTTTTATGTTCCATGATAGTTTTGATATACAGGGTGTAAATTAAGTACGTTGACAAACTTCGGGAGGTGATTCTTTGAAGGTTTTCAGGACGAAAAGTTCATATGAACATATGTCCCAAACGGCTTGGTTTTCGAGATACAGGGCGATAAAAATACATTTTTTTCAAGATTTTTTAGAGTTAACTTCGACATTTTCGACAATAATCAGTTCAAATTAGGCAAGTACAATCAATTCAATAGGGCGCACGATACAAAATAATGCATTTCTTAAATAATTCACAGGGTCCTCCTTTTTTCAGAGTCAAGCTTTGTTCAACCCTTCAGAATTTTTTTTCCGCCGCCACTGACATATTATGAGAAAGGAATAATCAATGTTGTTTCATTTAACATCTTTTTGATATCTTGCATTTTTTCATTTACTTGTACGGTTCAGGGGCTATAATGAAAATATTAATTTAAACATTTTCCAGTGTGGCATAACATTAGAAAATTTGAAAATTAAACATTTTCAATTATTGTAAATTGATGGAAATATTTTTTCAGAATTAGAAAAATCTACGACGAATAAAAATTATACAATAAAAAATATAAAGAAAAGCTTTTATACAAATGCACTGAAAATGAAAAAATAATTTGTTTAATTTTTTGTAGGTTATTCTGTGAGTATCAAAATCTTTCTGTACAAGATTACCTAGATCAAACAATGAAATGAATTATTTTTTCCTTTTCAGTGTATTGTATAAAAACTTTAAAATGTTTTCTTTTTATAATTTTCATTTTTAACATTTTAGTTTATTTTTTATGTGAAACTGAAAATCTCCAACCCAAAAACCATCACATACCAATTTTGAACAGAATCGGATCATAATCACAAAACTCGTCCGCCATATTGGAGCCGCAATTTTGTTTTTTACCAAACATTTTTTTAATTCATTGTCACCGGAATTACGGAAACCTGCCAAATTTCAAATCAATCGGAGTATTAGAAGTGGGTCAAATTCAACTTTTATTAAATTGTTTGTTAGTTAGTTACAAGTGAAGCTAAATAAAAGCTTGTTATTGTAAAGATGTGATTTCTTTTTGTGATATCTAACAGAAAACTACTATCTCCCCGTCACTGCGGTACGCTGGATATTAAACTAGATCTGACAGATATTGGGAAAACCTTAACTTTCAACCTGAAGATTCTGATGGTAAAAATGTGCATTTTCATTGAGATATTTGATTAAAAATGTTTTTACCCATCAGTCTTGATAGAGAACGCATACAAATTTTTTGTTATATTAAAAAAAGATATTTTTTAGTTTTCAATTGAACGTTTCCTTTTCAACATAAAAAACTTCCGAAAGGTAATCCTGTAATGGAAGATAGTTAATAGGGTTTATCTAATAGTCGCAGATCATTACACATTTGATTTTCATTTATGAATCTCTGGTCATAACTCCGAAAAACTAAATCAAACAAATTTTTGTTTCCGTACGGAGTACATTATTTTATCAGAAATTTCGGTTTGTTTTTTCTTCTGCAGTAAAGCAGAAATTTTGTAATCAATTTGAATTCATAAAAATAGCAAAATGGGCTTTGATATTAATTCATTTATTTAAATATCAACAACTTGACAGTTATCGAAAGTTGAGAAACTGTCTCATTGTTAATTCTTCATTAGTGCAGAAATGGCAGACATGCACTTAATGTATGGAATGGCTGATGGTAACGCTCGTGCCGCCAGACGAATGTATCTAGAAAGATTTCCACAACGTCATATTCCCAGCACACAAATGTTCATCAATATTCACTCCCGTCTTCGTGAAACGGGTACTTTCAAGAGGTCTGCTGTTCTCATAGGAAGACCCAGGAGAGTTAGAACAGTTCAGATAGAAGAAGCTGTACTTAACGAAATTGAGCAGCATCCAGACACCAGTACAAGACAAATTGCGGCACAGTTTAACGTAACCCATGTATTGGTATGGCAAATTATAAAAGAGCAACAACTTTATCCCTATCACATACAGCGTGTTCAAGCTCTTCTGCCAAGGGATTTTCCAAAGAGATTAACTTTTTGCACTTGGATTCGAAATAAATTGTTGGAAAATCCATGGTTTTTATCTCAAGTGTTATTCACCGATGAGGCATGCTTTTCCCGTAAAGCCATTATTAATTTTCACAACAATCATATGTGGGCTGATGAAAACCCACACGCCGTGATTGAAAACCATTTTCAAGAGACGTTTTCTGTGAATGTTTGGGTTGGAATTGTAGGGAATTTCCTTATCGGGCCACATTTTCTGCCTCATAGACTCAATGGTGACCATTATCGACATTTTCTTGAATTCATCTTACCTGTACTCCTAGAAGAGATCCCACTGAGGGAAAGAATTGGAATTTGGTTTATGCATGATGGTGCTCCAGTACACTTCAGATTGGTTGCACGCCAATATTTAGATGAGAATTATTCTGATCGCTGGATTGGGCGTGGTGGGCCACAACTTTGGCCACCAAGGTCACCCGATATGAATCCACTTGATTTTTTACTCTGGGGGCACCTTAAATCATTAGTGTACCGAACTCCAGTTCAAAGTGAAGAAGACCTGATGAATCGCATACAGGTGTCATGCGGAATTATAAGAAACACTCCTGGTATATTTGAGCGTGTCCGCCAGTCTATGGTTAGGCGCATAAACGCATGCATTGAAGTTGGCGGTGGCCATTTCCAGCAGCTGCTCTGACATATCAATTTCAATAATGGTCCTTTTCTGAACTTAATTTTATTCCTAGGGAATTTATGTTACTTTGCTCTAGTATTTGATAATAAAGTTATACACTATTGAAAATGTCCAAAATTATTTTGCCATAATTAACTTTGTGCAATACATATTCAACCTGAGTTATGGTAAAAAATGTATGGGAGCTCCATAACATTACATTTTCTCTACACGAGCAGAAAATAGCTATTTGTGTAATGAGAACAAAATGACGTATTGCGTCACGCGCTAATCTTTGGAGAGTGGCAATGACACTTCGAGAAATGAATTATTTTATTTCATGCGCACTATTGAATGGATTGTACTTGTCCAATTTGAACTAATTTGGATCGATTATTGTCGAAAATTTCGAAGTAAACTCCAAAAACTCCTAAAAAATGTATTTTGATCACCCTGTACTTCGAAAACCAAGCCGCTTGGGACATGTTTATATGAACTTTTCATCTTGAAACCTTTCAAGTTTGTTAGACTACTTGCTTCTCAAATTTCTTTATGTTATGCGTTACTGGAAAATGTTTGCGTTAATATTTTCATTGTAACTCCTGAACCGTACAAGTAAATGAAAAACATCAAGAGAGCAAAAAGATGTTAAGTGAAAGAACATTCATTATTCCTTTCTCATAATATGTCAGTGGCGGCGGAAAAAAAATTCTGAAGGGTTGAACAAAGCTTGACTCTGAAAAAAGGAGGACCCTGTAAATTATTTAAGAAATGCATTATTTTGTATCGTGCGTACTATCGAATGGATTGTACTTGCCTAATTTGAACTGATTATTGTAGAAAATGTCGAAGTTGACTCTAAAAAATCTTGAAAAAAATGTATTTTTATCACCCTGTATCTCGAAAACCAAGCCGTTTGGGACATATGTTTATATGAACATTTCGTCCTGAAAACCTTCAAAGAATCACCTCCCGAAGTTTGTCAACGTACTTAATTAACACCCTGTATATATATACATGTATTTTGACAGCTATACAGAGGTCAGCACTGTTATGATGAAGTATGAACATTCTAGAAAATGTAATGTCGCAGATAAGTTTAGTGGAATCCATTTTGAAAAGCATTGTTAATTGTTATAAAAGTAGCTGAAGGCAAACAAGTATTAAACTCAGTTTTTTTGTACGAAGGTAGAAGCTGTTTTATTGCCTAAAATTAACATCTTATGTACTTTTAATACCTGCGTGGTGGAGGAGTTCGTTCTGTGACACCTTGGCAGGTACCAGGTGAGAAAGGTAACTAAAAATAAGAGTTACTTAACTTAAATTTGTGTGGCTGATTTTTATGTATAATTTGTTGAATAATTTGTGGAGCTTTAAAGCGTTTGACAAAAGTCCTAGTCTATGGAAAGCATCTGACACTTTTTAAATTACTTAAGAGTAATATTCTACAATACATATCCCAGATAACATCGATCTGCCTGAAAAGTAACGGCCGACTATGTGAAATTAGGGCACTTGAAAGAAGTGCTTCAGGAGTACTTCAGAAGTGACTTTTTTAAACCACTATCAAATTTAGTTTTTGCAGTTTGTGGTGAGATACCTGTCAAGCACTTTCAAAACTTATTTCGCAAATATAGATTTAAGACTGCCAATCCGTTGCTGGCTAAGTGCCCCGTCTGACGTCTTCCAATGTTCTTTGTCGTGTATTCCGCAGGTGGCCATATTGAATATTTTGTTGTTTGGTATGATGGCATGTTTGGTTCACTGCGATGCTGTGTGTAATGTGTATTCCAATTTGTTTCATGGTTATTGGTGCGGTTTATCGGGTTCATCCTTTCCACTTTTTATTTCAAAAACTGGGTAAGTACAACAGATCTAATTCCTAGTGTATAGATCAAATATGGTCGGAACAAAAGTTCTGCAATTAAGAAAACATACTAGTTGAAATTAGGAATTGTGACTGACTGTACATTGATAAAAACATGTGTAACGTGAAGTGAACATCTTATTTCAATGTCCAATTTCTTGATATGTGGCACAAAAAACCTATTATATGATCACAAAAATTATCATCCATCTAATTTCTGAATCTAGTATGGTTTCATGAAATATTGTTATTCAAAAAAGTTTACCTGCGATTGAGAAGTAAACAGAGAAAACGAAATATTCAAAAGAACGTTTCGCACCATACAGATTTTATTACTGAAAAATACCTGCGTTGTGAAATGTCGAATTTAGTTGAGTAGGTACCTAACTTATATCAGTTGCTTTTGCTTTCCAGGTTCACTGCCACTCACCAAAGTTGAAAATATTGGTGATGTCATACAAAGTTTGACTCTAATGTAGATATGAGTATATAACTCTTGGGAGATTTTCTACAAAACAAGAACTCATTCTCAGTTGGACAACGAGAAGTTTGCCTTTATGGTAAGATAATACCATTATTATAATTGCAACCTTTTTTGTACAATCTTTGAATTTGTTACTTAATCATTTTTGGTATTATTCATTTCTGTGTAACTTTTTGAAGACAATATGTGGAAAAGATTCAGTTGACACTACAGGAAGGATTTTAAACCAAATACAAATGACTTGGCTGTCAGTAACTATTGGACCAGAAGAAATAATGAAAATAACTTCAATTATTTACTGACCAACATAATAAAACTTATTGGGTAAGAATATTTTTTCAGGTTTTCGTTAGCTTAATTTAGGTAGTGGTGGTAGAGCCATCGTATACTTGCATATTTTTTCATAAATATTTAACTATATCAACAATGTGAAATTTAAATAATTTCTTATATTGATTATTTTACCATTTTTTATCTGAAAATACCACTCAACAGCTAGCATATGGAAGATACCACCAGTTCATTTTTACGAAATGCATCAGGTAGAGACGGAGGAAGGGATAGAAGGAAGAATGTAGAAAATTATTAAAATTATGACTTATTAATAAATATGGTTACTATTGGGAGTTGATATCAGGAGCAATTAGGATTTTTCATTTTTTCTGATCTGCAGAACTTCAAGTAAGCAACTAATATTGAAATCAATTCATTGATCTATTAATCTTGTGATCTAAAAAATTTGGATAAAAAAATGTGGTGAATAAAGTGAAAAGTACATATTATTTTAGTTAGGAGTATTTCCAGTTTTGTATCTCACATAAATATATAAGAATGAGAATTTAAATTCAAACTATTGTTTATTTTTTGGTTATGAATGCTAATTGCAGAAGATGAAAGTTTTTGTTCTAAAAATTTCAACTAATTAATTAATGGAAATTAACCCAGCAATATAATAGGATGAAATGAAACTTAACATTTTTTCTGTCAATTCCAATACATTTTTTTTATTGTGGAATTTTTTTCAAGTGGTAATTATCAGATTTATTCTGAGATTCCATATAAATAAATAAAAATGAGTTGAATTTAACCCAACTTTTTTTTCTTGTGACAATGCACATTCCAATACAAATTACATTTTCAATTAAAAATTCAAAGTTTTTGGAATTTTTTTATTTGGTGTAGATAGTTTTATTCTGATATTCATTCCATCCAAATGCAAAACAGAACCATTTGTTAGTACAACATAGGACCGGTTAATTGTCAATTTCAAACATTCATGTTTGTAAAATAATGTTAAGGTTTATCGATATCTAATTACACAATTTAGTGTATTATTTGATACATTGCTTTATATTTCAATAAATATGCGTTGTGTTAATTTCAGTTTTTGAGTTTGAGTACCTGGATTCTAGCTATGAAAAATATGTAATAAACACGTGTGATTTTTTAGACTCCTCCAGAATGAATTTTAGTAAAAATTAACACATTCTTGTCAAAAATTATATTCAGGGGGAGACATTTTGGTATATTCAAGCTTGATTCCATTTGAACATCATGATTTTGTCGAAAAGTGTCCCCTGTATAGGTATAATTATTTACTGTAATTTTTATTTCTACTGAAAAATTATAATAATGGTGAGATTTCTGAATTTAGCTATATAAAATTACATGCTTCAGAAGTGTAATTTGAATTACAGTCAAATGGAGAAATTTTTATTATTGAAGCATAGTTGACCGGCATCAATCATCTGAAATTTGTTGGCGTTGAAGCACTTCTGAGGTACTTTGAATTGCCGGTAGAATGTATCACGGGCGGCTGGCGGCCGCCTGGACACCGGGATGCCGGATAAGCATTATTTTCAAGTGCCTGGCCAGAACTTGAAATGCCGGGGAACAATTGCCTTACAAACGCCGGGCCAACCTTCAATGTTATCTGGGATATGAAAATCAGCCATACAGATTCAAGTTATTACCTGCCCAGGTGTCACAGAGCGATCTCCACAAGCACGCAGGTATTAAAAGTACATGAGACACCACTCAGAACCTAAGTCTTCTTCATCTTTTCAAAAATAAGTTATGTCTGAAGGCCCTGGGATTTTATTCATTCTCATTCTGTTTTCTTTTAAACTTCTTTTTGAACAAAAATCCCCCTAGAGTCGAAGCCGTTTCCAACCGAGATGGCTAACCCTAGTGTGATGCGTCTGCTGGTTTAAAAAAAAAAAAAGAAAAAAAATTGTTGCAGACGAGATTTGAACTCGGAGCTCCGGTTTGGTAGCCAGATACTCTGTCCACTGATCCACCATGGGTTATATGAACACTTCTATAGACTGGCAATTCAACTAAATGAGTAGTGTTTTTACGTATTTTGATTCCCTAATTTCTGAAGAATGGTCATCTGTTCAAGCTAGCAGGTATGCATGCGAACATAGTACATACTAATACTACTCAATCGTACACATTTCGTTAGTTTAAAAATAAGTAATGTCTGACGGCCCTGGGATCTTGCTCTAATAGTTTGAATTTGAGGAGGCGTCTCCATGTAAAAATTTCGTTTGCAAACATTGCTAGTCATAAACAAACTTCAAAATACGTATCAAATATCAAATTTGAAAACAAACATTACATTTCAACTTCCTATTTCAACTCGATCAATCGCACGAATCAAATGCAATACCTTCTTTCAAATTCTAATGAATCTCAGTGCATTTTATGCAAGGGCCATTACTCAAGTCATTCAAAGATGTTTCCAGTTTTCTAAAAAGTCCCTAGCAGAACGAGTACAAATTGCCTAAAGAAGATAATAATTAGAATTCGGTAATCAAAGATTTTTCGAAAACGTCAGTCTCCGAGTAAATGGGATTATTGTAATGCATCTGATCAATCATTGTAACACATTTGATATGGAAATTCTCGTGCAGACGATAGAAATCGGGACGGTACTGGCCATAGCTGCCGAATATAGCCACAGTATCACAAGTTGATCAATAACACAAAGGACCTAGCACCATTTCAATGGAAAATTGACTTTCGGTAAATTTTATCGATTTTTTTATATACTGTAGAACTCGTGATGCTGAGCAAATGTCTCCATTGCACCAAAGCTCTAAATTCAACGGTTTAGATTATACAGGGTACTGAAGTTGACTTTTCCAAAATTTCAAATGGCCACTGTGAAGACATTTTTACCAATCTATAAACCACCGTGGTAGCCGTGGTGATAGAGCGTTCGCCTTTGGAGCGAAGGGTCGAGGGTTCAAAGCCTAGCATGGTCATCGGTCTCGTGCATGGCATCACACGTTAAAAGGTAAGGGCTGCGTCTTCCCTAGCTCACACAAGTATCTCGAAGACTTCCGAGGGTTGCGCGTAGGGGTGCAATCGGTTGACGGAAATAACAATTTTAACAACAACAATCGACTTTGCATCGATTATTCATATTGCTGAAACAAATCCACTATGGACTATAATAATTCCTGTACAGGCCCACGATATACGGGGTAAGTCCAAAGCCAGCAAGTTTATTAGTGATTCCTAAAAAATTGATGGGTGGAATTTCAGTCATTTCTAGAAATTTCGAAGGACACAATCCAATTGATGATGTTAGCATCTCCCGAATCAGACTGAAATGTTCTATACAAGACTTTCTATTTCTCACAAAGCCGCATCCGTCTTGCTTGTTGATATATCCAAATACATGAAATTTCGAATAACTCGATAATAAACTGAATATATAGTTCATGATATGATCATTATCTAATACATGTTTGGTTAAGGCACAAGAGTTTTCTTTCATAGTTCTACAATTGCTTTTGTGCAAAGCTATTCGTGATTTTAAATTATATTTTGATTGACCCAAATATTTTTTGTTACAATCAAGACAGGGAATTTCATAAACTACATTGACTTTTCTGTTATAGGATCTTTTTGTTTCAATTTAGTGAACAAGTTTTCCAATGGTTTGATTTTCTTTTGTGCAATTTTGATATTTTTTTCGTGCTTGAAAACATTTATAATTTTGCTGGAGAGTTCAGGAATGTATGGTAGAAGCATATTTAATAATTTGTGGAACTTCAATTTGATGGTGATCTGTATTTGTTTCATTAGTACTAGATGTAGTATTGTATAATAATTTTTTCAAGAAATGAGATGGATAAGAATTATTCAATAGTATTTCATATAATAATTTTATATTCTTGTCTCTCAAGGTCGGATGTGCTAATTTCTCAATTCTGTTCTTAAGAGCTAGTACTAAGTTGAATTTCATTTTTTTTGGGTGGCTGGAATGGTAGTTCATGTATCTTCCTGAACTAGTAGGCTTTATGTAATAATCCAGTATTATAGTGTTATCAGATGTTCTGATGAGTCGAGTATCTAGGAAAGGTACAGAGTTATTATTCTCCTTCTCAACAGTAAACTGTATAAACGGGTTATAGCTGTTGAAAGTAGATTGAATATCATCTATACAATCAAATGGTACTGCACAAATTATGTCATCAACATACTTTTTTATAAAAGGAAGCCTAAACTGTAATTTGGGTATACTGAAGTCTAACAAATCATCCATTACATACTGGGCTACAAGTGGAGAAAGAGTAGCGCCCATTGGAGTTCCATGTAGGTATTTGTTTATAATATGTGTTATCAAACACGAAAAAAGTGGTATCAAAAATGAACTCTATAAGTTCCATGAAAATAGATTTTGTTAATTTGGTATGAATACTTATATCTACCCAATGTTTATCAATACTGGACTTTATCAAATTTAGTGGAATGTTACTGAAAAGCGAAATAACGTCTACACCTTTTTCAATTGTAATTCAGAAAGTGTAACTTGAAATTCAGATTAGTAACATGTAAATCAGAAACTGTAACTTGTTATTCAGAATTTTTAACTGTAATTCAGAAACCGTAACATGTAATTCAGATCAATTAATTGTATTTCAGAAACGGTAACATGTAATTCAGATTAGTAAATTGTATTTCAGAAAGCGTCAATTGTAATTCAGAAACCACCAAGGACTTGATTAGTAAGAGTAGGGAATATGGGAACAACAAAATATTTATTAGTGAACATTATTATGAATAATGTTATCGCCCAACGGGCATGTCTTCAAATGCTAAAGCTGTAGCATGGTGGTGTGTTGTGCAGTCAATGATTTGCTCAAGATACACAAGCCGCTGTTCTCCAACACCCGGACCTTGAACTTGAGAAACTCGAAGATTCTCTTTTACATAGGACTTTATTTTCGACCAATTGTTTCGACTGGGTTCAACATTGGGGAGTATGGACTCAAATGAAGAAGACTTGCCTCAGTTCCATCCGGAAAATATTATGTACATACAGGTTGTTCTTGGTTTCTGAATTACAGTTGATACTTTCTGAATAACAACTAACGCTTTCTGAATTAAATTTTACACCTTCTGAAATACAATTAACTAATCTGAATTACATGTTACGGTTTCTGAAATACAATTTACTAATCTGAATTACACGTTACGTTTTCTGAATTACAATTTATTATTCTGAATTACAAATTATACTTTCTGAAATACATCTTATACTTTCTGAATTATAATTGAAAAAGGTGTAGACTTATAATGACAAAGCCTTTGGGTAGTTGAATTTGTTGTATATAATTTGAAAATTCGAAAGAGTCTTTAACATAATATTCACTATCACTATTGTAGGAAAAAGTCAAGATATGTGTGACTAACCGTGAAATTTTACTATTATGAGCATCAATGGAGGAAATGATTGGTCTCAAACTTAGCGTAGGTTTGTGAGTTTTTGGTAAGCCATAGAATTTTGGAGTGATTGAATTGTATATGGTGAATTCCTTTTTGTCAGAAAGACTAATGTGCTTTTTTTCATAAATTTTTTTAATGAACGCATTTGACTTTTGTTGGATGGATGAAGTTTGATTACGGTTCAATTTTGTATAGTATGTTTTGTTGTTCAACTGCTCTAATAATAAATCCAAATATTGTGCTTTAGACATGATAACAGTGATATTGCCCTTATCAGATTTCTTAATGATCATTTCAGGATGATCATTGATGAAATGCCTAGTTTTTTTGTAAATGTATGAAAAGTAACAGTTAGATTTAGGTTTATGAAGAAAATTTGTCAAAATATTCGTGGTTTGAGCCCTGAATATATCTCTTTTGTTATCGTCCACATTTGCTATCAGATTTTCTATGTCTGCCAATAAATGAGTAATTTTGATCTCTTTCACTTCTGGTTGAATACTAAATTTGTGTCCAAGGGACAAAAAGGCCAAGATATCGCTGGGAATATCAATATCAGTTACATTTTTTATCCAATTATCTACTACCTTTAATTTATCTTTCTTCTCATTTTTCAAATTGTTGGAT
Organism: Chrysolina oricalcia; assembly: GCA_944452925.2. Classification (NCBI taxonomy): domain Eukaryota; kingdom Metazoa; phylum Arthropoda; class Insecta; order Coleoptera; family Chrysomelidae; genus Chrysolina; species Chrysolina oricalcia. Next base: position 39,875,907 of record OX101818.2, on the reverse strand, counting down.
TTATTAATGTTACGTTTTTTTATGAGAAAAAATGAACGGTTATACTCAACTTGTTGTCTGTTTTTGAATTCGTCCCATACGTGATTGGGAAGTATTTTAGTAATTTCACTGGATAAATTGGTTAGTAGGCTTTCTAACTGTATGAGATTCTCATGCGTTACCTTAATTTCGAGAGACAAAATTTTGTTTTTTAGTTTTTTGTTGAAATTGAATACTACACCTTTTTCAGTTGTAATTCAGAAAGTATAACATGTATTTCAGAAAGTATAATTTGTAATTCAGAATAGTAAATTGTAATTCAGAAACCGTAACATGTAATTCAGATTAGTAAATTGTATTTCATAAACAGTAAGATGTAATTCAGATTAGTAAGTTGTATTTCAGATTGTGTAACTTGTAATTCAGATTAGTGAATTGTTATTCAGAAAGTGTGACATGTAATTCAGAAAGCGTGAGTTGTAATTCAGAAAGTGTCAACTGTAATTCAGAAACCAAGAACAACCCGTATTAGACGGAGAGCTGACTACGTAGAAATACGGGATACTCGGTGCGAAGTGAATTTTAGCATTTATAGGTTCGGGTGTCACCAACGTAGCGTGAGACGGGCCGCCAGAAGACACCCCGGAAGAATAACGTGAGGGTAGAGGGTTAAATATGCATTTTTTACGTAAAATAAGTCATAAGGTGCAAGGCTGGAAATTGGCAGAATAATCGGATGTTATACAAATAAGGGGAGAAAAAATTGCCAGAAGACTAGGTGGAAGATAAAGGCCCGCCAGAATGTCGTGAAATTTTATATTTTTTTTTAAATATGAAAAAAATTCATTCGTAGTTTTTTGTAGTAGGTACTGAGTTAGTACAATGAAATTGTTCGTACAAACTTTTCAATATCTCGTTTAGTTTTTAGATTTTGATGCTTTTATAAAAAAGTTTGCAAGTCCCGTTTTTTTTCGATTTTATTTTTCCCCGCTCTGTTAACGAATTCTAAAACCTAAAATTTGGAGAGTATTAAGATTTTGTCAAAAGATATTTGCTGCAAAAAAAAATTGGATTTTTTTCAATAGTTTGGATTATTTCACGGTACATTGATTTTGTGGAAAAATTTCATTCACATTTTTTGATGACATGATTTGTTTGCATTTTCCAGCTCTATCCATTGCACTATTAAAAATTTCATTTCAGTCATCGGTACGGTTTTTATTCGTGTTTTTTTCTTTTCGGAAAATTGCCTGGGAAATCGTTATGCAATTTCCGATCCTTCTCAAAATCTATACAGACCCTCATTGCATATTGATACATATCTCAAAGAATCAATCAAGTCGAACAAACAAAACCCTGAACCTTTCTCATTGAATTTATGAAAAACTAATGAAGACCACGGGTGTGAAAGTAGCAACGGTTTTTCCAGCAACGGTTTTTTTTTCTTTTTTTCTTCGCTTCAAGTATAACCGTTGCTCCAGGTTTTTCGACGGAAATGAACTATTGTGAACCTGCTGAATATGTTCCATGGGGTTAAATAATTTGTGAATCAAAAACTACCCCTCCACACCCCTCTAAATTAGAAAAATCTTGAAACAGTTGAATTACACGTTGCTCGAGGTATTTTGACGGAAATACATTATTCTACAGCTACTGAACACGCTCTGTAGGGTGAAATAATTTGTGAATCAAAAACTACCCCTCAACAACCCTTTGAAGTTGAATATCCTGAAACAGTTTATAAACTTGTTGCTCGATGTTTTTTGGCGGAAATGCATTATTCTACAGCTACTGTACACGTTCTATGGGGTAAAATAATTGGTTAATCAAAAACTACCCTCAACAACCCTCCGAATTGGAAAATTCCTCAAACAGTTTAAAAACCCGTTGCTCGATTTTTTTTGACAAAAATGAATTATTCTACAGCTACTGAACACGCTCTATCTGGTGAAATAATTTGTGAATCGAAAACTACCCTCAACAACCCTCCGAAGTGGAAAAATCCTCAAACGGGAAGTCGAATTTTCTGATCAAACAGTAAAGGAGAGGTGATTTGCAACATTTTGACAAAATCTGTTAGTGCACCGACGACGACTTCACTCATAAGTCGAATTTTTAAGATAAGTGCTAAATGCACCACCTGGCTCCCCCGATAGTAGGGTTGAAAAATCCACCACGGGATCCCAACGGAGGTCAACAATTCTCTAACGGAATGGTCATTTTACAACAAAAAATGGACATTCAAAATATGTGTATGCTAAAACCAATTTGAAATGAATATTCAAAATTTTAGGGTTTAAAATTTCAACCCTGAATCCCATTATTCAGTACTTTACGAAAATTGCATATTCAAAATATCCAGCCCTGGTCCAAAAGCGAAATTATTTCATTACAATACCTTAATTTGTCGGAATTCATTTTACGCTACAACCGCATTATTTACCCACCCACTTTCAACCATGTGGTCAGTAAAGTTATGCATAAGGTCCACATATTCTATTTTGTAGATATTTGTTATTATTTATCATAATAGCCCCCTTTTGGTGTCTCCGGATTGTCTCCGGAGATTTCGGCTGCTATCTTTGGCCGCTCTTATCACACCGGTCAGATCTTTGATGGTTTCTGAATTACAAGTAATGGTTTCTGAATTACAATTGACGCTTTCTGAATTACAATTCACTAATCTGAATTTCAAGTTACACTATCTGAAATACAACTTGCTAATCTGAATTACATGTTACAGTTTCTGAAATACAATTTACTAATCTGAATTACATGTTACGGTTTCTGAAATACAATTAACAATTCTGAATTACAAGTTACGTTTTTTGAATTACATTTTACTAATCTGAATTACAACTTATACTTTCTGAATTACATATGAAAAAGGTGTAGTTGTCCAGTTCTTCCATTATTCGTTTCTATCAAGTTTTCTATATTCTTTAAATTTTTAATTGTAAGAATCGGAAAAGCACCATCAGTTCTACATTTGAGTAGAAATATCTTCCTGTTTCTCATGGAGGCAATTTTCATGTTAGTTTTACACCAGCACTTGAGGTTTCCTGTTGTTAATTGTCCATATTCTGCAGTGATACGCTGGTAGAACCCCATCCTTCATAAAGGGGAAATTATATCGACCGTCTTATCTTAAAGAAACTTGCTTCTATTGGGGATTCGGTCTGGGAAAAGAAGTATACTCTTTTTTGCTACCCGAGCTTTCGCAAATTTTTATTTGCTTTATCGAGGGCTAAAATATAATTATATGAACACATGTATACGTTAGAAAAGGTATAACATACTGTGCAATGTGAGGTTTTCTTCGATGTTAAAAGTACATAATTAAAATGGAAAAATAGAAAACGAAAAACTTGACACGAAAACTGATCATTTGGTTGTTGATGTCAAATAATGTGAGGACTATACAGAGTAGTAAGTTTCAGGTATTAATATCTGATGTATGATTATGTGGGAAAAGAATGTAAGAGTAAATTTTGCTAAGATTATCAATGTCAGTTTTTTTGCTCATATTATCAGTTTGTAAACTTATTTCATCCATTTTCGAAAAAAGTCTTTTGTTGAAATTTTTTCCCACGTGTAATATTTTTTTTTTGTATCATCATAGTTCATGATATGATCATTATCTAATACATTTTTGGTTAAGGCACAAGAGTTTTCTTTCATAGTTCTACAATTGCTTTTGTGCAAAGCTATTCGTGATTTTTAATTATTTTTTGTTTGACCCAAATATTTTTTGTTACAATCAAGACAGGAAATTTCATAAACTACATTGGACTTTTCTGTTCTAGGATCTTTTTGTTTCAATTCAGTGAACAAGTTTTCCAATGGTTTGATTTTCTTTTGTGCAATTTTGATATTTTTTTCGTGCTTGAAAACATTTATTGCAAAATTATAAATGTTTTCAAGCACGAAAAAAATATCAAAATTGCACAAAAGAAAATCAAACCATTGGAAAGCTTGTTCACTAAATTGAAACAAAAAGATCCTATAATAGAAAAGTCCAATGTAGTTTATGAAATTCCCTGTCTTGATTGTAACAAAAAATATTTGGGTCAATCAAAAAATAATTTAAAATCACGAATAGCTTTGCACAAAAGCAATTGTAGAACTATAAAAGAAAACTCTTGTGCCTTAACCAAACATGTATTAGATAATGGTCATATCATGAACTATGATGATACAAAAATATTACTCGTGGAAAAAAATTTGAACAAAAGACTTTTTTTGGAAATGGCTGAAATAAGTTTACAAACTGATAATATGAACAAAAAAACTGACATTGATAATCTTAGCAAAATTTACTCTTACATTCTTTTACCACATAATCATACATCAGATATTAATACCTGAAACTTACTACCCTGTATAGTCCTCACATTATTTGACATCAACAAACAAATGATCAGTCCTTCAAAAATTTTCGTGTCAAGTTTTTCGTGTCAAGTTTTTCGTTTTCTATTTTTCCATTTTAATTTTGTACTTTCAACATCGAAGAAAACCTCACATTGCACAGTATGTTATACCTTTTCTAATTATACATGTGTTCATATAATTATATTGTAGCCCTCGATGAAGCAAATAAAAGTTTGCGAAAGCTCGGGTAGCAAAAAAGAGTATACTTCTTTTCCCAGACCGAATCCCCGATAGAAGAAACTTTCTTAAAGAGATAAGACGGTCGATATAATTTCCCCTATATATATTTATGTATATTGTTGTGGTATACGTGAGCTTCGTAGTGTCCTATCTTCACCATCACAACCAAAGACTGCCAAAAGTCCATCCATATTGTCAAAAATATTAGTTCATGAAGCCAGTCTCAGTCCTACGATTAAATCCTACATTCCACACAAAACCATCATTTACTAGCCAATTCTTGCTGTAAAACATCATTATATTGAAAATCTATCATCAGAACAATGAAATGAACAAGGTAGAAGTTGAATTAGAATTAATTACAAATCCAAAAGAAATTATAATTTAATATTGTGAATAAAATATTATTCAATATAAAAATGCAAGTTTGACATGGCAAGACATGGTGAGAAGTAAAAAAAAAATTTGTAAAATTTGTTTTTACGAAACTCCCAGGTTTTCGGAGAAAACCCTTCAAAAGCAGAGCTTGTGCGAGCAAGGGAGATCCGGGACCTACAGTTTAAATAAAAGTGGAATCCGAACCACTTCAGCTCAGTGATACACGACCGGGGATCGAACCCGGACCGTCTGGGTGGAAGCCAAACGCTCTAACACCTCGACCACTTCGCTGTATAGCACTGAAAAACTAGTTAGGAAGGTTTGGAGAATTTGATAAAAAATTGGTACTTAGAGGGAGAAAAAGAAAAAAATATACCTAGTACTATAAGTTAGTTTTAAGTTGTATAGTTAGTTTTTAATAAATATAAAAAAAAATAAAAGAAAGTGAGTGAATAATGCCAAAGTGACGAAATTACGTTAGTGAATCATGAAGACTAAAAGGAGAGCTGCCTGAACTGGGTTTCCATGGGAAAGTTTGTTAGGAGGTTTTCTTTTGGCTAAGAAGAAAGAATGTAAAAATGTAGTACTGGTGATAAATAAAATAGAAAAATTCAAAGAAACCGCAAGAAAACATTACGAGGACATCATCTAAGGACAACCAAAGACCACATCTAGCTACTGAACTAATCGACTCACCTTGAATATGGTTTCCACTTATAAAATCCACGATTAAACATCGACCGGCATACCAGCATCAAGAGGAGAATTCCAAAGGTATTTATTCTCAATTTTAATCAGAAACGTATCCAGTCCATTGATAGCCCTTTCTCAACGCAATTTCTGCGAGCTGATAACATTTTCACTTTAAGAACTTGAATTTTCGTCATACAAAACTTTTCCGCGCACAAAACATTTAGTGAATTTTCCTGTAACCAAATAAAAACACTATAATTAATCATAAGTTGAGTTATTTGCATTCAAACGTTTTATTTTAGTATCACATGTTCTTCTTTCAAACATCGTTGTTTTGACATTGAAAAGTCAGAAAAACTAGGTTAGGTTACCACTCAACCTGAGTACCTACTGGAAAGTCGGATAAATGGATATTGTGCTGGTGCTATTCAGCCAGTGAAGTGCACTCATAAGTATTAAAAAAGGTTCAGTGGTTATCTAGCTATTTGTAAATTGAAATATATTTTAAAATAAGTTTAGATAGCTTAGAGCAGGTAGAAAGTTGAGTTTTTTTTTCTTTCCTCTATAATTGAATACCACATATTTTCATGGATTTTGCCGAATTTATAATAAAAACCAACATCTGAGTTGAATACTTTATATTTATGTCTCTTGATACAATACTTTATATAATTACACTATTCACATATTGAAAAACCTTTTCCAAGAATTCTACCCTGAGAGAGTTCCACTTGTTCCTGAGCACCGACTGAGCTGAGATTCTGAAAAAGAGAAATCCCGAGATAAAGTTACAAAGAAAAGAGTAAGTAGGTATCTGGGCAAATCTTAAAAGTAAAAATTATAAAAAGGGAAACAATTAATAAACCAAAATCACTGATTGTTGTTATAACGACATATATAAAACATTCCACAGAAAATTGTTCAAAATATTTCAGAATATTTGCGTCGGAAGAATGTGTTTATGGAAATGCATCAATAAAACGAATCAAGCTCAACTACTTCAAAGAAATCATCAGCAAGTGTCACTATTTTTGTTATACCCTGATTATTTTGTGTAACTGCATAGTAAACATTCATCATAAATGATCTAGTTTTTCACCGAGTTATCCGGAATTCCTTGCATTTGGATACCTGTATCAACAAGCAAGACGTATGCAGCTACATGAGAAATAGAACGTCTTGTATATATCAATCAGATAGTTTTACAGCGAAAATAAAGTAGGCTACGTCATAGTTTACAATGTTTATTCAAAGGATACTAAATTTTGTGAACTTTTTCTTCTAGAAAAGTTTTGCTATCAACCGTTCTTGTCGATGATTTAGATGCTTATGGAAATTGTGGAACAACTCTCATTTTATCATATTGTAGTTCGCAAGCTGGTTAACTACACTGCAAATACCAATTTGCAATGCTCCTAGAAGAATAAAAAAATGTTGATTAATCTTCAGAGATACAATACGTAATATAATAATATTTTCATTTATTGGTACATTGAGTAAAAAACATGTTGTTTTTACAAAATTAAAAATGATGGTACTCGATAAGTGTATTCACACTTCCCTGCCAAAAATATCACATGAAATCTCATGAAAACATATACAGGGCAATTCAAATTCGACCCCCACCATTGGGATCTCCTAAACTACAGGAGATACGTCGAAGCTGAAAATCGGAATTTTCGTTTTTATTTTTTTCTATCGTTATTTGACAACATAGCTCAAAACCAAGAGTACATTTTCAGTGATACTTTTTTCAGCTATAAGTTTTCATGTTCAGATTTACTATCCAACGTTTCGTCCTCTGGCATTCATCATCAACTTTTTTTCTGTTATGGGCGCCATATTGTTTTCTTATACAGAAAATTAGTGATTCTCATTCTGATTTCATTGATGTATAATTTGTTATGATTTGCACTTCTGAAACCACAGATATTAAAAAAAACAACTTCATCTGAGATGGTCATGACTCTATCGAAAAATTTTGTTTAATAAACACTAGTTGTCAGAACTCATTAAACATCATAAGTTTGCACAAATACTTCAGTCGAAATGTCCTCATTCTCAAATGAAGAAAAACGAGATATGTTGAAACTTTATTATAAATTTGAAAGGAATAGTACGAAAACAGCACAAATTTATTTTGAATTATATCCGGAAAGACAACAGCCGGATAGATCATTTTTCGGAATTTTGGACAAACACTTGTCTGAGTACGGTGCGTTTCAAAAACGAAGAATGAAATATGGAAGCAGAATGGAACAAAATATTAGACGTAACTTATTAGCCGAGGTAAAATAATTGTTCATTCCATATTCGAAGCAGTATAATTATTTTTGGTACTTTTTTTAGATAAATGCAGATCCTTCCAAATCAACACATCAAGTCTCGGCAGAAATGGATGTGCCACAGACGAGCGTTTGGAGGGAATTCAAAAAAAGGGGTTTGAAATGTTATAAGATACATATTTCAGAAAAATTACATCCAGGTGATCCTGAGAGAATGATGGAATTTTGTAGCTGGCTCTCTAATAGGGTAGACACAACAAACTTTTGAAAAACATTATTTGGACCGACGAAAGTACTTTTTCGAACTGTGGTGTTTTTAATAGAAATAATGAGTACATTAAGAGTGAAAATAATCCACGACACTTCAGAGAAGTCAGACCCCAAGTTCGGTTTCGTTTGAATGTGTGGGCTGGAATTCATGACGACCAAATACTTGGACCTCATTTCTTCTCTAATACTTTGAACGGGGAAACCTATCTTCGGTTCTTAAGAAACGAATTCGAAGAATATATGGATAAGTTTCCCCTTGTTAATTATAACATCTGCTGGTTTCAGTATGACGGGGCTCCTCAACACAATAAAAGAGCAGTTTGCTAATATTTACACCAAAGATTTCCTAATAGGTGGTTCGGAAATTCTGGACCAGTGAGGTGGCCGGCAAGGTCACCTGACCTTACAGTTTTGGATACTTTCTTGTGGGGCACTTTAAAGAACATAATCTATGGAAAGCAAGAATATGACTCAGTAGATGAACTTAGAGACAATATCGTCACGCAATTCAGGTCTATCAGAAGAAGGGATATTATTAGGGCTGTTCTTGATTTGAGACGATTAGCTCGATTATGTATTCAAGAGGAAGGCCATCATTTCGAACCCTTGTTGTATTACTTTTTGTGCATTTTTTACAAGCTCATGATTTCATTCTTGTTTTTGGAAACGCACCATACTCAGCCAAGTGTTTAACAAAATTTTTCGATGGAGTCATGTCCATCTCAGATGAAGTTTTTTTTTTTTAATATCTGTTGTTTCAGAAGTGCAAATCATAACAAATTATACATCAATGAAATCAGAATGAGAATCAATATTTTTCTGTATAAAAAACAATATGGCGCCCATAACAGAAATAAAAGTTGATGATGAATGCCAGAGGACGAAACGTCGGAGAGTAAATCTGAATATGAAAACGTGCAGCTGAAAAAAGGTATCAAGGAAAATGTACTTTTAGTTTTGAGCTATGTTGTCAAATAACGATAGAAAAAAATAAAAACGAAAATACCGATTTTCAGTTTTTCCCGATATTTCCGGAAATACTCGGAATTTTCCAAGTTTCAAAACAGTATTTTGTTAAGCACCAGAATACGCAACTTTGCTCCTATAGTTTAGGAGATCTCAATGGTGGGGGTCGAATTTGAATTGCCCTGTAGACGAATAATTATGATAATTTATAAGTATCTACGTGGAAATTCTTTAACCTACACGTTCGTAATCCTTGGAACATACACTTTTTGGAAGGTTGTATGAGAATTTATGAGTAGATGTAACTTATGAGCCTACCCGAATACGTGGCATACGAGTTTTTACATTTCGGGGCTGCAGTCAAATGCTAAGCACAATTTTTATTGCCGCTTGTTTCTCGGAAAATAGTTGCCAGTCAACCCAAAAGTCGGCAAAGCTGAGGTTCTGCTGAATATCTGCTTATATTCAATGTATATAAGAAGGTAATTGCCGCGAAACAAGCGGCATTGAAAATTGTGCTTAGAATGGAATAGTCTAAAAAAATGTTTCTAAGACTATCACCAAAATATTCGAATAGATTATTATCGTCATATTACTCCAGAATATTTCAAAAATATTACATAAAGATCACTGCCACACAATATCAACGAAAAGGAACATTCCAGGAAGATGGTGCGGCATAGACCACGTTTCATAGCGCAGGACCAGAGTACTCAAATAGCCATCCACTGTATGATGCACGTTCACGATTAATCATGCTTTTATGTTTCAGATTCCAAGAAGAACCGACCAAGAAGTAATTTCAGTAAATTCACTACACAACACTTGGCCTTAAGCCAAGTGATTTTCAGACCTTCCACCAGTTTCAGGAAAGCACCTTGCACATAAAGTTTAAATTTCAACTCATGTCAGATATAAGGAAACTTCAGACCGAGAATGGGCCGGGCACTCCAAATCAAACGATCAGATTTTATTCTGCTGATCGCCAATCATTAGAATGAGGAACCGCTTTAAGGAGCGGGGATGGTGGATAGGGGAGGTAAGCTTTCGAGTACATTCGAGTGCTGGGTCCTTCCTGGATTCAACCTTATGGGGTGCATGGTGGGATGCGCGTTGTGATAATACCGGCGAGGAACAGGTGGTGACAAGTTTTCATATCTTTCACTGGTCTCAAAGGCATAAACGAAAAAATCGTCAACGGAAATCTGTCACCATCTCCCAGTCTAATTGTTTCGTAGGTCTACAGTAAGAACCATACTCAAATCAAAGTCTTCTATATAAATTGCGTTTATTGAATCTTCTTTTAGGCCAATTTCAGTTGAACATAAGAATTTCAACTGCTTCAGTTCACCTATGTCACGCTACAGATTATTAATTTTGTCAATTGACAAGGTATTCCCATTCAACATAAGAAGATTAGGCTTGAAGACCAAGGAGTTGGATGGTTGAGACTGCGCTTCACTAGAAAACGACTCACACAGGCACCATAAGGTCCTTCTTCAGGGTTCATTGTTTTTTTTAAATTACATTGATAAATAGTTACTTTGAGAGACGCGTAGATGGCTGGGGACCAATGAAAATTGTCCAGAACAACAATATTATTAAGAACTTGCCAGCTAACCATTTTTGAATTGTTGACAAGAAACTCTGAAAAATTATTCAACGGAAAACAGAAAGATCTGAACTACTCACGAAAAAACACAATGTTTTATTTTTAGTGATATCTCATATCTCTAAAATATTTGAAATTACTAATTACTTATAATTAAATCATAGAAATTTTTACAATCCTGTATTTTCACTACCTTTGTACCTGTCGTATCAATAACTGTCTGAAATATGCTGCTGTTCAGAAAGTATTTTTTCGCTTTAAAATTATAAATTACTTACACGGTGTTATCTAATTTCTTGCACTCCAATAAATAACGGGTGTATAATGCCATTTTATAACATATTACAGTGGTTAAAAATTCGAATAAGAAAAAACGGAAAAATTTATTCTGACCGTCGAACCTCAGGGGACTGAATCAGAGCCGTAAGCAGCCAGCTATGATTGTGAATTCAAAATTAGAGTACATTACGTCAACATAAGAACACAATGTATATGAAAGTGATTCGACCTATCGCCACTCTAGCGTTGGTATTTAATTTTGTGAATTCAGGCAGCAGAGATTCGGCGGATAGCGGTTCCCAATATTTCGATGAATTTTAATAACCACAATTAATACGTCTAACATTTTTTTCGATTTTTTCACCACTGCAATTTGTTATAAAATGGCATTATACAACGTCATTCATCAAAGTGCAAGAAGTTAGGTTACATCCTGTATATCGCTAAACCTTATGTATAATCCAGTCAAAATAGACAAAAATAAGTCATAACTTGGCAAAAATTCGCATAGAGCTGAAAATTGGCAGATATGTTGAAAACATCATTATAATAAAATGTGAAAAATCGCCTTTTATCCTACTTCTGCAAAAAAAATTATTCAAGGTCAAACGTACAAAATTAAGGATTTTTTCAATTTTTTCTCGGAAACTGTGGGTTTTATCGTGAAAATAGGTCAGAGACAAGTTGTAGATTATACAATTCTCTACAAAAATGGTGGATTAACTTTTTCTCTTACGTGAGATATCGCCGTTTAAATAATTAGGAAATTCATATTTTATATAATATGCACTAATGTAGCCTGTATACTCGTACGTTCAATATAAATAAAAATAAGGAAGTATTGATTTGTGTTACTTACACAATTATACTTGTATGAATTGAATGAGTATTTTAAAATAAAACAGTTAACTGTCAGTCCCTAATTCCCTTCGTCGGTAAACTTTGCTAGTTACGTCATTGTTAGTTTTGAAAATTCTTTTGCAGTGAGCAGACGTGCTTATCGGGAATATTTTAAATTTTAATTTGTGCTGTTAAGTAATTTTAACAAAATGTCAGAAGATAAACCTTTGAAAGAAAGTGAAGTTGTTGTTCTTTGCAAATACTCAATAATAAGTCTCGCTCCATTTCAATGTTATGCGGAGATTTTACAGCTGCTGGTATCCCAATAAAATAAGCTGATAATGATGCTGATGTCCTTATAACTGAAACAGCAATAGAAAAATGGAAAAGTTCAAATGAACTGTCGTTGTTGGGGAAGTTGTTGATTTGTTGATATTACTGACTTCACATGATGAAATTATTTACTTTTTGAAACCTGGGAAAGCTCGAGTACAATCAACAATATATTCATCACAAAGTCTAACTGCATATCCGAAATGTCAAGCTCATATTGTATTTTTACATGCAATAACTGGTTGCGAGAAGAGGTAAAATAGCGGTATTTAAATTGTTCGAAAAACGTAATGATTTAATTGACTGGCAGAAATGTTTACAAAGATTGACTCTTCTCCACACGACATCATTTCAAATGCAATTCGTTTCCTTCTTGTAATGAATGGTGCTCCAAAGAAAATTGATTCCATAGACAAATATAGATATTTGAGGTTTGTAAAATCTGCATGAAACAATAAAAGAGTACAGATGTCTAGTCTGCCTCCAACATCTGCTTCTGCCGTTCAACACTTGTATCGTGTGTATTATCAAGTGTGGCTAGACGATGAGCTGGACCCAGAAGGATGGGGTTGGAAATCAACTGATAATTATTTGGAGCCAATTCAAACTCTACTCCCGCCTGCTCCAGAAAAACTGTTTAATACTATTTTTTGTAAATGCAAGACGGATTGTAGTAAGGCTGTCAAACAGTGGTATTACTTTGTTCGAAAGTATGCATCAATTGTCAGGGTCAGACTTGCTCCAATATTGAAACAAATACAACAGATGAAAATATTTATGATATTAATGAAGAGACAATTGATGCATCCCTTTTCTCAGAACAGCGAATAGAAATTCTGCAAGAAGAAGAAAATGAAGACGAAGAAATAATTGTCGAAGTAGAATTAGACATTTAGAAGAAAACAACCTATTCCACTTTGATCATTAGTAATATTACCATTCTTTCAATCTATAGGATACGATCTGATCAAACTTTCTTCATTACAATAGATCGTGGAGTATACCTACTGGGAAATCCACGTTAAAAAATGCGCCAACTACATAACCTCATAGGTGGTGCGGATATGTGTACATATTATGTAAAATATGAATTTTCTAATTACTCACTCACCGTTTTCGAGAATAATGGAAATACCTTAATTTTGCACGTTTGCCCTTGAATACATTTTTTTTGCAGAAGTCGGATCGAAGGGGATTTTTTACGATTCATTTATAATGCTGTTTTTAACGTCTCTGCCAATTTTCAACTCTATCCGAATTTTGGCTGAGTCAAATGTCTATTTTGACTGGACTAGTACTAAAGTGACAGTAACATAAACTACGTGACCGAATATGGGTGCTCTATTTTATGAGCTTGTAAATTCGATAGGTTGTATCCCCTAAAACGGAAAGGACGTGTAAAGTGGTATCTGGGGTCTTAAAGGTCACAGACACAGATCATCCCCGTAACTTCCGTTATTTGTTATATAGAACTGTGAAATAAGCAGAATCAACAAACACATCAGAAACTACAAAATATTCTAGAAGGGGTAATTTCAAGTGATATATACTGCAAGCTAGAGGCGATGAAACCACTCACGTTTCTCAAACAATTATAGTTAGAACAAAAAATATGTCGTTTAATAACTAATTCACTTCATTTCCCATAAAAAACTAAATTCCGAAAAATCTAAATTTGTTTTATTTCTCATGGAAACACTAACGTTTCTTCCTCAATTTTGTATGTATAATTATTGTAAATTTTTTATCGATTTACAAAACTACGTAAAATGGCTTTCGGCTAATTTTGCTCAAATCATGATATATTGTAGATCCTGGCATCCGCATTACGCATGTGGTTATATTTATTTGGTAGATACGACGTGTCTCCAAGGCAACCCTGTTCCGAGTTTGATCACAGAAATTGGAATTTATCCACTAACTGACATGGCTTGGTAACAAAATATCATGAAAAAGACTAGAGGCACCGACTCGACTTTCATTACTGTCTGTTAAGTAGAAAAATGGTTGTACGGTAAACGAGGATGGATCATCTTATTCAGAGTTGAGTTTTTGACATTTCAAAGCTAGTTTTCATAGGAACATTCGGACTTAAATGAAAACAATAATTGTACTTACCTCTCAACTTCACAATACATTCTTCAGGCACAACCCACTCACACAAATGCTGTTCTGTGTTGTCAATTTATGATTGAAAATCATTGAATCTATTCATCGAATCGATATCTACCAAAAACAGACGAAAACAATTCCAAAATTGTGTGTTCATTGAAGTAAGAAAATATAACAAAATATTTTGTTGGGTTGAGAAATGTTTGTGAATAATCTTTCAATTTGATAACAAATCATTTCTTGTTCTGAAAAGAAAATCCTGTGTTGATGTTAGAGAAAATATTCCTAATATTTCTTGAACCGTGAAAGTTTTGTGAGAAACTTAATTTGATAACCAAACATTTTTATAAATATGGACAACTCGTAAATTGAATAAAATGGATTACTAAAATGATGTTTGCTCAAAAGGCATGTTTCATCTGTTTTAACCACAGTCTAAAGTATTGAGCTCGTGAAGGTTGAGTTTGTAGGTTATCACCAGAACCTGTTCTCTATCTGTGAAGTAGGTGTATATTCTATGCATTGTTATATATTTGCATTATTTAAGTCATTTAAATACCTTCCATCAAAAAAATTATTGACAAGATTAGTTATTCTTCGTAGTTTCCTCTTTTCGACTCGATTCTCTATAATATTAAGTGTGCCTACCGTCTCTGGGATTCAAAGATATCCAGTTCCGATTCTCGTCAACTGTTCCGTTTGAAAAAATGCAATTGCTCAGAAACTGAATTTAAACTTTTCCAGGGAATTGACCACTTTTACTATTATCAGCTTTGAAATGTATTGAAAGAATATTACCTCTTTTGATTTAATAATCAGATGTACACCACTTGAAACTTTCGTTTCAATTTCTTTCAACAGAAAATCAGAATCTTCACTTAAAATTTTTTGAATTCTTGATCTGAAATATAAAATTTCTTGATTTGAAGTAAAGGACCCAGCACTAATCTTATAGAAAACCGGTTTTGGTGAAAATCGCTGAAATTTCAATATGATGTAGCCCATGCCATCCTGACCAAAAGTTACCATCGCGCCAACTCTCTGAATGCCGGCGTTTGGATTCTACAGGGGGTCTAGTTTGATATTTTGATGATTTTTCAAAAAATCCGGAACTTCATTTTCATCGTATCGATCTGGATTTTCATGATGGAATAGTCCACAATATATGCATCAAAAAGTTCGATTGACAAAAGTTTCTAGAATCAAAACTGGTGGGTATACAGAGGGTTAAACTTTGTTTTTGGTAATTTTTATCGAACTGTTTTCGAGAAAATATTCGTTTTCCTGCAGATCCATATGCAATTCATGTTACTCACAGTACAGGAGATGGCGATCATATTTTGTAGTTGAACCAACCATCCAACTTTAACTATTTGGAAGATATGGGGCGATTAAGAATATATTTTCAATTTCGGAAAATTGTATCTCTTTGTATAGTCTGCTTCCACCAATAGATTTTGCTGATTTTTTAAAACTATGTGGCTAATATATATGTATATATATATATATATATATATATATATATATATATATATATATATATATATATATATATATATATATATATATATATAAGTGAAAATAGAGTATGTTTCGTTTTAATTCCGAGAGTTCTAACCTTTGGCAGCTGTTTCGTGCTAACGCACTCATCAGAAAGGATTTATGGAGCTCTCGAAATCAAAACGAATCCACTCAAGAATTAGTACCGTGAAGGCAAGACAGATATAACAGAAAGTTACTTATGACATCTACAGTCACAAGTTGAAACTTAATTTGACACGAACCAAGGAATCCAAAGTAGAGGTTTGTCTACAATTTGACAGGCAGTCAACACTTCGTTGTTCTGACCAACCCAAGGTTCAATCAAGTTTCTAGTACGTTATGAGGAACGCAAGCAGAATCTAAGTGAAAATAGAGTATATTTCGTTTTAATTCCGAGAGTTCTAACCTTTGACAGCTGTTTCGTGCTAACGCACTCATCAGAAAGGATTTATGGAGCTCTCGAAATCAAAACGAATCCACTCAAGAATTAGTACCGTGAAGGCAAGACAGATATAACAGAAAGTTACTTATGACATCTACAGTCTAATTCGTGTCAAATTAAGTTTCAACTTGTGACTGTAGATGTCATAAGTAACTTTCTGTTATATATATATATATAAAACTGAGTTTTGGAAAGTATCAAAAAAAGAAACTTTTCCTTGAGGTTGCAGTCAATTAGGAACGGCCAGTGGATAGAGAAACACTTTGTTAAATTGTCTAGCTTTCGAAAATTTTATTTTCTTTATCAAGACATCTGTAAAACACAAAAAAGTCCAATTTGTAAAAAATGTGACTTTAAGTTATAAAAAACAACTTACTAACTCGAGGTTGCTATTAAGAAGATCACAGTGCACTTCATTATTAAAATATCTTACACAACAGTTTGTACAAACAAATTAAAATATACTATGAGCAATATTCGAAAATTAATCATGATTCAAATATATTTTAGTCGGCACCATTTTGACCAAGAGCATGCAGCTCCACTCACATCATGTCACACAAAATACGTGGTACATAGAACACGCGGACGAACTGACAAGCAGCTGTCACATGTCCACGTCAATTGGTTGACAAATGGGAGAAAAATCGCAAGCCTGGTGTAAATGCTGCCAACTTAATTTATGGCGGTGTAGCTTGAACATGAGAATTATCACTAATTTTATTTTTGTCAAAATTCAATAAATAATTGTAAATCACGCTAAGATTTGCAACATCGGCACGTTTATTCATACAGTTCGGTTCATTATTGATATGCACCATTTCAAGAAAATTTCTTTTTTGAAATTACCAAAATGGTTTAATTGAATAGTGTGTTCTGCAAGGGCACAACTATTCTTTTTTATTTTACAATCACTTTTATGAGACGTAATGCGACCTGATAGATTTCTACCAGTTTGTCCTATATAGACTTTGTCACAATTAAGGCAAGGGCTGCTATAAATGACATTTGAACTTTCTGAAGTAGCTATAGGAGCTTTAGTTTTTGTGAAAAGGCTAGACACTGTTTTTACATTATTCTTGGCAATCCTTAAATTGTCTGATTTGGAAATATTTGAAAGTTTACAAGTGAGTTCTTCAATATGAGGAAGGGTTCTATAAATAAAAAGTATTTGTTGAGGAGGCAGTTCCTCGACATTACTTGTGGTACTGACATTGACACTTGGGATGTTAATAATAGGGGCTGGATTTACTGAGTTGCGAATACTGTCAGAATTAAACAAAAATTTATTAATTAATTTCAATGGGTACGAATATTCTTTAAGAATAGTTCTTAATTCCTTCAGGCACTCCAAACGGTGAATCGGATGTGATAAGTTAATAACTCTGTTTTTTAGAGCGATGATCAAGTTGTTTTTCATATTCGAAGGATGATGTGAGTGGTAACTGATGAACATGTTACTACAAATTGGTTTTCTGTACCATTTAGTTCGCAGGACGTTATCATTACCTCTAATAATTCTCACATCCTAAAACGGGATACTTTGTGATTGTTCCTCCTCTGAGGTGAACTGTAAGTGTATATCGTAGCTGTTGAATTAAAACAGGGCCTCATTAACTCTACCTGTGGATACAGCGAGGATTAAATCATCAACATACCGCTTCACGAATGGAATGTTGAAAGGGATTAAGGACAGACAATCTTTGATGAGATCATCCAATACAAAATTTACAAGAATAGTAGAAATAGTTGACCCCATGGGGGTTCCAAAAATCTGTTTGTAATAATTGTTATCAAACAAAAGGTAATTAGATTCAAAAATAAATTCCAAAATATCAACAAAAGCACCCCAAGTTAAGTCGCAATGATTTGAAATTGTGTTCCATTTATTTGCAAGAGATTGCCTAACGACATCTAGTGGTAAGTTGGTGAACAGCGACACTACATCAAAACTGACCACAATATAATTCTCAGGAAGTGAGAAGTTATTTATGAAATTGCTGAAGGTAAAAGAGTCTTTAATATAGAAATCATTGTCTATGTCATAGGATTTAGTCAGTATTTCAGTCAAAAATTTGGCCAACTTACTGTTTGGTGCATCTATCGAAGAAACAGTAGGTCTCATAGCTAGACTAGATTTATGAATTTTTGGAAGAGCGTAAAAACGTGGTGCAATGGAATTATAAATATTTAATTTTTTGGCATTTATTTGATCTATTAATTCAGCCTTGAGTAATTTTGAAACTTGTTTGTTCGCTTCCTGTTGAAGCGTACTAGTAGGATTACGAGTTAGTCTCGAGTAATATTTTTCATCATCTAAGAGTTCTCGACTTTTATTATAATAATCCTGCTTGTACATTAAAACAGTCACGTTACCCATGTCACTCTTTACAACATATAAATCAGGGTTATTTTTCAAAAATGATTTGCATTTGATGAAAATGTTTTGTAAAAAATCTTTTTTTGAAGAGTTTTTATGTAAAAAATTTGTAATTATATTAGTGCTTTGAGCTCTATAACGGTCTCTATCAGCATTAGGAAAAAGTGAAATAATTGATTCTATGTCTGCAAGTTCATTAAGATCTTTATTAGTGGGACACAAACTAAATTTGGGGCACAACGCAGAAAACGTTTGACTTCAGAAGGAATGTCAATGTCGGTTAAATTTTTAATCCATTTATCTTGAACTTTGATGCTAGCAAATGCATCTATTTGCAAATTTTTTAATTCATTTTTGTGTCTCTGTTGAATTACATGGAAAATTTTGTTATAGTGAATTGTTTGTTTTCTATTGACGCACTATTTTCAAGTTTATGTGCGAAGTGAAACGCTAATGCACGATTATCATCGGAACTTGATCATAATCTGGAAATTACCATGTTTTTGGAGTGTCATGTCATCACAATGGTCGTGGAATTCGGATATAACTGTTAGATACGAACCGATGTAACAGCAAGGGTTCTGACAAATTCCCATTTTTTCAATTTAGTGCCCTCTGGTGTGGAGAAAATGAGAAAGTTTTGTCATTATCATTAAAATGCAAATGTTTCAGTATAGTCAAGCTATTCATAAGAAAAAAAATAATATTTTTAAATAGATGGGAAAATATTTTTAAAAAATTGCTATTTTGCCGCCATTCTAGCGATCACGTGACATGTGTCAAAATCGATTTTTAGGTTATCGGACATGCACAAACTTCTCCCCAGAATATTTTTTCCAATACTCCAATAATAAAAATTTTTCCCATATGGTACATACTTTTTGGCGGTCACTGTATATATATATATATATATATATATATATAAATATAGATATAATTTGTCAATACGGTACCATTTAACATATGTTTTGTATTAAGAGGCATATAAACCTTGTAGCACCCGACTTTGGGTGCCACTTTGTTCCGCATGGAAAACATTTTATTATGATAGAAAACTGCATTTTACGTCATTTTATGAAGAAAAAGAAGGGGTGCCTCATGACCAATTTTTAGCCAGCGACATATTGATTAGTTCAGCCTTTTCATTGTAGAGGGCGCTTTGCTTTATACGAATGTATAAAGAAAATGAAATTATACAATTTGACACCCGAAGAATACGATGTATTGAGGCACCCGTAAAAGCGGCAACACTGGTCTATGCAGCAATTTCAACCATGGATTTTGTCAATATTCAAGACGGCGGCTCCAGTATGGAGGACGAGATTTGTGATTAGGGTCAGATTTGATTCAAAATTGGTATGTGGCATTTTTTTGGTAGTATACTCCGTTTTCTTGCCAAAATTCAGGAATTCAAAATGGCGGCTCCAGTATGGCGGACGAGATTTGTGATCAGAGTCAGATTTGATTCAAAATTGATATATAAGGGTTTTTAGGTCGCAGATTTTGGATTTCTGGTCAAAATTCATGAATTCAAGATGGCGGCTCCAGTAGAGCAGTAGAGCAGATTCGAGTCAAAATTGGTATGTGGAAGTTTATTAGGTCGTAGATTTCGAAATTTTTGTCAAATCCATAAATTGAAAATGGCGGCTCCAATATGGCGGACGATATTTGTCATTATGGTCTGATTGGATTCCAAAGTGTGTGAGGGTTTTCGGGTCAGAGATTATGAAATTTTTGTCAAAATTCATGAATTCAAAATGGCGGCTCCGAAATGGCGGACGATATTTGTCATTATGGTCAGATTTGTTTCCAAAGTGTGTAAGGGTTTTCGGGTCAGAGATTATGAAATGTTTGTCAAAATTCATGAATTGGTAGACGAGTTTTGTGATCATGATCTGATTCGATTCAAAATTGGTATGTGGGGGTTTTTGGGGTAGGAAATTCTGATTTTTTAGTCATAAAAAATAATAGTTTCAAAAACTAAAGAACATGGATCACTTCTAACTAGGAAGTTGAAAATAATTGACAATGATATTACTCAATTGTAAAATAGCATGGGGTGCTTGACAAAGTTATCTTGAGCTCTTGAACGCTCAGTATTGTTAAATCAAAATAGAGGATATGAGAATATAGATCGAAAGCAATCACGTTTTTTTCACATTTGAGAATTTCATTGTCAATTATTTTTTAAATTTTTTAGTCCATGTTAGAAGTAAAATAGGTATTTTAGTTTTTTTCAACTATTATTTTCTCAGTCAATAAAAAAAATTGTCGTCAACCAGTTACATCTCACGAGCAATTTCAGACAAAGAAAGAACATTGAACATACATTATTACCTAAGAATAATGGATATCGTCGGTTTGGTAATACCAATAATTAGAATTACCTGTAAAACATTGAAAGTATAAATAACTTTTGCCAAAGTCGGTATCGAAATTGCTCGCAGTCCAATCATTATCTCAAATAAAAAATGCAAGTCTAAAGAATCGAACTCCTGCCGTCGGCGTGACAGGAAGAGTTTCTAACCACTAGTCTAATTTGTTCACAATAATTAAGAACATAATTCTCAATATGACGCCGGCAAATCGGAAGCTTCGTAATAATATTAAATGAATAATAATAAAACTGATTCATAAACTATTCTGAAGAGTATAAAGTATAATTGAAATGTACCTTTTTGATGAGATAGTCTTTATCTGCAGCTTCTTGTAAAAATCCTTGTACATTTTCAGAGGTAAATATTTGGATTATATTGCTCTACATTCAACAGATTGTTTCTTGAGAACGAGACAAGCTTAGAATATTTGTTGATGTCTTTATTGTCCGTAGCATCGAATACATAGACCAAAGAGTTAATGGTTTCAGGGTCTCAGATCTTTCTCCAAAATGAGCCAGTAGGTAATAATTTTCCTGAATACTAATAAACCTTTTTCGATTGGCACCAAGTTATGATTGTTCGTATTGTTATTCATATTTATGTCTCAATTTTTCTGGAAGAAGATGTATAAGGTGGATTCATGCAACATCACTAAAACTAAAATGAATTAAAGATTTAGATGAATTTTAAAATAGGAAAATGACGGTGTTCATGTAGCATCAATTTAACGAAATTAAAGGTACATTTAGTCAACATCATTACGAAAGTGTGCCTAGATATATGTTAAAACCGAAAGTCGAATCTGTTATATCAAATGGCACCGTTTATACAACAATATTAAGTTTATGCTAAAAACCTTTGATGTTACCGTTATGTTCATGATAATGCTTGTGCTAAAGTTGACTAAATCCACCCTAAGAAAGTACTAGACATGCTCATACCATTCCAAATGTTGATCTTTGAAACGTCTTGGTATTCTTTGTTCAGAAAACAGAAGGTGATTAAGGTGAACCATAACCTGAGATTATCGTGGTTTGTTGATTTGATGTATTCTGTTCTGGTGTTTATGGCATGAAAACTATCACCAAGATAAAGAATTGTGGTTTTGTACTCAGTGCTTCTGGGAGCCTCTGGAGTTGTGAGGAATCAGAGAAATAGAAGATAAGGCGTCATACCAATGCTGAAATTGCGAAGCAAATTTGTCAATTTGGCTCTTTCAGAATATTAAATCGGATGCCGAAAAAGAGATCTTTGCATAAACTCGGATGACGCCCAAAATATTTTCTCTCTTATCTCTTGTCATATATGAACGAAAACTGTTTGACGAGTTCAATTAGCTGACCAATTAGCTGAAATTACTCAAGGATGAAATATAACATCTTTCTTCTTTGGAAGCAATCAGCTGTGAGCAGAGATTTTCGTATGTGACCTTTGTGAATCTTCCCCAGGGCAAGACCACACATGCACTTTTTCTAATTTATGGAAGAAATTAAGTTATTAGTTGAAAGTTGGCCATCTTTCTTAGTTTTAATATTGATTTCAATTGCCCAGTTTCTTGCATGAACACGTCCATTTCATTACATTGTCTTTCATTCGTAGTTTTAGTTTTAAATTTATGCTTGCGATGTGCGAAAAATGCAACTTTAGGTGGATTCATACCTAAAGTCGTATTATTCGCACATTCTGCCACATGAGGAGGTGTGTACCCTATTTTCCATGGATACCTACTTGTTTATTCCCAACAGTATGTACCAGACAAATGCGAGCGTTTTTTTATTTTTCCGCTTGACAGCGGAAATGTTATCATTTAATGACATTCATCGAAAAACATCAACTTTGCGTTGAGATTTGAATGAGCCAAAGGCTACTTTGTTATGCGGTGGTCTAAAAACTCTATTTTGATAGTGATTGAAATTATTCCGAGATTTAAAAAAGAAATATTACAGTTTCATCTATTTGCCTTCGTTACTCATTACGAATATGAGTTTTTATTTAGCCTCACCAGTCCCGGTGCCTGCCTGTAATGAAATCTTGCCTATTGAATTTGAGCGACTTCTTGTTATCCGATTAACTTCCAGTGAAAATGCAATACAGAATATTGTTGGAGAAAAAACAAAATGGCAGATGCAAGATGGCGAACAAGATTTGTAATAATTATGTTATAATTGGTATGTGGGGGTTTTTGAGTTCAGAGAATTTGAACTCAGAATTCAAGATGGCGGCTCCAAGGCGGCAGACGAGTTTCGTGATTATTATCCGATTTGATTGAATATTGGTATTTGGAAGTTTTCTGTGTCTGAGATTATGGATTTTTTGAAAAAAAAAAATCAATTTAAATTGGACGCTTCAAGATGGCGAAAAATTTTGTGATCATGGTCTGATTAAAATTGAATATTGGTAAATGTAGAATTCTGGGATCAGAGATTATGAATGATTTATCCTAATTCATAAATCCAAAATGGCGGTCTCCAAGAAATTTCATGGTTTCTTTACATTCTATAGTATTATTGTCTAGTAATAGTACAGGTAGCTTGCAACGAAGGCTAGTATTTTCGTGTTAGATACATTTAATGATAGTAAATTTAAATCAAACCATCCTTTAATGCGGTCAATATCTCTAGAAATGGTTTGAAATAGATTAGCCTCAGTCTCATCGTGCCATTGTATGGTAGTATCCTTGGCAAATAAAGTGAAACTATCTGATATATTCAAATTGGTCATGTCATTAACATATAATAGGAAAAGTACAGGACCGAGTACCGTACCTTGGGGTACACCACAGTAAATAGAATGGAGTGGTGAGTGATGATTTCTTTTGACATCCTGATGACGATTTGATAGGTATGACCCAAACCACTTCAAAGATTTAGGTTATTGTGTGAGTTATATATTCGAAAGCTTGCTGCTTTCGTATTCGAACTGAAAACTTTAGACGGCAAGCTCTTGAATCATCTTGAAATAACTTCGAGTTTATTACTGTCTGACATACTTGAGTACTGTAATGTCTGTCTGTTATGTAAATTCCACATGCGCAGGCCTCGCTTTTCAATTGGACTCTCTGGGCAGGTGCTCAGGGCCCGTGATCCATAGGAGCCACTACTTCATGCTAATGTGATGTGTGAACTATTATGTAAGTTTCTGCTGGATACCCACACATGGCTTGCTCATATTAACCGAACTCAGAGGTACCCGACATCCAGAGCGGCGTCAACGTGAATCCAAGCTGAAGCAGTTTACTTTCAATTCATTTTCAATCAGTCTGAACCAACTCTCAAAGGAAAAAGTCTTCTTTATCATATAAATCCATTATTTTTTATTTGAAATGAATCTTTTCAAAAAGTAAATAGTCAAACATTCATATTCAACTAGCGCATCGAAGCCTACCACGACCGGTCACTCAAAGAACGAAAGCAATGAAGGGAATGCAGCTAGTCATCACAACTTCTCTGTGAATATTTCATGCCGGACTCTTCTGTTCCTAATCTTAGTGAACCCAGTGCAGAGTTAGGATTGAGTATTATTTTCGAAAATTTGAGTCTTATTACAACTGAAACAATTACTGATCTACAGTATGCGCGTTCAGTAAATGCAAATCTGACAGCTTGATTCAATCTGTAGGCGAGGTTTTTCCATACCTGTAGTGGAAAACGGAGCAGACAGATTGAATGGAGCTGTCAGATCTGCATTTACCGAACACTCCCAGTGTTACCCATTCGAAATGACAGCACCCTTATAAAACAGGGTATTACTCGAGAACCTCGTGTAGTAGTGGAATAACTTGGGATTTTTGGGAATTGATGTAATACAATTTCCTCAGCGGTTTCCCCCTCGGTATGTATCTTGTACGCATCAAAAGACACTTTTAGGCTGGTGCCAAAACGAATTTCAAACACTAACATTGATAAAGAAGGTAACAGGCAAGCACCAAGTGGAAATAGATGTTGGGGTTCCAACTTTGAGGAAAAAATATTTGAACACGAAAACACTGAAAACGGTGATATAGGGATGAAATTTAGGGGTCGAAAACGAATTTTTGCTATTTGCGCAAAACGTGGCCTCCTTCATTGGAAAAATCGAAAACTTTTGAATTCAACACTTTTTGTCATAATCCCAAATTAACCGAAAAATAGTAATTGATTTTTTCTCGCTCATAAAGGTTTCCCAAACCAACGCGGAAACGTGGGACGGGAGCGGGAATGGGATGAACACGAGACTAAATTCGATAGTAGGATATATAAAAATGTATACCAGTGCGATTATTCGTATTCTAAAATGCAGGCAAACAGCGAAATATGTTTGGTTTGCTCCGTGCACTGTTTTTCTAGCAATTCGCACAGTTCCCATTTTCCGTTCCCGCTCCCGCTCCCGCGTCCCGCTTCGGTTTGGGGAAACCTTATATTATTATTCAATGCACATGAGAATTTATCTTCTGAATTGCGGAAAAATCATGCTCAGTCGACACAAAAAAAAGACATAAGTATATATATCATCAAATTTTTGTCTGAATTAAATCATTTATACACGAGAAAAAAATTAAATACTGATAAATAGGTTTCCCGTCATTTTGACGATGAGGTCATGAGGTCAAATGTCAATATGGCACCCATTCAACACCTATTTTGTTATCGAGGCACCCATATAAACCTTGTAGCACCCGTCTTCGGGTGCCACTTTTATTCGTGTGTATAACTTTTAACTTTGATAGAAAACTGCATTTCACGGCATTTTATGAACAAAAAAGGAGGGTGCTTCATAACCAATATATAACTAGCGATATACCTACTGATTACTTTTTGGGACCTTCGAAATACAAAACTATATTACTGAGATAATTGTTCGTGAAAGAAAAGGGTATTTTTTTCAAAAAATGTACACAACCCGAAAGCTAGTTGACTTCTGAATTG
Source organism: Chrysolina oricalcia (assembly GCA_944452925.2). Taxonomy (NCBI): domain Eukaryota; kingdom Metazoa; phylum Arthropoda; class Insecta; order Coleoptera; family Chrysomelidae; genus Chrysolina; species Chrysolina oricalcia. The sequence goes on along the minus strand of OX101818.2, from coordinate 39,849,903 downwards.
CGAAAAAATCATGCTTAACCATAAGGAAAAATCATATGTTAGGTTACATAGTATAAACTGTTTGCTGCAGGTCAAGCATATGTAGCCTTGATCCAAGTTATATCATAGCAGGTCTTCAAATCGAAATATTAAACTGCTCCAAGTTAACGGCGGAAAGTCTTTGTAATGTTGATGATCTGAACGAAATGGATCGAATGAGAAACTCATACAAGTAATTAACTAATTAGCATACCTATTGTATTATTGAAGCTTAATTCAAAATCGCAAAACGAATTGTAGTTCAATTATATTATAGTATTAAAAACAATAGTATGAAATATTGTAACAATTACTAAATTATTCATTTTATAATACTAAAAAGTTTAAAATAAACTAAAACAAAAATTGAAACAAGCTGTCATTTGAAAAATGCACTGAAAAGAAGAAAATAAACTTTTGAGTAAGTATACAATTTTCAATAATATAAAAGCTTTTTGCGAGAATAGATCTTGACACAAGTAACTCTTAATAATTACGTAAATTGAATGTATTCATGAAAATCTTGCGACCAGCCTAGATCATTCAAAATTGTATAAAAAAATCATGGGATCAACTCACTTCAGAGTTCATTTTCTCGTTTTTAAGTGAAAGTTTGATTTAAAAATTAATTTCAAGTTCTTTTATCACAATATATCATGTCGTGACGTACTACATGCCGAAACTTCCTTTCTTCATATATCCTATTCGTGAAAAGCCGTGATAAAAGCTAGTATCATCTGAACTGAAGAATTGAAGAGAACTTGTGTCCAGCTATGTTTCCACAAAACATAATTCACAGTTTCAAAAGTTTGCGTAGCCGGAAATACTCGTACGTTGATCGTTTCAACAAAATTGACGTTCAGTGCGGAATTCATTTAGCAATTCCATTCAAATGTAATTTTAATAACCGGCCGGATTTACGACATATAAGTAAACTCTTTTGAGTCTCACGACTTCCTTACCAAATCAACAGATACGGATCCTGTTCTTGATTTAACTCCAAGTGATCTTAAGAATTTTTGACCAATCACGAACTGTTTCTAGAACACAATGGCGCAACTGCAACTGTCAAACTTCGGAACGGACACCAATTGAAACATCAAATTACGATATAATATCTCTCCTCAAACCTATTCCATTGAACGCATAGGTATTGTGCCGCATAACATTCCGTGTGATCCTAACAAATGTTCATATTTTACTGACAATAAATGACCATATCGCTAATCTACTGAAGAAATAAAAGTGAATTAGGATTTACTGTGTTTTCGTGATAGAAGATTATTCAAATTCGGTATTTTAGGGAAGGGTGCTTCATATATGTTTTTTAGCTTTTCATTGATCCAATTTTTTTCTTTATGTTGTTTTTATATTTTTGATATCTTATTCAATTATCGTCGAGTGGAAGTGCAAAGAGTGTGGACACAAAGTCGGATTCTGACAAGGAATAAAATTCTAGTCATCGACTTAACGGTGAAAAAGCCGTGATGATGAATGTTCTGAATATACTTGCGATGCTTGATTATTTTTCTGTTAGGCACCCTTCAATCTGGCAACACTGGTGGGTGTCGGTTTGAACAATACTGACAGAACTATATACACATGGGGTGCTTTTTGTCCTGCATATCCAGTGGTGTCTCTTTCGACAACGTTTTGAATATACATTTATACACTGGGTGTGATATTGACAGCGCTTGAATGGGTGCCACTTATTGTCATTTATTATCAGTAAAATATGAACATTTGTTAGGATCACACGGAATGTTATGCGGCACAGTACCTATGCGTTCAATGAAATAGGTTTGAGGAGATATATTTTATCGTAATTCGATGTTTAAATTGGTGTCCGTTCCAAAGTTTGACAGTTGCGCCATTGTGTTCTAGAAACAGTTCGTGATTGGTCAAAAATTCTTAAGATCACTTGGGGTTAAATCAAGAACAGGATCCGTATCTGTTGATTTGGTAAGGAAGTCGTGAGTCTCAAAATAGTTTACTTATATGTCGTAAATCCGGCCGGTTATTAAAATTACATTTGAATGGGATTGCTAAATGAATTCCGCACTGAGCGTTAATTTTGTTGAAACGATTTACGTACGAGTATTTCCGGCTACGCAAACTTTTTGTAACGATCCTTTTGTGACACCGATTATATAATTGACATATACTCCTTACTCAGTAATATGTCCCCAACTGGTTCGCTTACAAAGGTTTGTCTCGGGGATCGACGCTCAAAAATCCCTGCATGCTCGCGGCTACGCTCGAAGTGGAGATGGTCGTGGGTAAAACTACAGGTGAGCGTTTAGGTGACTAATAGAAAAACAAATTCACCCTACCTGTAAAAAATAATTGTGGGCACCACCTAGTTCCCTTCTACAGCAGGTTCGAAACTGGCTTCCTCCTAAAGAACTAGGAAATCGGAAAAAGGAAAGACCAATTCCCAAAATTATAACCCTGTATATTTAAAATTTTGGAACAAAACACACCCTGTACATTTATGGAAAGTTATATGGTTCAAAAAAAATTGTTGTGCCAACGGTAATGTATATGATGAATTAAATTGACAATGTTTGTGTTTGGCAATTACGATAAATTCATGTATTATTATTATTTTCGGTATCCAAGGTATAACTAAGAAACGGAATGCTTAAATTAGTTTCATAAACACAAAAATAGATTCCTAGTGAGTGAGTAAATATTCATACCGTACGGAAAGTGTACCCTCTGAAGATTACCAAATTATAAAGGGACATCGGCGAATGGATCCTTTGGCAGAGGTTTATTATGTGCAAATCGTGCGCTTATATATGATGTTATGGGCTTTCCGCAGATATTTTACAACAAAAAGTACCTATGAATACCAGTATGTTATTTACCTTTTTAAAATATAACTTTACGAAAGTTCTAAGGGTTTCAACCCTTCAAAATAATATTTGACTAGTAAATAAAATAAAAAAGATATTTCACACAGTTTTTAACCACTTATCTGTTGGTATATGGACGTTATTCATCCGACAGGACTCTGGAACAGGAATTCTCTGGACTTGCAGTCTCTAGCAGCTACTTACAGCCTCCAGATGAGTCTGATAGGACTCCAAAATAGTTTCTCAACGTACTACCGGTTCAACAAGAATATGAGCCTCTATCTCGACATGTAGGCATCCCACAGGAAAACTTGGGCTCGAACAGAAAACGTATAACTCCAGCAGCAACGTAGGACTCGACTAAAACTTGGGCCTCCAACAGGAACGTAGGTCTCGGACAAAAACTTGGTCTCGGACAAGAACCCAAGGGAACAAGAATACCAGCATTACTGTAACGAATAGCTTTGTAGATATAAATGTTTCCGATTACCCCCAGTCCTCTACGTGATTTTATGAGTTCACGATGAAAATTGCATGTTGAACAAATAAGCAATCGAACTGCGATAAAGTATGCTAATAATCATTCAAAACTCCCCATATAAATTCGACAATTGACTCGAAATAGTGAATAATTATTATTCCAAAAATAAAAGGAACAAAATGGCTGTGTGTCGAACAGCGCCCTTATTGAAATTACATTTAACACATAGAAAAAAATGAAATAGAACATGTAAAGAATTATTTACCTTGTTAACAAGGGTTCCACACAAAATACAACAGTTGTAGGACGACGAGATGAGTTATGTGATGGTGATCCCCTCAAGGGGTTTGAGAAGGTTATCTTCAAAAAAACCAGCAAGGTTCCAGAACAGCGCTCCAAATCCAACGACGCTTCCAAAAACCACAACGCTTCCCAAAACTACCATACAGCAACAAGATCAAGGATCCCCGACATGGGATGACACAAAGGTCACTAGATATCCTCAGATATTTTACTTGAATGCTAGAACCTACGGCTCTTCACAATAACTTTTCCATCCAGTTCCTACTAACACGACAGCTTCAGACAGACTGCTCTAACACGGAAGTCCCACTACCAATTCCATTGGTGACTTCAAAATACAGTGTAGCCAACGTACCGACTCTAAACACTCTACCGAAGTACGTTTTAGTACGTTTTACTTCACTTACTCTGTGGACCTTGTAACAATTAAATTCGACGACAGACAATACTAAATTACACAAAACAGATCTAAAACAATACCAGAACAAACTAAGTCAAACGATGTGATAGTTATCATAACAACAGATAACTCACGGATAATAGTCCGCCACTCGTAACCTTGACGGTGTAGGATGGTGTTAGTAAGAATTCTTCGACAGCGAAAACTACCCAGGTACGTCACGTCCGTTGTGAAGCGGGCTCTGACAAATTGATCAGCGCGTCTACAGCTAAATCTATATAGGAGTGAGCGGGGCAGAGCTAGAAATTAGATGTAAATTCGTAACGTTGAAAATGAAACGTTACAACACCCCCCTAACCTGAAGAAAATTCACTCCGGTGAATTCTCACCAGCGCTAGCTGCCTTGAGATCCTTCACGCTCCAAACTCCTTTGTCCCTACCATCTCCATCAACCAAACTATACATCCAAGGTGATACTTTCTTCTTGACGAGGAAAGGACCCACCCATCGCGGAGCTAACTTTTTAGCAAAATAATTTTTTGCATCAGAAAGTTCAAAGTTTCTTCGCCAAACTAGCTGATGAGGCAGAAACTCTTCGTGACGGCGACGGAGGTTATACCTTTTCTCAGTATTCTGAGAAGCTCTGTCTATACGCTTCCTAACATCCTCAAATACACTCTGTAACAATTTTGCTCTATTGTCGACAGATTCAGAGGGTTGATCGTTGTCCTCGAAACTTCTCAGCAACTTTTTACGAGCAAACTCTTGACCATCGGTAATCATATTCCTACCAAAATTGATGAAGTATGGGTTCTGCTTAATAGTCTCATGATAAGCCGTTCTAGTGGCACAAGCCAATTTTGCCAAATTTTCATCCCACTTCCGATGGTTATCGGAGACATAGGTCGCCACCATAGTCTTTAGCGTCCTGTTGTACCGCTCGGAGGGATTAGCCTGAGGGTGATATAAAGCATTATACCGAACCTTTACTCCATAGTCTTTCATCAATTTGGAAAAGATGTTGGAAATAAATTGTTTCCCGTTATCACAAAGCAAGAGTCTTGGTACTCCAAACATAAGGAAAACATCTTCTTCAATAACTTTCGCCACATAAGGGGCTTTAGAAGATCTAAGAGGAACCACTAACGAGAATTTACTAAACGTGTCCAAGACAACCAAGATAAAACGATAACCCTTATTTGATCGGGGAAAAGGTCCCATCAAATCGGTAGCAATAACTTCCCAAGGCTGTGTAGCGCGGGGTTGCGCAGTCATTAACCCTCTTGGGGGTCCCTGCTCCACTTTATGAGCAGCACAGCGATTACAATTTCGAACATAACGAGCAACATCCGACTTCTTCTTTGGCCAAAAATACTTCTCACTAATCCTCTTAAATGTCTTCAAGACACCCATATGACCCGCCATAGGATTGTCATGAAAATTTTCCAATAACTTCTTACGGTCACCTTTCGGAACAACTTCTTTCCACTTATCCTCCTCTTCACCTAAGCAACCACTCTTCGAACCAACATGTTTGAATAATCTTCCCTCAACCAAACGCCATTGTAGAAACTTCAATGGTTTGGAGTCAACACCTTTACAAATCTTGTTATACCAACGATCAGTAGTTTCGACTGGGCCAGTTTCAATAGAATCAAGGACGGGAACAGATCGAGACAAAAGATCAGGAACAATGTGATCCTTACCTTTTCGATGTATGATTTTGAAATCAAATTGTTGTAACCTCACGGACCAACGAGCAAGTCTACCCGTGGGATCCTCCAGGTTCTGGAGCCAGACCAATGAAGCGTGGTCTGTCACAACCGTAAATGGTATTCCCTCCAGATATGGCCTTAGTTTCTCGATGGACCAGAGTACAGCTAAACATTCCCGTTCAGTCGTCGAATAATTCCTTTCCTGTCGGCTCAAAGACCTACTCAAGTAACTGATAACTCGATCGCATTCAGGAGTACTCTGCAACAGTACAGTGCCAATTCCAAATCCACTACTATCGCACTGAACTACAAACGGTAAATTGTAATCATGACAATTCAGCACAGGGGCTGCTACCAGCAATTCCTTAATTTTCCGAAAGGAATCCTCACACTAAGGTGTCCACACAAATTTTCTACCTTTCTTCATCAACGAAGTAATCGGTGAAATCAACGTAGCAAAATCGGGTATGAATCTACGATACCAAGTAAACATTCCAATTATACTTCGAACTTCTTTTACGTTCTTTGGGGAAGGGATATTCACCATAGCCTTAACCTTATCAGAGTCGACATGTACACCGTTTTTATCCACAACATGACCTAAGTATTTTAATTCTGGTCTACAGAATTGACATTTGTCCCAACTGACAGTCAGATTGGCTTTCCTTAACCGCTTGAAAACCTCATCGAGAATCTTCATGTGTTCTTCGAAAGAGTCAGCAATCACCACTATATCGTCCAAGTAAGTGAAAACATTTGGTTCAAGCTCCGGACCTAAGACCTGATCGATAAGACGTTGCCACGTTGCTGGGCTATTGTGCAATCCAAATGGAAGTCTACAGAACTGGAAGAGTCCTCTACCAGGTACTGTGAAAGCCGTGAAAGCCGTGAAAGGTCGTGATGACTCAGCAACAGGTACTTGCCAATACGCAGACTTAATGTCCAAAGTCGATAAATAATGAGCGTTCTTCAATTTATCCAGAATACTAGAGATATAGGGAAGGGGGTAACTATCCCTTTCTGTCACAGCGTTCAAATTTCGAAAGTCAACACAGAATCTGAACGAATTGTCTTTCTTCCTGACCAACAAGATCGGCGAAGACCAAGGACTACTAGACCTTTCGATAACTCCTAAAGATAACATCTCGTCTAATTCTTTATCAATGTGGGATTGCATTACTGGCGACACCGGATAATATCTCTGTTTGATGGGTGCGACTGTACAGTTTATAACATGCTCAGCGACAGTAGTACATCCCAACGAAAATCCCATGAGTTCCCTATTCCTCGTGATTACAGCTTCTAGCTGCACCTTTTGTAGATCTGTCAGCACCGTCTGACTCTGAAGATGATCTACAGTTCCAATTGCTACGGGTAACTCAGAAAAATGCCATTCATTATGTCTTAAGTCAGGGACAATTCCCATGATTCTCCAAAAATCTGATCCTAAAATAAGGGTATGTGGTAACCCAAGAACAACTAAAACGGATACCACTCTTAAACGATCTCTAACAAGAAAAAGGACCATACATTCTCCTAAAACATCACAAGTTTGACCACTCGCAACACGACACACAGACTTCTTCGAAGTATCTACCACTAAACCTAAGTTCTCGAGTAACTTTGCACCACAACTACCAACAATAGTTCGGGATGCACCAGAATCTAACAAACCTAATACTTCAGTACCTAAAATTCTAACTTTCAAATATGGTCTCTCATCATTTACGGCATGATCTAAAATAAAATCAAGTATTGACTGAACTTTGGTCGAACACTCTACAGCGACACTATTTCGACCACTTAAGTGCGCTGTCTGCCGTTTCCCTGGTTATTACAATCAGGACAGTTCCTAGTTGTAAAACCTTCCTTTTTACATTTGAAACAATGCATACCTTTAGGAGCTAAACTACCAATCGCTCTATGGCCGGGTTGCTTACACCTATAACAAAGTGAGTTCCGATTCGAGTCACCAGAGGGATTGTTTCTTGAATTCAACTGACCAAAACGTCCATTGTTAGAGTTGTGTCGCCAAGTATTATCTACTCTATCGGAAGACGAAGTAGAGGCCGTAACACTCCTATTCTCAACACTATCGACCTCAATGTATGCCAAGTCCTTTTCCAGAACATTGGATCTCCTAGCATTCGGTTCCACATAATTCCGAATACTATCTCGTCTCTCTTCCATACGTCGACAAATAACTCTAAGATCCTCTAAAGTTGTTGGTAAGGGATCCCGTAACCTATCTTGATAAAAAGGATGCAAGTTCTTCAAAATAATCATCACTTTGGTATCCTCAGCAATAGGGCATCTCAGTCTGTTGAAGTAACTATTCATGATAGCTAAATAAACACCAATCGATTCTGAAAGATGTTGAGTTCTATGACGAAGTTCCTCAAAAAGTGCTTCTCCATGATGAGCAGACAGATATTCCCTTCTGAATTCTTCTACCAACTCACGCCAACTAAAAACTCTAACACGAACATCCTTATAGAATTGGTAAGCCTTTTCTGAAAATAAATCGATACCGGACTCTAATAAAACATCTTCGGGAACATGGCGAGCTATTCTAAGTTCTTCAACCATTTCGAAGAATGCGGAAACAGATATGGATCTAGGTGAACCTGTAAATTTTTCAATACCCCACTTGTAGGGTGGTATCATTTGCGATGAACTGGCAGCTGCAACAGTAGTGTTAACTAAATCCAAACGAACAGGGGACGACGTATGCACCTGACCTAAGCCTGCTTGAAAAGTTTGGTTCAGACCAGAGAGAACCGTCAACGCTGGTGGTACTGGATCAACTGGTTCAGGGTACAGTTTCTGGTGTAGCTGGTCTGAAAGAGTCAAAACTCTAGCCAACAAACCGGATTTAGCATTCTGCTGATCAACAACCTCAACACCAGTAGGTATCATACGATCAATCCTACCTAACAAATGATTACTCTGTGTCTGCCATCTAACGGCTTCAGCTCCTCCTGGATTTCCTGTAAAATTTTTCAAAGCTGCATCTAATTCACCTAATTTAGTTTCAACTGCTACTCTATCTTCCTCAAACGTGAATGGATATGCTGGATACGAAAAACTCTGATTTGCAGCCTCACTACGAAGAGTAGCAGCTAGACTACAGCGCATGTCATCTACGGTTCCTGTTCCGACTCCTCGAATTCTAAGTTCATATTCCAATTCATCTTTTTTCAAATATTTAATAACCAACTTACCAGGCATGATGAATAAAGCAAATAAAAATAATCAACGACAAAGTTTAAAAAATACAGTATAGGTACAACAAATTTCAAATATCAAAAGTAAAACTCAGGTTCAGTGTATTTTATTTCAGGACAATCAAAGAAAAGTCTGTCTCAAATAAAAATAGTCTTTGTTCACTATACATGATTCACAAATACAATATTCAACAAAGTTCAAAAACAATTACAAGTCTTCAGAAGTGAAGTTCAAAAAAATTCAACCTATATTAAAAAAATTCAAAAAATAAAAAAAAATCTTCAAAGTCCTACTGAAGAAAATTGTCCAAGTCCTGCTTCAACAAAATATTCCGTCCAAGATTGATCTTCACATTTCAACGTTCCAACGTCCTCCGGAAGCTCCAAAATTTTTTCCAAAAAAATCTTCCAAAAAAATATTTCACCTTTTTTTTTATTCTCCTCTGTGTGTCCAGATTCCACAGAAATATCCAATTTTAAACACAACATCTATTTATACCAAATTCAATAATCACTACATAACACAACACCTCGTATATATACTCAGGCACGATATTCTCAATGGCAATAAAAAATTATAAATCAAAAACCACTTTAGAAAACGTGACAACAACACTATTCACAGTTTCTAAAAATTCTGGATGTCAAACATAGTTCTCATACGTTGTGACCTACCTCGTATCACTGGACACTGGCCCTACACGTTGTGCGCCATTTTGTAATGATCCTTTTGTGACACCGATTATATAATTGACATATACTCCTTACTCAGTAATATGTCCCCAACTGGTTCGCTTACAAAGGTTTGTCTCGGGGATCGACGCTCAAAAATCCCTGCATGCTCGCGGCTACGCTCGAAGTGGAGATGGTCGTGGGTAAAACTACAGGTGAGCGTTTAGGTGACTAATAGAAAAACAAATTCACCCTACCTGTAAAAAATAATTGTGGGCACCACCTAGTTCCCTTCTACAGCAGGTTCGAAACTGGCTTCCTCCTAAAGAACTAGGAAATCGGAAAAAGGAAAGACCAATTCCCAAAACTATAACCCTGTATATTTAAAATTTTGGAACAAAACACACCCTGTACATTTATGGAAAGTTATATGGTTCAAAAAAAATTGTTGTGCCAACGGTAATGTATATGATGAATTAAATTGACAATGTTTGTGTTTGGCAATTACGATAAATTCATGTATGATTATTATTTTCGGTATCCAAGGTATAACTAAGAAACGGAATGCTTAAATTAGTTTCATAAACACAAAAATAGATTCCTAGTGAGTGAGTAAATATTTATACCGTACGGAAAGTGTACCTTCTGAAGATTACCACATTATAAAGGGACATCGGCGAATGGATCCATTGGCAGAGGTTTATTATGTGCAAATCGTGCGCTTATATATGATGTTATGGGCTTTCCGCAGATATTTTACAACAAAAAGTACCTATGAATACCAGTATGTTATTTACCTTTTCAAAATATAACTTTACGAAAGTTCTAAGGGTTTCAACCCTTCAAAATAATATTTGACTAGTAAATAAAGTAATAAAGATATTTCACACAGTTTTTAACCACTTATCTGTTGGTATATGGACGTTATTCATCCGACAGGACTCTGGAACAGGAATTCTCTGAACTTGCAGTCTCTAGCAGCTACTTACAGCCTCCAGATGAGTCTGATAGGACTCCAAAATAGTTTCTCAACGTACTACCGGTTCAACAAGAATATGAGCCTCTATCTCGACATGTAGGCATCCCACAGGAAAACTTGGGCTCGAACAGAAAACGTATAACTCCAGCAGCAACGTAGGACTTGACTAAAAACTTGGGCTTCCAACAGGAACGTAGGTCTCGGACAAGAACCCTAGTGAACAAGAATACCAGCATTACTCTAACGAATAGCTTTGTAGATATAAATGTTTCCAATTACCCCCAGTCCTCTACGTGAATTTATGAGTTCACGATGTAAATTGTATGTTGAACAAATAAGCAATCGAACTGCGATAAAGTATGCTAATAATCATTCAAAACTCCCCATATAAATTCGACAATTGACTCGAAATAGTGAATAATTATTATTCCAAAAATAAAAGGAACAAAATGGCTGTGTGTCGAACAGCGCCCTTATTGAAATTACATTTAACACAGAAAAAAATGAAATAGAACATGTAAAGAATTATTTATCTTGTTAACAAGGGTTTCACACAAAATACAACAGTTGTAGGACGACGAGATGAGTTATGTGATGGTGATCCCCTCGAGGGGTTTGAGAAGGTTATCTTCAAAAAAACCAGCAAGGTTCCAGAACAGCGCTCCAAATCCAACGACGCTTCCAAAAACCACAACGCTTCCCAAAACTACCATACAGCAACAAGATCAAGGATCCCCGACATGGGATGACACAAAGGTCACTAGATATCCTCAGATATTTTACTTGAATGCTAGAACCTACGGCTCTTCACAATAACTTTTCCATCCAGTTCCTACTAACACGACAGCTTCAGACAGACTGCTCTAACACGGAAGTCCCACTACCAATTCCATTGGTGACTTCAAAATACAGTGTAGCCAACGAACCGACTCTAAACTCTCTACCGAAGTACGTTTTAGTACGTTTTACTTCACTTACTCTGTGGACCTTGTAACAATTAAATTCGACGACAGACAATACTAAATTACACAAAACAGATCTAAAACAATACCAGAACAAACTAAGTCAAACGATGTGATAGTTATCATAACAACAGATAACTCACGGATAATAGTCCGCCACTCGTAACCTTGACGGTGTAGGATGGTGTTAGTAAGAATTCTTTGACAGCGAAAACTACCCAGGTACGTCACGTCCTTTGTGAAGCGGGCTCTGACAAATTGATCAGCGCGTCTACAGCTAAATCTATATAGGAGTGAGCGGGGCAGAGCTAGAAATTAGATGTAAATTCGTAACGTTGAAAATGAAACGTTACATTTTGAAACTGTGAATTATGTTTTGTGGAAACATAGCTGGACACAAGTTCTCTTCAATTCTTCAGTTCAGATGATACTAGGTTTTATCACGGCTTTTCACGAATAGGATATATGAATAAAGGAAGTTTCGGGATGTAGTACGTCACGACATGATATATTGTGATAAAAGAATTCGAAATTAATTTTTTAAATCAAGCTTTTATTTAAAAACGAGAAAATAAACTCTGAAGTGAATTGATCCCATAATTTTTTTATACAATTTTGAATGATCTAAAGGCTGGTCGCAAGATTTTCCTGAATACATTCAATTTACGTAATTATTAAGAGTTACTTGTGTCAAGATCTATTCTCGCAAAAAGCTTTTATATTATTGAAAATTGTATTCTATATCAAAATTATGGGTTTGATTTACTAAAAAGTTTATTTTCTTCTTTTCAGTGCATTTTTTAAATGACAGCTTGTTTCAGTTTTTGTTTTAGTTTATTTTAAACTTTTTAGTATTATAAAATGAATAATTTAGTAATTGTTACAATATTTCATACTTTTGTTTTTAATACTATAATATAATTTAACTACAATTCCTTTTGCGATTTTTAATTAGGCTTCAATAATACAATAGGTATGCTAATTAGTTAATTACTTGTATGAGTTTCTCATTCGATCCATTTCGTTCAGATCATCAACATGACAAAGACTTTCCGCCGTTAACTTGGAGCAGTTTAATATTTCGATTTGAAGACCTGCTATGATATAACTTGGATCAAGGCTACATATGCGTGACCTGCAGCAAACTGTTTATACTATGTAACCTAACATAGGATTTTTCCTTATGGTTAAGCATGATTTTTTCGCAATTCAGAAGTCAACTAGCTTTCGGGTTGTGTACATTTTTCGAAAAAATACCCTTATCTTTCACGAACAATTGTCTCAGTAATATAGTTTTGTATTTCGAAGGTCCCAAAAATTAATAAGTAGGTATATCGCTAGTTATATATTGGTCATGAAGCACCCTCCTTTTTTGTTCATCAAATGCCGTGAAATGCAGTATCAAAGTTAAAAGTTATACACACGAATAAATTGGCACCCGAAGACGGGTGCTACAAGATTTATATGGGTATTGACATTTTACCTCATGACCTCATAACCGTCAAAATGACGGGAAACCTATTTATCAGTATTTAATTTTTTTCTGGTGTATAAATGAGTTAATTCAGATAAAAATTTGATGATATACTCATGTCTTTTTTTTTGTGTCGACTGAGCATGATTTTTCCGCAATTCAGACGATAAATTGAATTGAATAATAATATAAGGTTTCCCCAAACCGAAGCGGGACGCGGGAGCGGGAGCGGGAACGGAAAATGGGAACTGTGCGAATTGCTAGAAAAACAGTGCACGGAGCAAACCAAACATATTTCGCTGTTTGTCTGCAATTTAGAATACGAATAATCGCACTGGTATACATTTTTATATATCCTACTATCGAATTTAGTCTCGTGTTCATCCCGTTCCCGCTCTCGTCCCACGTTTCCGCGTTGGTTTGGGAAACCTTTATGAGCGAGAAAAAATCAATTACTATTTTTCGGTTTATTTGGGATTATGACAAAAAGTGTTGAATTCAAAAGTTTTCGATTTTTCCAATGAAGGAGGCCACGTTTTGCGCAAATAGCAAAAATTCGTTTTCGACCCCTAAGTTTCATTCCTATATCACCGTTTTCAGTGTTTTCGTGTTTAAATATTTTTTCCTCAAAGTTGGAACCCCAACATCTATTTCCACTTGGTGCTTGCCTGTTACTTTCTTTATCAATGTTAGTGTTTGAAATTCGTTTTGGCACCAGCCTTAAAGTGTCTTTTGATGCGTACAAGATGCATACCGAGAGGGAAACCGCTGAGGAAATTGTATTACATCAATTCCCAAAAATCCCAAGTTATTCCACTAATACACGAGGTTCTCGAGTAACACCCTGTTTTATAAGGGTGCTGCCATTTCGAATGGGTAACACTGGGAGTGTTCGGTAAATGCAGATCTGACAGCTCCATTCAATCTGTCTGCTCCGTTTTCCACTACAGGTATGGGAAAACCACGCCTACAGATTGAATCAAGCTGTCAGATTTGCATTTATTGAACGCGCATACTGTAGATCAGTAATTGTTTCAGTTGTAATAAGACTCAAATTTTCGAAAATAATACTCAATCCTAACTCTGCACTGGGTTCAATAAGATTAGGAACAGAAGAGTCCGGCATGAAATATTCACAGAGAAGTTGTGATGACTAGCTGCATTCCCTTCATTGTTTTCGTTCTTTGAGTGACCGGTCGTGGTAGGCTTCGATGCGCTAGTTGAATCTAAATGTTTGACTATTTACTTTTTGAAAAGATTCATTTCAAATCGAAAATAATGGATTTATATGATAAAGAAGACTTTTTCCTTTGAGAGTTGGTTCAGACTGATTGAAAATGAATTGAAAGTAAACTGCTTCAGCTTGGATTCACGTTGACGCCGCTCTGGAAGTCGGGTACCTCTGAGTTCGGTTGATACGAGCAAGCCATGTGTGGTTATCCAGCAGAAACTCACATGATAGTTCACACATCACATTAGCACGAAGTAGTGGCCCCTATGGATCACGGGCCCTGAGCACCTGCCCAGAGAGTCCAATTGAAAAGCGAGGCCTGCGCATGTGGAATTTACATAACAGACAGACATTACAGTACTCAAGTATGTCAGACAGTAATAAACTCGAAGTTATTTCGAGATGATTCAAGAGCTTGCTGTCTAAAGTTTTCAGTTCAAATACGAAAGCAGCAAGCTTTCGAATATATAACTCACACAATAATCTAAACCTTTGAAGTGGTTTGGGTCATACCTATCAAATCGTCATCAGGATGTTAAAAGAAATCATCACTCACCACTCCATTCTGTTTGCTGTGGTGTACCCCAAGGTACGGTGCTCGGTCCTGTACTTTTCGTATTATATGTTAATGACATGACCAATTTGAATATATCAGATAGTTTCACTTTATTTGCCAAGGATACTACCATACAATGGCACGATGAGACTGAGGCTAATCTATTTCAAACCATTTCTAGAGATATTGACCGCATTAAAGGATGGTTTGATTTAAATTCACTATCTTTAAATGTATCTAACACGAAAATACTAGCCTTCGTTGCAAGCTACCTGTACTATTACTAGACAATAATACTATAGAATGTAAAGTAACCATAAAATTTCTTGGAGTCCGCCATTTGGGATTTATGAATTACGATAAATCATTCATAATCTCCGACCCCAGAATTCTACATATACCAATTTTCAATCGAATCAGACCATGATCACAAAATTTATCGCCATCTTGGAGCGTCCAATTTAAATTGAATTTATTTATTTCAAAAAATTCTTAATCTCAGACACAGAAATCTCCCAAATACCAATATTCAATCAAATCGGATAATAATCACGAAACTCGTCTGCCGCCTTGGAGCCGCCATCTTGAATTCTGAGTTCAAATTCTCCGAACTCAAAAACCCTCACATACCAATTTTATCACATACCAATTATAACATAATTATTACAAATCTTGTTCGCCATCTTGCATCCGCCATTTTGTTTTTTCTCCAACAATATTCTGTATTGCATTTTCACTGGAAGTTAATCGGATAACAAGAAGTCGCTCAAATTCAATAGGCAAGATTTCATTACAGGCAGGCACCGGGACTGGTGAGGCTAAATAAAAGCTCATATTCGTAATGAGTAACGAAGGCAAATAGACGAAACTATAATATTTCTTTTTTAAATCTCGGAATAATTTCAATCACTATCAAAATAGAGTTTTTAGACCACCGCATAACAAAGTAGCCTTTGGCTCATTCAAATCTCAACGCAAAGTTGATGTTTTTCGATGAATGTCATTAAATGATAACATTTCCGCTGTCAAGTGGAAAAATAAAAAAACGCTCGAATTTGTATGGTACATACTGTTGGAAATAAACAAGTAGGTCCACGGAAAATAGTGTACACACCTCCTCATGTGGCAGAATGAGCGAATAATACGACTTTAGGTATGAATCCACCTAAAGTTGCATTTTTCGCACATCGCAAGCATAAATTTAAAACTAAAACTACGAATGAAAGACAATGTAATGAAATGGACGTGTTCATGAAAGAAACTGGGCAATTGAAATCAACAATAAAACTAAGAAAGATGGCCAACTTTCAACTAATAACTTAATTTCTTCCATAAATTAGAAAAAGTGCATGTGTGGTCTTGCCCTGGGGAAGATTCACAAAGGTAACATACGAAAATCTCTGCTCACAGCTGATTGCTTCCAAAGAAGAAAGATGTTATATTTTATCCTTGAGTAATTTCTTGTGTAGATCTATATCTTCGTGTTTTCTTTTTTTATGGATACTAATGGTCAGCTAATTGAACTCGTCAAACAGTTTTCGTTCATATATGACAAGAGATAAGAGAGGAAATATTTTGGGCGTCATCCGAGTTTATGCAAAGATCTCTTTTTCGGCATCCGATTTAATATACTGAAAGAGCCAAACTGACAAATTTGCTTCGCAATTTCAGAATTGGTATGACGCCATATTTTCTATTTCTCTGAGTCCTCACAACTCCAGAGGCTCCCAGAAGCACTGAGTACAAAACCACAATTCTTTATCTTGGTGATAGTTTTCATGCCATAAACACCAGAACAGAATACATCAAATCAACAAACCACGATAATCTCAGGTTATGGTTCACCCTAATCACCTTCTGTTTTCTGAACAAAGAATACCAAGACGTTTCAGAGATCAACATTTGGAATGATATACTTTCTCAGGGTGGATTTAGTCAACTTTAGCACAAGCATTATCATGGACATAACGGTAACATCAAAGGTTTTTAGCATAAACTTAATATTGTTGTATAAACGATACCATTTGATATAACAGATTCGACTTTTGGTTTTAACATATATTTAGGCACACTTTCATAATGATGTTGACTTAATGCACCTTTAATTTCGTTAAATTGATGCTACATGAACACCGTCATTTTCCTATTTTAAAATTCATCTAAATCTTTAATTCATTTTAGTTTTAGTGATGTTGCATGAATCCACCTTATACATCTTCTTCCAGAAAAATTGAGACATAAATATGAATAACAATACGAACAATCATAACTTGGTGCCAATCGAAAAAGGTTTATTAGTATTCAGGAAAATTATTACCTACTGGCTCATTTTGGAGAAAGATCTGAGACCCTGAAACCATTAACTCTTTGGTCTATGTATTCGTTGCTACGGACATGCTTGAATGTCAAAAACAATAAAGATATCAACAAATATTGCTAAGCTAAGCTAAGCTAAGCTTGTCGCGTTCTCAAGAAACAATCTGTTGAATGTAGAGCAATATAATCCAAAATAATATTTACCTCTGAAAATATACAAGGATTTTTACAAGAAGCCGCAGATAAAGACTATCTTATCAAAAAGGTACATTTCAATTATACTTTATACTCTTCAGAGTAGTTTGTGAACCAGTTTCATTATTATTTATTTAATATTATTACGAAGCTTCCGATTTGCCGGCGTCATATTGAGAAATATGTTCTTAATTATTGCGAACAAATTAGACTAGTGGTTAGAAACTCTTCCTGTCACGCCGACGGCAGGAGTTCGATTCTTTAGACTCGCATTTTTTATTTGAGATAATGATTGGACTGCGAGCAATTTCGATACCGAATTTGGCTGAAGTTATTTATACTTTTAATGTTTTACAGGTAATTCTAATTATTGGTATTGCTATGCCGACAATATCCATTATTCTTAAGTAATAATGTATGTTCAATGAAGTATCGAGTTCTTTCTTTATCTGAAATCTGCATTTGTCGAAAAAATACTGTGTTTAATTCGAATACAAAATGCAATTGATGCTCTCAAAAGATTACCGCGCTTCGCTTCGCATCACGCGGTAACTCTCTACGTCGAGCGACAATCCATCACTTTGCGCTCTGAATTCACAAATAGCTATTCCTTGAATGCTTTCTGGCGTCATTGTATTGTCTATCTATTATTGCTGCAAAGTAACATACACTCTCACCAACTTCAACTCAGCGTTTTCGGAATGACGTTCAAATTATCATGAATGGGCCAAGGTCGCGAGTGGTCAGGTGTTCACTTCTCAATCCAGTCATCGGTATGGGTTCTAATCTCAGCTCGGTCCCGTGCCTAGCATCACTCGCTGAAAGGTGAGGGCTACGTCTTCTCTAGCTCGCACAAGTTTTTTGAAGAGTTCTGAGAATTGCTCGTGAGATGTAACTGGTTGATGACAATGTTTTTTATTGCCTGAGAAAATTATAGTTGAAAAAAACTAAAAAACCTATTTTACTTTTAACATGGACTAAAAAATTTAAAATATAATTGACAGTGAAATTCTCAAATGTGAAAAAAACGTGATTGCTTTCGATCTATATTCTCATATCCTCTATTTTGATTTAACAATACTGAGCGTTCAAGAGCTCAAGATAACTTTGTCAAGCACCCCACGCTATTTTACATTTGAGTAATATCATTGTCAATTATTTTCAACTTCCTAGTTAGAAGTGAGCCATGTTCTTTAGTTTTTGAAACTATTATTTTTTATGACTAAAAAATCATAATTTCATACCCCAAAAAACCCCCACATACCAATTTTGAATCGAATCAGATCATGATAAAAAAACTCGTATACCAATTCATGAATTTTGGCAAACATTTCATAATCTCTGACCCGAAAACCCTCACACACTTTGGAAACGAATCAGACCATAATGACAAATATCGTCCGCCATTTCGGAGCCGCCATTTTGAATTCATGAATTTTGACAAAAATTTCATAATCTCTGACCCGAAAACCCTCACACACTTTGGAATCCAATCAGACCATAATGACAAATATCGTCCGCCATATTGGAGCCGCCATTTTCAATTTATGGATTTCGACAAAAAATTCGAAATCTACGACCTAGTAAACTCCCACATACCAATTTTGACTCGAATCTGACCCTATTTACAAATTTCGTCTGCTCTACTGGAGCCGCCATCTTGAATTCATGAATTTTGACAAGAAATCCAAAATCTGCGAACTAAAAACCCTTATATATCAATTTTGAATCAAATCTGACTCTGATCACAAATCTCGTCCGCCATACTGGAATTTTGGCAAAAAAACGGAGTATACGACTAAAAAAATCCCACATACCAATTTTGAATCAAATCTGACCCTGATCACAAATCTCGTACACCATACTGGAGCCGCCGTCTTGAATATTGACAAAGTCCATGGTTGAAATTGCTGCATAGACCAGTGTTGCCGCTTTTACGGGTGCCTCAATACATCGTATTCTTCGGGTGTCAAATTGTATAATTTAATTTTCTTTATACATTCGTATAAAGCAAAGCGCCCTCTACAATGAAAAGGCTGAACTAATCAATATGTCGCTGGCTAAAAATTGGTCATGAGGCACCCCCCTTTTTCTTCATAAAATGACGTAAAATGCAGTTTTCTTTCATAATAAAATGTTTTCCATGCGGAACAAAGTGGCACCCAAAGTCGGGTGCTACAAGGTTCATATGGGTGCCTCTTAATACAAAACATATGTTAAATGGTGCCGTATTGACAAATGATATCTATCTATATATATATATATATATATATATATATATATATATATATATATATATATATATAACAGGAAGTTATTCATGACATCTACAGTCACTAGTTGAAACTTAATTTGACACGAACCAAGGAATCCAAAAGTAGAGGTTTGTCCACAAATTGACAGGTAGCCAACAATTCGTTGTTCTGACCAACCCAAGGTTCAATCAAGTTTCTAATACGTTATGAGGAACGCAAGCAGAATCTAAGTGAAAATAGAGTATATTTCGTTTTAACTCCGAGAGTTCTAACCCTTGACAGCTGTTTCGTGCTAATGCACTCATCAGAAAGGATTTATGGAGCTCTCGAAATCAAAATGAATCCATAAATCCTTTCTGATGAGTGCATTAGCACGAAACAGCTGTTAAAGGTTAGAACTCTCGGAGTTAAAACGAAATATACTCTATTTTCACTTAGATTCTGCTTGCGTTCCTCATAACGTATTAGAAACTTGATTGAACCTTGGGTTGGTCAGAACAACGAATTGTTGGCTGCCTGTCAATTTGTGGACAAACCTCTACTTTTGGATTCCTTGGTTCGTGTCAAATTAAGTTTCAACTAGTGACTGTAGATGTCATGAATAACTTCCTGTTATATTCTGTCTTGCCTCACGGTATTAATTCTTGAGTGGATTCGTTTTGATTTCGAGAGCTCCATAAATCCTTTCTGATGAGTGCATTAGCACGAAACAGCTGTCAAAGGTTAGAACTCTCGGAGTTAATACGAAATATACTCTATTTTCACTTATATATATATATATTTATATATATATATATATATATATATATATCCTATATGTCCTTCTGGAGCGCTCTCTAATCTGTTGCCGTGGTGGATTCTGTAAGCAATTGCAGTGTTCATCCCGGCGAACGATGACGGGCACCGGGCCTCCGCGTGTATACAACCGTGATAACCTAGACTGCACTGGTATAGTGAGTTCCTAAAGGATTGTTTTCGACTGTATTACAGTCACTGGAACATTTATTGCTCCTTGTTATGCATTGATTGATGCGGAGAGCATCTTCAGTTATTTCACTATTTATTTGTATGTGCTGGCCACTGCATCCGTACCTAGTTTGATTTTTCTATGGTGTTTACCCATCGAACATAATTATTTTAATTTTTGTTCATACATTACATTATATGTATAGAAGAATCATTTCAAACTGTTGCTTGTGTACTACGAAATCTAACAGAAGAGGTTACAAGACCTGGAACAAGATTGAAATTACATAAGTTCGTGCAAATCTCAACAGAGAAGATTTTTAGGAGTGTTGTTATTTACTGTCAATGTTAAACTATGTGCAACATAGTTTTTATAAAAGCCGAGTTTGCTTGAACCTAAACACTCAGAACCAAGTTGAAGTAAATTAATGTAAATTAATCAGTGACGTATTTACGACATAATACTTCAAACTTTTTATTGTCTCACTGATCTTTATAAACCATAAGGGTTATAAGAACCTGATAAAACTTTTGTAGCTATTTCAAACAAGAAAAGTGTATCCCATGATCATTTATCATGTTATTACGAGTAAGAGTAACCTA
Organism: Chrysolina oricalcia; assembly: GCA_944452925.2. Lineage (NCBI taxonomy): Eukaryota > Metazoa > Arthropoda > Insecta > Coleoptera > Chrysomelidae > Chrysolina > Chrysolina oricalcia. The sequence continues at coordinate 39,828,689 of OX101818.2, read as the reverse complement.
TCTGTGACTATGGTGGAGTTAGATGAAAAACCTAAATGCTCACTGCATGAGCTACCTATACACACTTTAACCTCAATTATGAAGTTAATTAATTCTCTACTTTATTCGCTCTGTCATAGCAGTAATCAAGAGTGAATTTGAAATTATAGGAAACATCGACATCAAGAATGTGCACTCCTGCTTAAGAAAAGAGCAATATTTTTTTCAAAATGTATTGAAGAAAAACATCTTCGTTTTACAAAACTAGTATTTATCATATTCCTCCAACAAAAAATTCTATTTCCGTTACAACTGAAGTACCTACAGTACAGTAAAAAAAAAAAATATCTGAAATTTTAATCCTTTTATTTTCAATGAGCCCTGTTGATGAAACGCAAACTCTGAAGAAGGAAAAATATCAGATTTTTTCATTCAAAACAGGAAATTTCTTACCCTTAAAAAAAATGAAAAAAAATTCTCCTAATTAGCATAAATTATTCATTCATAAATTCATTATAGTTCAATCCAAATCCTCAAATTAACATTAGTATGGGTGATTTTATGTTCACAAATACCTACATTAACATATTCTTGAGAGCAGTAGTTACACAAAACATATAGTTAAACAAAACAATACACTATGGTAAAGTACTCATAATGGGATCTTGTGTCCCTGGACATTTCAACAATACTATCAATATTTCCAATTTCATAACTGCTATGTACTAAAAATGTATTGAATCACGAGATAAATTTTGGTGTCAATATATACAGAAAAGTAAGCTCTTTCACAACACAAATACATCATTCATTCGTGCTTTAATATTTGTAACATCCTCAATTTCTTGACTCTTCGATTCTTAGTTTCTCCCCTTTTAAGATTAGGTTGGCATATTTTACAATATAAAATAACCTCATACATATGCATAACTGCAATCAATAAACAGGGAAACTCTGCACAAGGGTGTACAAATGGAATGTCTTTGATTTTTTCATAAAGTTGTTCTCTTGTTTTTCCAGTAGCTTTTGGTCCGCCTTCTTCGTATACCTCCAGCCTTTCGGTTTCCTACCTTCAGTTCACTAAGAATCTTGACAGTAAATAATTCTTTTGAAATTTCTTCTTCCTTCATTTTCATGTCCTCAAATGAACGTTCCAGTAGATATCAAATGAGAATGCAACAGGAGGAGGGTCTATACAAATGAGAGAGCAACGGGAGGCACATGTCAGCAGAAAGTCCATGAGAATGCAACGGGAGGAAGATCTATATAAATGAGAGCGCAACAGGAGGTACACGTCAGCAGAAAGTACACGTGTCAGATATCAAATCGCATGGAATTTGCTGACGCCATAGTGCCGGTCAATGAAATTTGATACGGGTTCAATGACCTACTTCAAGGTTAATGAATGCACGTGTCAGATACCAAATCAACAGGAATTTGCTGACGCCATATTTCCGGTAGGCGAATACGGGTTCAATGACCTACTTCAAGGTTAATGAATGCACGTGTCAGATACCAAATCAACAGGAATTTGCTGACGCCATATTTCCGGTAGGCGAATACGGGTTCAATGACCTACTTCAAGGTTAATGAATGCACGTGTCAGATACCAAATCAACAGGAATTTGCTGACGCCATATTTCCGGTAGGCGAATACAGGTTCAACGACCTCTCATAAAGTCAAAACCTATGAGAGAGCAATGGGAGTCAAGGTCAAAACCTATGGGAGAGCAATGGGAGTCAAGGTCAAAACCTATGAGAGAACAAAGGGATTCACATACACACACAAGTCTTTTCGAAAATAATCCTCCCCACTACTATATTGATAAAAATATATAAGCGGAGGAAAATATCATAGCAAGTATTCTCTTATCCAAATCCAAATGTGAATTCGTTGTTGTGAATCTTTCATTTGATTTGAATTTCATCCCATGTATTGAAATTACTGGAAATAAGGAAGACCGAGTGATTTTCACAGAAAACGAGTGGAAGCAGTTTTTGACACACCAAGGAATCATCACCAATTATTTGTACTCATCAGATCAACCGAAGGCCATTGAAGACGATAGATTCACCATTGAGTTTAGCCAATTTACTAACGGAAGAGTAGTCAAAATCATAAAAGACCACTCCTCAGTGTACTTGGGGTTCGAAACAGTTTGCAACCTATGGGAACTCCAACCCCTAATTGATTATAGGGTAGATATCTTGAAGAGACATCATTATGGAGAATATTTCCTAATTTTGAAAAATGGACTGTGCAAGCTGAGTGGTGATGTGTTGCAAAATGCTTTGAATCTGCTGCAACCAAGGGTGAACCATAACAGTGAAAATATAAGTTCAACTCTGGAATTCATGTATCTTTACCCAGAAGTTTTCAGGGCTGAGTTTTCTGATAAATCATGAATAAGAGGGTGATAATTGATGAAAGTTGCAACAAGACTTATTATATGTTCGCATGGAAATTTGCATACAAGGATTCTCGGAAAACTTATTGGGCTTATGAGGCAATCGATAGAATGCGCTTTGAGAGTCGGATAAGGAATACTTCATATATCATTAACCCAATTTTGGATTCAACACATAGACAAATAATTTTCAATCATAGATTTGTAATCAATTATAGTATCAAATATAGTATAGTTTATCTCCCTTTTTTCTCAAAATTTTTTCAACCAGAAACACATCAGGGTGTTTAACTTTTTGGAGTTCTTCTTCATAAAATCCACCTTGTATCTCAACATCATTTTGATCTTTGAGAAAATAAGCAGCAGGATTTGACTGATAGACTTTTCTCACTGTGGAAATTTCATTGGACCAGTTTGGTGTATGCCCTTTAGCAAATGCCTCCCGGTACTTACTTATTCTTACATGATCATTGAGTTTGAATTTTCGTTTCCTTGGATCCACTGTTTTGAGATGACCATAGATGTTATTGAGTAAATACTTCTCATGGGTTTTTTTTACATCTTTGGGTTTCATTCCTATCGTGCTGTGTACGGAATTGTTATAGTTAGAAACTATATCTGGTAGAATACCCAACCATTTGTAGCTTCCTTGTAGGCTGAATTGTTTCCACATTCTATTTTTCAAAGTTCTGTTTACTCTTTCAACTATACTAGCTTTCAAATTGGAGAAAGTGCTGTAATGATTAATTTTCCACTTATCCATCAACTGCTTGAATTTTCCATTGTAGAACTCTTTTCCCATATCCGTTTGTAGATTCACGGTTTTAGTTTTCATATCTCTTAATATTTTTTGCATAGCATGAGTCACTTCTTCACCACTTTTAGTTTTAACGGGTTCACACCAATCATATTTGGAAAATACGTTTATGACAACCAAAATGTACTTAAATCCTTTATTATTTTTTGAGTAAGGGATCATTTCAACCAAATCAGCTTGGAGAAGATCATTCAAACCTTTAACGATAACATGTCTTCTTTTGAAATGTCTTATTGAATTTTTATGTAATTCTTCTACAATATCCTCTTTGATTTTATCCATTTTCAGTTATAGGGCACTGAAGTACAATTTCAACATACAGTTGATTATGTTGCTGCTGATCGACTAAGAAAGTGATCTTATCACCTTTATTTAAAACCTTTCCTATGAGGCTAATCAACGGAACAGTATCTGCATCTTCTTCTCCTAGTGATATATATATATATATATATATATATATATATATATATATATATATATATATATATATATATATATATATATATATATATATATATATATATATATATATATATATATATATATATATACATCATTTGGTATAGAATTGATGCTTTCTATCTTCCCGAAAACAGGAAATTCGTAGAACGTCGCATCATTTTCCAACACAAAAAACTCAACACTCTTCCTAATATCCCTGACTGCTCTCACGTGGAGAATTAATTTAGAATGATGCGATGATGGATTCCATATGTAAAAAGGTGTGCTAATTGGTGGGGGTTTCAGAAGTATATCTGGTTTAGAATATTGTGTTTGAGATGTTCTCAGGAAATGTCTTCCAAATTTATCGATGCGCATGATGTCACGGCTAAACACCGAATGATGTCAAATCTTGGAGGTTTTTTATTTTATTATTCCTGCCTCGCGAAGTTCCTCAAATATGCTTGTAATTTCGTTTTTCACATCGGTTTTTCCAGCACATTGTGACGCAATCAAGAGTTTCAATCGCTCCACTAGCTCATTGAAATCATCAAAATATTTATATTCAACCGGTATGTTGTTGAAATCAAGCATAGTTAGCCCTGAGCCCACTTTACTCCTTGTAGTCCTTCCTGGGGCCGAACTGATTCTTGATCTGTGTTTGGGAAGAGATAAACTGGTATCTTTTTGAGTTTTTTCAAGATTTCGTTCTTTAGCCATAGAGTGTAAGGTTGTAATTCGTGGTTTTATTATATTAACAAACTTTGATGCATGTGATGTTGATAAACCCCTTGCAGGATCATAATGGAGGTAATGTGCATTACTTCTTCTCATTATATCGATATATGAATCAACATCTTTATTTCTATACCCAAGGGGTTGTTTCTTGAACAGCAATTCATATAAGCCTGCAGTTCCACTGTATTTGAACTTGTTATCAATAACAATATCGGCACCATCAAAATCCACAGAGGAGCTACCTATGGCATATTTTTCCGTAGACGGATCAAAATATACTCCAAAAGTGTCATCGAAAATATTTTTCGAATCTGAAATTTTGTCTTCTATATATGCACGGGGCAAAGGAATCGCAAACGGTTGTAAATATTGTTCCTGTGGATTCAGTATAGGGCGCATACTTTCTTCAAAATAACTTCCTTCGAAGTCGGATTTTGACATGGTAGAGTCATGCTGAAATATCTTATCATCAGGAGTGATCTGATAAAATGCTTGAGGTGTTGGTTGATGGGATTGTTGAGGTGATGGTAGATTGAGTTCTTGAGGTATTGGTTGATGTAATTGTTTAGGTGTTAGTTGACGCATTTTTTGGGGTGCCGATTGATAACTTGAATGAGGTGATTTAATTTCATGTTTCAATTCTTGCTTGAACTGAGTCGTTAGGGGCTGTTGAACAGCAGACAAAAACTCTTTCAAAGGAGTGATTGGTTCATAAGTTTTTTCTAAATGTGAGTGAGATTTTGCTATATCGGATTTCAATGTCTTATATTTTCTTCTCAAAGCCTTCCTTGCTCTTAATAGTTGTTCATTTAATTGACTATTCATGATGACTGACCACTATCCCACAATCTTGATGTTTATATAGAAATGAATCTATCGAAACCCTTTCTGTATCACCCCTCATTTAACGAACAATCTTTATCGATAACGAGAAAACTAAATTTGTCTTTCCAACAAAAAGCGCAGATTTCTTTGAAATTCTGCAAGGACATGTCTATACTGACATGATCATCATATATATGCTTCAGATTTGTTAGATCTTGTTGGAAGATCATGAGCAAATTAGCATTATCTCGAATGAGTTGTTTGGAAATGGCAGAATAAGTTTGACATAAATAGAAACAATCCGTGTGTCTGTGACGGCCGAAACAGAAATAATTTTTGGTTATATTTTGATCACATGTAGTAACATCATCGAATATTATGACAGAAAGATCGTATATATTTTCAGGAAGAATAACTTCAACAGAATCCTTATATTCATGGAATCCAATTTCTTAGGTGCCAGCAAAATCCTCAAATAATTATATTTAGGTTGATATAATGATTTTGAAAATAAGTATACATTCGTGAAACGAAGACCGTTGGGTTGCTCCAGCAAAGACAACATCACATTAGTTTTACCAGACCCGCTTGCTCCTACAAGTAACCCTCTTTTAGATTGACCTCCAAATAGCGCGCCATGTTTTCTAACAGTATTCTCTACATAAATCTCATCATGATTAAGAACTGGAAGCAGCACCCTTTGTTTTTCAGTCCTCATCTTACTGAAATAATCTTCAAACTGACATTAATATAGAAGTGATAGGAATATATATGTATATATAATGTATAATATATACACGTGCACCCAAGTTGTTCACATCATAATATAATGGGACAGCGAAAGAAATCAGTCGTTAGTACGAGTCGAAACATAAAGAAGAAAGGTCGAGGATTTCTCAATACCTTGATCAATAAACTTCCGGTAGAACTACATGTTCCGGGATATAATTACTGCGGTCCTGGAACTAAGTTGGAAAAAATATTATCGAGAGGAGACGTAGGCGTGAATCCTTTGTACGAGGCTTGTAAGCGACACGACATTGCTTACTCCGAAAGTGGGGATATAGAAGGGAGAAATATTGCTGACAGGAAGCTGGCAACGTTTGCTTCTGAGCGTTTAAAATCATCTGATTCAAAATTGGGGCAAAAATTAACAGCATTTGGGGTATCTAATATAATGAATCTTAAAAGCAAGTTGGGAATGGGATTGAGACGGAAAAAAAAACTATGAAGAAAAAGAAGGGTGGTGAATTGAAAGTTGCCAGGAAACGAAAGAGCAAACAGAGGAAAAGAATCATACCAATTCCAAAGAAAGGTGGATTTCTTCCACTTTTACTCCCACTACTTGGAGCGCTAGGTGCTGTAGGAGGAGGGGCCGCATCCATCGCTTCAGCAGTCAATAAGGCAAATTCTGAGAAACAAAGGTTACTGAACAAAAGAGACATAATTTAGCGATGGAACAAAAACGAAAAGGTGTATATTTGAGCCCTCGTAAAGGTTATGGAATGTTTGCACAACCGTATCAAAAAAACTGTTGAAGTTTCCACGCCGAGCCTTAACCAATATCGATTTGATGAAGAATGCAAAACGATTACGGATCCCTTTTTTTCGAGGTGTTTTTATGAGAGATAAACTCCATAGCAAAATAAGAGCCAATGAGTGTGGCATTATCAATCTTGATTCAGATTCAGGAGAAGGAACTCATTGGACAGCATATCTCAAGAATAACGGTGGAGTTATATATTTCGATAGTTATGGAGATCTTAAACTACCCAAAGAAATGATAAGATACTTCCTCAGCGCTGGTGATGTCAATAATATAAAATATAATTATGATTCTTTGCAGAAGTATAATTCATATCAGTGTGGGCAACACTGCCTTCTGTTTTTATATAATCAATTTCTCTAATGTATTCATCCATTAATCAATAAAATACCATTGGGATATTATGTCTTTTACTATTACTTTGAGTGATTCATCTTCAGTGTTGAGTTATAATTTCAATCCTCCAATTTATCTGGATGACAATGTAGAGTATGAGATAGGTTTGGCAAATTTCGATTCTTTCAATGTTATTTCAAACATAACAAAAACAAACAATGTTTTGGTCTAGGGTGAACACGATGAATTCAATTATATAATTCCTGAAGGATCTTATGATGTAACAGATATTGTTGATTTGCTCATCAAATAGATTACTAGGAACGATGAAGATGTTGTGATATCCATCGACCCAAATTGGACCACTTCGAAAAGGACAAACATCAAAATAAATTTTTCAGTAGAGAACTCCATTGGTCAATTATTAGGATTCGAGAAAAGAATTCTCAATGCGAATGACATTTACAAATCAGATCATGAAGTGAAAATCCTTTCAATCAACACAATTTGCATTGATTGCAATATTGCGATGGGCTCATTTTTGAATGGTGATCCAGTGCATGTGATTCATCAATTCTTTCCGACAGTACCAAGAGGGTATAAAATAGTTGAAACTCCTTTAAACATTTTGTATTTCCCCGTCACTATCAAGACAATCAACAACATTACAGTGAGACTTGTTGACCAAAATTTGAATTTGATTGATTTTCTACACGAGGAAGTAACTGTTAGATTACACCTGAGAAGAAAGACTCTCTAAGATAATGGTCTGGAGATTTGATAAACTACAATTCCAACAACCGTATGAAAGGAAGGTGATGCGAACTTTGAAAGACAGTACTAAAGCAACTACCGAATTACTAACACCTGAACACAAAAATTACCTACAATCTTTGGGATTAGAACTCTTAATATGATGGAATTGCTACAAATCACGAGTGAACCATTCAGTGACAATGCAATCGAAGATTATCAGTTTCATACATATCAACCTTATATCACCAGTGAAATCAAATATAATGACGAAATAAGAATTCCAATTCAGGACTTGGACGCTTATACATCACCTTGTAACTCATGTATCTATATAGAGGGAAAACTCACAAGACCGGATGAAGAGCCAATTACGAAAATAAAATTTATCAACAACGTAATATCGTTTTTATTTCGTGAACTCCGATATGAGCTGAATGGTGTGGTGGTAGACTCTGTCAGAAACATGGGACTAGTATCAACGATGAAAAATTACCTATCCATGAATGAAAATGAAAGTATACCTATGCAAAATGCTGGTTGGTTTCCTAAACTTGATGATGTGAATGCTGGGACGAGAGATAAAATATTAGTTGATGATGATGGGAATTTCAATGAATGTATCCCGCTCAAGCTATGGTCTGGCTTTTTTGAAGACTTTAGAAAAATTGTGATCAATATGAGACAAGAACTAGTTTTGATTCGTGAGAGTCATGATTTGGATGCTGTGATTAGTATAGATGATTCTGAAAAACCGAAAGTGAGCATAAGCAAACTGAGTTGGTGCGTTCCCCACGTGACACTAAGTATTCAGGAACAACTAGAGTTGAATAAAATAATAAATAGAAATGTCGAACTTCCTCTGAAATTCAGAAGCTGGGAATTGATTGAGTACCCTTCTCTGAATGAAACAACAAGACATACTTGGGCTGTGAAAACAACTACGAAGGTTGAAACTCCGCGACATGTTATTATTGCATTTCAACAAGGTAAAAAAGGAAAGCTCACCACTGATATGAGTACATTCGACCACTGCAATCTCAGCAATTTGAGAGTATTTCTGAATTCCGAACGAAATCCTTACAATGACTTGAATCTTGATTTCAAAAATAACAAGTTTGCAAAACTCTATGAAATGTATGCCAACTTCCAAGAGAGTTACTACTATCTCAAATCAAATCAACCTATTCTCAATCCAAATGAATTCAAAGTGAAGGCACCTCTGGTCCACATCGACTGTTCAGATCAAAGAGAAGCTATTCAGACCGGTTCCATCGTACTTAGAATTGAAATTGAAACTGCTGAAACCACACCCAAAGATGTAACCGCATACTGTCTTATTCTACATGAGAAAGAATATTCATATAATCCGTTGACGAAAATTGTTAGGCAATTTTAATGCGCATGCTCCGCATGTTGTTATATATAGAGAGATTGTATGTTTGGAACATTAGTTCTAAGATGATATCAGAGTATAGAAGGAGATTGAAACAACACCATAAGAACCTGAAAGCACTTAAACAATTGATTGAGTCATACAATTCGAAACAATCATTAATAAGGAAACTCATCAATTTGAAAATATGATATTGGTGATAGACGTGCAAGGTTTCTCTATCGAGAATGATAAATTTGTAACGAAAGAATTGGCTGCATTCGATGGGAGTAGGGTTTCTCACTATGTGTTCAAACCTCCATTCCCATTGAACATGCTCCCATCAAAATTCCATAGTCAGGCTACTTGGTTGATGTATAATCATCATTGTATAGATTGGAATGATGGATTCACACCATTGCATCAGTTTGGAAATATAGTGAAGAGGCTCACTGAAGGAGTGGATACAGTTTTTGTCAAAGGAAGGGAAAAAGCAGAATACATCAAACAATTCACCCAGCAGCCGGTGGTAGAATTCGAAGAACATCCTGGTTTGCGAGCATCTGAAGCAAGTTGTTTTCACCACAGTAAAGATAAATGCATATGTGCACTTTCAAATGTTCATTCTCTATATCAAATGTATATAATGGATACATCTAAATAAACAAATTTTCAAAGAAGTGTATTTCATTTCAAGATTTTACGGGAATTTACCAAGTCAGCACTTGTCTCGACAAGTCGTAGCACCTATTTAGACGCCTCACAATGCAATTCATTTCAATGATGACTCAACAAGTCATCAGCATCTGGTTATCTAGACACAAGATTCCACAGTGTCATTGACCGCTATAGAAACAACAATGCGCAAGCGTAAACCCAGACAATCATCTATTTAATGGGAATTGTTCTAACAATCACAATTAGTATTGCTAGCACTGAAGTTGAATAATCATGAACTGTGACAAATGTAAAACGAGTTTTTCGAGAAGAGATAATCTACGTCGACATTTACAAAAAACATGTCCTTTCAAAGAAGCTGACGACATACCAACAAAAAAAATTAAATTGAGTGATCCATCCACTAGAGCTTCACAGTCGAGAAAAAGATTACATGTGAATATTTCATCGTCACCGGAGGAATATATTGAAAAACTTCAACATGCATTTAAGGATAGAATAGCAAGTTATCGATTCAAAAGCAGTGGAACACATATTGACTACTACAACTTTATGGAAGAAATCAAATCAAAAGTTCTGAACATAATCTCTGAATGCTTGGAGGAAAAGAGGAGCTTGAAAATAAATTTTTAACTATTTGGAGAATATGTCATACCTGAGAAGGAAATGAGTGATATAAAATCCTTCAACACAAAAAACAAAATTATCACCTATTCCACTGACTTGGATTATATATATATGAGGAATTTAAAAATGAGATGGTTTCAAAGGCTTCCGAGTTTCAGGAAAGAGACTCAGGCTGGTCATTACAGAAGATTTGGCATCTCGATGTGAATATAAACATATATAATCCATTATCAGCTTCCTCATATATCAAGTTACCCAAAACAATTAATAGAAAACAAGCCGTTTTGAATGTGAAGAACTTTGATAATGCTTGCTTCGCTTGGTCCATTTTGGCAGCAATTTTTCCTTCAAATGGAAATCCATCGAACCCTTCATCATATCCTCACTATACTACATTACTTGATTTTGAAGGCATTGCTTTTCCAGTGAAATTGAAGGACGTTTCCAAATTTGAAAGAATGAACAATATATCTGTCAATGTTTTTGGAATGGATACTAAATTTATAGGAGGTAAAATGGTAACCAACATCGTGGGACCCTTACATTTCACAACACAACGATCTGCAACACATGTGAATCTTCTACTGATAGCTGATTTTGATGGAAATAATCACTACTGCCTCATTACAGATTTATCGAGACTAGTGTCACTACAAAAATCTAAGCACAAAGGTCGTTTATATACTTGTGATGGTTGTCTTCAATTCTTTCCTACGATCGAGAAACTGACGACTCATCAAAAATATGATTGTAATCATTTGTGTCTGATACTCCCAAAGCCGGATATGATTAAAAACAAGTATGGCGAGGTTGTGCCAGGAAACATTCTTAAATTCACCAATTTTGAAAAACAACTTCCTGTTCCTTTTGTGATCTATGCCGATTTTGAGAGTTTGCTAAAACCTATTCACCACAGTGAACCATCTGATGAGCACTCATTCACTTTTAAAGCATATGAACATGAACCATATTCATTTGGTTTATACGTGAAGTGTAATTTTGATGACAAATACTCGGAGTTCATACAATATCGTGGGTTGGATTGTGCTGAGGTTTTTGTTAAAATGTTGGATGAGTTGGTTTTGAAGTTATATAACAAATGCTTAAAACATGTCAAAGAAATGCTACCACTTTCAGAAGAAGGAGATAGAGAATTTCAGATTTCCACAAAATGTCATATTTGTGGTAAAATCTACAAACCTGAGGACATGAAAGTCCGGGACCACTGGTGAAATTCATTCCAGTTTTCTTCCACATTTTAACGAATTATGATTGCCATCTATTCATAAAAAAACTGAGTTCGAATAAAGAAAATATTTCAGTGATCGCTCAAACCAAAGAGAAGTATATATCATTCTCCAAATCATATTTGGTTGAAAAATCTGAAAACCCAAAAATAAGAGATAAATACATTTCTTTGAGATTTGTTGACTCTTTCCGCTTCTTATCTAAATCTTTAGATAACCTGAGTAAAACACTGAAACCGTCTCAATGTCGGGAGGTTGGGAAATATTTTCAAGATGAGAAAAAATTCAATATGATAAGATTCAAAGGCATATTTCCTTATTCATATGTTGACTCATATGAAAAACTGGACCAGCCTACAATACCAACTCAATCGGATTTCTTCGACATTTTGAGTGGTAGAGAGATTTCTGAAGAAGATTATGATCGAGCTTGTGGAGTATGGCAGGAATTTGAATGTTTAACTCTGGGAGAATACTCTGATGTATACTTGAAATCAGATGTTCTACTATTAGCAGACATCTTTGAAAATTTCAGGGATATCTGTTTGGAAAAATATAAACTTGATCCTGCCCACTACATAACAGCCCCTTCACTCAGTTGGGATGCTATGTTACGATTAACTAAGGTTGAGCTTGAACTCCTAACTGATATAGAAATGGTCCACTTTTTCAAGAAAGGAATTCGTGGTGGAGTAAGCCAATGCAGTAAAAGAAAGGCTATAGCTAATAATCCATTTATATCATCTTATGATCCTTCTAGGCCAAATTCATATATTTTATATCTTGACGCAACAAACTTGTATGGAGCTGCTATGAGTGAATACCTGCCAAAGCGGGGTTTCAGATGGCTTGAGCAGTATGAGCTAGACAATTTTGACTGCTTTGAAATTGGGGACACATCATCGAAAGGATATGTGTTGGAAGTTGATTTGGACTATCCGTCAAACTTACATGATGATCATGATGACCTCCCTTTCTGTCCTGAGAATATTAAGCCACCAGGAAGCAAGTACTCCAAATTGACCCCAAATTTAATGGCTAAGGAACGATACATCATACACTATAGGAATTTGAAACAGTGTTTGAAATATGGTTTGAAATTGAAGAGGATACATAGAGTTTTAGAATTTTCCCAGTCAGCATGGTTGAAGCAATATATTGATTTGAATACCAAACTGCGTAATTCAGCCAGGAATGAGTTTGAACGTGACCTCTTCAAGTTCATAATAAACTCGATATTTGGGAAAACCATGGAGAATGTGGACAAATGACAAGACATCAAACTGTGTAGTCACTGGAATGATATGCCAGGATCTGTAGGTGTTGAAGGACTGATAGCAAAACCTCATTTCAAATCGTGTACTGTGTTCGATGAGAATTTAGTAGCTGTTCAAATGGAGAAATTAACAGTAACCTACGACAAGCCACTTTACGTAGGGTTTTCAATTTTGGATATTTCGAAAACTGTAATTTTTGATTTTTATTATGGCTACATCAAAACAAAATACGGTGAGGATGCGAACCTCTGTTACACTGATACCGATTCATTGATTCTAGAGTTATTCACAGAAAATGTATATGATGATATGAAAGAAAACATAGAATACTTTGATACATCTAATTTCAAAATCGACAATATCCACATGATGCCTAAAACAGTGTCAGTGGTTGGTAAGATGAAAGATGAATTTTCCGGATCACCAGTAGAATGTTTTTATGGTACTGGCGCTAAGGCATATTGCGTTAAAAGCACAGCAGTGATGAAAAAGGCGAAAGGAGTTTCTAAAAATGTAACACAGAACACACTTCAAATTTCAGATTATATTCGAATTGTCGAAGGAGGTGGCTGTATCTTACGCAAAATGTATGTTTTCACTTCTCATTTACACACCATTTACACGGAGTTGAGAAACAAAATTGCGATGTCATCTAGTGACGATAAAAGATTTGTTTTACCCAATAATATGGAAACATAAATTGACTCCAAAAGATGGTGATACAATGTTGGATCTCCTCATTACAATGGCAGATAATTTAATAGATACTTAACCCATTATATTTTCTGTTGAATATTTATGAAATAAAAGAATAATGTGAAAAAATTGTTTTATTGATATAATTATAATTCATTTAAAACTTTCATGCATAAATAACATTTAGATTGTGGCTGTGGATAGCCACCCACATGAGAGTGCCATTCAGGGTGATTGAAATGAATATAACAAAGTAGTCGAATCTGGAGTTAAAATTTTGTTTGGACCATGTAAAAAGAAGTTATATCGGCTTGGCTTCACGAATTAAATATTTCAATGGAAAATGTTGTAGTTCATCTTTGGTGAATGCACACAGTTTTTTATCGTTTTTGTGTTCGTTTATGAGGTTCCTCTACATACACATTTCACACTCCATAATTTCTGAACTCTTTCCACTGATAAAATGAGGACAAGTACTGAAGAGCATACGGCTATGTAGTAAAGTAGTGATTCATCAAGCGCACACTCTGAATCATATCTTGTATTAGCTGTTGTAGGGTAGGAGTGAAGCTTGACTCTGTCTGTTTGATTGATGGAATAATTTTTTTCATCAATAACTTATAATCAGTACTATTGGCTGGTATTGAAGTTTTTAGAGTTCGTACATTATTGATTTCGAAAGGAATTATCCTCGCCCACTCAGAGGGGAGAGTTTCGTTCCATGTGCCATTAGTGTCAAAAACATCTCCAACCTGATCGGATTGGTGTAAAAGGAGAACACCTTGCCAAATAGCTTGCAAAATTAAAATACGCATGAACATGTTGGAAGCTTAATTCAAACTGAATGTGGGAGGTCATTTCTCATAGTAATATAGGAAAATTGGTAGTGGGAAAACAAAAACATGAATTTTTTTAATATCCTTCATTCAATATCTATATACATGAATCCTCGACAGTTGCCGGATTAGCCTCTTCTCATCATTGCCATTGCCAACCTGGACTGGTTCTCTTAGCCACCATTTGACTGTCGCTCTCTCACTCTCCTTGAACTGCTTCTTTTTTGCTCCAGTTGCTCCAGCTGGTGGTGATCTTATGATATCCCTATCCAGGTTAGGGATATACGTGGGATAGTTGTCACCGTCCCAATTTTCTTCGGAGCTCTGCCCTTGATGACCCTCTTAGCTGCCATTAGACTATGTCGCTCTCTCTCACTCTCCTTGAACTGCTTCTTTTTTGCTACAGTTGCTCCAGCTGGTGGTGATCTTATGATATCCCTATCCAGGTTAGGGATATAGGTGAGATAGTTGTCACCGTCCCAATTTTCTTCGGAGCTCTGCCCTTGACTGACCCTCTTAGCTGCCATTAGACTATGTCGCTCTCTCTTCACTCTCCTTGAACTGTTTCTTATGGGCACGAGTTGATCCAGCTGGTGGTGTTCTTATGATATCCCTATACAGGTTAGGGATATAGGTGGGGAAGTCATCATTGTCCCAATTTTCCATACTTTAGAAATTTTCGCTGACTGGTGAATTTAGTATTCCGCGGGGGTCGGTAATGTACCTGGCGTAAATCTTTAGGGGCCTAGTATCACAACAGTATACACAATAACCGATTCTAAGATTTGCTCGGCTGAACCAATCACAATATTGTATAAAACATATAACTACTCTTCTACACACACAACACAATTTTTTTTCACTTACTACAAGGTCATCTGCAGAAAAAGTTGACATTTCGATGCTACTATAACGATGTTTAATTCCTTATATATCCAAAACTAATTAGTGGAAAGGGCAAAACATACTCAACATATCTAACTCTGAAATGAGTGGGGATATATTAAGTCAGCATATTCCAGGAAACGAACTGCTGACTCAATAACCTTGAGACATGTCGTTAAACCCATCTCAAATTCCTTTTGAACTGACTAAGCATGTTTTGTAATAAGAAACATCGTCAATAAGTTCCACGTGCGATCATTAACCTTGAAAGATGTCATGTCATCAGTGATGTGAACATCTAGATGTTGAAAATACTGAGTATGCAGATTATAGAAAATATTTTATAAGTATAGGAAGTGTCACTTGATTACCACATCTGAAATTTCTACATTTTTGTATGCATCTCAGAACATTGTGTTTCGTATAATTTTTTTCTAGTAACCATGGAAGTTGATGAGGTTGAGTTAGGGTTAGAATCAGACTGTGATAAAATAATATATGATACGGAAGAACTTGATGATAAAATTGAAGTAACTAGAACTATTGGAAGTTTGGAATTTATAACATCAAGTGTTTACCAAAGTATGTGCATAAGTGAATACTACTTCACCACGATTTTGGACAAAGACAAAAAAATGTGCATCGTATGTTTCTATGACTTTGCAGAGATAAACTCCAATGTGACATGTCAACAATTGTCAGTACACTACTCAGGAACGATGGATCATGTCCATGAACGCTGTAGCTTCTGCGATTGCTGTGGAAGATCATTAGGGATAGTATGCCTAACAAGATTCTGTATGGTGTGTAATAATTATAATTTTCAATTTCCTGAATAAATTTTATTATGCACATATATAAATTATTTGAATTAATTGTTACCCATGCCCCAGTAACAAAATTCTATGAAACTTTTCTAAATAAATTTCAAGTTCGTGAAAAAGTAAGATCATTTTCAAATCGTGTATACAATCAATGATAATTGTATACTTTGTTCTTTCAATCCTTACAATACACCATGAAAATGTATATTAACAACTCACGAACAAATATCTGTTACAATTTTCAACGAACAGATCCCAACCTCGTGTTCTAGCTAAATACGATTTGACGTATGAACACAGATTCAAGAAATGCACATACCCTATCTAACACATTGTGAAGTCTCCCACTTTGAGCTGGCCACATGCACAGTCAAGCATAAAAACCATAAAGAGACATAGTTCTGTGAGAGAGACATAAAAATAAAGAAGAAGAAAATCTAAGGTTCCTCCGACGCTCCGACCTCCGTGGACATGTGTGTGAACATGGCCATGATTTCATGAATCAAATTCAAATGTTAGGTTATTCAACCATTTTTGAAAAATTACAAAATGAGTGTTTGCTATTATCAAACCCCAAATGAGTGAATGTTTTTCTGAATGAATAATTAGAGTGGTGATGACATGTTTTCTGATATGATGTGATTTCAACAAAAAGTTATTCCTGTGAAAAAGTGAAAGTTCAATTGTTTTGTTATGCGTTACTTTCTGATATTAATCATATAAATTATGGTGAGTGTTAATTTAATATAATATCTGAAACACATTTTGATAGTGAATTAGGATTCCACACGATTGCAAATGAAACAGATTCTTAACTTGTTTTTCGAATTGTAAAACCTGTGGCTCACACTAAAATGTTATCACATCCTGAAGTGATGCTATTTCTACTGGTTTATTTTTTGAAAACAAATGCAAAAAAGATTTTTTATCATGAATAAATAATGAAACTCATAGATACTGTACTATTCAATTTATTATAAAATGTTTAAATAAGAAATATATATATATATATAAATGATAATTGGTATGAGTATAATAATAATAATAATAATAATAATAGTAATGATAATAATAACAACAATAATAACAAGAACTGGCACGAGTGGATGCAGAGATTGGCGATGTTCTTTCAGAAGAGGCTACCATCTGGCAGATCAATTCTGTAGTGTACGACGCCGCTCGTGCTCTATCCCAGACGGAGAGGAGGGAAACCACCGCTCTTGTTGGGAGGCATGAGCGACGCGTTCACAAGATGGAAGCTAAGATGAAGTCGGCGAGACAACACGCGTCTCGTATTCAGTGTGTGGTGGACTACATGTCGGCCAATAGGCCTTTTACGCCGGCAGTGCGGCGAATTGCTGCAAAGCTAAGACGAGCTCACCACACATTGAATCAAGGCGTGCTGATAGGATACGAATGCTAGTGGCTGCAAAGAAGTCACTAGTGAGGCGGGCGAGAAGTATCGCGGAAAATATGAAGTTCCGCGATAAACCTTCTCGCTTATTCCAAGAGCCTCCACGTGTTGTCGATAACCCGCCGGCTGCTGATCGGGTAGAAACCTTCTGGAAGAACATCTATGAGTTTCCGCAACCACTCAATGTAGACACTCCAGCCCTAGCGCAGTTCGAAGCTTACTGCAGGACGCTTCGGCAGCATGAGCACAATGATCTGCGCAATCCGATAACCACGGAAGAAGTTCGAAGGGCCCTAAAAGGTTCTAAGAATTTCGCTGCTCCAGGCCCTGATGGCTTGAATAAATATTGGTGGAAAAAGTTTCCAACAACCCACCGCCATCTGGCTAGAGTTTTCAACTCATGGCTAGATGGGGAGCAGCAGATTCCGGAGTGGTTTGTCGAGGGGCGAACCGTGCTCATCCCCAAAAACGGAGATTTGTCTGATCCAAAGAATTACAGGCCGATAACATGCTTGAATGCGTGTTATAAGTTGTTTACACGCATCTTATACACGCGCATTCTCTTCGCAGTTGATCCGGTGTACGAACGGATATATGAGCAAAGAGGGTCAAAGAAAGGGGTCGCCGGCTGCAAGGAGAACCTGCTCATCGATAGATGTATCACGCAGGACTCCGTGCAGTATAAGCGTAACCTTTCGATGGCCTGGATCGATTACTGCAAGGCATTTGATACAACATCGCATGAGTTAATCATGCATTTGCTCAGATGTCTTGAGGTACCCGATCAAATAGTGGGATGTATTGGACAACTGATGCCACTCTGGAGGACTCGCTTCACCATAAGATCTGGTAGAGACACAGTCCAAACAGAGCAGGTAATCATTAGAAGAGGCGTGTTTCAGGGAGACTCCCTCAGCCCTCTTCTCTTCTGCATCTCACTATTGCCATTGTCCGTTGTACTCAGTAATACCCGTGGGTACAACTGCGGCACCCCCAGCAACCTGAGGCATAAAGTCACCCATTTGTTCTACATGGATGACCTAAAATTATATGCCTCTGGAGAAAGGGACCTACATCAGTCCCTTAGGGTGGTGGAAGAGTACATGCATGCTATCGGAATGGAATTTGGGATCGACAAATGTGCCACGGTTCATCTTAAAAGAGGACGATGCGAGGAATACGGAGAGGATGTCCAGCTCGTAGACGGAAGCATCCTACATCATCTGGATGCCGGAGAGACGTATACTTGCCTAGGGGTGGAGCAACGCCACTCCCAAGAGGTATTCACAGTTAAGAACTCTCTCCGCGGCAAGTATCAGCATAAACTCCGACAGATCTGGTCATCAGAACTGTCGGGGAAGTACAAAGGTGCTGCAACCAATATGCTTGCCGTTCCGATCCTTCTTTACTCTTTCGGAGTAATGAAGTGGACTAAGGAAGAGCTGCGACAACTCGACGTTAAAACTCGCAAAATGATGCATCTCAATAGGAGCTTGCATCCTAAATCGTCCGTTCCACGGTTATACTTTTCCAGACAACGGGGAGGCCGTGGACTTTTGAGTTTGGAGTGTCTGCATAACAGAATGGTTCTGGATGGTGCCTGTAAAGTCATCCGGAGTTCAGATCCCCTTCTCTGCATGGTCCGCGACCATGAAAAAGCAGGGATTGGAGCATTTCTTTTTAAGGCAGCAACCCGTGCGGCCGATGAACTCGGTCTCGTATTCGACACTGAACGGGCTAACCCAAACTCTGTCACCGAGTTGGGACCCATTCAGCAAAAAGCTCACATCAAAGCTGCGGAGACAGAGGTCCTGCTACAGCTACATATGGATAAGCCAATGCATGGTGTCTTCTTTCACAACATCGAAGACATTGGCTTATCCAAAAGCTTGTCCTTTGCCTTCCTCAGGTCGAGTGAGCTAAAGTCGGAGACCGAGGGATTCATAATGGCTTGCCAGGATGGTGTCTTCAACACCCTTGTCTACCGTAGTCGCGTGATGGGTATAGACGTCCCTGACACCCGATGCAGGGCATGTCGTGGGGCACCTGAGACCGTAATGCATCTGCTATCAGCATGCCCATGTTATGCGGTCTCAGCCTATATCCACAGGCATAACGCGGCTCTACGAGTGTTGTACTACCATCTACGACACTCATACGGTATAGACGAGACACCGGTGTTGCCTTATGTTCCGGGGGATATTGAGTCCGTGGTGGAGAATGAGAGGTGCCGAATCTATTGGAACTACTCATTCCCCACCCTCAGGCAAATACAAGCCAATAAGCCTGATGTTGTCCTCCTCGACCACCAAAGTAAAACGATATTCGTCGTGGAGTTTTCCGCTCCAGGCGAAATGAATATCATTCGAAAAGAGGAGGAAAAACAGACTAAATATCGAGATCTTATCTTTGAACTCCGCAGGTTTTATCCGGACCATTCTGTCAAAATGGTGGTTCTGATCATAGGAGTCCTTGGTGGAATGATGGACACACTGCTCTCCAATTTGAAGATAATAGCTGCTTGCTGTAATATGGCAGAAATCTTAGCAGCACGAATGCAGAAGGCCGTTATTCTTGGTTCGCTCCGTCTGCTCAGGGCACATGATTCTCGGACCCAATAATCACTCACCCTACGGACGTGGGGAGTGGTTGTTGGGGTTAACGACACCAGCGCGCCCTCCGGATGGGTCGGAGCACCGGAGACAGGGCCTGACTGGTACACTCCTAAGGAGAAAAAAAAAATAATAATAATAATAATAATAATAATAATGATAATAATAATAATATATACAGGGTAAATGATTAAAAAACTAAAAATATATATAATTATGTACAACAACTAGCATAAGCGGAATGTTCGACATTTGAAGAAAGATTCTATTCAGATATTTCCAAAGATGCCTGCACCTGCATCAATTGTCTGCTGTAGGTCAGCAACTCCTTTCTTCAAGTGTCGAACCTTTCGCTCATGCTTTTTAACAGGATCAATGCCTCCGACAGCTTTTCTCGCTTCTCTCTCATGAAACCCTCCACGACCTCGTTGAGTTCAGACAAATGTCTGTTCCCAACTTCCTCCAGGGTTTCATTGAGAGGTCCCACTGCTGCCGAATCATTGATTCCATCCTCTTGTGATTCACTCTCCGATGCTGCGTCTACTTCCCCTTCACATCTTTCCTCGGACTGCATTTCATCCGTTCCATTTCCGACAGGGCTCCCAACCTCACTTATATCCTCATATAAGGGGGTAGGTGTTGGATGGCTCGCCTGTGTTGGATGTTGTGCTGTTGTTGAGTGTTCCGCTGGTGTTGTGTGGTATGCCGGAGTTGAGTGGTGAATCGGCTTGAATGGCTTCCTTGGAGCATTGAATGGAAGCAGCTCTGAGAATGACCCATCCAGTATTTGGATTTCACTTCCAATACTGGAAGCGCATGTGCTTCTCACTAATTTGAACCCCTCATGACTGGGCAGCTTTTTAAAGTGAGAAATTAACTTCAGCTGCTTTCCAGGGGTCTGTGCGCCTTTCGGCTTGCTGCATTTTTGTAAAACAGATTTCATTATAACTTTTGGAATTTTACTTCTTGCTTGACTGAGACACTAGCATTAATGGTTAATTACAAGTTTTCCTTTGAATATTATCAACTTTCATGTAGAAATGTGGGTTGGGACATTTTTCGTTGAAGAATCCAATACCTGTTTCTAAAAGCACATTTTTACAGAACTCATGTTTTTCGACCAATAGAAATACTCCACCACTTCACCTAGATCAATAAATTAAGTCCTCCACTTCTTAATGGGAGGAGTCCATTCATATCTTCTTATGAAATATTGAAAGTATTGACTATGCATTTTTAGCAAAAAATATTTCTCATAGGTTTTTGCATCATGGTGCAAATCATTCAACTTGTCATTTGATTGAATTCTGATATTACAATACTATAATGAAATAAGAGATGTATATCCTGGTATTTATGTGATTGATAAGCAGATTATTGATATATGTAACATTTGGAATAATGCAATACATTCAACTTGTAATTTGAGGGAAATCTAATATTACCATCCTCCAAATGAAACAATATATGCATATCCTATGTAGAAGTCATTTGATAGAAATTATTATCTATAAATCATTTTCACTGATTGCATATTTGAATCATGGGAATGAATACTATGGATTTTCGCAACTAAACAATTATGTGTTGAATTATATTCCACATGACTGGAGCAATGAACTAATGAAAAATTTTCTATTCAAAACTTATGAAAATTATTCCTGGTGTCTTTTATCACCTAATCGTATACAGGGTGTGTCATGATTGCTGAGACAGGTTTGGAAAACCGATGGTGTTGAAATAAAAAATATTTCTGGTACCATTTATCACCTAATCGTATACAGGGTATGTCATGATTGCTGAGACACGTTTGGAAAACCGATGGTGTTGAAGGAGTTTAGTTTTGGGAATAGATTTCATTGTGGGTGCTAAAATCTAATCTGATCATAACTTTATCTCTTGAACTTAACAATTATATGACATAAAGTTGAAAATTTTTAATGGGACACCTTGTATAAGGAATTCTGATTTGTTCATACATGTTTATTCATACCGGGAATGTGGAATCATGTGCAATATGCTGATTGGTGCCTCCCGTAGCGCTCTCATTTGTATAGACCTTCCTCCCGTTGCATTCTCATGGACTTTCTGCTGACATGTGCCTCCCGTTGCACTCTCATTTGTATAGACCCTCCTCCCGTAGCATTCTCATTTGACATCTACTCAGTTTAGCCTTGTCACTCACATTTTTTTTTATTTCAATCGATTTGGACTGGAAAATATAATATCTGACAGAGAATCCAAACATTTTTTGTGTGTTAACTTTACTGAATCCCTCGACTTGCTTTTCCTTGGTGTTTCTGAAAAAAGACTGATGTTTGGGTACGACACTCTGAAACTGTTGAAAGATATTTTTGCATTTGTTGATCCACTTTTGTAGTTACTTTTGACTGTGTGTCTTTGTCAACCCTTGACTTTTAAAATAACTTTAATGTGGGGATTGCAGTTCGACTTAAATTGTGAATAATGATGTTATTTGAATATAATTGTTTTCGCTTCTTCATTTTATCTCCATCATTACAAGCGAGTTTCAATTGAATAACTCGTTCAACATCTATGAGGTTGGGAAATTAAAAAAATCTCATCTTTTCCAAACTACGCGAGCTATAATAAAATCTGTTAGGGCAGTCTTCAACAGGGCACTTGAGCCATTTCCAGTAGTTGTACCTTCCATGATGACATGCAATTATTAATATCAAATGGGTAAGTATTAATTCTACTTGGACAAATTTAGTCAATTCTCTTCGAAATAAACGTTCTTTCTTGTGAAAAATCACCAAAAAATAGTAAGACTTTCGGAAAATTCTAGCATCATTGGCCCATTTTCGCGCCATTTGCGGAATGATCTCTCTTGTCTATGACCCCTACTCTTTGGTCAAACCACGGAATTGAATGACCGACAGACGATAAGTCAGACAAACTTACATTTTCTGACACAGATGGAGCAACTAAGTTTTTCTATATTGACAATCTTCTAGTCAACTTACTTAACGAATTAAATTGACAAACAACGAATATTTAAACAAATATACACATCTACATATCGATAATCTACACATATGTACAATATAGACAGAGTTCACCGTTACCATGAAACAAAAGTGGTAGTACCGACTTGTTGAACGCTCGTACCCTACCATACCCATTTCCACAAAACCGGCTCCTCCAGCGTGAACTATGACCAGCGCAGCGACCGTCAGTCAACTTCGAACAGCTGATTGCTGTCTCTATTTTGATAACCTGTATACGACAATAGATGTTTGTTTACATCACTGCTAACCAAACATCAAGTACCCAAGAAGACTGTTTTAAATTGCACAACAAGCTATGTCTGCTCCAGTGTAGAGAATATTACAAGGTGAGTACTTACTACTTAGGTCAAAAATACGAAAGATATTTAGCGCAGAGCTGTGTGTTTGAAATAAATGAAGGGCTTCTATTTGAGACACTGTCAAACCTCAAGCTTCATTCGTTTTTAAGGGCCCAACGATTGTGAAGTTGATCTACAAGGCGCATGGAATATTATGTTTTACTGGGAAGCAAACCATCATTGGCATAAAAGGTATAGTAGCATATTTTTCCTAAAATGTACCATATCTACTAACAAACTTCTTTTGTTTCAGAAATAGTGACAGAAGAGTCGAGAGCTCAAAAAATGACATTGCAAATGAACGAAAAGACATGTAGGTGACGCCACCCCCACGAAAGAGAAAAACTAACATCTGATTTGATTTCATCACTGAAAATTACTCCCAGATACCAAACTTAACTCAAATATCAAAATTATTTTGGAATTTATACGCGAAATATAAACATGATAATTCAAATTCCACACTCTGTATCTCAGAAACGAATGACTTGCGGACATGTGTTTATACGAACTTTTCGTGCTATTTTGACACCAGCAACATGCTTCTGAATTTTCTAAAGGTACTTAAGAAACACCCTGTATAACTCTGAGATGCGCTCTACTGAGTTCTAGCAGTTTGTCAGAGCCTTGTTTTTTTTGTACAAGCAATAAATGCTTTGGAATGGGCTAGGCCCGGTAGACTACGCCAGTACTCAAGTCTTTTATTGCCTGTTATTTTTATGACTTTCTTGGCAGTGCTATATGCTAAACCGATTACCGGTTCTGGTCCAGTGAACGTCGTTTCGGCCCCCCTTTTTGTTAGGGCGTCTGCTATTTTGTTTCCTTCTAGGCTAGTGTGACCTGGTATCCAGAATAGGGTAACGTTGTTGCGTTGCGCTAGTCGTTTTAATGACCAAATTGCTTTGCAGTTCTAAGATAGAAACGCAATACAGAATCCATATATTACTCTTCATAGTAAAATAGAAAAGACACTGATTCAAAAACACGCAATGGGTTCTGCCAGTGGGCGAGCACTTTCTCGTCAATCAGGATATTTTGAAATTAACTCAGAACAATCTCAATCAAGTCATAATGTTAAACTTTCAAAAATGAATATTCCGACATTTTATGGGGAGGAATTACGGGAAGTTGCACCCATTTATCGATTCATTCACGGCTTCTGTTGATGATGATAACTTGTTGGCAAAATCAAAATAATCCGTATTTTGGGAATTTATTTCTGAAAGGTAAAGCTTTTTCTCTCATTTCTGAACTGAATATTTCTGATGACCTATAGTGAGGCTCTAGATCTGTAGATAGCTTAGTATGATAAAAAAATTACAGCAAAAAATTATCAGATAAATGGTTTACTGGAAGCCAATTTGGCCAAAGGTTCAAATTGGCTTCATGATTTAAATAAATTGATAAATAAATAAATTTATTCAGACACATTACAATTTACAATCCGACATTTCAATACAATGATATACAAATACAGCATACAATAAACACGAACAACGACGGACTATTGAAAAAATGTAAAATTTTAATAAATAGATTGGGATGAATATAAATGCAATAGGGTGAATAAATATACTCGGTAAGTGGATACTTGTTCCGAGAAAATATAATATATATATATATATATATATATATATATATATATATATATATATATATATATATATATATATATAATATATATAAGATATGTTACAAAATGATGTTAAAATATAAAATACGTAGAGTAACATTTTCAATGTTAAATATTGGTAATTAATAGTAGACAATAGATTAATAATGATCATACATTTATTTAGGTTTAAATATACTATAGTTCCATCATTAAAGCATAGCTTGTATGTGACGAAAAAAAAACAAAGTTCAATGATAAATAAGATATTGTGGTGCCGAAAGTGGCAACCTATGATGTTATAGTTATGAAATGAAATAAATTGGTTTTGAGTAATAATAATATGTAATGCGTGTAGTTATGAATATAGCAAGTTGTGCAGATCAGAACGCGGTTTGGATGATATGTACATTTGTAGTTGTTTTCTAAATGAATTTGGGTTTGTTTCATTTTTCAGTTCTGAAGGCAGAGCATTATATAGCTTTAAGCTGACATATTCGTGACTCTTTTGTCCGATAACCTTGTTCATAATAGGTACTCTGATGGTATGTTCCCTATTTCTGGTGTAATAATCATGGTCCATTTTTTGTAGTTTGTGCCTTGTTTTATGTTTTCTAATTAAGCTGGTATGAACATATAGTTGTACTGGATCGAACACTCCTGTTTCTTTGAAAAGGGCGTCAGAGGAGTAGGTTTGTTTTTTCTTGAAATTAACCTTAATCAAGAGTTTTTGTATTATAGTCAATTTATTCATAATTGTCCTACCTGCAGATCTCCATGCTGCAATTCCGTAGGAAATATGCGACTGAATTAGAGCAGCGTACAATATTTTCAACGATTTTTCGTCTAATATTATGTCCCTTAATAATTTGAAGCGATATATCAGGAATCTTAACTTCTTTATAACATAGTTTATATGATCACTCCATTTGAGGTTGTTGTCTATGATTATTCCTAGGTACTTCATATATGTCACAGGTGTAATGGTGAACGACTCAGATATATTCAGGTTTTGAAAAGAAGGAGAATTACGTACGGTAATGAATATTGGCAAGTAATATGTTTTGCTCGTGTTCACTGTTAGAATTCTGTGGGAAATCCATTCCTTTATGTTAAGAAGGTCTTTTTCCACTTTGATTTTCAGGGTGGCCCATGAGGAATCCTCGTTAAAAATGGCTGTGTCATCATCATACGTGAAAATTTACCCCGTAGTAGGAATGTGAAACAAATCACTTAAATAACTGTAAAATAATATGGGTCCCAGAATTGTGCCTTGAGGGACTCCGTATTCAATTGTTTCAAAATCACTTATACAGTTATCTATTTTTACACACTGCTGTCTATTCCAAAGATAACTACTGAACAATTCTAATGTAGTTCCTCGAATTCCTAAATCTTCTAGAGACTTCAAAAGGAGTGGGTGACTTACCGTGTCGAAGTCCTTCGATATGTCTATGAACACACAAAGTGCTGATTTATCATTGTCCAGAGAGGAATACATTTTCGAAGTGAGATCTAAGATCGCATCTTGCGTTGAAATTCCATTACGAAAACCGTATTGTCTGTTTGAGAGAACATTATTTTTTTCCAAATACGCCTCTAATCTTGATTTCATAATTTTTTCGACGGTTTTTGCTAATGACGTGAATAGAGATATTGGCCTATAATTTACTAATATCTTCTTGTTTCCACCCTTGTATACTGGTAGGACAACTGCCGTTTTCATTTCAGAAGGGAATATGCCCTCGCGTAGGTACCTGTTTATTAGATATGATAACGGTTCTATAATATGAGGAAAAACTTGTTTGGGTAACTCTGCTTTCACACCATCTATCCTTACTGATTTTTTGTTTTTCAAAGATTGTATAACAGTTTTTACTTCATTTTGATCAGTTGGGAAGAGGAACATTGAACCCGCTGTCTTCAGCTTTTGTTTTGGCTTTTCTTATGATGGATTCCGTAATATTTTATTTGCTAGAACTTTGACCATATGTACATGGTGTTTATTAAAAGCCTCAGCAATTTTGAGCCTATCATCTGTTTGTTGCCCACATTTTATTTGTGTTACTTTTGTCCCGACTTTTTTCCAACAGATATCACTCACAGTTTCCCACAGTTTTGTATTATCTGATGAGCTTGCGTGATTTGAGACCGATAGTAATTTTTGCGTTTTTTATCAAATTGTTAAGTTTGTTCCTGTACTGCTTATATTTTTTTTTCAAAGTATCATTATTGGGGTTCTTGAGTGTCTCTTCAAACATTTCATCTCGAGTATTCATCGACTGTATTATTATTATAAGTGCTTGAGATGTTCAAAAAGGTGCTAGTTGCGCGTCCTGTGTCAGGTATTTCAGTAATTTCTTCCCAATGAACGAGCTGAAGTTGCGATTTCAGTCTGCGATAATCAATCTTTTAATTTTATTATTAATTTTTTCAGTAGCCTTTGTATTTCCTTCATATATATTATTTGTACAAATTTGCTATAGTGATCTGTTAGTTTAGTCTTTATTATAAGTAATAGTAGGTCAGTATCAGTTTTGGTTCTGATGAAGATATGATCTATACACTATTTTGTTGTTTCGGTTACCCTGGTATAATTATTTATTAGTGAAATAAATTCCGATTCACTCAAGACGTTCAAATATTCTAATACTGAGATGTCGAAGGATTCATCTAAGATGTCGATGTTTCTGTCACCTAGAAAAACAAAATATTCGGATTTTTTATCGCAATTAGTGAGGAAGGTTTTCAAAGAGTTTATAAATTCCAACGAACTGTAGGGTTGGTTTTTGTACATAGCGATTATGTCGATTTTTTTGCCGTGGAAATTGATTTTGCAGTAAATTAATTTATTTTCAATATTGAATTCGACTATTTCAAAGCAATAGTCAAGTTCTGTTTTTATAAACATAATTGTGCCATCGTTTTGATTGTACATACCCTCGTTGTATATTTTACTATAGCCGCTAATATTATATAGATCGACATCGACTATCTGCCTTGTTTCTGTGAAAACAATAACTTCTGGTTCATAGGATAATTGTTTGAGGTAGCATAAATATTGGTCAAAATTTTTATGTATACTTCTTTCGATGTTGTGTAATATTTTAAAATTAATTCAGTCACCGTTAATTTTTATAATCTCATTACATTCGTTGAAGTTCGATAGTGTTTCAGTTTTAATGTTACTAACTTGGAAGTTTTTCACATATTTTTCCATCTTCTGTAATTATGTTTTGAGATATACAAGCATTTAAGAAAAAAAAGTAAAATGTAGTTATCTCCTCACGTTCCGATTGAAACATAACATTAAATTCACAAATATTTTCAGGTTTCTCAGGTTTCCTCCTAGAGCTTTACTTTTATTTGGAGTTTCTGAAACTGTTAGATGGGGATGGGCACTTATTTTAGCGGTTTTCTTCTTATCTTCTTCTCGTGTTCCCTCATTCTGTACAGTACCCAAGCTCGTTTCGGTTGCAGGTGTATCTTCTTCACTTTCTTCTATTTCTTTTGGTGATGGTGTTGGGGGTTCACTTGTTGTTTTTCTTTCGGGGGGTGGGGAGGAAAATATGTCTTCCTGGCTTTGTTTCTTCGCGTTTTCGATTTCTGCAGCAGAATAAGCTTCTCCATCCACTATTAGCTTATTTATCCTTGTTGTGGCAGTTGTGTTGTTTGATTTGGCCTCTTTCAATCCTCTCACTAAAGTGTTTCTGTATTTCAATTCTTCTTTCGTTAGGTCTTCGGTAATGACAACTTTAGTTCCTCTCAGTTTCGATCTCTGTTTGAAAACTTCTTGTCTTTCAATATGCGAGCAAAAAGACACAAGTACTGGTCTATTGTGTCCAATTTGTTTTCCTAGTCTGAAAATATTATTGATATCTGCTCTTGATATGTTTACCTGCAGTTTTTCTGTTGCAAGTTCAGAAATTATTCTCATCACCGCCTCTGAATTTCCGTTTTCTTTCTCTTCTATGCCATATAGAACTAGATTGTTCAATTTTATTTTCTTTTCGGTTTTGGAAATTTTTTCTTTCAGTGATGCGTTTTCTTCTTCGAGCAGGTTCACTTTATCTTTAATTACTTCTACTTCTTTCTGTACCACCGAAGAACAATTTCTTGTTGTTTCTTCTAGTATCTCAATTCTTCTACCAAGATTTTCGTTCACATTTCTCAAGAGTAAGTATACATCTTCTATTGACACTTCATCTTTGCTTTCCATAGCAACTCCACAACGTCCTCACCTCGTATTTACAGTCTGTTTTGTGTTTGGATAAAAAAAACGTTATTTATGCTTTTCGTGGGTTGAGAGATATGCCTGTGATTTATTTATGTTTATGTATTTTGGTTGATAATGTAACTGTTTGGGAAAGTTTTCAGGGATTATATGATTTTCGGATGGCCCATCAGTTTACGAGCATTTTGATATAATTCTTGACTTACTTCTTAGGTTTTTTCTTGCATTATTTCACTTAATTGCCGGGAGCTCACACCACACCACACACAGCATGCTAGATTCGATAGATATTATTTCACCTCAAAAATTAAACAACACGTTAACGCATTAAAGGCAATAGAAGAATTCATGGATACAGGGGATTTATTCTCGATGAATATTGCATCCAGTAAAACCAATAGAAATTTAAGAAAGTATTTTGAACTTGAAGGGATGAGGAGAATTTTCCAAGTCTGAAAGAATTATTAAATTTTGAATAAAAGGATAACCTCATGGAAATCGTCAGTTGAAGGTAACGAAATCTCCTTCAGATGAAAATTAGGTATTCGTTATAAAATATCTGTTAAACGTCGCATCACTTACCATTTCAACGTTTTTCTTGTAAAACTTATTTTAAGTAAGTACTCAAAAACAAAAAATTAAAATGGGGATTTAAAATTTAAAGGGTTTTGTTTCTATTTCACCACTTGGCAACAACGCTGCAGATTTCTTAGATAATAAAGGACAACAAATACAGCACGTTGATAAGGGCCGGACAACTAGAAGTTAACTGGTAGAATGACGTCACATGTTACAGTTAACTTCAAAAGATAGGAGATGACTTTATTGGGAGGAACGGGTATCAGTTAAAGTTAACTTTGTAGAAAATGGTGGTTTTCGACAACTCTTCTATCAATAATTTAGCATAAAACTCAATTTGATTGTTTTTTTTTCGCAATAGTGGTAGCAAACAATATCCTCGTTATTTTCGAGAAATTTTTAAGCGACGATGAAGGAGATGCTGTGATTATTATTGAAGGCCCTCTGCTTCGAAGGATATTTAGAAATCTGTTAAACCATTTTATATTGTGGAATGAAAAACGAAGTAGAATTTGAAAACAAATGAAAAAGGATTTCGATCAAGATAGTCTGTATGTTTGTTAAAGGGGCACATAAAGAGGCAAATTTGCAAAGACCCAATAAAAAGTCAACATTTCTAGTTCTTATTACTTTGGATTTTCAATTTCAGAATAATCTTCTATCATCAGTAACACAAGTGTTAAATACACTCAGATTTCATGCAACATGTTCATTCTTGGTAGTTACCTGTTGGAGATTTTGGAGGATTCTCAAATCCATTGATAGCAGTTTCATTTTTATTAGAAAATTAGAAATGTCACATGAAAAATTGCGAAAAATTCTAGGTTACATATTTGCCCTTTTCTTCTTCTTTTTATTTCAGAAATGAGACTTTTATAAAACTGCCATTTTGAAGCTGAAGTTAACTTGACAGTTGATTAAAGTTAACTTCGAGAGATGTTTATAATACCGGCCCTAAGTGTACAGAGATGATTATATTTTAAATTCATGTCATTCTGTTTCGGTCATTCTGTGTTCTGTGGTACCTAACCTATCTACCTGTTTTACCTTTAAATATCAAGAATGCATTTACAATTGGCAGTTGAATTGTAGAGTTGGTGTTGAACTAAATTAGATTTTTCTCTAATTGTTTTATAAAGACAGGTTTGAATATTTCATTCAATATAACAATAAGATAATGTTCATATTTACTTGTTTGCATATATAGGGTGGGGCAACGAAAACGAA
The DNA here is from genome assembly GCA_944452925.2 of Chrysolina oricalcia. Lineage (NCBI taxonomy): Eukaryota > Metazoa > Arthropoda > Insecta > Coleoptera > Chrysomelidae > Chrysolina > Chrysolina oricalcia. The sequence goes on along the minus strand of OX101818.2, from coordinate 39,797,353 downwards.
ACAGATCGAATATCTTTAAAACGCTTGCGTTGTAACAAATGTGCAAAAACACATCGATTTTCAAAGCGAGGAGGACATCTTCCTATCATAACCTCAACTGTCATACTTCTTTCCTCAATCCTTGGTCGCTGTCATCTAAACAATTTGAATTGGGAAAGTAATCGGTGTGACACATCATTGAAAAGATAATTCCATAGGGAATTCAGCCATGTCAATTTTCGCATCCTTACTTTTGATTTTGACGCCCTCTTGCGAAAAAACCGTTCCGTATTCCAAATTGTGATACTTCATTTACAAGCTGAAGGAAAAACAAAATGGCTGCTCCAAAATGGCGGACAAGATTGGCAATTATGGTACGATTCCATTCCAAATTGATATGTGGTGGTTTTCAGGATAGGAACGTATGATTTGTTTGTCAATGCAAAGAAAAAAAATGGTGGCTCAAAGATGGCGTACGAAATTTGTGATTATGGTCCAATTCGAATCAAAATTAGAATGTGGGGATTTTCAGGGTCGGAAATTATGATTTTTTTGTCAAAGCAAAAAACCAAGATAGCAGAAGTTTGTAATTGTGATTGGATTCGTTTCAAAATTGCCCTGTGGGGGGTTTTCCCAAGTTTTCAGTATGACTAAAATGAATGAAATAAATTGATAAAATAAAACTTCTATACAAATGCGCTAAAAAGTAAATACTTTTTTTTTTTCAGATGTATGGCGCAGTTTATTCTGAGCGTAACAGAATCAGAATTTTATCACGCAAAAATACCTATTTTGTACTCGCGGCAAGCTGTTGAATCTGTTACACAAAGATTAATCTACGTAACACATCTGAAAAAATATTTTTTTTTCATCGCATTTTGTATAAAGGCTTTTTTATCACTTTCAGTCAATTCTTTTTAGTCATGCTGAAAATCTATACCAAAAACCCCTACAACCCAATTTTGAATCGAATCGGACCATAATAATTACAAATCTCATCCGCCATCCTGTAGCTGCCATTTTGTTGTTTTTCCTCCAACAAAGTTTCATAATGCATTATCATCGCAATTATGAACACCTACCGAAGTTTAAGTTGGACAACTAGAAGTGGGTCAAACGTTAGCTGCAACATTTGTCTCACACATACTAACACGGAAAGTTGAATAAAAGCTTCTGAATAAACTTAAAAATTGGGAAACCTTGCATAATTTCAAATTCAATTATTCCCAACTGCATTATTTCACAATAGATGCTCAAATGAACCATCATACATGAGTATAAGTTAGTCTCGAAACGCTGTCTGACGTTTTTGAGCAATTTATGCAAATTTTTTCAATTTGTTAGTTCATACAATGTTATTTTTTTCAACTCTTGTTATGTTTTCGTAAATTGTTCACATCAGCTTTCAAATTAAATATCATAAGTTGGAATACGGAACAGTTGTTTTTCACGAAAGTGGGCGCCAAAATGAAAAGTAAGGTAACGAACACTCACATGTCTGAACTCCTTATGGAATCACCTATTATTCAATGCTGTGTCACACTTAGTACGTTCCCTATTCAAATTGTATGAGTGACCAAGGGGTGGGGGGAGTGGTATGACATTTGAGGTTATGATAGGAAGATGTCCCCCTTGAATTCAAAATCGACGTGTTTTTGCATTTTTTCACAACACATGTGTTTTGAAGAATTCGTTTGCGGTGCCAGGTCGAATCGAACCATAATTACAAATTTCGCATGCTATCTTGTTTTTTGCATAGACAAAAAATCATAATTTCCAACCATGGAAATCCCCACTTACAAATTTTTATTCGAATCGGACCATAATAACAAATTTTGTCCGCCATATTGAAGCCGCCATCTTCGAACCACCATCTTTTTTACATCAACAATTAAATCTTAATTTTTGATCCTGAAAACCACCCTATATCAATTTTGAATCGAATTGGACCATAATTGCAAATCATGTCCGCTATTTTGGAGCCGCCATTTTGGTTTTTCCCTTAGAAAAATTCCATAATGCATGGTCACCGAATTCATGTCAAATCAGCTTGCAAATGAAGTATCATAATTTGGATGACAGAACAGTTGTTTTTTCCGCAAGAGGACCCCAAAATAAAAAGTTAGGTAGCAAATATTGACATAGCTGAATTACTTATGAAATTACTCTTTCAATGTTGTGTCACACTTACTTCACTCCCTATTCAAATTGTTTGTTTGTTAGAGACCAAGGGGTGGGGGGAGAGGTATGACAGTTGAAGTTATGATAGGAAGATGTCCGCTTTGGGATGCGCCTGTTATCCTATATGATTTAAAAAATAAATAAATAAATAGAAAAATTTCAGTCAACTCATTCGAAGTAGACAGAGGTAGACATTCATGCATACATACAGTGTGTCCCACTTTGAGCAGCCACACCCTCATATTTCATTGAGATTAAAATTATTTGAAAATTTTTTTCTTCAAATTATAGATCTCGAGAATACCTACCATTATGTTGATGCAACATTCCGATATCCTTTTTCCACGGCCAACTATGACCAATTGAAAAGAGAAAAAGTGGGGAAAACATATTAGAGATTTTTTCATCACAAAATCAACATCAAATTATATTTAAAAATTCTCACAAACCCCTAGATCCCAATGTATGGATCAATAGATTATACAGGGTGTCATTTATAGCTGACAATGTAATTATCTCTTTTTCATCAGTAATATTTGCTTAATTTAAAAAAAATCACTTTTTACAAAATTCAAAAAAATGTTTTATTAATACTGCGAAAAATAACCAAATTTTAGTAAATTTCCATGGCAAACTGTGACTACTAGAATAGTTAAAAATTGGGGGATTTTTTTATTGAAAAATTAACCCCAACTCCTGAATTAAAAATATCGTAGAATCCCAGAACTCAATGCTGAATCATTGAAATACACAGGGTGTTATATGTACCTGACAATATCACCAACTTCTATTCATCCATAATGCTCAGTTGATTTTGAAATGTCGTTTTTGTTACAAAGTGCCCAAAAATGTTTCATTATCACTGTAGAAAGAATCACTTATTCATGGCGAACTATGATCAACTGAAAATTGAAAAATTATGAAATATATATTATGGTTTTTTTATCACTGAACAAACATCATATTATGGATCAGAACACTCTGAAACCAGCAGATCTACCTATCTGACCTATTTTGAAAATTATTGCACTTATCAATTTATTCCTTTTCCGCAGCTGCAAATTCACATCAATTTATGATATTGATATTTGCAGATGACTCGGTGATTGAGATCTAAGAGTTTTAGAGTATTCTGAACTTATTTCAGATGTTAGGTGATTTACATATTTTCCACAATTTTTCACTTTTTGGATGATCATAGTTAGTCATGGAAAATTGGCATTTAGTTAACTTCGCAATATTGATTGAACTTTTTTGTGAATCTTGTGAAAAATTGAAAAATTAAGAAACTTTGAAAAATAAGCACATATTACTGATGAAAAAGAATGAATTATATTGCCAGCAACAAATGACACCCTGTATAATCAATTGATTCAATCATTGAGATCTGGATGAAAAAATCCCTAATATGTTTTCCCCACTTTCTCACTTTTCAATTGGTCATAGTTAGCCGTGGAAAACAGATATACGAATGTTTCATCAACACGAAAGTAGATTTCTATAATTTGAAGAAAAAAAAATCAAATTATTTTTTCTCAATGAAATATGGGGGTGTGGCTGCTCGAAGTGGGACACACAGTATATTTGAATTAGGGCATCTCTTGGTAACTTTCATTGGACATTTTAAAGGTTTCTTGCTTTTATCGAGAAAAATAGACCAGTTACAAAAATAAATGAACATTCACACACTATTTATTTTGATCCATTAAGTTCCATAAGTCCTGTTATAGTATTCCGGATTCACGTGTAGGCCAATCAATAGATATTTTTGCGTAAAGAAAAATACTAGTAGAGAACCGACTATACCATCACATGGAAGACAGTTCGTAGTTATATTCTGTTGTTTTCGACTCGCAGCTGTCACTTATAAATTTGTTATAAACATTTAAATAACAAAAAATGTGTTTTTAAAAATTGCTTATAAAATGAAAACTAATGAAGCGATTTGGTTGCTTCAATGGAAAGAATTGTAGATATTTGAAATACAGACAAAATGGGATGTTTTACGACCCTGTCAGATCATTACTAACGGAGGAAAACCAGAAAAGCCGGAAAATTTAACGGTTTTTCAAAAAATTCGAGACTCTTCAAGAAATAGGATTGGCTCTTCTCATGAAAGTATTGACTCATTTTTATTTGTGTGTGCACGAAACACGATCTGTCGGATCATTAGTTTTGGCACAATTGCAATTTGAATTTTTTTTTGCACTATCTTGCATTGTGCCTGGATGCTCTAGTGATAGTCCGATTTCAATTTCTGAAACACATTTTGGAAGTAAAAGTTCATTACCACAAAACGTATATTCTCATTTTGCGTTAAAAATCTGCTAAATGGGTGAAAAATGCTTGCAAACATGACTGAAAACGGCCGAGCTGGTGAAAGCGGTCGTGTGGTAAGAGTGAGCGGGAGATGAGGGGAAGCGTATTATAACGCAGCTCGTTCATTAGAAGTAATACCCTCATCTCCCGGACTCGGCAGCTAACGCGGGATCGGCCGTTTTCAGTCATGTTTGGATGCATTTTTCATCCATTTCGCACCATTGTAGCGCAAAATGAGACTATACATTTTGTAGTACTATACTTCTACTTTCATACTCTGTTTGAGAAATTGAAATCGGGCTATCACTAGAGCATCCAGGCACGTTGCAAGATAGTGCAAAACAAAATTTGAATTGCAATTTTGCCAATACTAACTATCCGACTGCACCTGTTTTGTGCACACATGAAGAACATGATTCAATACTTTCATGAGAAAGGCCAATCCTACTGCTTGAAAAATGGCGGAGTTATGAATTTTTTAAAAATCGCAAAATTTTCCGGTTTTTCCAGTTTTTCTCCGTTACTAATGATCCGACAGGGTTGTAAAACATTACTTTTTGTTCGTATTACAATTATCTACAATTGTTTCCATTGGAGAAACCAGATTGCTCTGTTAGTTTTTATTTATATGAGCAAAACAATAAAAAAACACGTTTTTTGTTACTTAAATGTTTATAACAAGTTAACAGTTGCGAGTCGAAAAGATAACACAATGTAACTACGGACTGTCTTCTATGTGATAGCATAGTCGGTTTCCTACTAGTATTTTTGTTAAAAACTCACTTTATGCTCTATTACGTGGTGTAGTGATGAATGGAAATCATTTGTAGGGCCACAAACTATTTTCTTTCATTTTAGGTTGAGAATATTGTCCTATTCATGGCAAATAAAAAGGAAAGTTGAAAAATCTCGAACTTGCTGTTAAATCAAATAAAATTTGCTACACATCGCCCACGAACCCCTATAGGTGTCTACAAAAAACTTCATGACTCATAAAACTTGCAACCGCCCCTGAAATGTGTCCTGGATGCATGTTTGAGGAGAATCAACCTACCATGAGGATAATACAAAGTTGCTATCAGAAATTTGTTTTTCAAATGTTTGAGTGAGATTAGTATCAAAATCTAATTGAAAATTAATTGAGGATTGCCGAAGATTCATTATTTATCTCTCTGATTAGTGACATAATAAAAATTATAGAAGGCTTATTTTCTTTCATGACTTGTATATTTTCTTATCTTTCCGTTCTGAACTTTCAGAGAGTGAATAATTTTTAATCTGGTGGATAGTTCAGAGGGCATTTCGTTTTAAATCAGGAGTTGATTTATACTTCATTGGTTACTAAAGTAACAAGTGAAGTGTAACAAGTGAAGTGAACATAATAAGGTATTACTGAAATTCCTCGTTCAGGGTTTGGGGAATATGGAAAGGATAAAATTGCAAACTCAAAGGCCGACATGTTTGACAAAAATGAATATATCACCAAATAATAATAACACTGAAAATAACTGTATTGCACTTTGATACATAAGTTGTCCAAAGTGATGTTTAAGCTGATGAAAAAGGACCAGGAAATAATCAATAGATATTAATGAATGGGACCGAAAAAAAAAATGCAGATATTCGTCCACTGAATTAGTTTCCAAACTAAGGCTTTATGATAAGCATTTTTTTTTTAATTTGATTTAAATCAATATTTCTTTTATTACAATAGGTAGTGATATATAATATTGAAGTTTGATATATATCTTATACCATATGAGTGTATGGTTGCAAAAAGCTCAGTATATTTTGTTGATCGGCAGTTTTGCCCTAGACTATTTCTGTGTGCTACACGTAAAATGATGGAATATCTCATGTTATGCGTATTCACAAAAATGTTGACAAAGATCCTGCTAAGAACTACAGATTAACCACTAAACTCGATATACAGGGTGTTTCTTGAGTACGTGCAGAAAATTCAGGAGCTTGTTGCTCACGTCAAAATAAGAAGAAAACTTCCTACAAACATATGACCGCAAGTTATTCGTTTCTGAGATACAGAGTGCCAAAGTTGAATTCTTATTTTTATTTTTTGTAAATAATTTCAAAATAATTTTGATATTTGGGTAAAGTTTGGTATCTGGGCATATTTATTATTTATTTTGTGTAAAAAATATATTCTTGTTAGAGGTCACTGCGAGTAACTGTTTTCGAATTATTGAGATTTGAAATAATCGATGCGAGTGATTTTGAATGACAAGATTTCTAAAATTAAAAAAAATTCAATTAGAAATTAGTTTTTTTTTACAATTAACATAAAATTGTATTTTGCCGTTGAAAAATCATCCCAGATACCGAGCTTTACTATATCACAATTTTTTAGAATTTATTCACAAAAAACAAATATAAGAATTAAACTTTGACACTCTGTATCTTAGAAACGAATAACTTGCGGACATGTGTTAAGAGGAACTTTTTTCTTATTTCGACGTCAGCAACATGCTCCTGAAGTTTCTACACGGACTTAAGAAACACCCTGTATATCAATCTTAGGTAGTTAGGATGACAAATCAACTTAGTCTATCAGAAGTTTATAAAAAAAAACAACCACATCACTTTGCTCTCGCTTCTTCTTTTGTGTAACCTTTTCATTCTTTATGGATCCAGTTCTACTTATGTGAACGTTCTATTGTGGAAACCAAATTGAAGAGGAAAATAATATCTTACTGTGAACATAAGGAAAGTGTATACAATTCAGTGAATTTACATTTCTGAAGTCTTCGTAGATTTCCTAATATAACCTATCATTCGGTTACTTTTAGTTATAATGTAGTCCATATGGTCATTGAATGATACTTTTGTTTTGCATAGGCATAGGTCTTTCATGACTGTGACTTGTTTCAAATTATTTTAATTTATATTAAAATAAAATGTATACTTCAATACGTTTTTGGAGAAGCAGATGAAGGAGCATTTTCGTGATTTGGGAAAAACTTGTATCTTATGCAGTAACTCGTCTATCAAGGTCTGATTGAATTGGTGGGCAGTCTGTTACATGCTGCACTCTAGAAAACATGTTCATGTCATCTGCATATAGGAGAAAGCTACAATATTGAGAGCAGGTGGATATGTCATTTACGTATTTGAAGAAGAGTATTGGCCTCAGATGGGAACTCTAGGGAAACTCCTAATGTTACAGAGTGGGAAGGCCATTTGTTACCATTTGTTGTTATTATTTGTGTCGACTTGAGTGAAGAAAGATGAGATGTGATCGATACGAGCAAATCTTCGTTTGAAGGCATTTTCAGAAGTTTCGATATGAGAGTATTATGATAGGTTTGTCGAATGATTTATTGGTGTAGATTGAGTCAACTTGTGTTTGGTAGTCTAGTGCTTTTAGAATTAATTCAGAATATGTAACCATATATAAATCTTCTAGGTAAAATCCAAGCTGTTCAGTGATAGTACTAGATTTTTTGTGGTTGCCTATATCGAATTTGATTAATAACAAATAGTTTTTACAGTCGGATTCAATTATTTGTTTTGATGTTCTTCTGCATTTCCATTTTTTATGTTTTTCGTTTTTGATTCTTCATAATATTTGTTTTGTTGTGTGAAAAATAATCTAGAAATATAGTATCAACCGTTTTTTCGTTTCTGTATTTTCATGCACAATGCTGTAAAGAAACATTATCAATCGTTTCAACGTTAGCGCTACCGTCGAGACTGACCAGTCGAGCTCAGTCCTCACATCCATTTTTTGTCAGTTCGGAGACATGCCGCACATATTTTTTCCAGGGCCCCTTCTTTCAAAGAATAACAAAGTTGTGGAAGTCACTGCTCAGGGAGGTGTCCCCTGAGGCAAACAGCTTGCAGAAATTGAAGAAAACCCATTCCTTCCTACTTTCCCTCGGCTCTCATGATGTTCTCTGAACATATCACATTATTTTTATTTTCGTGGTAACCAAAAATAGTGAAGTAATATTTCGATGCTATATGATTATTATCCATGTTCTTCATTGAAGGTATGCATGCTCAATATTAATGAGGTTCATAACAAGCTTCCACTTCTTATTGACTTCATTGTTTGGCATAAGGTTGACCTTATGTTCCTTATGGAAACCAAATTACAGCAGGCTAATCGACTGCACTTGAGGGGATTTACTACGATAAGAGCAGATCGCCCTAACATAGTGAGAGGATGAGAAGTTGCTATACTTGTCAGGAAGGGGATAGTGCATATAGCAATTCCAGTCCGCCAGAGTGGTATCGAGCATATCGGTGTCAAGCTGGAGGATAGAACCTGTGTGTTTGCTATCTATAATTTCCCGCATCGGAGATTCTCAAAGCTCGATTAAGATAATCTAGATTACCTGAATGCGAAGAAGGAGTATCCTCTGAACAGCGATGTGGTAGTGATGTACTCAGATGAGCCTACTCACTACCCATGGAATGGAAACACTCCCCCCACAATTGACTCAGTGTCTAGAAAAAATATTGGAGATCTGGGAGAAATCAAAGTCATACACCAACCTACCTCGGATCACGACCAGGTTAAGTTCAAATTAAAGGACGGGGAAAACGCCATAACGGCAGAGTTTCTGTTTGATTACAGTAACACTGACTGGGCCAAGTTCTGAAGGCGCTTGAATAGTCTGACGAAGATGAAAAGTCAACAGTCGTAAAGACTTTGAGATCGAAACCCAGACTCTGATAGCAATCATTCAGGCTGCAAGAGATGCAACCACAAAGAAAATTGAGGTGAGGAAAGTACGGAATAGCCTACCACCCTTTATTAAGGGACTGATCGTGGAAGATGGCAAAGAACGGGAAACCTGGTCCTTAGAAAGAATATTCTTTTTGTGGGCAGGGTAAACTGTTTGGAGAATACTTCAATAGCGTGCATCGGAAGGCGCCAGACGTCAGCGAGGAGCAGGTGCTCAAAGCGCGTAGAACACATACGAGAGACACCTGCTATCCCGTTGGGCCCAAATCTGTTTGCCAAAGTAACCACTAGCAGTGAGGAGCTGTTGGAGGTCGTGAAACGACTTCTTACACGGAAGGCGTCTGGGCAAGATGGAATTGACGTAATTCCGCTCAAAAACCTTCCACGTAAGTCTCTGGTCCAGTTGCCACATATTATCAACGCCATTCTTAAGTAGCAGTATTATCCAGATGTCGTAAGCGAGCTGTGATAATACCAATATTGAAACCCGGCAAGGATAAGCAACAACTTACGAGCTACCGATCTTGCTGCTCAGCGTGATTTACGAAGTAGTAGACAAAATGATTCTCAAAGGGCTGCTGAGTCTCGAGGGGAAGCTGAAACTCATCCTGGATTACGCCGAGATCATAACTCGACCTCACAGGAGGTACGGATTGAATACGAGGTAAGGAGGCCTCCAACCAAGATCTCAGCGCAGTCATGATTCTGTTGGATATGGAAAAGGCCTCCGATACCGTATGGATCAAAGGTCTGGTCAAAAAGATGCTACGGGCAGACATGCCTTTGCAGTGAGATTGATCGACTCGTACCTCACTGGTCGGTTGTTTGCGGTAAGGGTAAATAGTATTCTTTCTAGAGGATACCTGGTCGAAGCAGGTGTTCCGCAGGGCTTGAGCATCTCTCCACACATATACCCTCTTTATATTCACGATTTTCCACGATCCGAGAGAGTGAATGCAGCGGTATACGAGGATTACTATACACGTATCCATTCTCCAGTGTGGTCGCTGTTCAGAAAATTCAAATTCATTTGGATTGGGAATTCGTGCCGTATATGGAGAAGAATGAGATCAAGGTCAACGTAGGGAGAACTGAGGTAGTCAACTTCACGAAGAGACTTCTCGAAGCTCCCTCTTCGTGGGATGAGGATCCGGGACCTACGTTATTTAGTCGAAATCGGCAAAATACCTGGGAGTACATTGGACAAGAATATGACATTTGGAGAACATATAACTCTGGCTATCCAGAGTGCGGGAGCTGCCGTCGGGCGTACCTACCCTCTAATAGCCAGAAATTTCAAACTAAGTGTGGATTACAAAATACTTATTTAAAGCAAGTAAATAGACCCACAATGTTATACGCTTATCCGGTGTTCTGCAGCCTGAAACCCTCGCCTCTCGCAAGACTGGACAGGATTTGGAATGAAGTACTTCGTATACTTACAAACAGTAACAAATACACACGCCTGTAAACCCTCCGGGAGATGTGCGACGTCGACTCTGTTCCGACATATATCAGAAAGTTGTCGTCAACTTCTATGAATATTTTCTAACCAAAAGATTTTTGACGAGTAATCTTACCCGCATTAGGGAGTATGACAACGCTGCTTGCAAACACGAGGGCCTTATCTGTCAAGCTCTTGACATTTGTTAGGAGCGTAATGAAGAACCGGTCCCGTGAAGGGCAGCCAAAATGTTAAATAAAACCAATTTCAAACCCCAGTTTTTTGCAGTGCGATGTTACCGGGATGCTCTACCCACTAACCTCTGCATCGATCAAGCACATTTATTCTCTGTTTTGATTAGACTCTTATATCGTGCATAAGCTCTGCAGGAGGCGTAAATAGTGCACAATATCCACCCGTTCCCTAAGTTACGGACCTGACCACTAATAACGTGTGGGGCCGTTTCAAGAGTTCCCCTCAAGGGGAGCCAGGAATCGACTTGGCGTCGAAACCGAGTAATGGCTGGCGACTGCCATCGCTCGGTATGCAACTGGCTGTCCTCATTCTTTCCTCTTCCCATAAATAAAAAAAAAGAAAATAACGTGACTAGACAAGAAATGTTTAGCCATGTTAAGAAAAGTATAAACTTTTGAATCTTGAATCTTGTACTTCATTGAAATATTTTATTCGAAAAAATACTGAGGAATGAGTGCTAGAATGATGTATATCTACATTTTATCAACAGTTCCTTCAATTCAATTCCAGATGCAGCTTATAACGGGAACATCGACTATGATTTTGATCAGAAGTGAAATCTCAAACTTACTGAAGAATCAATTAGCCTTTAGCACTGCAACGAACACCAAAAGTGTCATTGAGAGAGAAAGAAGGTATGCAGCCCAATATTATACACCTATTCCAGTTGCATTAGTTCGAGGACAAGGTACGTTGATATTGATTTGACTTTTATGCACATCTTCAGAAAACTTACATACATTTCAATATTATTCTACTGCATCATATGTAGTTGGTTCCAGAGAGCACTTGCAAAGGTGTGAGCGACAATAATAAACACTACACAAGTATATGTTTGATATAATTTGATAATTGTTACCATATATATCAGCCTCTGAGAGCATCGTTATTCATTTATATTGAGGAAGTATTGTTGAATGCGCTCCAATATCGAGTAATGCCACATTTTTGTTTCTACCCAGAATTTTCTCCACTTTCCCTACTAATTGGAGAAGTGAGTCCTTCGTTCATTTGCTCTTAATATATATACAGGGTGGGGCACCGAAATCGAAACAGATCGAATATCTTCAAAACGAATGTATTGTGAAAAAATGCAAAAATACGTCGATTTTTAATACAAGGGGGCATCTTATCATAACCTCAACTGTCATACCTCTCCCCCCACTCCTTGGACACTATCACCCAAACAATTTGAATAGGGAAAGAAGTAAGTGTCATTAAAAAGGTAATTCCATAAGAAATTGAGCCATGTCAATTTGTGCCACCAAACTTTTTATTTAGGCCTCTTTAGGAAAAAGCAACTGTTTCGTATTCCAAATTATGATACTGCATTTGCAAGCTATTTAGACATAAATTCATTATGGAATTTTTCTAAGAAAAAAAATGGCGGCTCCAAAATGGCGGACATGATTTGCAATTATGGTCCGATTCGATTCAAAATTGATATGTGGTGGTTTTCAAGGTCAGAAATTATGATTTGTTCATCAATGCAAAAAAACAAGATGGTGGCTCCAAGATGCCGGACGAAATTTGTGATTGTGGTCCGATTCGAATCAAAATTGGTGTGTAGGGATCTTCAAAAAAACATGATGGTGGACTAAATTTGTAATTGTGACACTATCTGATTCAAAATTGGCATATGAGGGTTTTACAAGTTGTCAGTACAACTAAAATGAATTAATTGAATTGATAATAAAAAGCTTTTATACAAATGCGCTAAAAAGGAAAAAATATTTTTTTTTGATGTGTGACGTAGGTCATTCTACCTCGCAAAAATACCTATTTTGTACTCGCGGCAAGTTTTCGAATCTGTTTTAGCGCATTTGTATAAAAGCTTTTGGTGATTGTGTATGGTATCGGTTGAATGAAATTCTAGAGATTTATGTTTCCTATTATTGATGACAGAATGTATGAATATATATAGTTCCAATTTGTACAAAGAATTGATATCCAAAATATTGTTTGGAGCATATAAATTTAATGTAGATTCAAAGAATGGTAATTTAAAAAATTATTCAATACTTTTGTTTCGCAAAGATTTGAGTGGACGCAAGATAGTACCTACAATTGGCAGTTTCCCATACTGATTTAAATATTGTAATTTTGAATAGATTAAACTGAAATATATCATTTTTAGATATTTCAAATGAATGTAATTTCGAATTTTGAACAAGATTATAATTATAGGAGATATTTTTTTTTCGAAGATTTCCAATATGGCTTTTCCAAGAAATAGACCGTCAGATAGTGACAGATTTAGGTGCCCCATTTTCACATACAAGCCTCGAATAGGGTTGAGAAGTTCATCGATGTTGAGTAAAATGGAGGGAAATTTATAAGTGGCTCCTGGGGATAACATATGGAAAATTCGATTTTCCATATTTTAACGCGAGCCGTGTTCACCTAATCATTAATTATTATAACCTGGCTTCAGAAGATCAAAGGCTTGAGTGTTGAAGGTGGCTAAAGGGTTAAAATGAGGCTGTAATCTTGTAAAGAAAAATGGAGATTTTAACAGGTTTTCCCACGCAAGCCCATCGAAACTATGAAAACTTACATCGTCACTAGACCGAAAAACATAATGGCTTGAGTGGCGTGAATGGAAAAGTAGATTTTGTCGTCGGAAAATTTAATGGAAATTCTTTTTGATTTTTCCCTATGTTTGCCCCACGAGCCACTCGTAAATTTCCCTTCATTTTACTCAACATCGACTTACTTTTCAACCCTATTCGAGGCTTGTATGTGAAAATGGGGCATCTAAATCTGTCACTATCTGACGGTCTAAAAGGTTTTCATCAATATATAATCTCTAAAATTTTGATGTTTCTGATTATTTTATATTTTTTTCGTTGAAAACTAATGAATTTGCAATATGTCTGGATTGTGTTTTGGATAAAAACATAGAGGAAGATTTATCGATATTCAAAGTCATCTTATGATTGTCTAACCAAAGCGAAATTATTTTTAATTCAGCTTGAATATTTTCAATTATTTCAATGTAGTTTTTCCCAAAATAAATTAATGATGCGTAATCCGCAAATAATTTGAGCTCATCATGCAAACTAAGATTGGATATTGAATTGAAATATATAAGAAATAATGAAGGTCCAAGAATTGAACCTTGTGGTACACCACATGTTATATTCCCTATCAAACTTTTTTCATTCTCCATACAAACATATTGTTCTCTCCCAGCCAAATAATTTTGGAACCATTTATGTACATGACCTCTAATCCCTATATTGAATAATTTACATAATAAAATTTCGTGATCTACCGTATCAAATGCTTTTGATAGATAAAAAACTGATAACGAATCAGTTTTTGTTATGTTATTTTTCTATGCCCTCAGTATTTTGATACTTCTATACAGTTTGTTTATAAAATGAAGAAGGAATTTCAAACTGTGGAAAAATTGTTGTGATTAGTTGAATCTACCCCAAAGCAGTTCACAATAACACTGTTGTTAACACGATTCTTTGTTTGCTACCACTGAGCTACATGAAATTTTGTGTTATTTTCAGGTTGGACTTGAGTTACTATAAATCTGCTATCCGTGTATTCTGACATAACATATATTTTTTCGGTATTATTTACTTCCTCTGATGAAATATTCAATTTACTCATATTATTCCAAATTATCATCCCTTATAAATAATTTAATTACACGTTTATATAAGGTGGTTAGTGAGGACAGAATATTCATAAACTATTTCATTAATGCTAATGTTTCGGAAATCTTCAAGTCATTTTTCAAATCTAGGAAGGACACAATGTAATAGCTTATAAAAAGTATCGTGTGATTGAAGTTTACCTTCACATGAATTGTTTCGTGAAAATAATACATACAGTACACGTGGGTTTCATGGAATGTAGTCGAACAATATAAGAATATGCAAGTTCAGAATATGAATCAGGTCATTTGAAATAATAATTTAAAAATCCTGGTGGGTAGGTGACAGCTCTAACCTAGGAATATTTTTACCATGGCTCGTTCAACAAAGTTCTTAAATTCATGATGGCGTCATTATTCCATATCCGGATAGCACTTTAATAGTTTAATACGATAACAGTTACAGTAGCAAATAATATTTACAGATACACAAAACTTGCTTTAACTACTAATATTTATCCGATCACACAAGAGGAGCACTAATAAAATATAGATATCTACAAAAAACTGTTTATGTTTTCATAATATTGTCCCAATTTTTATACATCTGTCCTAAAATTATTATGGTCTCGATTCTTCTTCTGTTATACTGTTATATAACACAAATAGGTTCCAAAAACACTATTTCAACAATAATCTCACAAGGAAGCAATAACAGCATATAACAGACAGAAGTTCACTTTGTGGAAAATATAAAAATTGATATTCAACAGCATTGACAAACGACCAGATACAACAAACTCTACACAACCATTTGAAGACGCAAGTAATGATTTTTTTGATAGTTTGGATTTTGAAACTTGTTAATAATACAGGTTTAAGTTGCATGATTATGTCACCATCACCATCTTCATTCTTCGATTGTTATCGAATAGAATACGTATACAGGGCAATTCAAATTCGACCCCCACCATTGGGATCTCCTAAACTATAGGAGATACGTAGAAGCTTTAATTGGGGCAAAGTTGCGTATTCTGGTGCTTAACAAAATACTGTTTTGAAACTTGGAAAATTCCGAGTATTTCCGGAAATATCGGGAAAAACTGAAAATCGGAATTTACGTTTTCATTTTTTTCTATCGTTATTTGACAACATAGCTCAAAACCAAAAGTACATTTTCATCGATACTTTTTTTCAGCTACACGTTTTCATGTTCAGGTTTACTATCCGAAGTATCGTATTATGGCATTCATCATCAACTTTTTTTTCTGTTATGGGCGCCATATAGTTTTTTTATACAGAAAAATAGTGATTCTCATTTTGATTTCATTGATGTATAATTTGTTATGATTTGCACCTCTGAAACAACAGATATTAAAAAAAAACAACTTCATCTGAGATGGTCTTGACTCCATCGAAAAATTTTGTTTAATAAACACTAGTTGTCAGAACTCATTAAACATCATGTGTTTGCACAAATACTTCAGTCGAATTGTCCTCATTCTCAAATGAAAAAAAACGAGATATGTTGAAACTTTATTATAAATTTGATAGGAATAGTACGAAAACAACACAAATTTATTTTGAATTATATCCGGACAGACAACAGCCGGATAGAACATTATTCGGAATTTTGGGCAAACACTTGGCTGAGTATGGTGCGTTTCAAAAAACAAGAATGAAATCATGAGCTTTTAAAAAATGCACAAAAAGTATTACAACAAGTGTTCAAAATGATGGCCTTCCTCTTGAATACATAACCGAGCTCGTTGTCTCAAATTGAGAACAGCCCTAACAATATCCCTTCTTCTGATAGACCTGAATTGCGTGATGATATTGTCTCTAAGTTCATCAACTGTGTCACATTCTTGCTCTCCATAGATTCTGTTCTTTGAAGTGCCCCACAAGAAAGTATCCAAAACTGTAAGGTCAGGTGAACTTGCCGGCCACCTCACTGCTCCAGAATTTCCTAACCACCTATTAGGAAATCTTTGGTGTAAATATTCGCAAACTGCTCTTTTATTGTGTGGAGGAGCCCCGTCATACTGAAACCAGCAGCTGTTATAATTAACAAGGGGAAACATCTTATATTCTTCGAATTCGTTTCTTAAGAACCGAAGATAGGTTTTCCCGTTCAAAGAGATGAAATGAGGTCCAAGTGTTCGGTCGTCATAAATTCCAGCCCACACATTCAAATGAAACCGAACTTGTGGTCTGACTTCTCTGAAGTGTCGTGGATTATTTTCACTCCAAATGTGCTCATTATTTCTATTATAAACGCCACAGTTCAAAAAAGTACTTTCGTCGGTCCAAATAATGTTTTTCAAGGAGTTTGTAGGGTCTACCCTATTCGAGAGCCAGCTACAAAATTCCATCCTTCCATCCTTCCATCAGGATACCCTGGATGTAATTTTTGTGAAATATTTATCTTATAACATTTCAAACCACTTTTTTTAATTCCCTCCAAACGCTCGTCTGTGGCACATCCATTTCTGCCGAGACTTGATGTGTTGATTTGGAAGGATCTGCCTTTATCTAAAAAAGTACCAAAAATAATTATACTTCTTCGAATATGGAATGAACAATTATTTTACCTCGGCTAATAAGTTACGTCCAATATTTTGTTTCATTCTGCTTCCATATTTTATTCTTGGTTTTTGAAACGCACCGTACTCAGCCAAGTGTTTGTCCAAAATTCCGAATAATGTTCTATCCGGCTGTTGTCTTTCCGGATATAATTCAAAATAAATTTGTGCTGTTTTCGTACTACCTATTCCTATCAAATTTATAATAAAGTTTCAATACATCTCATTTTTCTTCATTTGAGAATGAGGACATTTCGACTGAAGTATTTGTGCAAACTTATGATGTTTAATGAGTTCTGACAACTAGTGTTTATTAAACAAAATTTTTCGATGGAGTCATGACCATCTCAGATGAAGTTGTTTTGTTTTAATATATGTGGTTCCCGAAGTGCAAATCATAACAAATTATACATTAATGAAATCAGAATGAGAATCACAATTTTTCTGTATATAAAAACAATATGGCGCCCATAACAGAAAAAAAAGTTTATGATGAATGCCAGAAGACGAAACGTCGGATAGTAAATCTGAACATGAAAACATGTAGCTGAAAAAAAGTATCAATGAAAATGTACTTTTGGTTTTGAGCTATGTTGTCAAATAACGATAGAAAAAAATAAAAACGAAAATTCCGATTTTCCCTGATATTTCCGGAAATACTCGAGATTTTCCAAGTTTCAAAAGATTATTTTGTTAAGCACCAGAATACGCAACTTTGCGCCAATTTAAACTTCGACGTATCTCCTGTAGTTTAGGAGATCCCAATGGTGGGGATCGAATTTGAATTGCTCTGTATACTCCAAGCAATGGAGCATAAAATTAGCGAGTTTTTAACAAAAATACCAGTGGAAAACCAACTATGCTATCACATAGGAGACAGTCTGTAGTTATATTCTGTTATGTTTTCGACTCGCAACTGTCATTTATTAGTTTGTTATAAGCATTAAAATAACAAAAAACGCCTTTTTTATCATTGTTTTGCTTATAAAATGAAAACTAATTAAGCAATCTGAGGAGAATTGTATATAATTGAAATGCAAACAAAATGAAGTGTTTCACAACCCTATCGGATCATTAGCTACGGAGAAAAACTGAAAAAAACGGAAAAATTTGCAATTTATTAAAAAATTCATAACTCTGCTATTTTTCAAGAAGTAGGATTGGCCTTTCTCATGAAAGTATTGAATAATTAGTTTATGTCAGCACAAAACAAGTGCTGTCGGATCGTTAGTTTTGGCACAATTCCAATTTAATTTTTTTTTGCACTATCTTGCAGTGACTTTATGCTATAATAGTGATAGCCCGATTTCAATTTCTCAATCATCATGAAAGAAGAATTATAGTACTACAAAAAGCATATTCTCATTTCACGTTACAATGGTGCGAAATGGGTGAAAAACGCATGCAAACATGACTGAAAACGGCTGAGCCCGCGTTAGCTGCAAAGTGGAAGGAGGGCACGGGAGAAGAGGGAAATTCGTCTAATGAACGGGTTTCGTGTTAATACGCTTTCCCTCATCTCCCGCTCTCTCCTTCCATTCGACCACTTCTACCAGCTCAGTTGTTTTCAGTCATGTTTGCAAGCATTTTTCACCCAATTCGCAGCATTTTAGCGCGAAATGAGAATTAGCTCTTTGTGTTACTCTACTTCTACTTTCAAAATCTGTATCAGGAATTGAAATCGGACTATTACTAGAGCATCCAGGCACGCTGCAAGGTAGTGCAAAAACAATTTAAATTGCAATTGAGCCAAAACTATTGATCCGTCAGATCCTGTTTTATGCAAGCATAAAATACACATAATTCAGTACTTTCAAGAAAAGGGCAAACTATATTTCTTGGAAAATGGTGGAGTTTTGGATTTTTCAAAAAATCGTTAAATTTTCCGGATTTTTTGGATTTCCTCCGTTAATAATGATTTGATCGGATCAAAAAACATTTCATTTTGTTTGTATTTCAATCATCTACAATTCTTTCTATTAGAGCAACCAGATCGCTTTATTACTTTTCATTTTATAAGCAAAATAATTTAAAAAAGACGTTTTTTGTTATTTAAATGTTTATAGAAAATTAGTAAATGTCAGTTGCGAGTCGAAAACATAACAGAATATAACTGCGGACTATTTTTCATGTGATGGCACAGTCGGTTTTCTATTAGTATTTTTGTTAGAAAAAAATGCTTTATTGATTAGCCTAATAGTAACACAATTTTGTCCATGAAACAAAAACTTATCAGCTACGAGATGTGACAACGCCAACTAAATATCACGACTACAGATTGTGGCCATTTTATCTTTAACACTCCCACCCAATTCCACAATGCTACAAAATTTAACTTATAATTAAATTTCAAAACACATGAAAGAAATTTAAATTCTACAATAAAATTCCTTATCCATTTCAATAACATTCATCTTATCTCTAAAATACGAGAACTCAGTTTTATTTAGTGCTTTTGTCTGCAATTTATTCTGCTGAAGGCACATAATGAAGATCAATCTAATTTTGCATAATACAATCTCGTACAAAGTTTCACAACTTTACGCCATCATTGGTACCATTTGGCCAAGTGCAA
Source organism: Chrysolina oricalcia (assembly GCA_944452925.2). Taxonomy (NCBI): domain Eukaryota; kingdom Metazoa; phylum Arthropoda; class Insecta; order Coleoptera; family Chrysomelidae; genus Chrysolina; species Chrysolina oricalcia. The sequence goes on along the minus strand of OX101818.2, from coordinate 39,777,694 downwards.
CCCTTGTAAGTCTATCATTTTTTCGCTGCTATTGTCTATCTTAACATGCTGTTGGTATAGGTACATGGCAGTGGCGATAAAATCGTCCCAAAACATATTTTTTAATGAAAATCGAATTTTTTATATGAAGGCCACGCGGCGACCGCTCAAATTTTTCATCATTTTCGTCAAAATTTTAATTTCTTCCACTGGTCTCAGAGGCATAAACGAGAAAATCGTCACCTGAAATCTGACTACCAGTACAATACCCTATAGGTGCATGCGTAATACAGCAGAATTGTATGTGCCGATTTACATACAATGTAGAAATATGATGATCTGCTGATGATGGATGATAGGTCACCATTGCGATTCGTAGGTCATTGAGTTATTTTCTATCAAAATATTATATCTTAATTGCGTTAGTTTGAATGCCATATACGTGATATCATTGTTTATTTATTCTATTTTTAGTCCACTTGTTCGTGAAAATAACATCAATCTATATATCCATTACTCTGAATTCTGATGTTTTTTTTTTATATTTTGCAACAAATATCCAAAAAACATCTATTTATTGAACGGTTATGGACTTTGATGTATTTCCTTATTTTCTTATTTCCTTCAACGAAAAGGAGTATCGTGAAAACCACGGATAAGTAGGTAGAAATAGGTGAATTTCTTGAAGTTTTGTGGTCTATATACAATTCCAAAGCTATTATAATATGCTGTACATTGGAAGAACGAATCCTGTAAATTACACCAAGCAATACAGCATATATTGACTGAATTTTTAACAAAAATACTAGTAGGAAACCGACTATGCCACCACATGAAAGACAGTCCGTAGTTATATTCTGTTATGTTTTGACTCGAAACTGTCATTTATCAATTTGTTATAAATATTTAATTAACAAAAAGCGTGCTTAAAAAATGAAAACCAATATAGCAGTTGCTTCAATAGAAAGAATTTAAGATAATCAAAATACGAACAATAAAGAATGTTTTACGAGCCAATCGTATCATTAGTAACGGAGGACAACCGGAAAAACCGGAAAATTTTACGATTTTTTCAGATATTCATAACTCCGCAATTTTTCAAAAAATAGGGTTAACCTTTCTCATGAGAATATTGAATCATGTGTACTTTATGTGAGCACAAAATAGGTTCTAACGGATCATAAGTTTTAGCTCAATTGCAATTTGAATTTTTTTTGCACTATTTTGTAGCGTGCCTGGAAGCTCTGGTGACAGCCCGATTCTAATTCCTCAAACAGATTATATACAAATCGTATTATCTCATTTTACGCTACAATGGTGCGAAATGGGTGAAAAATGCATGCAACACTCAAAGAAATTTACCAGGAAGTACAACAGGAATTTGGCGAATTCTACAGGAAATATATATATATAAGCGACAGCAGGAATATTTGTTAATTGTACGTGACAATTCCGGTCTATCAATTCCTCTAGAAATAACAAGTTTCATATTAGTTAATGCAACTTAAACTGCAGTTTGTCATTTTAACAAGAAAATAATAATTTGACGAAAACTGGAATATACTTTAATATTTACAGAATCGTTACATTGATTTAACTGGAATTTTCCAGTTATTTTAATGAACTACCTTACTTTTACCGCAGCTGTAATTTTGATTTAACAGGAATTTCCTGTTCATCAAACAAACTAGTTGGTTGTATTCGAAGCTTAGAACTTTAGTTTTCACAAGAATTTCCAGTAATTAACACTAAACTAAAACAGCAATTACAGCAATTATAAGAATTTTCCGTTGAATTAAAGAACTTTCGTTCATACATTACAGTACTAGTAGTTGTTCCTGTAGTTCCCTAGAATTTAACTAGAATTTCTTCCATTTACCATTTAATTAACTACGTAGTAGTACAAAATAATTAAATATAAAAATAGAAAACAAAAACAAAAATTAATAGGCGCTATGGGGCGACTTGATTGATTCCAGTGGCGCTTTTGCTTTTTCAGCTGCAGGAAAACCAGGAAAAACCTGCAGCACCACATCATCTGAAGATCTTGATCTGCCAATGTCCTCTCTCTCATAAAATAAAATGTAGGGTGTCTCCAGAGGCTCCAATAAACCCAAGATATCGTCAGAGCATTTAGAAACAAAACTATCGTCAAACTTAAACCAGTCCGTTCCATCTTGCGCCAATGCGTAATAATGGCCACATTCAACGCCGGAACCACAGTGAACAATGACTGCATGAAGATTATAATTGTGGTCTGCTAGATTGAGGTGTTCATCTATTTTCAATCTTCGTATAAGTTTGGTGCCTCCGCCAGAGGTTGAGTCATGTTTGAAGAGAATCAGTGTTATTATCAGTATTGAATGGTGCCTCAGTTATACTCGTTGTCTCATAATTATCAGTCAATTTGGCGCATATTGGGCAATACAAATGATCATCACCAGTTAAAAGTCCTATTTTCATATGATGAAACAGCAAGCTCCGCACGGACTGGCTATCAGACATATCAGGAAAGGCTAGTAGAAGCTCCAGAAAGTCACATACGTTTTTACTGTTTCTCAAACATGTACCACAACATAAACTAGTCGAGACTACTGATTTTGTCATTTTCCTGCTCACGAAGAGTATTCAATAAGAATGCCAAGAATTTGGAACAATCCTCTTGTTGTCCTAACGAGTATCTAGTAGACTTCAAAGACTCCAGGAAATCTATTGGTGGGAAAGATGATAAATTCTCACGAAACTGCAATTGCATAAACAGGGATTTGAGATTGGTGAATAAGTAGGAAACGTTCTCGTTCATTGTTAAAATCTCGTAATTTCCATTTGCAGTTGACAGTTTTTCCATGGAATTTTACTGGAAGTTTCCAGAAGTTCTACCGTGGAGCATTGTTGTAATTTAGGGTACTTCCTGTTAGTATTCAAGTGCTATTTAGTAATTTTTGTAACGCATTCTGACTAAAGAGAGACTTTGCAAATATGTGTCAGGAATCGGGGCAGAATTTTTCATTTATTTATTATAGAGTATCTTAACATTATTATAACGAATTAGAGAGGGATTCGATTCGTTGAATACCAGTATTGAGAGACTTCATAATAAATAATATAGGTTGGATGTAAAAAATATGAAATTCAGAATGTTCAAGTTTAAATTCGTTTATAAAAAAAAAAACAATAATACAATATACAAAATTTAAAAGGGTCCTAATATGTAATAATGTGTTTGATCCTTATTTATTCATATCTATTTTTATAATTATTAATTTGGCTAATATTTAGACCAAACAGTTGAGTAGGTATAATAAAATTTACATTTTTTATTTGATAAAGTCAATATAGTAGATACAGATATAAAAAATAATCACAATTATCGGCCCTGTTGGGAAAAATATAACAAATTTAAATAGGTATTCGTAATTCTATGCTACTAGGAAATTTCTCGACCATAGACCCTTTGTGGAAAATATTTTTTGAATCAACAATTACGGACCCACTTACATTTCTCGTATCCTGAGCAGAGTGACGCATTAGTTCTGTCTTTTCCATACTTGTGGATGGTTCCGTGCTCGGTGATGGTGATGATGTAGGAGCACTATGCCTTGGCGCCTTCAATTTTCCCAGATGGTCAGAAATTGTGCTTTGTGCCCTATTGAGGGAGTAAGCTCTTGAGCCATATCACCTTTGAGTAGTGTAACATCGTTTGCTACAACAAGTAATAGAAATAGGTTTCAATGGTCTATTTATGACAACTTTACTATCTCTTAAACAGTAAGAGATACTGGGTAGTAGTAGTTGTTTGGGGAGGCCGCGACCGCAGCCAGGCGCGGCCTCCCCAAAGAACCAAAGAGATACTGCGGCCTCCCCAAAGAGATACTGTGGGTAGGTTAAATGTGGTAAAATTACGTGTCTATATCGGCTAAATTAAATTGTTCTCTACAGTTTTCGAAATTTCTTTATTTTTTAATTTGTCTGCACTCTGCATACGCAAATCAATAATACATCAATTAGCCAATTTTCACTACACTGTAGTAATTTTTCCCTGAACCTGAAGTACTGATTTGGAAAACAATATTTTACTATTTACTACTATTATTTAATAAGTTCAAGAGCATGATAAGGTTTTAAAAAAAATAACACAAGAGTACTCTTCGCTTCTCTCCATTCAAATGTTAATCTTAATATGTTTGCTGCATCACTATAAATCAAATATTTATTGAGCAAGTTGTTTATTTTTAAAATGCTTATTATCATGTCGAACACTACATATACCTATATCTTTTCTTACATTTTCTTGAAATATGAATATTCACAAATTATAAAATATTATAATCGGAGATATAAATAAATAGTGATGAAGTTTCGACCATCATCAGAAAAATACTGATTTTTCTTCAAGACGACCTTACTCCAACAACCGTATGTAGTTTATCATTACTTTCTGAATATCACCGAACAGCAAAGAATTCAAAGAGTTCAAAACGCGTGTCTGAGATTTTCATACGGAATTAAAAAACGGGATCCAGTTTCTCACACGCTGAAAAAAGCAAAATGGTTGAAAATGTCTGATAGACGCACGCTTCATACCTCGGTGTTATATCACAAAATTATCACCACTAAAACACCACCCTACCTCTATAACAAAATTCAATACAGGACCGATGTACACCATGTCAACATTAGACGTAAGAGAATCCACATTGTTAGACATTCCACTAAACAGTTTAAAAGATCATTCACCTATAAAATAGCTGAATTATATAACGACTTTCCGCATTCCCTCCAAGCAAAATCTTTGGCCAATTTCAGATATTGTCTCAAACAAAGCTTCCTAAACAAACTATAGCATTCGAGCATCACCATTAAAAAAAAAAAACACATTTTTCCTGCTTGTCGAAAACTGGCTACGAACCAACTGATACTCTATGTTAATGAAATTATTCATACATACATATTATTCTTTTTATTTTTAAATTTTTTTAATTTTTTTTTTTTGTAAGGTGCAAGAGTAAGAATGAAGAGATCCAATCTTGTATCCCATTGGCAGACCTTTATTGTTACCATGACTTTGTATTTTTTTTGTTCTTCTGTCAATAAATACATATATTATTATTATTATTATATTCAATATAAACAAATAATGCCGCTTTTTAAATTCTAATTCTGAAACGGTGTAGACTGATTTTGATTAGAACTAAGGTATGTGTGGGTATGGGTCTCACAAAGTGGGAATCACATTATATCAGTCACAGGCCTGACATTCCTATTACTAAATTTCATTACCACATGTTTTGAAAATATTAGTATTTCAATGTGTATTCTATTCAATTTATTGTTTTGTATTCAAAACTATTACCATTTTTGATATCAAATATTGCCAAGTTTACATTAGTTTTGGCTTATGACCGCTACGGTTGGCAGCACTTACCTAATGCTTATGCGTTGATTACCGATTACTTCATTGAGCAATGTTTTAGTGAGAGACACTTTATAGCCAAACAATTTGAAATAATGAAATTTACTTACTTCTGAATGTTTCGGTGTAATTGGCCAAACTCCACCCTCTTAAATAGCCGGGCATCATCATCGTCGCTGGCTGCTACTTCCATCGGATCTTGGTTCACCAATTACTGTATATAGTCTTTTCTCCCCATCTTGGATTTGATCTAAGTCTAAGACAAAGGGGCCAAATAGTTAAAATTAGCAGCACTTTACGTCGACATAATTATTTTTCTAATCACAATTCACAATCAAAATCACTGCACTTGCACAGATAAAATGGCGCAACAACCAACACGAATGACTCAATATCGAGTTTCCGCGACGGCGCGTACTGCCCAGAGTAGCGAATTGAACTGTGGGATTTACAGGAATTCTGTTAAAATCAACGTTCTGAGATGTTAGAACAGTAGTGGGGATTGTGGAGATAACAGGAATATATTACATTCACTAAAATACTGTTAGCTGAACAAGATTTATTCCGGTTAAATAATCTGAATTTCTGTGTGAACTACAAAACACTTTCCAGTTGAATTTAATGTAATCATACTGTCAGTCGTACACATTTTGTTGGGTTATATTTACAAAATTATTATATTTCAGTAGATATTTCTGTAACATTCACGGTGTTTTATTCCAGTAGCACCTATGGTTCTGATCAACGTATGTTTTACAGTCGTGGCTTGTAAATATAACAAAACATTATTCTATATACACAGGAAATATTCCTTATAAATTAAAAGTACCTTATTACTGTTATACATGGTGTTTCATAATAAATGCGCAGGACTTCAGGATGTGATAGCTCGTCCAAAAATATGAAAAAAAGTTTTTATTAACTTACCCTCTAAAATACACCATTTTCGAGATACAGGGTGTTGAAATTAAAAAAAAACAATCGTTCATCGCACGGAAAACAGATTTCGTAGGCATTTTCTACTCATAATGAGCTATGTTTTGTGCGGATTTTTTATTTTTTCAAATTCATAATTGGTGAAAATTTTTAAGGGGTAGTGGGTGTTTTTTTCTCCAACTTCTACGCCACTGGAGAAAGTACAATTTTGAGTTTTCTATATGAACCGCCAATGTGTTCTACACAAAAAAGGTACTTTTGGTCATAAGCTCTTAAGTTGACCCTTTTCAAGAAAAATCAACTTTCATGTTGAAAAACATGGTAAATTTTTTTAAACAATTTTTTTCCTAATTATACAAAATTTATTTAAACGTTAAAACAAGTAACAAAACCAAACGTTTACTTCTCAATTGCAAAAAAAAAAAAAAACAATAACAATCATACTCAGTTGAATTGTTGGAAATGTCCGCCGTTAGCTTCAATGCACGCAGCAATTTTTCGAGGAAAAAACGTTATTTAAACAACATGAAAGTTGATTTTTCTTGAAAACGGCTTATGACCAAAAACAAAAAACATTGGCAGTTCATATAGGAGGCTCAAAACTGTACTTTTTCCAGTGGCGTAGAAGTTGGAGAAAAAAACACCAACTACCCCTTCAAAATCTTCACCAATTATGAATTTAAAAAAATAAAAAATCCGCACAAAACAAAGCTTATTATGAGTAGAAAATGCCTAAGAAATCTGTGTTCTGTGCGATAAACGGTTCCAGAGATATTCGCAAAAAACGATTTTTTTTTCAACACCCTGTATCTCGAAAGTGGTGCAATTTAGAGGGTAAGTTAATAGATACTTTTTTTCATATTTTTGGACAAGCTATCACATCCTGAAGTCCTACGCATTTATTATGTAACACCCTGTATATTCCGTTTTTCCTGTTCATTCGACTTAAACTCACTTTAACCGGAATCGGCATGTTAGATTTCAAGTACAGATTGTTTTCAGAACGTTTTATTTTTGTTATGATAACAATAGTTGCGTTTAACCAACAGGAATTCATTTAACCAGAAATTCCCGGAATTCGTTTTTTTCAGTGAAATATTACTGAAAACAGCCGAGCCCGCATCAGCTGCCGAGTGGTAGGAGAGTCTGGTAGATGAGGGGAATTATTCTAATGAACGAGTTACGTGATAATACGGTTCCCCCCCATCTCCCGCTCTCTCCTACCACTCGACCGCTTTCACCAGCTCGGCCGTTTTCATTCAAGTTTGCAAGCATTTGTCACCCATCTTGCAGAATTTTAGCCTAAAACGAGAATATACATTTTGTGGTACTGTACTTCTACTTTCACAATCTGTTTTCAGGAATTGAAATCGGAATATCACTAGAGCATCCATGCACGCTGCAAAATAGTGCAAAAAAATATTTAAATTGTAATTGCGCCAAAACTAATGATCTGTCAGAGCCTGTTTTGTGCACATGTAAAAGACACATGATTCAATATTCTCATGAGAAGGGACAACCCTATTTCTTGGAAAATGGTGGAGTTAGGAATTTTTTGAAAAAGAGTAAAATTATCCGGTTTTTTGGTTTTCATCCGTTACTAATGATCTGATCGGGTCATAAAACATTCCATTTTGTTCGTATTTCAATTATATACACCTCTTTCCATTGGAGCAACCAAATTGCTCTAGCTTTCATTTCATAAGCAAAACAATAGAGAAACACGTTTTTTGTTATTTGAATGTTTCTAACAAATTAATAAATGACAGTTGCGAGTCGAAAACATAACATAATATAACTACGGACTGTCTTCCATGTTATTGTTAGGAAAAAATGCTCTATTGATTGGCCTAAATGAGATGTTTTGTGAAATTTCCAAAATGGCGACAGAAGGATAAGAGAAATAACCTGGTCAAGTCCATCTCGATGAAATTTTTGACGGTGAAACGTCTAGTGATATTTCCGAAGAGCATAGGCCACAAAAATATCTATGAAAATTTCAGAAACAAATCACCAACTTTACTGCGATATTCCAGGAAAGCAAGCGAGTTTGTGAGCACGGCATCACCGATAAAGGAATTGTTAACTTTTGACTAGAATCTGAGTGCTTCAATTAGTGGACAGTACCAGTACAGGTCTGATGTTTCCCTAAGAGATAATGAGAAACTTAAAAAGAAAGGGCTTGAAAAGGAATTTTTGACTGTGGATTCCACGTGGTTGACTTCACTGATATGGATACTCCTGACATAATAACGTTCAATACTGTTCTATACGTAAAAAAAATATATTATTCTTGATGACGAAACTTCGAAACTTCATATTTTTCATTTCAAAGTGATGACGAATGATCTTCATTCTTGAATGACATAATAGATATCATTCTGCATTAGCTGTTGTTCACCTTTGTTGCCTATGCTCAAGAGTTTTCGAGGTGTATAGCTTATTCATCACTGAAACAAGTTTTATTTATTATCAATGTATAACAGATCAACTTATATTAGTACAAAACTGAGAGTTTATCAATGTCCAGGTTCCGTCTGAGGAAATTCGTTCAACATATAGGGTCTTTCAAGAATCGGATTATAAAAAGGGTGATCATTTTGAACATGCATTGTAAACCTTTTAAAGTGAAGTGTATTATACAGGGTGTTTCTTAAGTACGTGTAGAAACTTCAAGAGCATGTTGCTGACGTCGAAATAAGAAAAAAAATTCCCATAAACACATGTCCGCAAGTTATTCGTTTCTAAGATCCAGAGTGTCAAAGTTTAATTATTACATTTGTTTTTTTGTGAATAAATGCCAAAATATTTGTGATATTCGAGTAAAGTTTGGTATCTGGGATGATTTCTCAATGACAAAATCAAATTTTGTGTTAATTGTGAAAAAACTAATTTCTAACTGAATTTATTTTGAATTAAAAAAATCTTGTCATTCAAAATCATTTGCATCGATTATTTCAAATCTCAATAACTCGAAAACAGTTGCTCGCAGTGACCTCTATCAAGAATATATTTTTTACACAAACTAAATAATAAATATTCCCAGATACCAAACTTTACCCAAATATCAAAATTATTTTGAAATTATTCACAAAAAATAAAAATAAGAATTCAACTTTGACACTCTGTATCTCAGAAACGAATAACTTGTGGACATATGTTTATAGAAACTCTTCTTCTTATTTTGATGTCAGCAATACGCTCCTAAATTTTCTACACGTACTTAAGAAACACCCTGTATATACAGTGCGGCATTTTTTAGTTCCCCCTCTGTTGACTTTTGAACTGTTTGACGTACAAACATGAAAAAAAAAATGTTTGGAAGGTTTTACTGATACTACTGAAACAAAAAATATGCTGATTGCTCCACGGGGGGTGCGGGGGACACATCAACTCAAAATTTTGAAATAGCATATGGGGTCAAGTGTCACATCGTTGAAAAGATAATTCAATTTTCTTCACAACCATCTAAATACTTTTGAATTCAATTGAGAAATTTTTTCCCAATTTCGATTTTTATGCTATTCGAAATTTTCTAAGTGATGTGCCCCTAGCGCCATCTGTGGTGTATAGGCAATGTTTCATCTCAAAAAAGTAGTATCAGTAACACCCTTCAAAATATTTCTGGTTTCATTATTCTACAACAAACCGTTCAAATTAATCGAGGTATGACTAGTTTTCAGAGCCGCATTTATATTTGATGTTTCGAATTTGAAATTAAAAAAAAAAAAAGATGGTTGTGAAGAGAATTGAATTCTCTATTCAACGCTGTGAAAAATGTTGCGCCCCCTGTCGAGCAATCACCAAATTTTATGTTTCAAAAAGTAGTATCGGTGAGACCCTCCGAACGATTTTATTTTCATATTTGTACGTCAAACCGTTCAAAAGTTAACATGGGGACTAAAAAAAGCCGCACTGTATATATACAGGGTGGGGCACCGAAAACGAAATAGATCGAATATCTTCAAAACGCATGTGTTGTGGATAAAATATCTTCCTATCTTAACCTCAACTGTCATACCTCTCCCCCAACCCCTTGGGCACTATCACCCAAACAATTTGAATAGGGAAAGTAGCAAGTGTGTCACATCATTAAAAAGGTAATTTCATAAAAAATGTCAATATTTGCCACCTAACTTTTTATTTTGGCGCACTCTTGCGGGAAAAACAACTGTTCCGTATTCCAAATTATGATACTGCATTTGCATTTTACAAGCTATTTTGGCATAAATTCGGTGACAATGCATTATGGAAATTTTCTAAGAGAAAAAACAAAATGGCGGCTCCAAAATGGCAGACCTGATTTGCAATTATGGTCCGATTTGATTCAAAATTGATATGTGGTGGTTTTCAAGGTCGAAAATTATGATTTGTTTGTCAATGCAAAAAAACAAGATGGTGGCTCCAAGATGGCGGACGAAATTTGTAATTCTGGTCCGGTTCAAATCAAAATTAGTATGTGGGGATTTTCAGGGTAAAACATTATGATGTTTTTGTCAATGCAAAAAACTAAGACGGTGGACGAAATTTGTAATTGTTGTTCGATTCGATTCAAAATTGGCATATGGGGGTTTTACAAGTTTTCAGTATGACTAGGATGAATTAATTAAATGATAAAAAAAGCTTCTATACAAATTCGCTAAAAAAGAAAATCATATTTTTTCTCAGATATGTGACGTAGGTTATTCTATGCGTAACAAAATCAAAATTTCACCTCGCAAAAATACCTATTTTGTACTCGCGGCAAGCTTTCGAATCTGTTACGCACAGATCGTCACACATGTGAAAAATTTATTATTTCCATTTTAGCGCATTTGTATAAAAGTTTTTTTTTTTTATCAATTTGATTAATTTATTTGAGTCATACTGAAAATTTGCCAATTTTGAATCATACCACAATAACAAATTTCGTCCACTATCTTGGTTTTTTGCATCGACAAAAATATCATAATTTTTTACCATGAAAAACACCACATACTAATTTTGATTCGAATCGGATCAGAATTACAAATATCATCCGCCATGTTGGAGCCACCATCTTGTTTTTTTTGCATTGACGAACATATCATAATTTTTGACCATCAAAAACACCACATATCAATTTTGAATCGAATCGGACCATAATTGCAAATCTCGTCCGTTGGAGCCGCCATCTTGTTTTTTCTTTTAGAAAAATTCCATCATTCATTGTCACCAAATTTATGTCAAAATAGCTTGCAAGTACAGTATCATAATTTGGAATACGGAACAGTTGTTTTCCCGCAAGAGGGCGCCAAAATAAAAAATTATGTGACAAACATTGACATGGCTGAATTCCTTATGAAATTACATTTTTAATGATGTGTCACACTTACTACTTTCCCTATTCAAATCGTTTGGGTGATAGTGGGAGGGGGAGAGGTATGACTGTTGAGGTTATGATATGTAGATGTCCCCCTTGGATTAAAAATCGTCGTATTTTTGCATTTTATCCACAACACATGCGGTTTGAAGATATAGAGAATAGAATAGAATAGAATATATTTTCTTTCAAGAAATAAAATAATTCTTATAGAAATAAGTATGGCAAAAAAAAAGAAATTAACATTAGTTGCTTTTCGCTAAATTCATGTACTTTACACTACCTACGGAATTAACTCTACTCTTGATGTTTTGTTGCTTCATAGTATTTACTCTCTTAAGATAAATGACCTAAGTTTTAAAATGGAGGTGAAAAAATTACTAAAATCTCTTGCAAGTTGAGGTGATAAATTATCAAGAAGTTCAATCAGGGTTTCTTCATTCGGAATGCCCCTGAGTGGTGGAGGTTTGAATTGATGATAAATTGGACATTCCAATATTATATGTGTAATAGTTTCTTATTTTCGTAAGTTGCAAATATTGCAAGTTAAGTTGGGATCTAAACAATAGCGAATGCCTTTGTGAGTGAACTTAACAATGTACCTATTGCTCAATCTAATTTGTGCAATTATTCGAGTTATGTACAGTGATAGACGAAAATACAGATATTTTTCTGCCCCTACAGAGATCCCAAAATATAACGGTAATAATTCATTGATGCAAAAACAATAGCGCAATTTAAATCCTCACTACGTAGTTTCTCTTCATAACGGTCGAGCAGGAGGTTCCTATTTACTTTAAGAGATCCATAAGTTAAATTGTCCCATATATCAGTGCTATCAATCTTTTCAAACAGTTGTTTCAGTTGTCCTACCCAGTTATATCTGACATCGGCTTCCAAGAGACTGAGTTGTCGCTTGTAACAAATTTTTGGTAACCTGAAATCATCCGAAACTAAAATATTTGAAAGCCAGTTCAAGCAAGCCTTGAACAAATAAAAAGCAATTTTGACCGTTCCTGTTTCAAGACGAATGGTGTAACCTGGTGTACTAACTGCTACATTGAGGAGCCTCTTAAAGAACGAAACTTGAATGTGTTCAAGAACGTCTGAATATCTCAGTGACCAAACGGGTGAACAGTGAGATAAAGCGTTGAGTATAAGTGTTTCAAACAGCTCCATACGAGCAGGCCATGAATTAACTTTGGAGTTAGCAAGGATGGACATGACCGCTGCGATATTCTGCTTGCCCTTTGCAACAATTGTATCAGCCATTTTACGAAATAAGGAGCTTGTCGAGAATTTAACGCCCAAGTAAACACAGTTACTAACGACCGATATGGGCTGTCCACGTAAAACAAAACGACGGTTCTGTTTATAGTTTCCTCTGGAGAAACACACTATTTTGGTCTTTTGCGCGTTAATTTGTAATTCGGAGAGTGTACAGTATTTCTCTAAAATGGTCATATTGCGCACAAGATCGATTTCTGAGTCTGCCAATAAAACCAAGTCGTCAGCATAAAGGAGCATGATAACGTTGCTTTTTCCATCGACATTAAGGCCAGAGGCTCCATGCTGCCGAAAAAATTCCTCAATATCAGCCAAAAAAAGAGCAAAGAGCAAAGGACTCAATGGTTCACCTTGTAAAACACCTGTTGAAATATGTATACTTTCAGTGAATTCCGTACCACTGCGTATCTTAACAGTAGCCTTGTCATATAAATTCTTCAACAGTTTTATTATTTGGGCGCTCAGTCCCACAGAATACAGTTTACACCACAATAGAGACTGAACAAGTGAGTCAAATGCCCTTTTGAAATCAACAAATAATCCAAACACCTTTCGTCGTTTGAGTCTTAACTGCAATTGAATTGCAGAAGATAATGTGTATACGTTATCCAAGCACCCTCTGCCTTTTCGGAAACCTGATTGACACTCTGGTATTATTCTATATGTTTCTGCCCAGACAGCTATCCTCAAAAGCAGTATAGATGTGAACACTTTAGCAGGACAACTCATGAGCGCAATTCCACGGTAATTGTGAGGATCTTCCGTTGGTCCACTCTTGTGAAGCATGGTAAGAATGATATCAGGCCATTGGTCAGGTACTAGGCCCGATTCCAAGATTGTATTATACATACTGCATAAATAAAGTATCCAGTTGTGCGGTAGAGTTTTAAGACACTCATTGATAACTCCATCATTTCCTGGCGCTTTACGATTCTTGCAATTTAGAATCGCAGATTCAATCTCGGACACCGTAATAGCAGAGTCAAGAACTCCATGCTTGGCATCAAAAAACTCTAAATTAACAAATATTTTTTCATCATAAAGATGTGAAGATATTCGATCTGTTTCGTTTTCGGTGCCCCACCCTGTATATGGCTGTTATGTAAAATTTAAGGAAAATGTGCATCGCATCAAGCAGGAGAGCGATCTTCTCTGCATCAAATAGGTACTTTCCATATTTTATTCTAACATTACAGAAATTTTCCAACATAAAAACATTAAAACATGAACAAATCCAGTTCATTTTACATATGTCTGTCATTTCTTATCATTATTTTCCTACACTCAAGGGAACTTTTATTTTTAGTTGAGATGTAATAATTCAAATGATAGCTGTAGAAGCAACTTTTGTTCTTTCTTTTTACCCAAGGGCAATTTTATCTCTGCCTAAAATCATAATTATTTCTGATAATTTTTAATTGCATATTAATTTTATGTTTATATTGCTAAGTGACGGGCTCAACTTCTTGTAGGTGTTTGTATTTTGTAATTTGCAAGTTATAAATATTATAACCTAATCTAACCATATTTGGCACAATTGCATATAACTTTATATATATTGGGTTTTTTTTGCACATCAACGTGAACAATCATAATATTTTAACATTCATGTGCTTTTTGTTTTCCCATCACTATATTTTCACAAAAAAAGTAGGTATTTCGAATATTTTTCAGGGTGATGTTTGCTTGACTTATGTAAATTCCATTTAATTTAAGCAAATTCAGTTGGTGTTTGTAATAGCTTCTATTCTTCTTTCTTTTATTTTCTTTTCTTCTTCGGAACTCTTAGAGTACTCTTTATCATCACGTCCAAATGAAATTAAATATATCACATTTTAATGCAAGATCATTGGTAGCAAATTTTCTGGAATTCAAAAATGAGGTTGTCAGTACAGATTGCGATATTGTAGGGGTTTCAGAAACCTGGCTGCATTCTGGCATATCGAGTGATACTGTAAATCTGCCTGGGTATACATTCGTTCATCAAAATCGGCCGTCCAGAGGCGGAAGTGTTGGTTTATATATTCGAAACAGTTTGAAATATTATTTTCTCTTCAGTGAGTGCAATGATTATATGGAATATATTTGGGTTAAATTATATTTCAAAAAGTATACGATAGCCATCGGTAGTCTGTATAGGCCTCCAAATTCTAGTACCATTGAATTTATGGATCGCATTGAGGATTTATTCTCGAATGTGTACTCAAATTTCAACAATATCATTTGTGTTGGGGATTTCAACATAAATATGCTAGACATTACAACAAATGTAACCCAACAGTTCAGTTCTGTTTTAAACTCATTCAATTTTTCCCAAGTTATTAATGAACCTACAAGGATGACAAATTCATCCATCACTCTCATTGATTTAATTATCACAAATTTTAGTTCTGAAGAATATCGCTCTAAAGTAGAAAATAGCCAGGTATCCGATCATAGCCGTATATGTTGTGAATTCGATTTGAATATCGAAAACCAGTATGACAAGAAAACCATTTCTTATAGAGATCTAAAAAGCATAGACAAGGAACGTTTTCAGATGAAGCTTCAGGAATTACCCTGGTTTCTCATTTTTCAAACTGGTGACATTGACACTAAAGTGGATATATTTAATAATAATATTGTCGATCTAATTGATCATTTTGCTCCAAAAAAATCATTTACACCAAAAGGGAAAAAATATGCACCATGGATAACCGATACTATAAAAACAATGCAAAAAATTAGGGATAGAGCCCTACAGAAATTTCGTAAGAGTCAATCGACACATCATTGGTCATATTACAAAAAAATGAGAAATTATACAACAAATGCAATCAAAGCTGAAAAAAAAAGCATATTTGAATCATAAATTAAGCAACTGTACTGCTAAGGAGAAATGGAGTGAACTCAAAAAGTTAAATGTATAAATGTAACAAAAAGTAAAAATCACAGCATTCCAGATTCTCTGAACGATGTTGAGAAAGTAAATAAGTACTTCATTGAGTCCACGAAAAGTTCTTCTCCCTCAAATAATGTATTAATCAACTATTACAGTAATAATATTAAAAATGGAATTGGAAACGAGTTCAGTTTCACACAAGTATCTGAAGATACTGATCGTGATATAATACTAAAAATAAAATCACTCGCATATGGCAATGATGATATCAATATTTTGATCATTCAACTGTGTTGTCCGCTAATAATTCCTATTATCACTCATATAATAAATGAATGTATATCCAGAAATAATTTTCCTAGTAAATGGAAGTTTGCAAAAGTTATTCCATTACCTAAAATTAGTAGGCCAGTGGAATTTAGTGATCTGCGATCGATCAGTATTCTACCAACCTGTTCGAAAATTATCGAAAGAATAATAGAAACACAAATCAGAGACTTCCTAAACATCCATAATATTCTGCCCCCGAAGCAATCGGGATTCAGAAGTGGATACAGTTGTTCAACAGCTCTTTCTGATGTATTAGATGATATTCTAGAGGCAACTGATAAAAATCTGATAAGTGTTCTAGTTTTACTTGATTATTCGAAGGCTTTTGATTTAATAGATCACAATGTACTATTATCAATGCTTAATTTTTTTGGATTCAGTTATTCAGCATGTTCCCTAATGACCTCTTACTTGCGCAATAGAACACAATTGGTAGAAATAGAGGGGAAAAAATCCACACCTATGAAACTACTTTCCGTTGTTCCTCAAGGGAGTATTTTAGGTCCCCTTTTATTCACATTATATACAACACATTTTATTAATGTTTTGAACTACTGCGATTATCATTTCTATGCAGATGATACAGAGGTGTATTTCTCTTTCAAATTTTCAGATTTGAAATTTGCAATAGACTCTATCAACAATGACTTGACTTCCCTATATAAAGTATCAACTGATCATTCTTTGAAAATAAATCCAGTCAAATCTGTTGCTATGATATTCAGCAAAGATAATATCTCTGAGTTTCTGAATAATAAGATTGTTTTGAAAATCGGAGATGCAAATATACCGATAAAATCTTCGCATAAGAATTTGGGATTAACAATCGATACCTCTTTACGTTTCACAGACCATGTCACTAATAAACTAAGAAATGCTTACTCCTCTCTTAAACTAATTTACTCACAAAGACAGTTTCTATCAATGGATGTAAAATAGCTATTTATATAACAAGTTGCAAAATGAGCGTGTTTTTTGCATCAGACGTGAACATTGGAACACGAGCGTAGCGAGTGGTCCAACACGTCGTGTGCAAAAAACCCGCTATTTTGCAATGTGTTATATACATGGCTTTTTGTAATTTCGTTGGAATATTTATTCATATACAATCATGGATTACACTGAATACGGGCATCGGTCAATAACTATTTTAATATTGCTTAGTACTTTACATAGCACGAGTCTAGAATGATGGTTGCGATTCGGTTGCCGGGAAGTCGGTAGCGGAGACACTGCCGGATATATAGCCGTCAGTTGACAGTTGTCATGGATAGATACAAACATATTGAATTACCTGACGGACTGTCTGATTAAATTCAAACGAAAATCAGTGATTCTGATACAGAAAATAATGTGCTAAGTAATATTGAAGCTGCCGCGGAGGAGGCATTTACCTATATTGTTGATAATCGAATAAAGAATGAATCTACTGAGTTGACTGAATTTACTGAAATTATGAGCATCCCATTCATACATCCAAATGAACATCAAAACTGATTTCCATATTCACACTAGTGTGAATATGAACTCTCATATTCGCACTTGTGCAAATATGACCGTCATTTTGACATTCAAATTGTAAATAAAAAGTCGCCATATTGAAACGAAATTACAAAAAAAATGTTATGTGATTCCTTGGTACTCTCACACTTCAATCATTGTGATGTAGTATACAGCTCCTGTTTGAACAGTATAGATGTACGTCGAATACAAAGAGTACAATCATCCTGTGTTCGTCTCATTTATGGTATACGTAGATTCAATAAAATATCTATCTCGGAGAAACTTAAACAATTGAAATGGCTCAATATGTATAATAGGCGACGTCATCATATGGCTTGTATGTTCTACAACATCTTCAAATCGAAGACACCACCCTATCTTCACAAAAAACTGAAATACAGAACGGACGTACATAACCTGAACATCCGACGTCGTACAATACTTACGGTCCCAAAGCATACCAAAGAAATATATAGACGTTCCTTCTCCTACAATGTCGCAGTCTGTATAAACAATATTTTCAAACTAGATAGCACACTTTTGAGTCTGTCCTGTGAAGGATTTCATTTCAAATACAAACGCATCTATTGAATACCCAGTAAGTTCAACCTGATATTAGCTCATAATATAATATGCTATAGCTTTCAATTCTCCCGTCCTCCTGTCTTTTTCTTCTTCTTCTCTTTTCTGCTTTTCCTACACTTGTCTGTATCAGTCGTTAGACATTACGCTGTCAAAATTTAATAATTGTACCAAGTCTGGCTCTGGTGGAAGAACAGAAACAGTGCTCCACTGTTATCTGAACCAGTCTGCCATTTACTCGCCTTCGTAATTTTGCATAGAAATTATTTTGTTAGTGCTTACTATCGTAACATATTATCCTTTTATTTTATAATACTCTACTTATTGTAATTTTTGTGGTGGGTAATAAAATTATTATTATTATTATATTCATTCATGTCAATTTCATTCATTTTATATCAACCCTTTCATTACTGTTTTGTCATTTTTTCAGATGGAGGAACTATTTTTCGTTCACAGAACGAACGAGAGAGTTGGTTGTCCACGATTTTTTGTCTTTTATTTCCATTGATTTCAGTTTTAATTGTGCTCTTTTCTACTTCCATTTCAATAAGTACTTTTCATGAATATTTTGTATGTTGTATGTTTGGCAACATCGCAAGAGATATTCGAAAGTTATGGACTATTTTAAGGTTATTTCACACTATTTTTCATTAGTAATCGATTGTCAAGTACTCGACAATATAAGTACAACCATCATAGATTTATGGTTATCGCAGACACAATGACATTCATGAATTTGAAACGTTCTATTCACGACTATTTATCTAACAGAGTACAGTTTGACAAATCTCGCTCTGAATGTGAAATCGCCACGCCTATCGATGCGCGGTAGCAGAAGAGCTCAGTACAGTCCGAAACAAGTATGAGTTACTGTACGAGTCAGATCTATTGTATCTCTTGCATTGCGCAGTGCACTGTGAATTTTCATTACTGAATATACAATTATACTACCCTCTTCATCGCCCGAATACTTTCCCATTCTGAGTTCGCGCATCTCATACGTTTCTCGACATTCACAGCTAGATTTGTCAAGTTGAAGGCAAAATTTGATTCAACTAAGAGCAAGTTTGCTTCTTCAAATGAATATTAATAATATAATGATAAATTATCAGTTCAGTAAATTTCGTTTCGTAGTTTTGATAAATAACTGCATAAAATTATTTTGTAGGTACATAAATGTTCTCACATTTATTGGATGTAAATTGGGATACATTACATTGGACCTCTTGCATGTTTTTGCCCATTTCTCATGGTCACATCGACCATGAGAAATGATAATTTGAATATTATTCTTCTTCCGTTTTGATTCTTTTCAGACCGAATCAGTGCATGCGCAGACGTTTTATTATTGATGCATAGAATGTCGAATTTTCATAATGACGTTTTTCACAACATTTATTAGCTACTTTATTTCAAATGTGATAAGAATCCAGTCAAGATGGATATCCGTGCTGGCAAAAGGTCCGGTCAATCTGAATTTTTCATATGTTGTTAGGACCTGAACCAATATTGAAAAACCAGATTTGCAATTTCCAAAGTGCTCTGCGAGCAACGGTGCACCCAGAAAACCATAAAATGTTCAGGCTTTTTTCAGTTTTTTCTCAAAATCTCAGTGAAGGAAGGATCTGACCGTTATGGTTACTCCACATATTTTTGGAGTAGATCAAATTTTGTATAATTAGACACCAAGGTAAGCTCTGAACAGCCATTGGTTTCCACGATACAGTTTTTCGAAAATGGGCCATTTTTTTCCAAAAAGTGTTTTTTTTTAGACATGAACAAGAGAGGTCTAATAACAGTACTTGATGCCCTTCAGAAGAAGGGAGTAGAAGTGGCTGTTGCCGAAGAAGATGCGGATCGAGAGATCGTCGTGATGGCGCTTTCAAAAAGATCAGTATCCGATCGGGTCGTCAAAGTGGGAGAAGACGTCGACCTGCTCGTTCTTCTCAATGGTTCAGACACTGACAAGATAAACATCTACCTTCAGAAGAGCACGAATGGCGAAACTGGTTGCTGTCATTACTCTACGAACTCCTACAACCACAAGGACTCTCAGCGATCAACAGGGACGTTTCTATTAACCAACGCGTTTACCGTGTGCGATACCACCTCAGCGCCGTTTGCCTAAAAAAAGACTGAAATCACCACACTCGTGAGCAAGAGTGAAACACTTGCTGAGCAAGTGGAGGTCTTCCTTCGGCCAGACTTTACCCCACAAGCCGTGAGAGAAGCAGGCATTAAGTGCTTTGCGGATCCATATGGGGTGAAATTGCAAGGGATACCTTGGATTTTCTGATGTAGAAGACGTTTGTAACTTCAACGAGCATAAACCTTGCCCGTTTGCCACCAACGGAAGATGCGGCAGGCCACCATGCAGCAAGTTGCTACCTCCAAGTGCAGAAGTGGCGGCAGTCAACTTGAATCCCACTGATTGGAGGTGGAAGCTGACTTCTTAGGGACTCACCCCGATCTCCACAACCATGGATCCCGCACCTCCTGCCCTTCTGCGAAACATTTCATGTGAATGCAAAAAAGGGTGCTGGACTCCATAGCTCCCCAGATAACACACTGATATACAATGGACGTCCAAAGGATGTCCACAATGGACATAACGAATATCCATTGGACGTCCGTTCATGTCCAGAAGGATATCCTATGGATATCCACTGGATATCTATATGCCACAAAATTGGACGTCCATTGGATGTCCAGTGTGTACTAAGGATGGATATACACTGGACCAAAATGGACATTCACTGGACATGATAAATATAGCATGGACTTCTGATGGACCTAAATTGGACTTCTGATGGACCTAAATTGGACTTGATGGACCTAAATTAGACTTCTTATGGACCTCTAATGGGTCTACATTGGACCTCTGATGGACCTGTAATGGTATGAAATGGACATGAACTGGATATGTTATGGATATAAACGGGATATTTAATGGACATTAACTGGATATATTTAATTCGATACAAATATTTCAAGAGCGTATTCCTGGGGTCAAAATTTAGAAACTGAATTCAGTTTCTAAATTCCATCAGGAATTTGTGCAAGATATGTTGCATTGCCTGAAAAACAATCAATAATGAGTTGAGTATTTGATACAAAAATATGTTTTCAGAATTTTATGAGTCAATCACCACTTCGAATGGATGGGGTAGCACTGAATTCCTATTTTACTCTTCTGTAAAATTTCGTAAAAATGTTATTCCTCCAGTTTTATTTTGCACCTTATCTTTACTCAAACACCCTTCAACTTGGATTCAAACGACAATCAGTTTCAAAGCCTCTCAATCCCCCAGGAATTTGCAATCAGTTACTGTTACTTCAGCGAGACTTACCTGATATGATACTGTGAGTCAAAATGAGTATTGAATAGTCAACCAAGTGAACGTGAACACTGTAATAAATAAAGCACCTCCGAGGGCTCCGAGCACTATACGACACGAATTTAATCCCAAACAATTAAAAATTGTCTGTTTGTTTCTTCCTCTTGCAACTAGCATCAAGCGTCATTCTCATTTGCATGTTCATATTTGTCATTGTCTGCATTACCGATTTCGGTAGTTGCCAACTGAGACAGGGACATTGGTACCAACATATGCGCACTTGGTCCGGGCGAAGGATGTACAATGGACGTCCAAAGGACATCCCTTCTTTATTCTGGATTTTCAGTCAATTTTGACAAGAAATGGATGTCCATTGGATGTCCCCAAACGGATATCCATTGTATTAGCAGAATGGACATCCAATGGATATCCATTTAACGTCCATGTCCACAAGGACCAATTATGGACATGAAATGGATATCCATAGGATATCCTGTGTTTACTGGGTCAGTGCTCGACCAGTAATGTGGTGGTGGCTCGGACGATGAAGTTGACCCGACTACAGACTGGTCGATTCTCTTAGCGTCCATCACAGCCA
Organism: Chrysolina oricalcia; assembly: GCA_944452925.2. Lineage (NCBI taxonomy): Eukaryota > Metazoa > Arthropoda > Insecta > Coleoptera > Chrysomelidae > Chrysolina > Chrysolina oricalcia. The sequence goes on along the minus strand of OX101818.2, from coordinate 39,755,503 downwards.
TCGAGACACCATCTTTGTGAAAGCCCCAGTCCGGGCCATCTGAGATAAAAATAAAGACATGATTTGTCAACCAAGACACATAACCTGTATGATTTATATTACTTTTATTTTTCGTGTTGATGTAATTTGTCCTTATAGTAGGTAAGATGTTTGTAGGTATGTAGGTGTGTGAAACAAAGTTTGGTTATTCCCGATAGGTATATTTTTTTCTCTTCAATCAATTATTTACCAATAACAAACATTGGTAAATTTCAACTGTTCGATGAATAAAAAAAAAGACTTGAGCATAGTTTATTTGCATTTCCCTCCAAAACCCACTTATGACTATTTTTGGTCTTCTGTCCTTTTCAAGAGAACCGCTGGGCCGGCCCACAGGTACCAATTTAGTTTCAAAAAGAAGCTAATTAAATTTGTTACAACTTCATTTCAGTTAATATTCAACGTGGGATGAGTATTTTACAAGATATTTTACAAAATAAGTGACTGTTTCCAAAAAAAATTCAAACACTTCTTTCACTGAGATATTGAGCAAATACTGAAAAAAATCGCACAGCACTTTGGAAATTGCAAATCTGGGTTTTTAATATTGGTTCAGGTCCTAACAACATATGTAAAATTCAGAATGACCGAACCTTTTGCAAGCACGACCACCTTTCCAGGTTTTACTTTACTGGACTATAAAGTAATCGGATTTTTGAAGAAAGTGCTTTACTTTGGTAAAGTGAATTTCGGTGAAGTGATGTGTGGCCAAAATGGTTTTTGTTAATGTTGTGATAATCGCGTTTTAGAAATTGTTTGGTTTGTCCAATATAATATTTACTGCACTCGCAGGGAATTGAACATCCTGCATTGCATGTTGATCCAACAGGTGGTTCATCTTTCAATCTCGAGAGTGAGTTACCCAGTCTGATAGTGTAAAACGGCACTTAACAATGAAACATTACTTTAAATTTGTAAGCATCAGATTTCATGATTAGGATTCTAACAATTTTGTCGTCTAGGTTAGGTTAGGTTAGTTCACCGGCCAAGATTATTATTTCGCAAATTTTATATTTTTATATTGTTTGGCAACAATCCTACGTTGTACTGTATGTCTTGTTTTCACGACACAATCCATGTTAATATTGATTTCAATCATACCATGTTTCTTAACCTTGTCGTTTTTATATAACTTTAAAAAATGAAATAAATAATTTCTGAACGTTGGCAATAATGAATCACTGTCTGAATTTACAGTCTCCACTACCCACTATCTCAACGTGTGAAAAAATTGACCTTCGTCTACGGATGATAAGAGATGTTACGGTTTAGTGTTGATCAAATTTTTATTTCTGGTACAGATAATATTTATAACCTTGATTTGTTGTGGTTGCGTTATATATATTTGTTCAATATATTTTGATCTGAAACGTATTTTGATTTGATTCGAGTTGTGGTCAATAGGTTATGGGCCCAGTCCGTGATTCTGAGATAAAACTCACTAAAACGAAATTGAGAAAAACTTCGAAGAAGAGAAGAATTATATAGTGTTTGCATCACAGAATATGCATACAGATAGGTAAGAGGTCTTGAGTTCTTGAGTTGATAACAGCTTCATACTCACACAATATAATGCATTTCTTCATATGTCAAACATGCCTTTCCTAATTGCTTTCGTAACAACTGCTTGACAATCCTGATTAGGCGCTTCCACCAACCTCCCCACCACGCTGCAGAAGGTGGATTGAATTTCCATTCAATTCTTTGTATGGTACTGATTTCTTCTATCCTGTTCCAATCAAAGCTTCTAAAATGATTTTCTGCCCTAACAAAGTTTTTTCCATTGTCAGTATAGATGGTTGATGGTCGTCCACGTCGTGCAATAAATCGCCTCAATGCCAAAATAAACGATTCAGTCGATAAAGAATTGGCAATTTTCAAGTGGATTGCACGGTAGACTGCACATGTGAAAACACAAATCCAAACCTTTTCTTCAGCTCGTAAGAAAATTAGTCCAGCTAAGTCAATACCAACTATCTCGAAAATAGATGCATCATCGATCATTTGGCAGGGCTACTTCAATCTCACTCAATGGCTGAACATCAAATCTTCTGCACTTCATGCATTTTTCGATAACCTTTTTTACTGTCCTTCTTCCACTTAGTATCCAGAATATTTCACTAATCCAACAAAGAACACTTTGAATACCAGCATGACAGTTCTGTAAATGGTAATGACGAATTATTCTTTCCGTGACAGGGTATCTAGAAGGTAACAAAATTGGATACAAGAAATTGTAGGAATCTTCACGTTCACTGATTTTTGTTTTTATTCTCATTATCCCATTTTCATCCACAATGGGGCATAAAGAAATGAATTAGCTTAACCAAATTCATTTCGGCATCTTCAACTTCGTCAACAGATAGCGTTCTTTTCTTCTTCTGGTTGGGATATCGACAGTTGAAAACAAATCTCCTAATACATACTACTAAATTCAATATCTGTTGATATTTCGAAAAATACTCATAAAAGGCTGAAAAATCTTTTGATATGTTCATGAAGGTAGATGTAGTCTTTTTCTTTTCTTTGATAATATCTTCTCCATTCACATCAAAATTTTGTTCTGGCCGATCATTTTCATTTTCCAACCAAGCTGGTCCCTCCCAATATTTCGACAACAGTAGTTGTTTTGGTAAACAACCTCTCGATGGAAGGTCAGCTGGGTTCATATGACCAGGCACATGAAACCGACGATCTTTTTTAGTGAATTGTCTAATTTCTTGAATCCGATTCCAAACGAGTGGATTCCAGATATCTTCACGGCGAATCCAAGAAAGAAAGGTTGTTGAGTCTGTCCAACAAAATACGTCTATACCTCCTCGTCCCATACTTTCTAAAACCAAGTTCAACGTCTGACACCAATGGTTGCCCCCAATAACTCAAGCTTGGGTATTGTTAAATTTTTCATTGGTGCAATTCTGTTTTTAGCTTGAACTAGCTGTATTTTGACACCATTCAACGATACAGTTCTCAGAAAAATGACTGTAGAATACGCATCTATACTTGCATTGCAAAACATGAAGACTGCTGTTGATAGCATTAGGTATACACATATATCGGGGAATGTTCAATTGTTTCAAAACCGATATGCCCTTTAACCAATTTAAAAATGATATTTTGATATCTTGTAGAACCTCTGCATCCCAACCAATTTTCAAAATCCAAATCTTTTGTAACAGAATACGAGGAGATACTTGAACTGGACAAAGAAATCCAATTAGATAAAATAACTTATGAGCAATTGACAAAATGATTCGTTTTGTGACCATTTCTGTTTCAATATCACCCAACCACTCAAAGTTTATTTCTGAAGTATCAGTAGTTCTATTCCAGATCAAGCCTAATACTTGTAATACTACATTTTCTGAAAAATCATTTGCATTTTTGGTCAATGAATACTCCCAACAACGGAGATCAAATTTGCCTAATGACATCAATTTGCTGGTTTCTGAGATGAAATCATGGAGTTCTTTCTCGCTGCTGACACTGGTAACACAGTTGTCTACATAGAAACTATTTTTTAGTTTCAGAATGTTAGATTTTCTGAATTGTTTATCATGATGTTCGAGAAATTTGTTTAGATGAAAATGAATGACAGATGCTAACATGAAAGGGCTACATGTTAGTCCAAAAACAACTCTAGCATGTCGATATATTTTCAGATTTCTACCAGAATCATACCATAGAAAATTCAGAAAATTTCGATCTTCCTCTTTCAGGCTTATTTGCAAAAATGCCTTCTTTATATCTGATATGACTCCGAGTCTGAAACGAATCAATATCGATGGAATCAGTTCTATCATATTTATCCCCCTTTCAAGACAGTTATTCAATGAGGGGTGATTCTTTTCCTTAGCACAGCCATCGAACACGGGACGTAATTGAGTAGAAGAGCTACTTCAGTTTTATGACATGGCGATGTGGTAAAAAATTGACATCTTCCTCCCTACAACTGACCTCCTCTATTATACCTTCCCGAAGCCATTCTTTGAACACCATGTCGTAGTCCTCGTAATATCCGTCAGTTTCTAATTTTTTCATTAGAGCATCCAGTCGGTGCTTCGCAGAATAGAAATTATTTGGTAATGACCATCGACCCATAACAATCCAACTTCATATCGATTAACAATATTCGAAGAAACAGACTTCAAAAATTATTCCAAAATATGTGTTTCATGTTGTTTTTTTGGTTTTTTGTTGAACAGGATCTGTAATACCTAATATATCGAGATTCCATAAATTGGAAATATTGTTCTGACAAAACAAAGAAGTGACTATCATTGACGATGATCTACCAATATCAGAATATCTACGGAAAATAGCGACTAAATTCCAACTTTCAGTCGCAGATGATTCCACAACTGACTTTATGAACATCCTGTTCATATTTTCAAAGAAATCAACATCTACAGGAAATTGTACCCATAAGCGTCCATCCCAATTTTGTTTCCAAAGCAACCAATCCGCATTCCAAAATATGTTTATTACCAGTGAAGAGTTTGCCAACAATATCTGCACCTAATAAAATTCCAATCGGACCATCTTCTGTATCAGATATAGATAGTAATTACTAATTCATCAAGTTCTAATTTCCATGGACCATCTAGAATTGACATAATTTGATTACAAATGACTGTCTGACTGAGAGCCTCGAAATGACATAGATATTTTTCAGCAACATCTTTCAGAGAGACTTTGTAACGACAATGATTCACAACCTCGGAATGAACCTCCAAAAAGCGCATGAATAATTTCTTCTCGACCCAGTCATTCATATCCCATTTCGACAGCAAGATTTTTTGAAATATAAGAACGCTGTGAACCTGTGTCTATGATGACTCTTGCAAAGCGTGATTTGCCAAGCCCACAAATTTTTACGGATTGAGTTTGCAAAAAAATTCTGGCAAATGAGGAATTGGACAGAGTTTCCACAGTAGTAGGTATTTCTAGATCGCTATGAGAACTCCGATATGTTTCAACGGGATCTGGTTCCGAATCGCACATCAAAGTAGCATGTTTTTTCCCACATCTATTACATTTGAAATTAACAATACATTTGCGAGCAACATGGCCGAATTTCAAACAAATAACATCGACCACCTTTTATCAGAATTATTCGTTTTTCATCAAACGATAGCTTTTTTGTTTTACTATTATCACAATCAGTTGACGTATGGGATGATTTCTTACAAAATACACATTTGACTGTTTTTACAGCAGTCGGCATAGTAGATGCTGTTGGTATCGACATTGATGAGCTTGGTGAATCATTTTCAACTCTCTTTCTATGACGAATATCAAAATTTGATTTGACAAGAGAAATTTTTTGTTCATTTTCCACTTCTCTTCTCAAAAAATCCATCAGTTTATCCAATTTCGATTTCAAAAGAGTTGTTGAATCAAAATTACAACTACGTTGCCACACTCTCGAAATATCTTGCGGTAAACAAGATTCGACTAAGGGAAAAATCATAGCTGCACATTTATCAGATGTTATTCCAAGGGTTTCTGAAGATCTTAACTGCGATTCGATTTGATCATACAAAAAACTGAGCTTAACTTCAGAATTCAGATTTCTCAAAATTAATTTCAATAATTCTTGAACGTAAACTTCTATCAGTAGGTCTTCACGACCAAAACGAGATTTAAGACTTTCTATAACCTTTGGGTAATTCTCAGCTGTTGGCGGGTAGCTTTTTACCAATTGATGGGCACGGGAGGTAGGGACAGTGGACTGAATTAAATATTGGAACTTATCTTCCGTAGAAATGGAATAATCAGTATGAATCCTATTGAACTGAGGCCAAAACGGCAACCAATTTTTTAATTCACCACAAAATTTATTCAGTTCTATCTTAGTTAACTTAATTTTTTGTTTTATTTGACTTGTGTTGACAGTAGGGGCAGTGGAATGATCAGATGGAACTCTCAATGAATATTGATTGATTTTAGCTTTGAGTCTGTTATATTTACCCAACAGTTCATCCGACCTTGCTACCTCTTCATCCACGTCATCTCCTGGTGTCTCATCGTCTAACATTTTTTCTAGCAGCTGCTTATCCAATACTTGAATCATCTCCATTTTCTGGTCGGGTACTCTCGTGTTCCCTTGTACATCACCCATATTGAAATCTACGTTTTCCATCAGTCCGACCGTTTCTAGATAAATTCGCTTGAAGGAAGTTCGGTGGACATCCAAAGCCTTGAGTAATTTTTCCATGGTCCTGTCGCCAAATGTAACAAATTCGTAATACAGCACTTAACCGGTGAAAAATACGTTTCTTAAAGGTCTTCAATGGAATAATACTCCAGTTAAGGCTTTAATAAATTGTAGAACACAACTATTAACTTTTAATTGTCTGACGTGTTACATCAAAAATTGACAAATCGTTCAAAGTCATAAAAAATTCAAACATAGAGTGATAAAAGAATAAACTGCTGTTCTTCTCAAATCTTCGAAGATTTTCAACAATTAGATAACCACTTTCTCAAACTGAAACCTACACTTACCAAAATCTTTGTTATGTCTCTCTGTAATCTCAATAGTTTCGTCTCGTCGTTTGTGTCTATCAGGAGATCATCCATGTACATGTCATTTCTTATTATTTGCATTGCTGATGGAAACTCATTCTCGAATTCACTAGCTACCTGATGTAGACAACGAACTGCCAAGAATGGGCTAGATGCCATGCCATAAACTACCGTATTCAGTCCGTTACAAATGACATCTCCTGTATCTGATCTCCATAGTATACGTTGGTAAGGTCGTTGTTTTGGATGTATCCAGATCTGACGAAACATTTTCGAAACGTCTGCATTTAGAACATATTTATGAGTACGAAACCTGGTCAAAATAGAAACTAAGTCATTATGAATAGTAGGGCCCACAAACTGTACGTCATTGAGACTTGAAGTCTTACTAGAGGCATTGAAAACTACCCTCAAACGACATGTCAAACTCGACTGTTTAATAATCGCATGATGAGGTAAATAATAACTCTCACTGTCCTTACTGCTGCGCAAGTGTTCATTAGTCAACTGTGTCATGTGACCAAGACTCTCATATTCTGAAATAAATTCAGAATAGTCGTGTTTCAAATATAGATTTTTCACAAATTACCTATTCAAGTAATCCAAACTACGCAAAGACTTTGAACTATAAATCTACCTGTCGAGTCTTTTTTGTGCGTATTCACAGTAATTGTAATTGTCAAAAGTATTAGGAACTACAGGCTCCTCAATCTGCCAAAATTTCACCAATGCCTGGTTCAGCATGTAATCATCAATTGCCAGATCACATGTAAAACGTCTCGTAATTTTAGGAAACGTCAATTCGCCACCTATGACCCAACCCAACTAAGTCTTTTGTAAAGTTACTTGACCACTAGTTTTGATCTGCTCCATAAGAAGAATATCGTAGAATGCATCTACAGCCAATAAAATATCAATATCTCGTGAGATATTAAAAGTCGGATCTGTCAATGGGATGTCTTCAGGAATTTTAACTAATTTGGCACTGAAAGAAATGAGAGGAAGCGAATTTGTCACCTGTTTTAAAACTAAACACAGCAATTCTCTACTATAGTCATTTGTTCTTGAGTGAATGGTTAACTTACTCAGGTATTCAATCGAAATATTATTTGAATTGCCAATGCTTGAAATGTCAAAACTCGTTGAAAATAATTTCGCTCCTACTTTCTTTGAGAATTCTTCAGACACAAAGTTTCTTTGACTTCCTGAATCCACCAAAATTCTAGCCTGATATGATTATCAGCGCCTATAACATTCACTTAAGCCGTTGAAAGAAGGGAATAAGTAGTTTATCGAGTAAGTCCTGAAAATGAGTCTTATTCATTTTCTGAACTGTCAGCGTTCTGAGCAGAATTGAAATCCACACCCTCCGAAAGTTTGAAGATGCAGTGCCATCGGGTTTCCGATGGTCACCTTCCCTCATGAGATAGCTCGTCGAAGTAGATGCCACAGGTTTCTCTGTCTCCGGTTTGCACATTGCAGCCGTATTCGCGCTGCATTCATGCGCGGAATTAAGTGGTTTCATATCGTCGTTGGTTTGTCTGTAACGATGTAATATACCTCTGACTGCAAATTCTACAGCCCATATGATTCGGATTGAAACAATTTAGACACAGTTTCGATTTTCTTATTTCTGTATTTCTATCATCGATTGAAATTTTTTTAAATGTATCGCAGAAGAATATCGAATGGGCTGATTTACAATAGTAACAGGAAAATTTCCTTGGTTGATTTGTCGTCGCAAATGAACCACGATGTCTATTTGTCTGTTTGATATCTTTTTTCTCTGCCCTGTCAATTGTCTGTCCTTCAACAGATAACCTATGATTTCTAGTCAACTCTAATTTTTCGAGTAAAGTACATTTATTTTTTAGAAATTCATGTACCTTCTTCCACGTCGGATATGTGCTCTTTATTTTATATGCTCCCCACTCCTTTCTAGTCGATTATCAAATGTATTAACTAAAATCGCAATTGAAAGCATATCCCACTTGTCAGTCGGTTGATTCAATGCTTCTAGCGACCTAACGTTACGATTGAATGTGTCGAAACGTTTTCTTAAATCACTATAGGATTCCCTTGATAACACTGGAGCATCTAAAATCCCTTGAATACATGTGTCAACTACTAGTCTGTTATTCTCATAACGCTCTGTCAGAAGTGACCAAGCTACATTCCAATTTTTGTCAGTAATTAGTAGCGAACCGATTAAATATAACGCTTCGTCATTCAAGCAACGACCTACGTAAATATTGATATTTCTGAACTGGAGGAGCTTCTCCATCCATTGCCAGAGAGACATCTTTGAATTCTAGCCATTTGTCAATTTTACCTGAAAAGGATGTAAGTTTCATAAGTATGCGGTAATTTATCAGAGTGAACCTTATCATTATTACAGCGGTCCTGGGACGATCTCGAAGCTGACTGAGTCGACTTCTGCCTGAATTGATTTGGTTTTATTCGATTTCTGCGAGCTGTCAGAACTTGAAAGTTTTTGACTCAAATTGAACGAGCCTTTTTATAATTGTCAATCCCAGTTTTAGCTACAGCAATTAAATGAAAATAATCATCAAAATAATTATTTTCATCAAGCTCTTGAGCCTTTTGATCAGCCGATAAATGTGTTAAAGATTGTAACACGCTAGAAATATCTAATTGTACCAACGAAAAGTCATTATATCCTGGAACAAACTTATCTAATCTAAACTAAATTCTCAAAGTCAACCTTTTCAATAAATGTTTTGAAATTAGTAAGATTTCGTCTTATCTGAGCCCTTTTAAATTTAAGAGATGAAAGTTGATTTATTTCCTCTGCCTTCTGACATACTTTGTCAAGTAAAAAACTAGTCAAACCCGATTACAAAATGAAAATATATGATCCGTCGATCAATTCTATTCAATCAACAAAAAAGAATAGGATCTTGTTTCTCCTTCAAACTGCCGGTTTTCTGCACAATGTCGATGCACTTGCGTAACTGTCTATTTTTGCACTAGTCTGCGCTGCCCAGTAAAGGATACGTGGAAATACTGCCGAGAAATCAACTTGCTTAACATTCGCGTCGTTGATTGTCCTGTTGAGTTTATATAATCGTCGATAAAACTCAATTGCTACCAATAAATAACAATTGTGGATTGTCCACACTGCCGAAAATTGTCAAAACTGCCGAGCCGATTCACATAAACATCGGGGAGATGGACCAGAATTAATGTACACAAAGCCCTGTTAGTCTACAGGAAACTGTCTGGACTGTATTTAAATTATCATATTGAACTTTTTGACATGTATTTTATTTTTCGTAATGTCACAATTTTCTTTAATTGTGTTTGTAACTGACAAAATCGAAAGAAAAAACTATCGGACTTATCTAGATGTAAATCTGAATAGCGAACATTGTTTATAACGCGATTGTGCAAAAACTACATATTGGACTGAAACGATCTTGCGCACAGTTGAACCATATGTTATTATTTAACAGTTTCCGCAATATCGTTTGTACACCTTCAGATTTATGAAAAACAGTCAATTTTTCGAGGTTTTTCTGGATTTTCTCAGTGAAAAATGCACCGATCTGGGCGTATAATAAGCCATTCTATAGGTTGTACAAATTTCTACATAAATTCCATTGACTTTAAATTGATTTCTTGAATAATCTTTGAGATATTTCCGAAAAACTAAAAAAGTTTCAATTTCTTTCACTATTTCTTGTTTGAAAAATTCCACTAAGCGATTTTGCTGTGGTGAAAACCGGAGATTTCATTTACGAACTATCTTATGAAAAGTAGTATAGGCCGTTTGCATCTTTCATTCTGTGTGAAAAGAGCCTCTTATGTTTATCCACAGCTTGGCCTATTATTCAATATACAGTGCGTTCATAAAGTGGGAAACGCTCTATGATCTCACGAGTTAATTATTTTCGTAGATAAAGCTCGGACAGGTCGATTTAGTATTGTAGTTTTCCACCTTCATTGAAAAGAAATTATTTTTCCCCCACCACCTTTCAAGATATGACGTCATCTATATTTTTTTTGAATTGAAAGGGTATATTTTTATGTCAAATATTGAAAGCCCATATTTTTCTGAGTTCAACCATACCACATACGTCATATCTTACACTCCAAATTACAGTATAATACTGCGTATAAAGGAAACCAGTGTTCATATTTTCAACATTCATTTCATTATTTATTTGCAATTAAAATATCATAGGTTAGTAGTGAAAATAAACAAATAAGAACTCTACAGCATATGCTCGAACTGAGCTCCTTGGGTTAGTTGACAATATCCAAGACGTCTAATGAATTCTTGGGTTACGTTAGGCAACACCTCTGGTGTAATTATTGAATTTCAGTTCGAATTCTCTCTTTAAGGTCTTCCAAATTGGTGGGTCGGTTTATGTACACTTTACTTTTTAAGAAACCCCAAAGAAAGAAGTCAATGGGAGTTAAATCGAGGGACCAAGCAGGCCATTCAATCTGTCCGCGTCGTCCAATCCAGCGATTGGGGAACGTTTCATTAAGAAAATCTCTAACAACTCGGGCATAATGTGGATCTGCTCCATCCTGATGGAACCAAATAGAAGAAACTATTCGATCAGGTTGATTGATGTCTGGAAATGTATCAGTTAAATATGGAACCACATAAGTTTGTAACATTTCCAAATAATTTCCACTATTCACAGTACCATCAAAAAAATATGGTCCTACAATGGTATTCCTGAGAATCCCAGCCCACACAGTTACTTTTTGGGTATATTGGGTATGAGCTTCCATCGTCCAATTGAGATTTTCTATCACAGTACCGTTTGTAAAATGAGGTTGATTCGTCTGAAAATAAGACATTAATTTCAAATCTATTATTTTGATTACACACTTCTTGCATAATTTCACAGTACTCCATGCGTCTATCGAAGTCTTCTTCATCAAGTTCATGTATGAGTTCAATTTATATGGATGTAATTTGGCTTTTCTAAGAATTTGCTGTACAGCACCATGGCAGATCTCATTGTTGTCAGATAAAGTTGTAATTGAACAATGAGGATTTTCTTCAATTCCAAGTAATACATTCAATTGAGTGTCTTCGGCAACGGTAGGTGTGCCACTCTTAGGCTTATCCCTAACATTGCTACTTTCAATAAATTTATGTATCATTTTGCTCACCGTCGAAATGCTTATTGGTTCTCGATCGGGATATTTTTCATTGAAGATTTCGCATACTTCTGCCATATTTATTTTACGATCGCGGTAACCAATGATCATCAGAACTTCTTTTCTCTGTTTTTCTTACAGCACCATCGTTATTTCAAATAATTGATTTTTGGATAATATTTTTCAGAAAGTTATTGCAGACTTATAAATCGATATGCTACAGAACAACTCAATTTAATAATGACATATGCAATGGTAACTAGGAACTTATTGTCTGGTTGATAAGGGCTATCAGATGTTTGCTCAGCCTACTATTCAAGTATAGCAATATACTCGTACTAACCACTAAGCAATTTTCAGGTTTACAATGCAAAATGATTAATGAAATTAATGTTGAGAAATATGAACACTGGTTTCCTTTATTCTCAGAATACTGTAATTTGAAGTGTAAGATATGGCGTATGTGGTATGATTGAAATCAGAAAAATATGGGCTTTCAATTGTTGATATAAAAATATACCATTTCAATTTAAAAAAAATATCTATGACGTCATTTCTTGTAAAGTGGTGGGGGAAAAATTGTTTTTTTCTAAAAAAGGTGGAAAACTAAAATACAAAATCGACCTGTCCGAGCTTTTCCTCCAAAAATATTTAACTCGTAAGATAATGGAGCGTTTCCACACTTTATGAACGCATTGTATAATACGCTGCTGTAATCATAATTGCCTAACTCACTAACTCTCAAGAATTGAATTGAACTAATGACAGAAGCAACTCGTTCACATATTGAATTGAACTATCGTCAGAAATTAAATAGCAAAACAACGACGGCGTATTGGCGCCATTCTACCAGTATAGTTTTTTAAGTTTTAAGTTTAAGTTTAAGTTTAAAATTTTGAGATTTTTTCTCCAAACTTCGACTTTTTTTCTCAAAATTTCGAGTTTTTTTCTCAAAATTCTGTTTTTTTTCTCAGAAATTTGACTTTTCTTCTCAAAGTTCTGACTTTTCTGAAAATTTCGGTTTTTTTTCTCAAAATTGCGACTTATCTTCTCAAAATTACGACCTTTTGTCTCAAAATTTCGACTTTTTTCTAAGAATTCCGACTTTTTATCTCAGAATTCCGACTTTTTATCTCAAAATTCTGATTCTTTCTCTCAGAATATTTTGAAAAAGTCAAAATTTTGAGCAGAAAAAGTCGAAATCTTCAGAAGAAAAAGTCAGAATTTTGAGATAAAAAGTTAAAATTTTGAGCTTTTTTTTTCAGAATTTTGAGAAAAATATTCGAAATTTTGAGAAAAAGTCTCAAAATTTTATACTTCAATAAAAAACTATACTGGTAGGATGGCGCCAATACGCCAATACGGAAACAAATAAGAACATTACGAACGTCATATCAAGCTGAAAAACAATATAATGTGACGGAAAGATCTCACTCAAGCAGTTATAAGAAGAAAGACAATATGATAAGATGATTAAAATGAAAAATGCTCAGAACGCATCCCAATTCAGTAGTCGAATTTATACAATACTTTTGGCACATTTACAGTAGTAATACCACAAGTGATTGAATTTTTGCGATAAGACTGTCGATTCATTTCTGAACGAAACTGAATGGCTTTCCTCGATACAATTGAGTTCAGAAATAAAAGACAGACTCATGAGATAAATTCAATCACGAGTGAATTTTATTAGACTATTTCAGGAAGCATTAAAAGTATGTATTATCACCATGATCACCATTACCATAATCAATTATTTTTAATCATAAAAAATGTATTATACCTATCAATAATTTATTATAAGTTACGATTTTGACGTTTTCTCCTAAAATTATGATTTGTCAAATATTCAAACTTTGCTTTGTCATCTATGATTACATCGTTGAAAACACCAACGCAGACAGACTAATCAGAATTGAGAGACAGTTGGTGTTTTCGGGAGTAATACCACGAGTGCACGCAATACTACCCATAGTAATTCTGTCAGAAATCAACGAGATCAAATTGCTTGGTAACACCACGAGTCCTTTAGGACGATTGGTGTTACTTCAAAGCAATTTGATCGAGTTTAAGATTTCTGACAGAATTATCGATAGAATTGTAAGCACGAGTAGTATTTATCGAGATAATTTCACGAACCAACAAAGTAAAAAAGTTCCATTGTCGTAAATTCTTCAATAGTTATAAATAATGCCTGATAGACATGAAGTCTGTCAGACTGACATTCATATTAGTAGCCAGATGATCGAGATAGTATTGTGAGCACGAATAGTATTTATTGAGATAATTTCACGAATCAACGAAGTAAAAAAAGTTCCATTGTAGTGAATTCTTCAATAGTTATAGATAATGCCTTATAGACATGAAGTCTGTCAGACTGACATTCATATTAGTAGCAAGATGATATTATATTGTCCGTTGTTGTTTGGCTTCGTGGTTGCCATGACAAAGTGGTATTACCGGCTCGAAAGCTAGGAACTGCGTATTATCGAGGCATACCTACGTCCCTTATTGGTCCTAATATTGCAGGAAAGGAGGGTTTCATACGGCGAGTAGAATTATCGCGTTAATAAAAGTTGTCTTTGATTTGTGATTGGTGAAAGTACGTGAATATCTCAAGAAGAGTGGAATAGTCATTGAAATAGAATGAAGAATCGATAGCCAGATTCCAGGATTTTACACAATATAAGGTAAGAGAATAGCCTCATCTGCAAACAAATGTCGAAATTTGTTTTTAAACTATTGCAATTTATGTCAATTATCGATACAATCTATATTCCATCAATATTCCTTTTCCGCCTATAGTTACAAAACAATTAAACCCAACGTACCGCTTGGCCAATATAGCTTTACATCTGGTATGCTTGATTGATGAATAGAGAGGGTAATATCCACTACTAACTTTAGTGGGGAATGACAAGAACGGACTCAGGCTGTTCGACTGCGCAGCCAATATTTGGAATCAGAGCTATGTTTGCCAAGCTGTATGGTCACGAGAACGTATCCAAGGAATCGACTATTCGAACCACATACGTACTGAGCCATGTGGCCGCGACCACTTGGTTTTTGCGTCATTATTGATATTCTGAGACGCTACGGTAACCCGTTTTGATCAGATTAGAGCTTAAAAATTCTTATGGGTATTCACATGACAAAAATAGTTTGCTGGGCATGAAATAATATTTCTAGTGTAGCCCCAAGTCGCTTGGATGTAGTTGTCAAATTTCTCCAGGTCATGGTTCAAGGAGGGGCGTTTGGAAACCAGTCAGTTTGTGACCATTTGCTGGTTTCACATTTTGGTATATATGGTGCTGTAGGTTCATACCTTATGACAAGTTTGACCAGCGAACGAGGTCAAGATCCAGAGTTATGCTATAAAAACGAAAATCACGGTTTTTTCGGCATAACTGTGGATCTTGACCTCGTTGGCGGGTCAAACTTGGCAGAAGGTATGTACAGCATCATATCTACCGAAATGTGAAACCATCAAATGGTCACAAACTGAATGGTTTCCAAACGCCCCCTCTCCCCTCCTTGAACTTGACCTGGAGAAATTTAACAACTACACCCAGGCAACTTGGGCAACACCAAGTATGATATTTCATGCCCAGCAGACGGTTTCCTTACCTGTCAGTATATCATATAGGCAGATCTCTAACTGAGGCAAGGCGCGCATTGAAGTGGTTACCAAGTGGCGTGGCGGCAGCGTGGTGATGAAGTGGCAAAATGTGGAATCGCTGAAGCCAATGTAACCAAAGTTTCAAATCAGAGTAGCGGTGAAGTGCAACTGGCGTGGCTTTCCAGTTGAAACTTAAACATGTTGGATATCAGTGGCAACAAACTGACACCACGCCAGTTGCAAATAAACAGGTTACCTTTGGTTACAGAGGCTACAGCGATTCCACCTTTTGCCACTTCATCACCACGCCACCGCCACACCACTCGGTAACCACTTCAGTGCGCACCTTACCTAAAAGGGTGGAATGAGTACTGCATATCTACTTCAGTATGACAGCCTTGATGTTTTACAAATTGTGAAAGAATTAGGCGGCCGTCGTTGCTTGAATGATGGTTTCATGGGTTGGTAGGCCAACGAGTATTGCAAAATGTTCTCGACGTTTCGCCAACACAAGTAGTTGGCATTTTCAAGGTAGAGATGTGTTCACTGTTCAATAGTGAACAGTGCTTGGAGCAACTGTAAACATCTGTTTCTTGTAAATACCAACCACTCCTGTTGGCTAAACGTCAAGAACATCTCACAATACATGTTGGCCTAACAACCCGGAAATCCATCATTGAAACTTCAATGTTCATCTGTTATTATCTATAACTATTGAGGCATTCACGACATTGAAACTTTTTTTAATCAATCAAATTGCTTTGAGGTACCACTCGTCCTTGCGGACTCATGATGTTTGTTACCAAGCAATTTGATCTGGTTGATTTCTGACAAAATTTCTATCGATAATTAATTCACTCACCGTATGAAACCCTCCTTTCCTGAAATATTAGGACCATTAAGTGATGTATGCTTCGATAATACGCAGTTCCTCACTTTTGAGCTGGTAATACCACTTTGTCATGGCAACTACGTATCCAAACAACAACGGAGAATATAATTTCATCTTGCTACTAACATAAATGTCAGTCTGACAGACGTCATATCTATCAGGAATCATCTATAACTATTGAAGAATTCACAACAAAGAAACTTATTTTTACTTTGTTGGTTCATGAAATTATCTCACTTAATTGCTTCCAGGTAACACCACTCGACCTAAAAGACTCGTGGTGTAACCAAGCAATTTGAGCTCGTTGATTTCTGACAGAATTACTATCGATAGTATTGCGAGCACTCGTGGTATTACCCCCGATAATTTCACTTGCCGTATGAAACTCTCATTTCCTTTCCAATAAGGGACGTATGTCTCCATAATACGCAGTTCTTTCCTTTCGAAACGGTAATACTACTTTGTCATGGCAACCACGAATCCAAACAACAACGGGAATATGATATAATCGTGCTTCTAATATGAATGTCAGTCTGACAGACTCCATGTCTATCAGGCATTATTTATAACTAATGAAGAATTCACGACAATGGAAGTTTTTTTACTTTGTTGCTTCGTGATATTATTTCAATAAATACTACTGGTGCTCACAATACTATCGATAATTCTGTCAGAAATCTTAAACTCGACCAAATTGCTTTGAGGTAACACCACTCATCCTAAAGGACTCGTGGTGTTACCAAGCTATTTGATCTCGTTGATTTCTGACAGAATTACTATCGATAATATTGCCAGCACTCGTGGTATTACCCCCGATAATTTAACTCGCCGTATGAAAACCTCCTTTCCTGCAATATCAGGACCAATAAGGGACGTATGCCTCGATAATACGCAGTTCCTTACTTTCGAGCCGGTAATACCACTTTATCATGGCAACAACGTATCCAAACAACAACGGAGAATATAATATCATCTTGCTACTAATATGAATGTCAGTCGGACAGACTTCATGTCAATCAGGCATTATCTAACTATTGAAGAATTCACGAAAATTGAACTTTTTGAACTCTGTTGGTTCATGAAATTATCTCAATAAATACTGCTCGTGCTTACGATACTATCGATAATTCTGTCAGAAATCTAAAACTCGATCAAATTGCTTTGAGGTTACACCACTCGTCCTAAAGGACTCGTGGTGTTACCAAGCAATTTGATCTCGTTGATTATTGACAGAATTACTATCGATAGTATTGCGAGCACTCGTGGTATTACCCCCTTTAATTTCACCCGTCGTATGAAACCCTCCTTTCCTGTAATATTGGGACCAATAAGGGACGTGTGCCTCGATATTTCGCAGTTCCTAGCTTTCGAGCCGGTAATACCACTTTGTCATGGCAACCACGTATCTAAACAACAACGCAGAATAGAATATCATCTTGCTACTAATAAGAATGTCAGTCTGACAGTCTTCATGTCAATCAGGCATTATCTAACTATTGAAGAGTTCACGAAAATGGAACATTTCACTTTGTTGCTTCGTGAAATTATCTCAATAAATACTGCTCGTGCTAACGATACTATCGATAATTCTGTCGGAAATCTCAAACTCGATCAAATTGCTTTGAGGAATTTGATCTCGTTGATTTTTTACAGAATTACTATCGATAGTATTGCGAGCACTCGTGGTATTACCCCCGATAATTTCACTCGTCGTATGAAACCCTTTTTCCTGCAATATTAGGACCAATGAGGGACGAGTTTTTCTGAAATATTTGAGTATTCATTTCTCAACCGTCTTATGACATTTTTATATAGATTCAATATCTTCACGGAAAATCAACATGGATTTTTAACCAACCGTTCTACTAATACTGCCATTAATGCTTTTTTTGAAAAGGTCATACATTTTATGGAGGCAGGAGAGTGCCCTGCTGGATTTTTTTGTGATCTCATCAAGGCATTCGAATGTGTCAATCATAATCACCTAAAATCTAAACTATATAATTATGGAATACGAGGTGTAACATTAGAATGGATTTCCTCATTTTTGGAACACCGTCATCAGTACGTATGTGTATCAAATATTCAATCTCAGAGTGTTGGTTACATCAAATCGAAGAGTAAACTCATTAATGTTGGTGTACCACAAGGTTCCGTCCTGGGGCCTATTTTATTCTTACTTTATACTAACGATCTGGATAAATTCTTGGAAGGTGTTCACGTAACAATGTATGCAGACGACACGTCATTGATAATATCACACAAAAATGAAATTCGTATTCATCAAGAAACAGAAAAAGTCTTAGAGCTGATGCAGGACTGGTGCAGTACCAATTATCTGCATTTGAACGCTCAGAAAACACAAATTATAAGATTTCACAACTATCAAAGAAAGTGCGATCCTGTCAGAATTCAGTTAAATGATGATGTTACCATTGATAGCTTAGACGAAACCAATTTTCTTGGTCTTTCTATCGATAAACACATAAGTTGGAAAGGTCACTGTCAAAATTTGATGAAAAGGTTGAATTCCTTATGTTTCATGTTCAGAAATCTCAAACATATACTTGAAATTCCTCAACTAGTGGCCCAATACCATGCACAGGTTGTTGCACGAATTAGATATGGATTATGTTTGTGGGGCAACTCCACCTTGGCGAAAGATGTTTTCGTAGTACAAAAAAGAATATTAAGAATAGTAGCTGGAGTTCCTAGTACACATTCTTGTAGAGACATTTTCAAATAACTGAGAATATTGACTTTAGTAGGTATCTGTTTATATTTATGAATTGTCAATATTTATTTTTAAATATAGACACAAATTTGTTCTCACTGGAGATTTTCACTCCGTTAACACACGTCAAAAAAAACCATTATCCATTTACAAAATATAAGGTTTCAGGTAATTCACCTACAATATTGGGATTGTCTGTTTTCAATCATCTACCTGAAAATATAAGAGAAGCCACATACTTAAAAAAATTCAGTAGTTCACTGAAACAATTCCTGACTGAAAAATGTTTTTATTCATTAGAAGAATATTTTAATATGTAGTTTTAAATTATATTCTAAGTTTACATGTGTGTATTCGTGTTGACTTTTAAATATTTTTAAATATTTAAATTTTTTTATATTTACATTGTAGGCTCTGACATTTTGTTACTGCTATTTCTATTTGACTATTCCTATACATATTCATATGTCTTGTTGGAAAATAAATATTATTATTATTACGTACGCCTCGATAATACGCAGTTCCTAGCTTTCGAGCCGGTAATACCACTTGGTCATGGCAACCACGTATCCAAACAACGACGGAGAACTTAATATCATCTTGCTACTAATAGAAATGTCAGTCTGACAGACTTCATGTCTATCAGGCATTATTTATAACTATTGAAGAATTCACGACAACGGAACTTTGTTTACTTTGTTGGTTCGTGAAATTATCTCAATAAATACTGCTCGTGCTTACGATACTATCGATAATTCTGTCAGAAATCTTAAACTCGATCAAATTGCTTTGAAGTTACACCACTCGTCCTAAAGGTCATACATTTTATGGAGGCAGGAGAGTGCCCTGCTGGAATTTTTTGTGATCTCAGCTAGGCATTCGACTGTGTCAATCATAATCAGCTAAAATCTAAACTATATAATTATGGAATACGAGGTGTAACATTAGAATGGATATCCTCATTTTTGGAACACCGTCATCAATACGTATGTGTACCAAATATTCAATCTCAGAGTGTTGGTTACATCAATTCGAAGAGTAAACTCATTAATGTTGGTGTACCACAAGGTTCCGTCCTGGGGCCTATTTTATTCTTACTTTATACTAACGATCTGGATAAATTCTTGAAAGGTGTTCACGTAACAATGTATGCAGACGACACGTCATTGATAATATCACACAAAAATTAAATTCGTATTCATCAAGAAACAGAAAAAGTCTTAGAGCTGATGAAGGACTGGTGCAGTACCAATTATCTGTATTTGAACGCTCAGAAAACACAAATTATAAGATTTCACAACTATCAAAGAAAGTGAGATCCTGTCAGAATTCAGTTAAATGATGATGTTACCATTGATAGCTTAGACGAAACCAATTTTCTTGGTCTTTCTATCGATAAACACATAAGTTGGAAAGGTCACTGTCAAAATTTGATGAAAAGGTTGAATTCCTTATGTTTCATGTTCAGAAATCTCAAACATATACTTGAAATTCCTCAACTAGTGGCCCAATACCATGCACAGGTTGTTGCACGAATTAGATATGGATTATGTTTGTGGGGCAACTCCACCTTGGCGAAAGATGTTTTCGTAGTACAAAAAAGAATATTAAGAATAGTAGCTGGAGTTCCTAGTACACATTCTTGTAGAGACATTTTCAAACAACTGAGAATATTGACTTTAGTAGGTATCTGTTTATATTTATGAATTGTCAATATTTATTTTTAAATATAGACACAAATTTGTTCTCACTGGAGATTTTCACTCCGTTAACACACGTCAAAAAAAAACCATTATCCATTTACAAAATATAAGGTTTCAGGTAATTCACCTACAATATTGGGATTGTCTGTTTTCAATCATCTACCTGAAAATATAAAAGAAGCCACATACTTAAAAAAATTCAGTAGTTCACTGAAACAATTCCTGACTGAAAAATGTTTTTATTTATTAGAAGAATATTTTAATATGTAGTTTTAAATTATATTCTAAGTTTACATGTGTGTATTCGTGTTGACTTTTAAATATTTTTAAATATTTAATTTTTTTTATATTTACATTGTAGGCTCTGACATTTTGTTACTGCTATTTCTATTTGACTATTCCTATACATATTCATATGTCTTGTTGGGAAATAAATATTATTATTATTACGTACGCCTCGATAATACGCAGTTCCTAGCTTTCGAGCCGGTAATACCACTTGGTCATGACAACCACGTATCCAAACAACGACGGAGAACTTAATATCATCTTGCTACTAATATAAATGTCAGTCTGACAGACTTCATGTCTATCAGGCATTATTTATAACTATTGAAGAATTCACGACAATGGAACTTTGTCTACTTTGTTGGTTCGTGAAATTATCTCAATAAATACTACTCGTGCTTACAATTCTATCGATAATTCTGTCAGAAATCTTAAACTCGATCAAATTGCTTTGTGGTTACACCACTCGTCCTAAAGGACTCGTGGTGTTACCAAGCAATTTGATCTTGTTGATTTTTGAAATAATTACTATCGATAGTATTGCGAGCACTCGTGGTATTACCCCCGATTATTTCACTCGCCGTATGAAAACCTCCTTTCCTGCAATATCAGGACCAATAAGGGACGTTTGCCTCGATTATACGCAGTTCCTTACTTTTGGGCCGGTAATACCACTTTATCATGGCAACCACGTATCCAAACACCGACGGAGAATAGAATATCATCTTGTTACTAATATGAATGTAAGTCTGAGAGACTTCATGTCAATCAGGCATTATCTAACTATTGAAGAATTCACTAAAATGGAACTTATTTTACTTTGTTGGTTCGTGAAATTATCTCAATAAATACTACTCGTGTTCACAATCAAATTGCTCGGAGGTAACACACATTTGTGACAGAATTACTATCGATATTATTGCGAGCACTCGTGGTATTACACCCTAAAAAGTAGGTTGAGACGAATCAATTTTGTTTTACACTCTATTTTGAAGTTTTGCTTGAAGGCTCAATGAAAGTTTAATTTTCAGGTGTATTTGTATGGGATGTAGAAGGAAGAAGATATTTCGACTTTCTCAGTGGGTACGCCGCTAATAGTTTCGGCCACTGTCATCCTAAATTGGCGAAAGCATTACAGGACCAGTCTTCCATTTTACATCACACATCCAGAGCGTTCTGTACTGACGTTTTTGCAGAGTATGCTGAAAAAGTAACCAAATTCTTTGGATATGATAAGGTCATGCCCATGAACACTGGTGAGTCCACCATTATATAGATTCACAATAAAATTTTCGTTATTCATACAAAACATAATTCTGCTGTTTATATGCAAAATGAAAAATTGGATTTGGTTATAAACGAAGTCTTGTTACATTAGAACAAAAAATTTCTCATTCTCTCAAAAAACATTTTATTCCACTCTAAATTCGACAATAGAAACTCTCAGAAATATCTGGAAGTAGTAGAAGCTACTATGCAATTCGTTGGGAGTTTTTGCTAGTCAGCCCAATGAGTTTGTTAAGGTTTATAACCTGTGGTGAGTTCATTCACTCATCAAAGTGTATTGAATACTGGTATAAGTCGAGAGTAGGAGAAAACTTGGATATTCTGTTTGTATTCGTATTCATCAAATTTGGGTAGATCATGGTGCTGAACATACCTCCTGCCAAGTTTGACCCACGTACGAGGTCAAGATCCAGAGTTATGCCAAAAAAACCGTAATTGTTGAAAATCATGTTTTTTTCGGCATAACTTTGTATATTGACATCGTTCGCAGGTCAAACTTGGCAGAAGTTATGTACGGCACCATAATGTGAAACCAGCAGACAGTCACAAACTGACTGGTTTCCAAACGCCTTCCCCCCCTCCTTGACCTTGACCTGGAGAAATTCTAAAAATACACCCGGGCGACTTGGGGCAACACCAAGAATGCTATTTCATGCCCAGCACACGGTTTCCTGACCTGTCAGCAGATCATATAGGAGGCTCTAACTGCTATAGTTTTTACCAGATCCTTCTATACCTCTGATCAGTGCATCAAATTTAACGAAATGTTCTTCTAAACAATCAGAACCATTGTATATCAAGTACAACAAATTTCTTTTCAAATATAACTTTGGAAATATACTTTAAAAATAAAAACGTTCTCCAGAGATTAAATTATTTCTTTAGCTGTTCTGAAATCCTTCACGTACTCCAAATGTTTGTCAGTGAGACACTGAATGATGATTGACTTAGATTTTGCATAACTTGCTTTCAATTCCTTTTCTCCCATTAAGAAGCCATGAGAGCGATCATATTTGGGGCATTTTTTAGGGTTAAAGAGTAAATTGATAACTCAAAAACGGTTCGTCGAATCGATATAAAATAAGAACAGGATTCTAGAGGATGTTTGATTCTAGGTACGTGCTCTAATGGAAATTGAAATTTCAATCCAATTTTTCACAAAAAAAATCTCAAAAATATCCCAAAAATGCAGTTACTTGAGTACTTTTTTGGGTAGATGAACAAATATTAAAAAAAAAACACACGACAGCACGTACATAGATCAACGTTTTTCCTTTCTTTTGATACCAAATTAATTTCGATTGGATAAAAATCTCTTCAAATTTCAAATGTAAGAGAAAAACCATTGCAGCTTCCTCGATTATCTGTGAAAAGCATCGTTAGGTGTTGCCACAGTCGTAGGTACATAGAATCGAACGACCTCTAGAAGCCTGTTCTTGTTTGAAATCGATACGACGAACCGTTTTTAAGTTATCGACTCTTTTGCCAAAAATAAACGTCCCAAATATGATCGCGCTCATGGCCTCTTAAGGTAAAAACTATGAATTTCCAATCGGAAAAAATGTCGCTTGTCAGAATTGGCAGATTCTGTTGATGGTTCATTTTCAACAAAACTTTCTTTACTAACAAATTTCTATTATCGAATATCTTCTCAAGCCCTTTCAGATACTGGGCCCATAAGTGGAATAAATTGTAGAAGATTCAAAGAACTCAAAAATGATTTATTGACTTGTTACATCTACCACTGAAAACTTCATTTTTTTCACATAGATATAAAACTGAGTGTCATGAAAACTCAAAATCATAATTTAAACAATAAATACCTAAGTAATTTACTTTTGCAGACGCGAGGTAAATCAAGAATTCGACCTCCTTAATGATTGTGTTTGATCAGTTGTGTTTGGTACAGATTACTCGATGCATTAGAATCTTATTTTTATGCCAAAAGATGCTTTATTTTATGAAACATCTACGTTGTTCTTCAAGTTTTTTAAAAGAATTTTCTTTAAAATTTTTTAGTGTGGGGTTTCAAATGAATCGTATTAAAATAGTATTTTTTCCAAAAATTTAGGGCTTTAATTAGTGATTTGAACGTATCCGTGGCATTTTAGATTGAAAATTTAATTCTAAATAAAAAAAAAATTGTTACAATAAAGTGACAAATGATACATGGTTGTATTCAGGATGTCATGTGGAGACAAAAGAGATGAAAATATACTGAGTGTCCTATTTAAAAACCAAAAGTTCATTTCACATTCGATGAAACCTGACGTTGCATGAACTTGAGTTATCCGTCAGAAAATGCAGTTTCATGTATTATTTAGATACTTCAAATTTCATTCCATTATCTTCGAAAACAAAAAAGTTATAGGGATGAGCCACCTTCCGCAATAATTGGGGCCTAACCTTGGTGGCAGGAATTCACAAATTCAGAAGCCGAAAGCTACATTAATCTAAATTGATGTATGTGCCGTGGTGGTCGGCTGGTAGTGCGTTCGCCTCGCATGCGTGGGTTCGTGGGTTCGGTCCACCGGTCTCGTGCATGGCATCACACGTTAATAGGTAAGGGCTGCGTCTTCCCTAGCTCACACAAGTCTCTCGACAACTTCCGAGGGTTGCGCGTAGGGGTACAATCGGTTGACGGAAATAACAATAAAAATGTATATGTTCATAACATTGTAACATTGTTTGGAAAAAATTAATAAATGCAGTGTTTGTGGGTTTGTCTGTACGCATATTGTAATACTTATCTGAGAAGATTTCATAAATTTCAATAACTTATCTAACTAAGGTATTCGAAAATTTTGGAAAATACTCACATACTGTGATCGACCTATAGTGTCTCATTTTTTCTGGATCCTATTCCTTGTTACTGGAACAACTTAACCCACTTTCGAAATTTTTGGACATGACCTGATTAGAAATGACAAGTTGACTCAAGAGGTTAGTGGTATATTGATTTTATTGAAAATCTAAACAGGATGTTCATGAAATCAGATGTGGAATCATCTGCGACTGAAAGACAAAACTTCAGTCGCTATTTTCCATCGTTCAAGATAACCTCCCTTGAAAAGGATTCATTCTCAAATGAAAATTGAACCAAACTTGACTCCTCTAGAAATGGAAGAAACCTATGATGAAAATTAAGTTATTTTTTGGAAATATCTAACAGAAAACAACTACTTTTCCGGATAAAGCCACACTGAACATTGGACTACATCTGATATGTATATATTGTGAAAATACCGTATATCACTTGAAAGAATTATAACTAGATTTTTCAATGCGACATAATGAAACTCTATCGTGGACTGCTTAGTATTTACTTCTGATTTTGTTAGTAATCAAAGGAAGTGGTTTGTTTGCCTGTGGTAAATTGCTTCACCAGCAATATGGCATGCTTATTCATATTTATGAGATTCTGGTTCAGTTCATCATCGATTTTTATCTGTTGATTATTTCTAAGGGAGAATCTTTGAAAAATATTCAAGTTGATTCGATTTGTTGATTTCATTGAAAAGATGAACAGGATGTTCATAAAGTCAGTTGTGGAATCATCTGCGACTGAAAGTTGGAATTTAGTCGCTATTTTCCATCGTACAAGATAAGCTCTCTTGGAAGGGATTCATGTTTTAAAGAGAAATATTCTCAATTGAAAATTGAATCAATAAATGACTCCTCTGGAAATGGAAAAACCCTACGATAAAATTGAAGTTAATTTTTTGTAATAGGTATCTAACAGAAAACAACTTCTTCCCCGGCTAGAGCCACGCTGGACATTGAACTACATCTGATATATATTGAGAAAGACCCTATATAACTTGAGAGAGAAAATCTGAAAGTGAAAATTTGCATTTTCATTCAGATAGTTGATTATTTATTAAATGTCCAGTTTCTCTCAAGTTATATAGGGTCTTTCTCAATATCTATTAGATGTAGTTCAATGTCAAGCGTGGCTTCAGCCGGGGAAGTAGTTGTATTCTGTTAGATATTACAAAAAAGTAACTTAAATTTTTTCGTATAGGGTTTTTCCACTTCCAGAGGAGTCATGTATTGATTCAATTTTCAATTGAGAATGTTTCTCTTTAAAACATGAATCCCTTCCAAAAGAGGTTATCTTGTACGATGGAAAATAGCGACTAAATTCTAACTTTCAGTCGCAAATCAACTGACTTTACGAACATCCTGTTCATATTTTCAATGAAATCAACATGCCACACCCATGACAGGTTTAATGTCAGAAAAATATGTTCAAAGTCCATTAATTCCACATTACAGTGTGGAATTGCTTTTGAAGAGTATGTTTTCCAATTCTTTTGTCCTCCCTGATGATCTTAGAAGAGTGAAATAGTTTTTTGAAGACCAAAATGTATTGGAGGCCTAGCGAAAGAGATGCAATTCACGCGTCAATGGAATGAGCGATTTTCTGTGAGTGATACTTCTGAATAACATTCTCCCTTATCTCATTCATAGATAAGAATCTCCAATGGAAACTGGACATTTAATAAATAATCAACTATTTGAATGAAAATGCAAATTTTCACTTTCAGATTTTTTTCTCTCAAGTTATGTAGGGTCTTTAGTAACAATTTCAGTTTTGTGATAGCCCTCAGAAGGTTCTGAAGACCATAACAATCACAGCATCGATAAAACTGTTTTGCTGTAACGACATCCATAAAACCTCCTTAAAGCTGCTATAAATCTACGAGGGCCCACTCCTATGAAGGTTCTCAGGGCTATTTTGAAATGCAAGCATAAAACCTGCTTGCCTTATTCGCAGGATTCTTAATAACCTCCTGAGGATCATTATAAAACCAAATCATGGGGCTGTTATAAACCTGTATGTTATTAATTGAGGTTAGAAAATATTCCATAAATAACTACAGCCAAAACGGACTTAAATTAATCTAATTCTTCAGTTGCGAAAAATAGGGCGACTAATTTACAAGCAAAAATATAATGATGGCGTCCTGGCAGTGATATATGAAGAATATATTGGTATTCAACAACGTGAAATGTCTAATATCATCTGCGAATGAAATTTTTTTGACAAAATGACATCAGTTAGGTGGTAAATCTGCAACGCGCCCCAATAACAACGCGAAATTAAGAAAATAAACAAAATACCACATAAAATTAAAAAAATATTTTGACTCAAATCTTTCCCGGAATGATTTGTACTATATCTAAATACAAATGAATACCAATAATTGTGTATTTCCTTTCCGTCATACACACCAAATTGCAAGAAACATGAATTGAAATTAGGATCTCTTTAGTTGTTCCCTCTGGTTGTAATAAAATATGGCTACCCTACCTTTATTCTATTTAGCTGCACATATTGCCGTCATAAAGTCGTTTCTCCTCAAAAAAAACCATTTTAAAACCATTTTATCCTAAAAAAGTACGTTTGGTATTATTTAATCCAATTTCCAAAATATTTCGACTGTCAATTGTCAATTCCGCCCGACATTCGTCTTTTCGTGATCGACGTGGTCAGTATACTCAGTGTCTATACTCCCGTATTTGGTGTCTTAGTCTTGTGAAACGTTTAATTACTAATTATTTTTTCCAGTTATTTTTACCCAATGTGATTTATTTATTACCGGTTAGGGGGAGCTACTAGCATTTAAGTAGAAATAGTTTTATGCTTTGATTTTATAGCGGTTCTCGAGAGTACATCTCAAAACCTTGATAAAACCTCATCGTGAGTTTTATTACAGAACCATTCCATGGACTTGAGGAGTGCTATAAAACCATAACAAAACTAAGTTTCTATGTGGATTATTTTAATACCAAAAAGATTTATCGTGTATGTGTATAAGCCATTGTAAAACCATCATAAAAACAAATATACTTAAATGCTTAATGGTTTTATCTTATAGCCTTCAGGAGTGTTTTGAAACTGATTCATAAATCTGTTTGCTCTGGTAGCGTATTAGGAATAATATATGACCTGCATGAATCAAATTGGGCATTACCTAACCTTCATAAAACTTTCATAAAACTAGGATAAATCCAAATAACATTTAAATTGTTACTTGGGTTCTCAATATCTATCAGATGTAGTTCAATGTCCAGCGTGGCTTTAGCCGGGGAAGTAGTGGTTTTCTGTTAGATATTACAAAAAAGTTACTTCAATTTTATCGTAGGGTTTTTCCATTTCCAGAGGAGTCATGCAATGATTCAATTTTAAATTGAGAATGTTTCTCTTTAAAACATGAATCCCTTCCAAAAGAGGTTATCTTGTACGATGGAAAATAGCCACTAAATTCCAACTTTCTGCCGCAGATGATTCCACAACTAACTTAAACATCCTGTTCATATTTTCAATGAAATCAACATGCCATACCCATGACAGGTATTATGTCAGAAAAATATTTTCAAAGTTTCACCGCACAAGAAATAGTCCAACAATTCCTCATTACAGTGTGAAATTGCTTCTGAAGAGTATGTTTTCCAATTCTTTGGACCTCCCAGATGATCTTAGAAGAGTGAAATAGTTTTTTGTCGACCAAAATGTATTGGAGGACTAGCGAAAGAGATGCAATTCACTCATCAATGGAATGAGTGATACTTCTGAACAACATCCTTCCTTATCTCATTCATAGATAAGAATCTCCAATGGAAACTGGACATTTAATATATAATCAACTATCTGAATGAAAATGCAAATTTTTACTTTCAGATTTTTTCTCTCAAGTTATATAGGGTCTTTCTCAATATCTATCAGATGTAGTTCAATGTCCAGCGTGGCTTTAGCCGGGGAAGCAGTTTTTTTCTGTTAGATATTACAAAAAAGTAACTTCAATTTTATCGTAGGGTTTTTCAATTTCCAGAGGAGTCATGTATTGATTCAATTTTCAATTGAGAATGTTTCTCTTTGAAATAGATTCGATATATTGTTTTTGTTAAAATTGTTATTTCCGTCAACCGATTGCACCCCTACGCGCAACCCTCGGAAGTTTTCGAGAAACTTGTGTGAGCCCTTACCTTTCAACGTGTGATGCCATGCACGAGACCGATGACCATGCGAGGCTTTGAACCCTCGACCCTTCGCCCCAAAGGCGAACGCTCTACCACCACGCCAACCACGGCCCATATATTACCCGGATCATCTAGCTGATCTTCATAATTTGGATATTTCATATAGAAAATTTGCAGAATAATCGGAGGTTACACAAATTAGTAGAGAAAAAATTTCCAGAAGACTAGGTGGAAAATAAAGACCCGCCAGAAGGCGCTAATGTTGTGAAAAATTATGTGACTTGGTGCACTTCTGGCAATTTCTATACTTACTCTGTGACTCAAAACTGGATTGCCTGCAAAATGCCAGAAGGCTAAGTGGTAGAATTACAAAGATATTCGTGATACTATGAGCGTCGACGGCCCACTTTATGGATAATTTTTCTTTATTTGCTATATTTGCTAAAATTGAGTTTATCATTTCCAAAGACCTTTACTGTCTTTAATAGTATTAATTATAGTTCAACTGTAGTCTGAATTAATCACCTTAATCACAGTTCCTACCGTTCGTATAGTTGGTAGTTGATTTCAAGGTGAGTAATCAAAAATATACTCTGGTTCTTATTTATATACCACCAAGCAGTTCAAATGATATTTATAAGTCAATGTTCGAATTTTTGCAACAACATATAACCAATATCAATAATTCATTTATAGTAGGTGATTTCAATATTCAGGGTATCGCCAATGGTAATTTCAATGAGAAATTTAATTAACTACAAGATTTCATTGATTTTAATTCATTTATATTATTCAACGACATTAAAAATTGTCAAGGAAGAATATTGGACCTAATAATAGGGTCTGAATATAATAAAATTGTAGTAAGTAGAGACTTTCTTCCTTTTTTGGAAGAAGATTTCTATCATCCAACTCTTAATTTCACAATCAATACAAAAAAATATCAGAAAAAAAACGCAGAAAGTACAGGAGTCTTGGTATAATTTTAAGAAAGCAAACTTTCAACAGCTAAGTATAGATGTAAGAGATGCCGACTGGAACCCCGTTCTTGTTGAAGCAGATGTAAATAGGGCTTTATATAAATTTTATACCGTTTGGAACAACACAGTAGCAAACAATGTTCCTAAATATAGAATTTATAAAAGTACTCACAAATATCCAGTTTGGTTCACAAATGAAGTTTAAACTTTACTGAAAGAGAAGAATTACTATAGAAAAATTAAAATGAAGTCTGATTTGAATAATGAGAAATATAAAGAACTACGTAAACAGGTTCAAAATGTAATTAGGAATGAGGAAAAGCAATACATTAAAAATTTAGAATCGAATGTTACAAAAGATATACATCAACTTTGGAACTATGTGAATAGTAAAAGAAAAAATAAAACATGCTTGGGCAGCTTTACTTATAATGGCGAAATGGTGGCAGATGAATTTACTGCAGTATCGTTTGCAAATTTTTTCTCATCTGTTTTCTGTGAAGAAAAAGCCTCTTGCAATCTAAACTATGATAATTCTAGTATTATAAATGATTCTTTTCAAATACATGCAATAACTGAATCTGAAACTAAAACCCAAAAAAGCTGCAGGAAAAGATGGCATCCCTCCCTACATCTTGAAGGGCTGTAATCAATGGTTGAGAGGTCCACTACTTTATATTTTTAATTTAACACCTAGGTCAAATATTTTTCCTGAATTTTGGAAAACATCTGTTGCTATACCTATATTTAAATCGGGGAATAAAATAGAAATTGAAAATTATAGAGGTGTTTCAATTATGTGCGCTCCCTCTAAGCGATTGAAGCAAATTATATATTACAAACTGTATAAATTCGCTGATAAATACATAGCTCCAGAACAGCATGGCTTTATGATCCAGAAGTCAGTAAATACTTATTTATTTATATTTAGCAATCATGCTTTCGAAACTTTACAAAATAAATCTCAATTAGATACAGTATTCACGGACTTCCGTAAAGCCTTTGATCAAGTAAATCATGATATGCTTTTGGAAAAAATTTGTAAATTTGGTTTAGTGACGAACTTTCTCGAATTAATTAAAAACTACTTAAGAAATAGATATTTCATTGTTAAACATAATGGAAACACTTTGGGAAAATTCCATGCTAATTCCGGTGTTCCTAAGGGATCAAATCTAGGACCTCTTCTATTCTTATTATTCATTAATGATTTGCCTTCGGTCGTACATCATTCACATTGTCTGCTCTTTGCGGATGATCTCAAAATATTCAAACATATTCGAACTGTTAGAGACTGCGTATCACTGCAAAAAGACATCAACAACATTGTGAATTGGAGTCACACTAATAAGTTATTCTTCTATATAAAAAAATGTTAAAAGTTAAAAATATCTCGCTTGAAAGATTTGATTAATTTTGAATGTAATATGGATGGGGAGGTTCTGGGTAGAAAAACTGAGGTGAAAGGCTAAGGTATTACTTATAATAGTACTTTTTCCTTCACTAATCATATAATGTCGTTAGTGAAATCTGCAAACCGTATGTTGGGATATTTAATGAGACAAACGCGTGAATTCAGTGATATAAATACAATGGAATCACTTTACTATACTCTAGTTAGACCGAAACTGGAATTTGCTTCAATAATTTGGACAGGAGAATACAAAACTACTTTAAAAGAAATCGAAAAGATTCAAAACAAATTTCTTTGCTATGTTTATTTCAAAAAGTTTCATAAATGGCCTGATTACAATTTAATACGAACATTTCTGTTAAGAAATGAATTCAAAATATCAACATAGAACAAAGACGCAATTTGACATCCGTAATATTCATTTATAAAATAATAAATGATCGTATTAATTCACCCGAAATCCTTCAAATGATTCCGTTTCATGTTCCTTCACGCCGTACTCGACATAAAACTATGTTTAATATTTCTGTGTCGATATCTACAACTAGGGCACCTCTTGCAACCATGTTAATATTAGCTAATGAATTTAATGAAATAACAGATAATGATTGGACTTTAACCACATTCCAAATTCTATTACTCAATACTGAATATTATACTGACTATATCTTGTAAAAATATATGCACCTAAATCTGTAACCCAACAGTTCTGATAGTATTTGTAGAATTAAAACATAAATTTTTAAGTTACATTCACATTGTATAATCTTGATAATTGTAATAAAACTAAATAAGTTTGTATGGATCAAATAAATAAAAATTGAGTATGTTATCATCGACTGGTAAATTCCGTGTCACGTTTATAAAAAAAAAACTGTTCGTTTCCTCCACGTAGTTGGAACTTCTATCAATTCTAACCAGTTTCCTTTCTAGGTACATTTACGGAATTTATAGTTCAGATATGTACTCTTTCAAAATTTTCATTTCGACTATTTTGCGGTTTTTTCTTCTAATGCAACCATTCTGCTCTGGTGTCTATAGGGGGATGGTAGTAGTTATGTGATGCCATGTGCAAATAAAAACCTTCCAGCAACCTAATTGTAGAATTTGCCGACTTTATCAGATCTTGAAAAATCCTTGATGGAACCTTTATTTGTAAAGATCCATAATGACCGTTTGTAAAGATGTAGGGTGGTTAATGTAAATATTTTATAGTTTGCTGAATGTTAGAAACTGGGAGAGTGAAATTGATTCACAATGTTCTAAAACTTTGTTTAAATTGGATAACCAGAATACTGAGCATGGATGAAACCCGATTATAGTCAAACTCGGTCTTATCGTGCGGGTTCAAAGGTTAGCGTGCATATGAATCAAATTGAAAAACTTAGTGGTTACCAAAATGTTTTGTAATTATTTATTAAGGTATATTTTCACGATATCATTCATGTTTAGCACGAAAATCGTATGTGCAATGTTATTGGAATAAACAGTACAGTTGCTAAGCAGTTTCTCGCAGCGATACCTTTTGAACTGCCATAGCACCTTTCTAAAAAACTATGTGGATGAGAGTAATTGTTTAATGAAGAGAAAAATATTAATAAAATTCATTTTAACTAGATAAACTCAGAAACACTCAATGTCACTAATAATATCATCACTTTCGGAATCGTTTTCAAATGGAAATATTATTACAGGTGCTACCTCTACATCGAGTAAACATTCTCGATCCCACCAATCCCTTATTCATTTTTCGGTATGTTCAAGCGATTTCTTCCAATATTCCTCCGTAATGTGGTCCAGTGCAGCTTCCCGAACCATCTCTACCTCATCGGATTCAAGGCCATTACCCACATGTTTCTCATAGTATGATTTAGCCCCAGCTCATATCAGTTCTATTGCATTGAACTGGCAATGGTATGGTGGTAGCCGTAATACCTCATGGCCATGCTCACGTAATATCTCATCCATGGCATATACATTGTAGGTTTTTCATGGATTTTGCAATCGACAGAAGTTCTGATTTCAACATATTTTGTTTTTGCTTATCTGATTCTAACCACTCATAATTGTTACTTTTTCTCCAAGAAGAATTAGGCAGTTTATTTAATATTTTTGAATGATAAGGGGCATTATCCAAGAAAATTAAATACGGTTCTTCTTAATTTGGTATCAACCGTTCTCTAAGCCACTTTTCGTACATGTCACAATTCATGTTATCATGTTAATCCAAACTTTTTGACTTTGAAGAAAAAATCAAAATTGCTTCTGGAACGAAGCCTTTTGAAGAACCGGCATGTAATATAATGTGCCGTTTTCCCGGACCGCATTCTCTTTTTCTTTTAACGCTCTTTACGGACTCATCCTGCCACGATTTTGACCCACTCCCAATCGAAAATATCCGCGTTTCGTCTAAAAACACAATTTGTCTTAATTTTGAATTGTTAATTTCTGTATATTTTTTCAAAAATTGAAAACGTTGACTTACAATTTGACATAAATATCTTCGGTTACAATCTTTTTAAATCGAATACCCAAGTTTTTAATCAAGTTTGACAACGCAGTAAGTCCAATTTCTAAAACACCTCGCTTTTTCAGAGCATATTTCAAAACTGGAAGCGTCACATTTGTTTTCAATTTATATAAATTATAAATTACATTGCGTACTTCCATTTTGATACCATCTCTCAAATATTTAGTCTTTGGTTTTTCCTTTTACATTTTTTGGAAGTTTTGGGGATTATATTATTCTTATTCTCGTCAACAAATTTCTGCACAGGTCTCAAATTTACTCCCAGTGCTCTTGCTACTGTTTCCTGTATATTCTTATTAGACGAACCTTCATTTCGTTTTTCAGTTTCGAAATAACTCAAAAGATTCAGTATCATTTTTTTTGCTTGGGGATGTAAGAAACCGGATAATTGATTTCTATTCTCCATTTCACAAACTTCAAACTGTCAGATATACAGAACTGCCATCCATTAATCAAAACAAAGCCGGTGAGTCTAAATGTACGGTTCCTTCCATGCGGCCGTCGTACACGGCCGCCGCAGTGCGTCGACCGGATGCGTCAGCCGGTCGATCTCATGGTTTCTTCCATGCGGATGTCGTGTACGGCGGACGGAGCCGGTTTTCCGCCGATGGTGCTAGTAATGCTAGTTCACAGTAGTTGAAGTGAAGATGGATGATCTTTTCGACCTTATTTGTTATTGAAAGTAAATGACGATGAGGAAATCCTGCAGTTTATTTACTTGGAAAAGAGCAATGCGGATATAAATCCAATATTCAAAAAAAGGCGTGAAGAAGGGTGTTCTGTTACATTAATTAATCGACATCTACTCGGGAATGAAGTAAAATTTAGGGAATATTTCAGATTGAACAAGGTGCAGTTTGTGTACATCTTCAACTTGATGAAAGATTATGTAAAATAAGAGTCATACAAGCGAGTTTAATACGTTATAACCCCAGAGGAATACGAAAACTCTCTTGCGGCTGCGACTACACTGCTTCTGGAGCAGTACCGTCGCAACGATCGCAGTCGTTCACGGCGGACGTGTCCGGCCGCCGCTTGGAAGGAAACATGTACATTCAAAAACACGTGTAGCAGTAGGTTACGGCCGCCGCACTGCGGTCGCTGTGCGCGGCGGCCGCATAGAAGGAACCATACCTTAAAAGTATAGAGCCGCTGAAAAATATCAACACATCTTCTTTTCGCATGTGAAAATCTTATATGTCTGTCTCATTTATCGATGGGATTGTATTTGAAAGTATATGATTTAACACAATGGAAAAAGATAAAACTAGAAAGTTAGTCAGTGATTAAGTCTTACACACGCACGTTAAGACCGATTTTGACTATACCTAAGATCTGTCTCAATAGACAGCTCACACTTGACAACTGTGACGAAAAGTTTAACTGGATACTTCATTTGAAAAATCTCTTCACTTCTTCAAAGTCACCCGAAATTTGGTGTCAAATTGAACGTGGTTCCATAAATAGTCATAAAAAATGACATTGCTCAAATTACAGAAAAAGCTATTTCAACCAAATGTTTCACTTTCATGCCGTGTTACGTTTCTTTCTCTCCATTGTTTTTTCAGAGTCAGCAGGTCAAACCAAAATTTCTTAAGTCTCAATTTACCCATCCAA
Organism: Chrysolina oricalcia; assembly: GCA_944452925.2. Lineage (NCBI taxonomy): Eukaryota > Metazoa > Arthropoda > Insecta > Coleoptera > Chrysomelidae > Chrysolina > Chrysolina oricalcia. The sequence continues at coordinate 39,719,737 of OX101818.2, read as the reverse complement.
GTCAAAAGAACCATTGCACAACTCTGTCTTCGTAATACATACATTATCAAATTTACACTTAATGGTTCCACATATAAAATAGATCCGAGGTAAATTTGCACAATATGTAACATGAACGAGCTAGAAACTATAATAGTTATTTATGTACCAAGGGTTTATGCCCTGAGGGCGACGTTTTACGAACTCGAGGGCCTTTGGCCTGAGGGTTTGTAAGTCGCCCGAGGGTAAACACATCTGTTCATGCCCGCGGTACATACATAACTTTATGTCATACTAGTTCGTTATTGCAATCCAATCTCAATTCAAATCGGTATTTTAAAAAATACGGTTTGAATTAATAACATTTCCATTTTATCATAGTAGACACTATGTGAATGTTGACAAACGTAAATGTCATATAAAATCAAAATAATCGAAGATTTTGGAATTCCTGACGAAATTATTGAAAAAGCAAAGAAAGCAACTGAAAATCTGTTGCCAAAAAAGTCTAAAGATATTTTCAGAACTGCCAATTTTATTTAATTCGTCAAAATAATGTTCATCGAATAATTACATTTATTGCTATATTCCGTTTGTAATTTCATTAATAAAGGTTATTAAATATGTTTTTAAAAAATTATTTCTCTTTATGCCCGCGCGGGCCATGAAGTACAACATTAGATAGTTGGTAACTAAGCAATAAAAACACAATAATGAACTAGTATGACATAAAACATATTATGTTTGAGTGTCCAATTTATTGTGCAATGAAACCCCAAAATTCCGACTCGCTAATCAGCCTTGACAACCTTATCCATTCTCTCGATAACATTACCCCCAAAATCTGCCTAGGTCATAACAAACTATATCTGGAACGTCTTGAGGATCCGATTTTTCATGATTAATGCATGAGTTTTCTTACAATAGTCTGCATTTTACTTCAATATTCTGTTCTTTCTCTTGCTGACTTGTATTTTTATCTGTTTGTTCTTCTTATTCATCTCTATTTCAGGTACATGTTCAATAACAATAATAATAGTGATCTTTGTTGGCGCCTGTATCTTTTTCAAGCAATAAATGTATTCCATTCTATTCTAGTTTGCTGAATAAATCCTGCATGAATCCATTCTCCTCAGATTTGTATAACAAAGTGCCCCAAAACTCTAAACCAAACTGCAGAAGACTGTCGAAGTAGGCATAGTAAACTATTTTTGCGACTTTATTACTTGTTTCTATACAAAAGTAGAAAAAATATGTGAAAACATTGCTTACCAAGCACTGTGAGCACTGTGAGATGTTTCTTTTTCCATAATTTCATGGTAGACTTGGTCACTCTCTGAAGATGTATAATTATCGTCTTCGTGTTACTATTTGCTTAACGTAATAAAGCAGACTTCTTCTTATGCTTTCTGATCTGGGCTCCTGTAGAAATCTGTAATAGTGGCGGAACATTCATGGTAATCGAGGAGATTCCTGATTTTTTTTTCCACATCTGCCAGTAACTTATACCAACCAATCAGTGGTCTTATAATCCATTCTAGAGTGACTCTTTAACGTTTCACTTTAACAAATCGACTTCGTATGAGCGTGGGCCTTCTATATTTCTATGAGAGTCGATATGTTGTAAAAAACTTTAATGAATAACAGATTACTTACAGGAATACTTGACAAGACTAAATTCAACAATTAAGCTCAAAATTTCTAGATCTTTGACCCACAGCAGCCCTTGATGTTTTTCGTTATCGCATCAGAGTGGCACACCTTACCTTTCCTCAGTTCATTTCACATTCTCCTACATCAAATAAACGAAAGTGTTACCAAAATGATGCTGGGCTTTGCAAATCCTAATGATCAGGAGAGGTAGAATAATCCTCTCTACCCAGAATAGTGACATCAAACTTATCAAAAATAAATACAATATATTTGAATATTCCAGGTGTTGAAGCCGATGACAGTGCATTGAAAATCGCCAGAAAGTGGGGTTATAAAACGAAAAAGATTCCTTGTAACCAAGCCAAATCAATTTTTTGTATCAACAACTTCTGGGGTCGATCGTTAGCTGCTTGCTCCGCTTCTACAGATCCGTTATGTTATGAAGGGTATGGACCCCGTATGCCTGGATTCATCAATATACCTTATGATGATTTACAAGCGCTAGAAGTAAGTAGGTTCATCCATACATCATATCATTCCTGAAACTGAAATTTTAGGAGTAAATTAATTGATGGGTATATTTTTTTTAATCTCTATAGTACCATTCATAGAAAGATTTTTTTGTAATCATCATCAACCATCAGAAATAGAAAAGAGGAGAGGAAGCTCCACTATACAAGACAATAAAAAATCATGGGAAAATAATCAATGGTACCTACTTGCCGAAAGACCATTAATCTAATAATGAAAAAGGACTATATATTCAGTCTTCCGCCTTAACCTTTATAATAGAAAAATAACTACTGCACCCTACGACCGTTGAATTATATCTGTAAATTCTTGGCAGAGTTTTCTACAAGTACAGTGCGCTTCAAATACCATGGCTGGAAATTATTTTCTGATCAAATTAGGGGAACACCTCCGTACTGGTTACATGGTTCTTGCCAATCATCAGCGGAGGCTAGTTCTCCCAACAAAAGACGACTTTAGCATTTGTTGGGAGTTCCTGAGATAAACAGAAGTATTAATTCAGCGCCATCTCTGGGTTCCAGAGATCACTCCTACTTTAGCATTTACTTCTCCCGAAGTGCAATTTTCATGTAAAAATAAATACTTATCGTGGTTAATGCGGAAGACTGGATTATATAATCCATTTTCATTATCACAATAAAAACTCTCGTCTGTGATTCCTATGCTTGATTTCAGCAAAGCCTCCTACTGCGAAACTCAAGAGTTACTTGATAAACTTGATAAAAACTTTTTAAGATTAAACCCAATATAAGCAAACAGGTGTGTCTTGATTATTAGTTCTGATGACACTCCTGTCATCTATCATTTCAAACGATGTCTTTCATCAACTCAAATTTTTCAAGTGTATTCTGTTTACGGATGAAACAACTTTCGATAACTCCCATTTCAATACGAATAAATCATCAGGGAAGATCAATTGGGCGCATCAAATAAGAACTGCGAATGGCTCAAAGGACCCCGCAATCTCCTTATGGAATTTGGGTCCCGGTGGATTTTTTTGAAAATTTGGTATGATGTAGCCCATGTAATTCTCAACCAATGTTACCATTACGCGAACCCAAAAAAATGAACAGTTTTGTTGCTACGGGGCGTTGAAATCACCCTTTGCCCAGATTAGACTACTTAGTTTTGAAACCGGTATCAATATTTTCACTTATTTCATTATTGCTTATGTTACACAACATTGTGCTGTTTTATAATAAAAATTCTTTCAACCTCCTTCTTTTCCCCCTACTACTAGTACGAAACGCAAAAAAAAATTTCTTGAGTGCCTTTAGATGTATCGTCGAATGTTTAAATATGCAGTTTTTCATTATTTTTCCCCCTCCTCCCAAAGGGCACAAAACGAAAAAATGTAGGTGGATTTTTCTGAATTTTTAATATGCTGCAGTTCAAGTTATTTTGAATAGAAATTGATAAGGTGACAAACACCAAAAATGGTTAGTTTCGATGCTAGGGGGCGTTGAAATCTCTCCATTACCCCCAACCTCTATTTTAAAACACGAAAAAACTTAATTCCATTCTACCTGTGAAGGCTTTATCAAAATAAATATTTTAATCAGCTCAGATCAAGGAAATCGTACAGTTGTTTAATTCACGATTTCCTCCCTTCAAAAAAATATTAGTGGATTTCGCTGACCTCTTAGTAGGGCGTAGTTCATGTTATTTAAATATCAATTAATTGAGCAAAAATCTTGAAACTAAATAAAAATTAGACATCAACAATTTGAATATGAGTTGGTGCCCCAATAAATTTTTTTCATGTTTTAAAATAGGGGTTGGTGGTAAGGGAGAGGTTTCAGATTTTTTTCATAAAAATACACGATTGTTCAGCATAATCTAAACTGAAACACGTAGAGATATTGTTTCGGTCTATAATAACCTCTATTCTGAGCAAGGTATGATTTTAACGCCCCCTAGCACCAAAACAATTAATTTTTGGGGTTTTTCACCCCATTAATTTCTATTCAAAATAACTTGAACTGATTCAAATTAAACATTCAGAAAAATCCACCGAATATTTTTCATTTTATGCCCATTGGGGGGAGGATGGATAATCATAAAAAAACTGCTATTTCCCTTATTCAGGCATATTTGAACATTCCACGATACATTTAAAGGCACTCAAGAAATAGTTTTTTAGGTTTTGTATTGGGAGCTAGGGGGAAGAAGGGGGGTGTAAGAATTTTTTTTAAACTGCACAATATTGTGCAACATTAGCAACAATGAAACAATTGAAAATATCGTTACCGGATTCAAAAATAAATAGTCTAATCTGCGCATAGGGTGATTTCAAAGCCCCCTAGCAACAAAACTGATATTTTTTTTTGGGTAGGCGCAATGGTAACATTGGTTGAGAATTACATGGACTACATTATACCAAAAATTCAGAAAAATCCACAGGGATCAAAATTCCATAAGGAGTTTGCTGGTCCGTTAGGTAATGATCTAGGTCATGATACTACCTGAAAAGTAATCAATTATATTCTACATTTCTTCTTTGCTTATAGAAGTTGAGCCAAATAAGCTTCTTAATTTCACTCTAGACAGTGACTTTGGGTGGGATAGAAACACTCAGTGAAAAGCTGCAAAGTCAACTTTCATTTTGAGGCTCATAAGAAACATGGATGATGATCATGTAACTCATTCCGTTATGAGTTTTTGAATGACTTTATGGTGTGCTACTAGCTCAAATCATGTCTTCATTCTGAAAAGTCCGACAAACAATTATTCACACGGGTGCATATCTTGATAATTTCCTCACTTTTTTGTATTCGTTTTGTTCACAATTTGTATTTTTCGATAAACAGCTGCTTCCTTAGGAGCAACCATCTGAAGTCTTCCGGATACTTGAGCGAGCTAGGGCAGGCGGAGCTCTTGCTTCGAGCGAGCCAGGAAAGACGGGCCCTTGTCTTGATATCAGATAGTTATAAGAACAAACGACTTACCTGTAGGAAGTTCATTCTGAATTATATGAGCCATACTCGTCCAATTAGATTACACACGTAGTAGTCACCATTGTGGCTATGTCTGGCGCTTTTTGAAAGATTAATCATTGGGCAAAAAATCCTCTTATCGTTCCCGTCTCAACTGTCCGCGCCTAATCATTACACTGTTTGCGATATATTTTCAAAAATTGAATACTGGGTGGGGAAACTTGAAAATGTATAGTATTTTTAGTTTTTTTTCTTTTGGGAGGGACTCATCTAATTGGACGAGTATAGCTCATATAATTCAGAACGAACTTCCTACAGGTAAGTCGTTTGTTCTTATAATTATATTTCACTATACTCGTCCAATTGGACTACACACGTAGATATTGAAAGCCAATTCAATTTTTGGTTATTAAAATTTTTTATTTTATTATCCCTCATTAAAGTATAAATGGTATATGATAATATTTTACACCATCTCAAATAATATTATAAATTTTTCCATCACCCTAAACAATCAGAATATTCCCTAATAATATAATATAATACAATTATTATTAACTACATAGAACAAATGTTTTTCAGTTATTATCAACTAATATTTCAAGAATATTCGAATCATTTTCTAGAGGTCTATTGTAGAACCTCGCGAATACCTCAGATTTATTTGTCCACCCGGCGGTGTTTTTTATAGCGTCTAGATGAATTCCCACTCTATTATTAGCCTCCGAAGTAGCCGCATGCCTAGTGCTATGGCTCTTGAACTGGTCTGTGTTAACTCCACTAGCTCTTAAATGTCTTTTATCCAACGGCTTATAGACTGGGTAGTTGCTTTGTGGTGGGGTTTTCGGTGGGTCAAAAGAAGGTACTCTTCACCATTTCTCAGCATTTGAGTTACTTCTAAATATTTATCTAATGTTTTGGTTACGCATAAATCTGAACGCTCTGTGAAATAATTTAATATTAATACCGGTTGTTGCCGTTTATAGCTGGAAGTCTTTAACATGTCTGTTATAAAGCTTTCCACGCCATCATCTCTTCGAACAATATTTTTTAATTTAATTTTTGAAATTGTTTGTACCCACTGACCAGATGCCAGCAGCAGTAATATCACTAATTTTTTCGATAATTTTTCTAGCAATAATTCTTCCAATGGATACCAGTCTTTCACATAGTCGAGGATTTTGGAAGGATCCCAAGTTACATTATATTTTGGAAAGTTTGGTTTAATCCCAAATACTCCTTTCAGGAAACGTTTAATCAAAAACTCGTCAGTACTAGTGACATTCAAAATTGGTGATAAATAAGGCTGCTTTATGAGCATTAGGGGTAGCATAGGTTATATTGTCTGAAAACAAACTTTTCAAAAATGATATCACATTACCCACACTCACATCGTATAAGTAAAATCTCCGAGCAATAAAATATATAGAGAGGGCTTCTGTCTCTTTCTTGAAAGCAACATACCCGACATTGTTTACAAACATCTCAGCCCGAATCATGTTAAAAATGGGCATTGTCGATTATATCCGTTTGCACTCGGGGACCAGGTTGGAATTCCATGTTATATTTACTCTTAACTTGGCGATCATGTTTGTTTACGACTTATTTATCGTCTTGTCAAATGAAACCATGGGCGTCGCAGCATGGTAATCATGGCATAATACAGATTTTGAGACAAAAATACACTATTTGTTGAAATAGCTATATAAAACAATGTTACTATTTAAGTACACCATAAAAACGATTACATAACAATAATTAGGAAAAAAACTTGCTGCAGTGTAGGTACACTAAGAAGTAAATAAGCAAACTCAACTCTTCTGTCTTGTTGGAATGTCTTTCGAGTACTTAAAACATAGCGTCGTTGAAACTGCAATACGAGCCATGTCACGAAACATTTATTTCACAGGAGACTGTAAAATGATAATAGGTACTACATAAAAATTTCTACGTGCGATTATTTTATACTTTGAATTCCAAAACAATGACCGGTAGAAATTCTTATGTAGTAATTATTTTTTTCTTAGGTGTCTTGGCATCGTCTGCTATGGTCATTAGTAGTTATTATCTACAGTGTTCTGTAAAATGAATATTTCTGGACATATTGCTCGTATTGGTAATTCAGTAATATTTTTTTAATTGAAATTTGTTGGGCATGGAATTCACTTCACTGTTCTGCAACTATATCATTATGATAACTTGGCAGTTATTTGTGTGTGTGTTTGAAATGTATGCTATTTTAGAGGAATTCGTAATTGTGAAACCGATGATAAGGACATATGATACCAGAAGAAAGTGTTTAAAATTAGCAACGAGAACTATAATCCGTCAGATACAAAAATTCAGACTTTTCCAGCAAAAGAATAGAAGAATGAAATCCAAAATTTTAATTTGATTTAAGCTGGACAGACGATTTACAATAAGCAAGTTATCGCTCCACCCTGTGAGCAAATCAAGACTACATCAAAATAGAGCTGTTATTTGGTATGTTGTTTGGTATGTCTTCAGAGATACATGTCGACCCCTATTCAACTTATAAACTTTAATGACTCTCACCTGTTTGATGATTAAGAAACAAAAGTAAAATAATAACTACATGAGAAATTCTCGTTTTCCTACCAGGCAGACTTGTAATATCGATCGCTCCCTGAGCCTAACTCTAGATAAGTAGAGACATTACTTTTTGACAACTCTAAAACACTTTTTGATTATCTGCCCCAGGTACCAATAATTTAAATTCAGAAAAAAACATAAGAAAAAGAGTTAAAGAGCTATTTAGGCTTTTACTACACTTTGGATGAGTATTTCAATGATACACTTTCAACATAAATTTGAATGTAATATGTTATGTATATTATAGTTTATGTGTGAATTATTATGTGTAAATTCTTATGTGTATTATAATGCATATATATCATATATATAGTGTAGGTATACAGCGTGTCTCACGGTCGATGGTAGGTTAGACGTTTATGGTAAACGCAAAGCAGCATTTCCCTGAAAATTTCACATCTTACATTTTGTTACCTGATCTATCGATCTAAAATATTTTCTGCTTTGCGGCGTTGCCACGTCTATAAAAAAAAACTAGCAACTTTATTTTTTTAAATAGAACACCCCGTATATTAACTCATTTTTTGAATCGCTCTTTCATTATAATACTTTTTTGTTAATAATGTCCTAAACCTATCTCTATCTGTTTTCGAAATAAAAAATAATTTGTGTTAAATATGGTCCAAAACATAGCCCTAATTGAACTTTAGTACATCAGTACTCTCAATTCATGAAAAGTTGATATTTTGATTATAGGTTGGACAAATTCGAAATATTTACTTAACACCAAGAAATCGACTCCATATCATACAGGGCGTAAAATTACTGTTATTTCCATAATGCATAAAAGTGGTCAAGAGTTCATTTTTTCAAATGAAACCCCCTGTATATTACTGGATAAATTGAAAGATGATGAAAAATGCTTCAAGATGATATATCATGTCCCTATACCTAAATCATCAACTTTTCTTAATAAAATTGCTTTTTAAGAATTTGGTTTTAGGTAACAGTGGATTTGTCAAGCTTATAACAGTTTGGTAACTTTTATAAGTAATTTACGAATAGTTATCGACGGTGTTTCAAATTATCTTCCAAAGTGAATGCAATTATCGATTATTCAAACAAAGTTCTTATGAAATTATTTATTATACACGGACAGTGTGATCAAATCATTGCCAGAACTTGCAGAAAATTCAACCAAATGTATCCAGAATTAACACCAATGAACGAGAGGAAGTTTGTAAGATTACAAAATAATTTCCTTAACTATGGCTCAAAGTTAAAAGCGCCTTCAACATTACCAAAACCTGTTACTTTAAATGAGGAAAATACTGTTAACGTCTTGGCATATTTTTATGCATATCCAGAAGCTTCCGTTCGTAGTGCAGAAAAAGATTTGGGTGTATCACATGCTTCAGTACAACGAATTTTGGAAAATCACGAAATGCATCCGTATAAATTTACCAAAGTTCAAGCTCTCAAAGTAGAAGACTTTGAACGCAGAGTGCATTTTTTGCGAATCCCTTCTAATACATATAAAGGAAGATAGGGGATTTTTGTCAAAAATAATTTGGAGCGACGAATCAAAATTTACGAGGGATGGCATTTTTAATAGAAGGAATAAACATTTTTGGGCTGATCATAATCCTCATGTGACAAAAGAAATGGGTTTTCAAGAAAAAAATTTCCTGAATGTGTTTTGTATTTTGAAGAAAAATAAAATTAGCTTTTTTATTTATGAAGGAAGACACACTGAATGCAGAGAGATCATATTTTAAGAACGACTGTTACCGATTTCCTTGAAAACTTGCCTTTAGAGGAATATAGGAATTCGTGGTTTCAACTGGACGGAGCGCCAGCTCATTGCACTCAGGAAGTTTCCAGGAAACTTCACCAAAGTTTGACGATCGTTGGTTTAGGCGTTTAGGGCCGTGGGATTGGCCACCGAGATGACCCGATCTCACGCCACTTGACTTTTTCTATGGGGTGTTTTAAAAGAAATGGTGTACAGTACTCCAAAGAAGAACTGCGACGGCGAATAGTGCGGTGTATTGAAAATCAAGATCCCCATGAAATTGAAAAAGCAACGACAAGTCGCGTACAAAAGAATATTTTAAAATATTTAGAATGTAATGGACAAAATTTCCAGCATTTATTGTAAAAATGTGATATTTTGTTTACAATTTTGTTATTTTTAATCCTCCTAATTCTGTTTTTTCTGTACATTCACATGTTATATTCCAGAAAATCGTACTTTTTACCTAGAAATGCCTGGTTTTTGGACAGTTGTTCCCTGGAAACTTTCAGCCATAGTTAAGAAAATTATTTTGTAATCTTACATAATTCCTCTCGTTCATTGGTGTTAATTCAGGATACATTTGGTTGAAATTTCTGCAAGTTCTGGCAATGATTTGATCACACTGTCCCTGTATAATAAATAATTTTAAAAGAACTTTGTTTGAATAATCGATATTTGCATTCACTTTGGAAGATAATTTGAAACACCGTCGATAACTATTCGTAAATTACTTATAAAAGTTACCAAACTGTTATAAGCTTGACAAATCCACTGTTACCTAAAACCAAATTCTTAAAAAGCAATTTTATTGAGAAAAGTTGATGATTTAGGTATAGGGACATGATATATCATCTTGAAGCATTTTTCATCATCTTTCAATTTATCGAGTAATATACAGGGGGTTTCATTTGAAAAAATGAACTTTTGACCACTTTTATGCATTATGGAAATAACAGTAATTTTAGCACGCCCTGTATGATATGGAGTTGATTTCTTGGTGTTAAGTAAATACTTCGAATTTGTCCAACCTGTACTCAAAATATCAACTTTTCATGAATTGAGAGTACTGATGTACTAAAGTTCATTTAGGGCTGTCTTGGACCATATTTAACACAAATAATTTTTTATTTCGAAAACAGATAGAGATAGGTATAGGACATTATTAACAAAAAAGTATTATAATAAAAGAGCGATTCAAAAAATGAGTTAATATATAGGGTGTTCTATTTAAAAAAATAAAGTTGCTAGTTTTTTTTATAGACGTGGCAACGCCGCAAAGCTGAAAATATTTTAGATCGATAGATCAGGTAACAAAATGTAAGATGTGAAATTTTCAGGGAAATCCTGGTTTGCGTTTACCATAAACCTCTAACCTACCATCGACCGTGAGACACGCTGTAGTGTATAGTTTACTGATGTGATCCAACAAATTAAATATATTTACTTTTTTACTTCAGCACTTTCATTTATTTTTTCAGTATTTATGACCTTATTGTATGCTTTGTCAGCAAGAATCTATTTTTTGCACAATACATTATTTTTGATTGACATCTTGACAACACGTGTGATTTCCAACCAGGCATGTTGTCGTCTAGAGATGAAAATATGACATAAAAAAAAATTATCAGCACGCTGCCACTGGTTCTAATCTTACATCCGAATATCGTAACTATATCAAATCTCCCTATGCGAACTCGGAGGTTATCCCTCACCCACAATCTATCCCAAAGGATAGTGATATGCAGCTTTCATAACAACGTGTGTTGTTTATATAGAAATGGCACCTCTATATCGTTTATTGCTCGGAGGTAAAACACCGTTTACGAAGAGTGCCGGAATATTGTCGCAGAGTTGAATCACTCAGCGATTTCAGCATAATCGGAATTGCATCTTCCGGAATTCCTTTAATTAATAATTATCTCCTGATATTTTTCCCACCACCAGGGAAATTGTCTTCCACAAAGGATATTTCGTTCTGAAAGGAGACAATAGTAAGTTTTTACTAGGCTCAAAAATTAGTGGTTCTGTTATGCAGAGTCTAGAAAATACTGTAAACCATGGCTGATTAGGCCAATATAGAACTACGAAAACCCCAATCGCCTTATCTTCGATTATTTTCTATATATGAAGCATGTAGCATGTAGCATTAATTTTCTCCTTTCACACCAAAACCACATTTTCCGACTGAGTGTATTACAATGTTCGATTTGGACTCCTTCCATCTTGTTAATATAATTGTCGTTTTGTTGTCTACCCTAAGAAGCACATTGCAATCTGTCGCATTCTTTAAAAAACTCTGCAGAGCATAAAATATTGCCAACAGTTCCAAATAATTTATATGATATCGAACGTCTTTTTCGCTCCAATATCCATGGGTGATCTCTGTACCACACACAGCTCCCCACCCTGTTCTGGAATCATCTGAAAAAAGTTCATTAGAATTTTTTTTCGAGTTTATATAATTCTATGATTTTGGTATATGTTGCTTCCACCAGAGTATGTCGTCTCTTATGGCATTTGAAATAGGCATTTCACCATCACCTGATTCAAGCCAGATATATTTCTCACGCTCTAACCTTTTTATGTAAACCCAGCCTTATTGTACAGCTGGACAAGCTGATAATTCTCTGATTTTACAGACTTGTTTACTATTAAATGTATTTATTGCTTCCATTAACGTTTGTTTTTTGTATTCTGGAAGATCATCGTTTCACTATTGTACATTTATCCTAAATACCTATGTTCCTGTGATGGGTTCAACTGAGATTTTTTATAATTTATGAAAAAAACCCGTTTTTGTAAAACAGATAAAATAATTGAAACACCCATTTTCACCTCTTCTTGTGTGGTACCTAATACTAGAATGTCATCTAAATAGAGTAAACAAATAAATCCCCTTTTTCTGATCCAACTGAATATAGGCTTCAATAATTTCGTGAAAATATACGGGACCAATCCCATAGAAACGTTGATACTTTTTATGCATTTCATTTATGGGTACCATGTAGTAAGCATCCTTTAAGTCCACTGTACTCATGAAAGTATCTTTTATTATCAGATATTTGACAGTTTTATAATTATTTAATATGAAATGAGGCACCAATACAAAGTTGTTCAATATTTTTAGATTAAGAATGAATCGCATTGTTTTGTCAGATTTCGGAACCAGAAAAAAGGGGGACAAAAATTGGTGTCGAGAAGGTTTACATTCGCTTATCACCCCTTTTTCTAGTGAACCAGGGATGGCGTTCTGGTAACGTAGTCATTTCGGATCTGAATAGATTATAGCATTGGTAGGGTTTGTTTACAAATGGAATTTTGCACCCTTTTACCCAGGAAAAAATTTTTTCGTCCTCTGTGAATCTTTGCCAATTTTGCAAGTAAAAATTGAACCTAACCCCATAATAGAACTGGGAACTTATTATAGTTATTGCCAGTAAGTCTTTCGAAAGCTGCTCCTGAAATTGTTCCGGAAATTGGTCTTGGCTGATGGTTTGGGTTGCTGCATCTCTTTCATTCTCCTCTTGTGGTACCTGTGCTTGTAGTTTAAAAACCGTGTAGTAACTGTACTCGAAGTAGATGGAAGAGGTTTCGCTGGGGGTTGCTGGGAGTGCTCGGTGGACTTCATTTCTCTCCCCATTTTCCACTGTGTCCTGACCTCTTTGAATTTATCTGCGAAATTGGCACCGCAGAGAAATTCATCAGGATAACTTTTCTTCACTATTTTACGCACGGTTAGATTTAATTGAGCCTCTATACGATATTTTCTATTGGTAGATGACATGTAAAAAGCATCACATAATATCTTACCAGCATCAACTATGCTGGGTAGTAATTGAGATTTCACATCATCTTTTGGAATTACCTCTTTTAGCACTCTATCAACTGCACCTGCCAACGCAGCTAGTGCCACACCCATGTGTGACTGTATATTAGCTACGTATTTTCGTCCTTTTTACTGGGCTCACTAAGCGATGCTTTCAGTTCAGGGTTCAATTCTTTGTCTTTCAAACATGCAATATTTTTAGGCACAGGATATTGTTAAGCAAATTCCTCCTTCTCCGTTTTGGGTATACCCAAAAAGAGATATTTTAACCAACGGTCAGCAAGAGCCTGATGAACATCTGTTCCAAATACTGGCTCGCTTCCGGTTGGTTCTTCTCCTAATAGTCGAAGAATTTCTGGGTCACATTTTTCTCGTACTGCTGAGTCAGTATCTGGGACGTCCTGTACAACCCCCGTTTCATTATGTTTATTATCTGACATGGACAACACTAGAATCGGACTCACCTGGAAAAGAAATGAATATTCCTGATAGGTTATGTAGCTTTAACACGTTAATCGCCATGACGGTCCCTACGGACCATCAATGATTTTTGAAATTGGACCTTGTTGGTCCGTGGGGACCGTTATAGCGCACCTCATTCTAAATGACTGTGTGGACCGTTGGACCATGGTTACAATGTGTTTTACTGTATAAACGGACCGTCAGGGTCCAGGAGAATTATGATTTTTGAGTGGGCCGCGAAATTTATGTTCACATAAATATGTGGTCCCTGGGACAAAAAAAAATGTATGATCAAATAATGAGTGTTTATTTTTTATATTTTGTAAATACAAATCGGTTCAAATAAAACTGAAAAAAAGTATATTTTAATGTAACAAATTGAAACAGTCTCAGCACATTGGTGATTGCTCTACAAGATATTTTTTAAAATCAGTTATGGACATATCTTCATTATGGACTTCTTTGTATATAATAATATGTGCATTTACTACTGCAGTGGTAGGTAGTAGGTAATTCAAAAGCTATTTTTCTGTACCACTTCAAAATAACTAACTACTACTAACTGACTAACTTGAATCACGAGGGGACCAACGGTCCAGTGATGGCATTTGAGTGGTACCATGACCGCGTTAGGTCCATTGGCCCGTCATCAAATACATTCAAATATCTTCGGTAATTTTAAGAATTTTGAAAAATCTTTCGAATTGCATTTACACATCATAAATACCTATAAGAAAAGTAACTCGGCCCGTTTACGAAATTTTATAAATTGGGCATGGCGCTCAACGTGTCAACGATTTTAGCTAACTGCTAGTCGTGTAGGTTTAACTGTGTTACCTAAATCATAGCTTTCAAATATTTACTTGAATTATGTTGACGACGCCTCTTTCTTTCGAACTGTTCAAGTTTCTTCATAAGTATCTTCTTCTTTCTAACCAATCGGTCACTATCACTGGAACTATTTCTTCTTTTTGACATTTTAACACTTTATTCGCCTAATATACGACACTACAACTTCACTCGACAGAGCACAACAGTGTAATGATTAGGTGAGGACAGTTGGGACGGGAACGATAAGAGTATTTTTTGCACAGTGATTAATCTTTTAAATAGTTCTCGACATAGCCACAATGGTGACTACTACGTGTGTAATCTAATTGGACGAATATAGCGAAATATAATTGAAAATATACTAACTTTCAACGTTAGTCTGTCAGGCAACTAACTTTATACCCGGAGCTCGACTGAAGTTGCTTATCCGACCAAAAACTGAACCAAGTTCTAGTGGGGATTTTTTTTTGTACTTAAATAGGTATTTGTAACAAATTAATAAATGACAGTTGCGAGTCGGAAAAATAACAGAATATAACTGCGGACTCATCAAATCAAATCGAATCGAATCGAATCGAATCGAATCGAATCGAATCGAATCGAATCGAATCGAATCGAATCGAATCGAATCGAATCGAATCGAATCGAATCGAATCGAATCGAATCGAATCGAATCGAATCGAATCGAATCGAATCGAATCGAATCGAATCGAATCGAATCGAATCGAATCGAATCGAATCGAATCGAATCGAATCGAATCGAATCGAATCGAATCGAATCGAATCGAATCGAATCGAATCGAATCGAATCGAATCGAATCGAATCGAATCGAATCGAATCGAATCGAATCGAATCGAATCGAATCGAATCGAATCGAATCGAATCGAATCGAATCGAATCGAATCGAATCGAATCGAATCGAATCGAATCGAATCGAATCGAATCGAATCGAATCGAATCGAATCGAATCGAATCGAATCGAATCGAATCGAATCGAATCGAATCGAATCGAATCGAATCGAATCGAATCGAATCGAATCGAATCGAATCGAATCGAATCGAATCGAATCGAATCGAATCGAATCGAATCGAATCGAATCGAATCGAATCGAATCGAATCGAATCGAATCGAATCGAATCGAATCGAATCGAATCGAATCGAATCGAATCGAATCGAATCGAATCGAATCGAATCGAATCGAATCGAATCGAATCGAATCGAATCGAATCGAATCGAATCGAATCGAATCGAATCGAATCGAATCGAATCGAATCGAATCGAATCGAATCGAATCGAATCGAATCGAATCGAATCGAATCGAATCGAATCGAATCGAATCGAATCGAATCGAATCGAATCGAATCGAATCGAATCGAATCGAATCGAATCGAGTCGAGTCGAGTCGAGTCGAGTCGAGTCGAGTCGAGTCGAGTCGAGTCGAGTCGAGTCGAGTCGAGTCGAGTCGAGTCGAGTCGAGTCGAGTCGAGTCGAATCGAATCGAATCGAATCGAATCGAATCGAATCGAATCGAATCGAATCGAATCGAATTGAATCGAATCAAATCAAATCGTATCAAATCAAATCAAATCAAAATATACTTCATTGTACGAAGAATGAGTTCTTGATGACAAAGCATTTATAAATATAAATCTAAAGAAGTATAAAATTAAAGCAAATATACAGGCCGTTTCTTTTATCATGTGGTAACAGTGCTATATTCTAAACCGTAACAGATACGAAGACGATTAAATAGGAGAAAAGGTAACTATTGTGGAGAACAGTACAATGGTCACAGAAAATTTACAGGGAGTCTCGCCCTTCCCGAGTTATACAGGGAAAACTAAAAATGCTGTTATTTGTTTTTTACGAATAGAATTGTTATTTCTGAAAATATAAAAAAATGTATAAGGAAAGTTTTAATGTATTCTAAATGTACTATGAAAATGTAACAATGAATCTTTGATTAAACGTTTCGTGTCAACACGGCCACCATCAACATTTCTTTTCAAATACGGACCTGTCTGTTTTAGTACAAATATTGATAAAGCGATAAAATCACAATTCAGTGGTACATCACACTTGATATTTTTATAACGTTTCATTTAAAATAACTAACATCATCAGTGACAACAATTTTTAATTACGTACCTGTCGTTAGGTCGTTTATGGATTCCACAAAACCTAACTCTCCGATATAAAAATTATCAGTGACGCTTTGAATAAATGTATCTATTAAAATTATGTTTACACTATAATAAAAGATATCTGTAGTTTCAGAGACGAACGATAGCATTTTACCTCGGAAATAAACTTACTTAAGAGTAGAAGAAATCAAACAAACAGAAAACAATTTATTTCATATTGAATTTTTGAGTGAAAATAAAACCAATACAGAAAATGAATTCTTCATGATAACCTACATTAAATGCTCGAATTGCCGACCTCTTTGTTGTCTGTCCATACAATTTCTGTGGCAATTTTCTAGCATGATGGGTGTAATGCTATTACATGCATCTCTTATTTTTTGTTTGAGATGGTCGATATCTGTACTAGTTGTCGAAAAAACTTTATCCTTTATGTATCCCCAGACAAAAAAATCTAAAGGAGTCAGGTCTGGGGATCTAGCTGGCCAGGCAATTGGTCCCTTGTTTCCAATCAATTTTCTTGGGAATATTGCATCTAAATGTTCCCTTACTATTGCTGCAGTATGGGGAGGGGCACCGTCTTGTTGAAAATATTGTATTTCACGGCGGATGTTCAGTGGCAATTCATCTAAGTAGCCATCAAACTCATTGGATAAAAAATGTAAATACATTCCATCATTCAAATGCTCGTCGTAAAAGAAAGGACCTAGTATGTTTGTTCCCAAAATTCCCAACCAAACATTTATTCCGAACCTTTCCTGGAAATTGGTTTCTCTATGTAAATGCTCATTTGTATTATTCCACCTATTATGGATGTTTCTGTTAAACCAACCATTGTTGGTGAATTTTGATTCGTCCGTCCATATTATTTTATTACAAATATTTCCAACTTCCCTATTTCTACGTCTCAACCACATCGCAAATCGTACTCTCCTTCCGTAATCCCTTTCATTGAGGTGATGAACTTTGCGTATCCTGTAGCATTTGTATTTGTTCTTTTTCAAAATATTTCTGGTAGATTTTACAGAAATCCCTAGTTCGTGGGCAATTTCTCGTAAAGAACAATCTTGATTAGAAATATTTTTGAAACTGACCAATCCTAACTTGAAAAAAAATATTTTCGTCACTTTGTTAATCTTTATGAAGTAATATTTGCTTACCGAAAATATTTATCTGGTTCCGCATACTCCCAGTAACAACACATTTCTAGTTTTATTTCTATCAAATGCACCACAGTCTCTCAAATTTCTTTCTTATCGTCTAAACATTTGAATGTTTGGAATACGACGATTTGGGTATAGCTCACCATACATATTTTTTGCCAAAAGAGGATTTCTATTTGATTTTGCATAAGCAAATAGCATATCAGTCCTTTCGTCATTTGAATACATCTTTGATATGACTGAGTGTATAAACGACTGACAGTTCCTAACACATATCAACAACTCATTTATTTGTCCTGCCATAGAAACCAAGCAAAGCCTACTTGTTTAAAAATGGTAAATGAAGTGAGATGCTATTTAATTGTACCATATCACACAATAGTCGTATTTTGACCCAAATCTAATATTTTCGTTACTTCCAGGATTGAGAATTATAGAAATATTCAGTATGATAATTGATTCAGAAGAAATCAGCCTTGAAACAAGGATTTCTGTAATACAAAAATGCCCAAGAAGGAAAAATACGAATGTTCGTTGTGTTGGGGTATCTTCTTATCGAAATTATTGGGTGAAGTCTGAAGTATGCCAATAGTTGAATAGGTTTTGAAGAAATCAAAATAATTTACAAAAGAACTAACGACAGGACAGTAATTAAAAATTGTTGTCACTGAGGATGAAAGTTATTTTAAATGAAACGTTATAAAAATATCAAGTGTGATATACCACTGAATTGTGATTTTATCGCTTTATCAATATTTGTACTAAAATAGACAGGTCCGTATTTGAAAAAAAAATGTTGATGGTGGCCGTGTTGACACGAAACGTTTAATCAAAGATTCATTGTTACATTTTTATAGTACATTTTAAATACATTAAAACTATCCTTATACATTTTTTTATATTTTCAGAAATAACAGTTCTATTCGTAAAAAACATATAACAGCATTTTTGGTTTTCTCTGTATAACTCGGGAAGGGCGAGACTCCCTGTAAATTTTCTTTGACCATTGTACTGTTCTCCACAATAGTTACCTTTTCTCCCATTTATTCGTCTTCGTATCTGTTACGGTTTAGAATATAGCAATGTTACCACATTAAAAGAAACGGCCTGTAGAAGTGGTATGATTAAATCATCATCATAGAAACTAGTACCTACATAATAAAACAACTAGGCATCAAAACATATCTAGATCACGTCATCAGTGGAAAGTATAGGTATTATTATAGTATCCTAAAATATAGCCGATCATAAAAATAGCAATAACCATAAATTATTAGGAAAAAACATAGATAAAAATATAGTAGTATAATGTAAAAGCGTGTATAGCATGACGCAATGAAAATGAAGTGAATAATATACAACATAGATATTAGTTTTGTCCATGTGTAAAATTATATTACAAGTATCTAGTTAAAATTTAACTACGCGAAGAGGCGAATGTCATATAAAGAGTGGTGAATGAACATACGTGTGTAAGTGATTAAGGTAAGTTCGAACAATTCCGATCTTTGTCTAGATATTCTTGAACACTGTAGTATGCTTCATTTATAAACAGACTTTTCACAGATCTCCTGAATAGAACTGGAGAGACAATTCTTCTGGTAGTCACTGGAAGATGATTAAATGATATTAAAGCATTATAAATTAGAGACTTCTTTGTTAAATTAGATGTTGGATGTTGGATGTTTTTGGTTATTATTTTGGGGAGTATTACTAACAACCGTCTCATATGATGATTTGTTGCTGTGGGCTAAACATACAATCTCAAGAATGAATAAGGTTGGCAGGGTAAGGAATTTGAGATCTGAAAAAAGAGGTTTACATGATACTCTAGGTCTAACATTGAGGAGGTAGCGAACGGCCCGTTTCTGTAGGATGAAGATAGAATGAAAATTGTGATCATTGCAGATACCCCAAAAGGGCAATTTGTATCTATTGTGAGAATCAATCAAAGCATGATAAACTACTTTTGCAGTGACCACACCCAGTTCAGTAGACACTACTCGCACGGCATGGCAACCAGAGGCTGATTTGGTTCTCAATGTATCCACATGACTATCGAAACTTGGTATTATTTTTTTGTTCAATCTCTGGTAGATTGCACTTGATCGATAAGAGGCTGGTTTTATTCATGTTGAACGAAAGCAAATGCGAGTCACACAACTCCTTCACAACGGAAATATCCTTGAACATTTTTGTGTGCAGGTTCTTTACTTCATTATCATGCCAGAGAATTGTTGTGTCGTCCGCAAAAATAGTGAATTTACCGTCAATATTTAGACTAGCCATGTCATTGAAATAAAGTAAAAACAAATTAGGCTACAATACAGAACCCTATGGTATGCCATGACTGATCGAACCAGAAGTAGACAAAGTATCTGTTCTCACCTCCAGGTAAGATTCCATCCAACTAAGGCGAAGATTTCTGAACCCGTAGTGTTGGAGTTTGCGCAACAGGATTTTGATTTACACAATCAAAGGCTATTGAAAGGTCGCAAAATCCTGCCCCGCTAACTTCCTTCTGATTCAGTTTGCAGTATAGTTCTCTCAGGAAGGAGAAGACAGCATCGTCAATGCTTTTACGTGGCTCAAAGCCAAATTGCTGAGGATTGAGAATATTGTAGGTACACATTGATGAAATCCATTGTCATATATTTATAGTCCAATTAACTCTAAAATAATTTATTGAACGAAATAAAATGATTCACAGTACTCTAATTTACATAACAATCACTCTAGTATTTATATTCGACTTTCACTTCACTAACTGTCCGTCCGTCTGCTGCGTAGTTCTTTTTATATCGAACGCTCACTTCTCCGAAAGCTTATGAAATTTCTCGTGAAGCCTCGAATCTTCTAGATTCTTCTCGGTGCATAGCGCAACAACAGTTACCCGCGGCTGAGTGCCGGCTACGTAAGAGTTCAGGTCCGGCATCGCCCGCAGCTTCGCCACATTGCCCCCTTCTTAGAGATATTTCGTCCCGAAATGTCTTCCTTGGAGTGTGTCGATATTTGCAGAATTCCCCATATCTGCATCGTGAAGTTCGATGGAAATAACACTCCACAGTCTTCATGTTAGGTCGTGGAATAGGTTTACAGCAAACCAAAATCTGGATGCCGCTGGATCGGAATATCGTCTCCAACATACTTCTTATAACTCTCCAATCCAGCCCATCAATACCACAGGATAATTTTGGGATTGCCAAGTCCACCAGATTCTGGTCCACCATCGTATCTCTCAGTTGGGTGAGGCTCCTCCAGACATCTTCATAGGACGGTTTATCTTGGGAATGCTTCTTGGTCACCAGGTAGTAAATGTTCCTCTGGCCCTTCTTCAGCTGTAGCACACCTCCAATTTCTGGGTTCTGTTTTCGTAGTGCTTGGAGTTGGCCAAATTTCTTGGAGAACACCACAGCGATGCCCCTGGACATTCGAAGATCTTCTGCAACGCAGTGTGCTAGGGCGTAATCGACTGGCACTTTGAAAAGGTCCCGTGGCTCCTCTCGAATTACCCCGTGTGACACTTTCTGACCATTTGAGTATAAGGTCATGAATTTCTGGACCGTCATCGCATCATCTGGTAGTCTGAGGGTGCCGACTTTGTCATGGTTTCCAGCGTAAGGAGCCAACCTGTTGAAATGAACGACCCTGGGTTTACCTCTGGGTGGCTTGTGGATTCGGTAAAGCAGGTCGTTTATTCTCTTGATGATCTTGTACGGACCTTCCCATGAACTCCGTAATTTCGGTGACAGGCCCCGGCGACGCATCGGGTTGTACAGCCAAACTAGGTCACCAACCTGAAATCCTCCAACATCGGCATTGATGTCATAAGTCGCTTTCATTTGGTCGCTGGCACTCTGGATGTTCAAACAGACTCGTTCGTGGATGTCCTCCATTCGCTGCCGGAGTTTACTGACGTAGTCCTCTCCCGCGGTATCCTGTCCTGGTGGCATCCCAAACTTTAGGTCACAGGGAAGTCGCAGCTCTCGGCCTATTATGATACTAGCAGGGGTTTGGCCGGTCGACTCGTGTACTGCGGAACGGTAGGCCATCAGGAACAAATGGAGATACTGGTCCCAGTCTCTTTGATGGTCAGAGACTACCTTGGACAAGTGGCGATTGATAGTCCTGTTCATCCGCTCAACCATTCCATCGGACTGTGGATGTAGAGCTGTGGTTCTCGTCTTGCGGATGTTCAGCAGTTGGCACATTTCTTGGAACAGGTTGGATTCGAAATTTCTGCCTTGGTCCGAGTCCAGCTCCAAGGGTACACCGAATCGACATATCCACTCTTTCACCAAGACGTCCGCGACGGTGATGGCTTCCTGGTTGGGCAGGGCATAGGCTTCGGCCCACTTGCTGAAATAGTCCATTGCCACAAGAATGTATTTATTTCCGTGGTCTGATTCGGGGAACGGGCCGGCGATGTCAATGGCGATTCTCTTGAATGGACTACCTACGTTATATTGACGCATCGGGGCCTTGGGTCGTGTCCGAGGTCCATTGCTGGCAGCGCAAACAGCACACTTTCTGCACCAGTCATTGACATCAACTTGACAATTGACCCAGTAGAACCGTTGCCTTACTTTCTGCAGGGTCTTCGTCACACCCAGATGTCCTCCAGCAACTCCATCATGGATCTCTCGGAGTACTTCCTGCCTTCTGTTCTTGGCACCACTATCTGACGTCTGTCTTCCCCACCATCTTCGGACTCTAATGCACGTTTCAGGACCCCATTGTCCAGGGTAAGGGAATTCCATTGGGCCCAGTAAGATTTGACTGCTGGGGAATATCTTGCGATTTCCTGCCATGTCGGTCTTTGATTACTCTTTTTCCAGCTGACGACTAAACCAAGATCTGGATCGCTTTCTTGGTCTTTCTGGACCTCGTTGTCATTCCAGTTGTTGTCAACTGCCGTGGTTCTACTAATCGCTGCTTCCTTCTCTTCTGCTCGTCGGCAGTGTGAGCAGTCGTCTGGGCATGGTCTCCTTGACAGAGCATCTGCGTTCTTGTGGCCACTACCTGCTCGATGTTCTATCTCGAAGTCGAATTCTTGGAGACTTTCGATCCAACGTGCTACTTGGCCCTCGGGGTTTTTGAACTGTAGGAGCCATTTGAAGGCTGCGTGGTCGGTCCTTAACAGGAATCTTCTTCCGTACACGTATTTGTAAAAGTGTTCTACTCCCTTGACAACAGCCAAAAGTTCTCGTCTGGTGACACAGTAGTTACGCTCCGGTTTACTGAGAGTTTTACTGAAGTACCCAATGACCTTCTCTTGCCCATTCTGGATCTGGGACAATACAGCTCCAAGTCCCACGTTGCTGGCGTCTGTGTCCAAAATGAATTTTCCACTCGGAAGGGGATAACTCAGAATCGGTGCGTTGATCAGTGCCCCCTTCAGCTTTCTGAACGAGTCTTGGCACTCTTCGGACCACTAGAACTTTGTTCGACCTTCCGTGAGCCTGGTCAGTGGTTTAGCGATGTTGGCGAACCCTAGCACAAATCGGCGATAATATGTGCACAAACCAAGGAAACTACGTAGTTGGTGTATGTCTTTCAGAATAGGCCACTCCTTCACTGCTTTGATCTTCTCGTCATCTACTGCTACTCCGTGCCCAGAGACAACATGGCCAAGGTAATGTACTTCTTTTTGGAACAGGTGGCATTTCTTGGGGCTCAGCTTCAGTCCAGAGTTTCTCAGTCGCAGGAATACCTCCTCCAGGTTTTTTACATGGTCTTCGAACGATTTGCCAACCACAATAATGTCGTCGAGATATACCAAACACGTCCTCCATGAAAGTCCTTTCAGAACCGTCTCCATTAATCTCTCGAATGTGGCTGGAGCATTACAAAGCCCGAATGGCATAACGGTGAAATGCCACAGTCCTGAGCCGATGGTGAAGGCTGTCTTTTCTCTATCTTGTGGAGCCAGTTCTACCTGCCAGTATCCACTCTTCAGATCGAGGGTCGAGAAAATCGTGGAGCCGGCCAACGTGTCTAGGGTGTCGTCTATTCTCGGAAGAGGGTAACTGTCTTTCTTCGTCACGTTGTTCAGTTGACGATAGTCTACGCAAAAGCGTGTTGATCCATCTTTCTTCTTCACCAGCACGACTGGAGAGGACCCTGGACTGTCGGATGGTTCAATAACTCCATCTTTCCCCATATCACCGACTATTTTATCAGCCTCCTCCTTCATGGCGAAAGGAAGTCTTCTAGCTGATTGTCGGATTGGTCGGGCATCCCCAGTATCAATTTTATGTTGAACTACATTCGTTTGACCCTCTTTTCCTTGTCCGGTATCGAAGATGTCTTGGTACTTCTTGACTAATTCTCTCAATCTGGGCTGTTGGGCTGGTTTAATGCCCTTGGAAGAGAGGGTAACCAATTCTTCCAGTTCCGCTGTCAGGTTGATCTCTTGACTAACAGTACCGTGTACACTCCTGATCACAGATGAAATTGACGAGCAGTGCCCCAAAACAGTTCCTTTCTTCAAAGTCACTGGGTAATAATTGACATTCATTACCCTTACTGGCACAATTTTATCAGCACGCAACAAAGTCTTGCCTAGTGCAATCCCTCGTCCAATTTTCTCATTATGAAGCTTGGGTTCTAACATAACCACGCTTCCGTTGCTCGCACCTCCATCCAAGCGAGCCTCCAGTATGGTCTCAGCCCTCTCGGGTACACTTACATCTTCAGCCAGCAGAACACGAATCATCCCCTCATTTCTTCCATGAAGCACCAGCTCTTCTCCGTTCACACGTAGGACGCCATCTTTGAAGTTCAATTCAAACCCTCTGGAATTCATGATGTCCATTCCAATAATTGCATCGTCCTCAATGTCCGCTACTAATGCCCGATGTTTCACTTTCGTGCTGCCTAGAATCAGCTCAATCGGTAGCTCACCATGTACAGTGGCCGGCTCTCCTGTTGCTGTGTGTAGCTTCCAGGATGATGGTTCCATTCTCTCTGGTGTTTTAATAAAAGCAGGTCCAAGGATTGTCCTAGTAGCACCAGTATCCAGCAGCATTGCGCAAGGCTTGTTGTTGATGAAACCGTCTACGAAGGCTCCTTTGTTCTGTCGTTGGAGGACAGCGACATATGCGTTGTTCACCGGGGCTTTCTGAGTATAGGCCGACGATTGCCCCTTCTCAACAACCTTCGTTGGTCGCGACCTCTTGAGGGTTGGACATTGACTACGCACGTGTCCAAGTTTCCTACAGTTCCGGCATTTTACTAGTCTTCTCTCAGGCAACATTTCCTTCGCGACCTTTCTTATGGCAGCTTCCAGGTTCCAGGTTATCAGGTTCCTGTGGGTCTTCCTCAAATTCCAAAGCCCGTGCCAGTGCATCCACGAGATGTGTTGGACGAGCTAGTGTCAATGCTTGTCTGGTTTCCTGGTCACGAAGTCCATCTAAGAATGCCTGAACTGCTAGTCATTCCATTACCTTTTCCGGTGTGGCTGGGTATGCAAGGCGAACCAAACGTGCAATGTCTGCTTCAAATTCCTGAAGGGACTCGCTTGATTTCTGGCAGCGGTTCTTGAGCTGTGAGTGGTATACATGTTCTAGATGGGTCTGTCCATACCGTAATTCGAGATGTTTAATCAGCTGCTCGTAGTCCTCTTGTTCTTGTGCCGTGAGGGTTTGTAAAATATTCGTTGCTTCTCCACGCAAAGTCAGTGTTAATGCCACAGCTCTTTCTCCTGCATTCCATCCATTCGTCTTTGCTGCAGCTTCAAATTGTCGGCGGTAATTTGCCCATGGTGTTTTTCCATCGAACTGAGGTGGTTTCGTGGAGAGCTTTCCTGTTTCCGAACTGATCTTTAAATCTTTCAGACCCTTCTGAACATCACCCAAGTTCAAACTCAGTTCCAGCATTGAATTTTCATTGACAGATTCTGTGGTGTGGGTAGTGTCAATCTGGTTTTCCAACTTACTGATTATCTCCTTTATTTTGTTGATTTCCGCCTCGAGTCCGCCTTGGATTTTGTCACTGATTGATTCTGTCATTTTGTCCATTTCCACCACAATCTCATCTTTGATTTTATCACCGATTGTTTCTTTCAATTTTCCTATCTCTTCTTCAATTTCATCTTTGATTTTCTCCATCTCTGTCTCGACATTCCCCATTCTTTCTTCCAATCGGTTCGCCACGCCACATAGTTCTTCTTTCATGTTCTTCGAGTTTTCTAGAAGCTCTTCCCTCAAACCCTTCGAATTTTCTAGAATCTCTTCTCTCAAATTCCTTGAACTATCTTGAAATTCTTCTTTCAGACTATTCGAATTTTCTAGCAGTTTTTCTTGAAGTTCTTCCTTGAGAGTATTCGAATTTTCTAGCAGCTTTCCTTCCAGATTTTTCGAGTTTTCTAGAAGTTTCTCTTGAAGTTCTTCCTTCAGACTCACCGAATTCTGTTGCATTTTGTCTTCCATTCCGTCGAGTTTACTAATTATGGAACTCATATCTATTCCAGAAACTTCGAATAAAAATGTTTCTGGGTCCTCGCCGTCCTGGACTAATCCCTCTGCAAGTCTTGTTTGAAGCACGGCCTTTTTACCACTTGTGTCAAGTTCCCTCTCCTCCAGTTCTTGCTTCAATTCCGCAACCTTCAATTCGACCAGGCGAACTTTCCTCGAACACATTTTGTATTAGTCTATGTCTCACAGTCTATTTCACGGGTCACCAGTCTATTATTATTATTGTCTATTTCACACACTCTACTAACACGAACACTATTTATCTTCAGAAATCGCACTTCTAACACCAACTGTCATATATTTATAGTCCAATTAACTCTAAAATAATTTATTTAACGAAATACAATGATTCACAGTACTCTAATTTACATAACAATCACTCTAGTATTTATATTCGACTTTCACTTCACTAACTGTCCGTCCGTCTGCTGCGTAGTTCTTTTTATATCGAACGCTCACTTCTCCGAAAGCTTAGGAAATTCCTCGTGAAGCCTCGAATCTTCCAGATTCTTCTCGGTGCATAGCGCAACAACAGTTACCCGCGGCCGAGTGCCTGCTACGTAAGAGTTCAGGTCCGGCATCGCCATTATTCTAGTTCTTACTAGCTTTTCTATAATTTTTTCCAATTTCGGAATAAGAAAAATCGGTCGAAAATTAGAGGGATCCGTTATATTTCCACCTTAATGAAGGGGAATCACAAGACTTTCTTTAAGAAAATTTGGGTAGAGTCCCTTTGCGAAAGAGTCATTAATGAGCTGAACCAACAATTCGAAAGAGAAGATGTTCATGTTAACAAGAATATTTATTGAAATATTATCAATACCGCAGGAGGTTTTATTTTTCACTTGTTTAATTGTATCCATGAGCTCTGTCAGATTCGTTGGATACAATTATACAAATGGTTCTGTGATATGGATTTTCCTCAGATAGAAGAGTGGATCCGGTGCCGTATCAGTATTTTCTTTCAGTCTCTCAGCGATGGTGCAATAAAATTCATTATGAATGTTAGGATCCAGGGTAATATTGTTTGATCCAATATTTTTACCGTGAAGATTATTTACAATACGCCAGGTTTCTCTGATTTTGTTGTTACTTGCCGAGATTCGGTTATAATAATATATTCTTTTTGCAGCTGTCTCTCATGTGATGGCACAGTCGGTTTCCTACTAGTATTTTCATTAAAAAATCACCCATTTTATGCTTTATTGATGAGTATAAAATGAAAACTATAATACTCATTCATAGTTAAAGAACAATTAACTGTCTAAATAACTGTAAACGGTGCGAGTGCCTTGGCGTGTCTAACAAACTAATGACGGGCCAAGCTGTAGATAACAATAAGAAGCAGTAAAGAGGAACATTCCCAATTGAAAATTGAACCAATACATGACTCCTTTAGCCGGGGAAGTAGTTGTTTTCTGTTAGATATTACAAAAAAGGTTTTTCCATTTCTAGAGGAGTCATGTATTGGTTCAATTTTCAATTGGGAATGTTTCTCTTTACAACATGAATCCCTTCCAAGAGAGGTTATCTTGTACGATGAAAAATAGAGACTAAATAACAACTTTCAGTCGCAGATAATTCCACAACTGACTTTATGAACATCCTGTTCATATTTTCAATAAAATCAATAAGAAGCTCTTTTCAAACAAAATAAAAGACCCAAATGGCCTATACAACTTTTTATAAGATAGTTTCGTAAATGACAGCCCTGGTTTTCGCTCCAGAAAAATCGCTTTGTGTAATTTTTTGAAGAAGAAATATCAAAAAAATTACAATTTTTTGCCACAAGTTTAATTTAGCTTTCGACTTTTATAATGACAGAGTGACAGGTTGGATCGCAACTAACTCAAGTGGACACGGAAGTGGGTCATACAAAATGAATTGTGATGAGATGTACGAATGTGGGCGTCAGCTATAAGAAGATGCAGGCTCACCCTATAGATTATTTATACTGATTTCCATATAACACGAATAGTATTAAAAATTAAAATTACCACACTCTAAATGATAAACAGCTTACTGTTTGAAGAAGTATAATTATTAAACTCAAAATGATAGTGAAATTACTGTACGGGTACGTTCTTACACAAAAGTAAATAGCTATATAAATAACTGAATATTATCAAAATCGCCCTTATAATTGGTCTACAGGTGCAGTTCAATGACCAAATATGTGTTTAAACTTTAACCAACCTCTTAGGTGAGATTATACAGGAACTAGTAAGTATACAAGGTTAAATGTATCCAATATTACACACAAAATATATCTATCGCTGTAGGGGAGGAGAAAAGAATATGTCTTAAACAATCCGCAATAGTATGGTGCACCTTACCTTGTAGCGTTTACACATTAGCATTAGGTTGAAGACTTTGCTATGGAAAAGGATAGGTATCAGTAGGATACTAGTGTTATATCTGGAACTTGGAGTGCAACATCGGTTCAACTAGACTGGTACCACCATGCTGATCTTAGCTGCAATGGTGTTCCTTTGAGAGGAAACGAGGGTGCTACCACCAGGTTGAGCTTAGCTGAAATGCTGCTTCTTCGATAGTCGCGCTACCTGTACCTGAATGCCCTACTCAACGGCTATAGTAGGTGGAAGATGGTTAGACGGAAGACATACCATACATCTACTGAGTCATAAAACTTCCTCCAGAAAGGAAAAAAATACAGTGGTAGGTACAGAACTATAGTCCCCTATACGTAAACCCTGAAATACAACAAGAACTTGACATTTTGCTCAGCAACATGGATTACCTAGTAAATACCTATGTCCAGAACAGGCCTAGATGCTCCCACAGTGGAAGATACTTTCGGTAGGCTCTTTCAGATGTCAAAAATATCCTGGTCAAAGGGTTAACAGCGGCACATAGGGTCAAGTACCCAAAAGGCCTAACAAATCAGATCCTTAAATACATGAAGAATTTCCAATTGATAGAAAAATACCATGTGCGAGACTTACCAGAAATAATTTGTTTATGTAATCCCCCGAGGGGTAAGGTTCAGAAATATGCACACAAAGCAATTCAATCGACTAAACGAAAACTGAAGTTGCAAGATATAATCCCTTTACGGACGATTCAAATGGAAATAAAATTCATACAACTCATTCCCCAATCATGTCAAAAGTGAAAAGCACAGCTTCTTCTCCTTCATCTCAAACTTCAAGTTAAAATGTCAAATCCGTTTGCATTGTTGCCATGTACACTTCTCGAAGAGTATTACACTTTCAATTTATTATTCTTTTTCCACAAGCTAGAAAGATGTTATGAAGCCCTATCCTCAAATGAAACACGCCTGGGTGATACTGCATGGCATAACCCATTTCGCCTCTTCAATTATTAAACCAACAGAAGTCACTCCAGTTACTTCAGCTGAATGCAGCAGAAGAAACAACAACCACGTGTCTATGGCGTACTCCGCTTAGTGCGCACACCCCAGACCCCCCAGACCCCAGACCCCCAGACCAAATATGTTTTTAAACTTTAACCAACCTCTTAGGTGAGATTATATAGGAACTAGTAAGTATACAAGGTTAAATGTATCCAATATTACACACAAAATATATCTACCGCTGTAGGGGAGGAGAAAAGAATATGTCTTAAACAATCCGCAATAGTATGGTGCACCTTACCTTGTAGCGTTTACTCATTAGCATTAGGTTAAAGACTTTGCTATGAAAAAGTATATCAGTAGGATACTAGTGTTAAATCTGGAACTTGGAGTGCAACGTCGGTTCAACTAGACTGGTACCACCATGCTGATCTTAGCTGCAATGGTGTTCCTTTGAGATGGAACTAGGGTGCTACCACAAGGTTGAGCTTAGCTGAAATGCTGCTTCTTCGATAGTCGCGCTACCTGTACCTGAATGCCCTACTCAACGGCTATAGTAGGTGGAAGATGGTTAGACGGAAGACATACCATACATCTACGGAGTCATAAAACTTCCTCCAGAAAGGAACAAAATACAGTGGTAGGGACAGAACTATAGTCCCCTATACATAAACCCTGAAATACAACAAGAACTTGACATTTTGTTCAGCAACATGGATTACCAAGTAAATACCTATGTCCAGAACAGGCCTAGGTGCTCCCACAGTGGAAGATGCTTTCGGTAGGCTCTTTCAGATGTCAAAAATATCCTAGTCAAAGGGTTAACAGCGGCACATAGGGTCAAGTACCCAAAAGGCCCAACAAATCAGATCCTTAAATACATGAAGTATTTCCAATTGATAGAAGAATGCCATGTGCGAGACTTACCAGAAATACTTGGTTTATGTAATCCCCCGAGGGGTAAGGTTCAGAAATATGCATTCAAAGCAATTCAATCGACTAAACGAAAACTGAAGTTGCAAGATATAATCCCTTTACGGACGATTCAAATGGAAATAAAATTCATACAACTCATTCCCCAATCATGTCAAAAGTGAAAAGCGCAGCTTCTTCTTCTTCGTCTCAAACTTCAAGTTAAAATGTCAAATCCGTGTGCATTGTTGCCAACTGCACTTCTCGAAGAGTATTACACTCTCAATTTATTATTCTTTTTCCACAAGCTAGAAAGATATTATGAAGCCCTACCCTCAAATGAAACACGCCTGAGTGATACTGCATGGCATAACCCATTTCGCATCTTCAGTTATGAAACCAACAGAAGTCACTCCAGTTACTCCAGCTGAATGCAGCAGAAGAAACAACAACCACAAGTGTTCAGTCTACTCCACTAATTCAAATATAAGTTAGATAGTAAAAGTATAATATAGGTGTTTTACCCATCAGCAAAGAGGAAACTTATTTGGGCGCTAATTCTAATGTCAAAATTATATCTCTTTCACGCGTATTTTGAGTTGAAGTATGCACATTTTATGGAGCATGCTGATATCGTGAAATCGCCGTATTCTGTTTACGCATAAAAACAAAGTGACAGATCGGCGTCAAATTTAGAACCGAATGTCAGAGTGACATTCAGAAAACTTGTCGATCGCAAGCCGCAATAAAAAACCGCAATACAGTCTACACAGGAGTTGAAGAAGTTACCTACTCATTAATTCGTCTCTGCAAGGATTTGGTGAGTGCTATTTCAACTTCAACCGATATTAATTACATTCGCATTTCGCTTACATTCAACATTTGGTCCTATTCGAGCCAAGGATTATTCCAGTCGCATTTTTACAACCAAACTAAATAAGTTTCCTCAAGTGGTGATTTTTTCACGAGAAATCATTATTTGATATACCATACGTTCAATTTTCTATCAAATAATAAATCTTTTTATAAAAACTTTGAATAAGACCATTCGATAAAGTATATTGAAGGTGTTTTTGCTGAAGCCTATCAAGCCTTCAGACAGTGTCAAACTCGTCCGATTGAATCTAAAAATTTCTTGATCTGCTTATTGTTTATTCATAATGTCAAACGCAAATAAGTTAAAACAGTATAGGGCTCTTCGTCAAATAAGCGTTACTCAAATAAAAGAAATCAGAGAACTTGCTGACAGAGCAAAAACTGAAAAATCAGAATGTATTATATTCAAAATGCGCTATCAAGGCCTTCAACAGTGTTGCGATGATTTCAAAAAAAATTATGTCAGTTTAGTATCTTTAGCTTCAGTTACTGATGAGGATTTAACCGATGATGAAATTGTTCGCAATAACTTTGAATACGATTGTTCATATATCGAAGCAATCAATTACACGCTATTCAATAACAAATCTGATCCCACTGTGGCCAGTTCATCAGCAAATTATTCTGGTAGTAACGTAAAATTACCCAAAATTGAAATCCCTAAATTTTCGGGAGATATAAAATCTTTCAAACCGTTTTTGGATATATTTCAGAGCCTTATTCATGATAACACAAACCTAACAAATATTGAAAAATACAATTACCTTATTTCATCCATATGTGGACCACCCCTTACGTTGGTTCAAACAACTCCCATGTCTAGTACCAACTATGAACGCTTACGATGCGCTGTTACAGCGCTACGACAATAAAAGATTGATCGCTTTTGCACATTTACAAGAAATCGATCATGCACCGATTGTCACGAATTCAAAAAATACGCATTCACTACGATTACTTTTAGATACCTTTACGGAAAACTTAGCTGCCTTGCAAAATATGAAATTTCCGGTAACAGAGTGGGATTTTCTCTTATATTACTTATTTTCGAAGCATCTCGATCAAGAAACCGTTACTCAATTCGAATTAGAAAACCCTATCGCTAATGATGCTACACCAAAATTTGAATCTTTAAAAAAATTCGTACTAGATCGATGCAACGCATTGGATGCAGTTGAATTTTCGATGCCGCAAAATACATCACTTTCAGGAAAAAATAAACATTTTCCAAATGCTTCGATAACAAAACCCAAAAAAACTTCATCATATTTTTCAAATAACAATTCAAATAAGATTTCGAGTCCAAATCCATCTTGTATGTTTTGTAAACGGAATCATTCAATATACCGATGTTCCGAATACTTCAGTAAACAGCCACAAGAAAGATTAAATTTTGTCAAGCAAAAACAATTATGTTATAATTGCTTGAGTTCTCAGCATTCAACAAAAAATTGTAAATCGACTTCAACTTGCCGTTTTTGTGGAGGTTTGCATCATTCGACTATACATGTTAATAAAGTTTGGACGTCCAATAATGACTCGCTTCACACTATAACCTCAAAACCCCAAGAAAGTTTACAGGGTCCTTCCACTGCTCAAGATCAAAATACCTTTGTCGGTATCGTATCATTTTCCAGCAATGTTTTATTATCAACAGCCATTATTGAAGTATTAGATGCACGCAATAACTATCAAAAGGTTAGAGTTTTACTTGACAGTGGTTCGCAGACCAGTTATATTTCACAAAAGTGTTACCATAAATTAGGTTTAACTCGCTTCAATTTTTCTATGGCTATCCAAGGTTTGGGGTCAATGAATGAAATAACTTCTAGTGGCGGGGTAACCTGCACATTAAAACCTGTTGGCAAGAATAATCCAGAACTAACAGTTGATGCCATTATTCCAGTACATTCCTTGAAGTTTCAAATTGGTCACACATCAGAAATCTCAAACTAGCCGATGAAAATTTCCACAAATCCACATCTATTGATATGCTTCTTGGCGCTGAAGTTTATTCCCATATCTTAGAACAGGGGCGTATTTTAGGAAATGCTGATGAACCTGTAGCTATAAACACAATTTTTGGATATTTACTTATGGGGAAGGTAGCGTTCAATAAACCAGAAGCATTTTCGAATAGTTCCACATTTTTCAGTACTGTTCAAACTGACACTTTCGCTATAGACAATTTTCTAAAACGATTCTGGGAACTCGAAGAAATCCCAAAAATAAAGACAATATCGCCTGAAGATGCTTTGTGTGATGAAATATATTCCAATACACATTCTAGAAATGAAACTGGTCGTTATGTTGTCAATCTTCCATTCAAAAATTCAGAACCAATTTTCAATATCAACGTTACTTGTCCGCTCGCTTTACGCCGCTTTTATTCGATTGAAAGACGCCTTTTGCGTTCACCGGAATTACATAAATTATATTCTGACTTTCTACAAGAATATTCAGACTGTGGGTACATGGAAGAGGTAGATAATAATTGTTATGACACAGAACACTGCTTTTATCTTCCACACCACTGTGTATTAAAAAAACAGTACAACAACTAAACTGCGCGTTGTTTTCGACGCGTCCGTAAAATCCACACAGGGTATTTCACTAAATGAAACCCTGTTAGTATGTGAAAAATTACAAAAAGATATTTTCTTGGTTTTATTGGATTTTCGAATTTACCCTATAGTTTCTACGGCAGATATAGAGAAGATGTTCTTGCAAATTTTAGTTCATCCTAAACACCAAGACTATCAGCGAATATTATAGAGATTCTCCAGTAGTGAGAGTGTAAAAGACTATCGCTTAAAAACTGTAATTTTCTGTCTTTCTAGTAGTCCATATTTAGCCAATAAAACAATCCTTCAATTAGCTCACGATGAGAGAGAATCTTTTCCGTTGGCAGCTAGTGTCTTAGAAAACAGCGTATATATTGATGATATATGTACAGGGTGCTCGTCATTAGACGATGCAAAATTGATTCGAGATCAATTAATTGAAATTTGTTAAAGAGGAAATTTCGAATAACACAAATGGACGAGCAATAATCAAGCATTTCTAGCTGATCTACCAGAATCTCACCTCTATAACAATTTAATTTCTTTTGATAAAGAGGTATCATTAGTTCTTACAATTTTGGGCTTACAGTGGGAGCCAAGTTCAGATATATTCACTTATAATATTAATTTATCAGTTAGTAGCTGCACAAAACGTCAAATATTATCTGATATCGCCTGCGTTTTTGATCCATTGGGTTTTTTAACTCCAGTCACTTTATTCGCTAAACTACTTATACAGCACCTATGGACACTCGCAATTCAGTGGGATGAGGTTCCACCTAAGGAAATCAACAAATGGACTCAGTTCAGAACAGAATTTTCTTTATTAACAACTTTACAAATTCCTCGCCACATGTTACTGAACGATTTTCAGTGTCAAATAATTGCATTTTGTGATGCCTCGAAAAGGGCTTACTCTTGCGTGATATATTTCAGAGTTCAGCAAAGTGAAGATTCATTCAAAACATATTTCGTTTGTGGCAAATCTAAGGTTGCACCAATGAAAACAATATCTGTCGCCCGCCTTGAACTATGTGCTGCAGTTCTTCTTGCAAAGTTGCTTTCAACTGTTATGAAATCATTCAAAGATAAAATAAACTTCCTTCAAACATACGATTACACAGATAGTTCAATAACATTAAGTTGGATTCAGTCTTCATCACACAGATGGAAAACTTTCGTTAGTAATCGCGTAACATTCATTCAAAAAAGAATTCCTCCTTCTCTATGGCGAGACGTATCGTCCAAAGACAATCCAGCTGATTGTGCATCACGTGGCTACTTCCTTCAGAATTAATCAGAGATGTGATGTGGTTTTCGGGACCTTCGTGGTTGCAACTTAAGGAAGAGCTTTGGCCAATTTCATTTAAAACGGAAGAAGGTTCATCACCTGACGCACTCTCAGAAGAAATTAATGTAACGCTTTCCACTTTCCCGGTAGAAAATATTATCCATGACGTTCTGAATAAATATTCGTCATTGTCGAAAATTAAAAGAATTTTGGCATTCATTCTTCGGTTTTCGTATAACTGCCGTTATCCCGAGAACAGAAGAAGCGGTAACTTGTCGCTCTCAGAGCTTCAGAATGCAATGATTTTAGCTGTGAAATGCACTCAGATTTCACACTTCCCTATCGATATTGAAAACTTGAAAAATGGAAGAATCGCATCAAAACCTTTAAGAAAGCTCAATTCTTTTCTAGATGAAAGTGATGTTTTGCGAGTGGGTGGACGTATTCGAAATTCCTCCTTATCGTACAATAAGAAATTTCCTGCCCTATTACCTAGAAATTCTCGACTGACTGAATTGATCATTTCCAATTTTCATAAAATATATTATCATCCAGGTAGACGAACCCTACTGTTTTTAATAAATGAACAGTTTTGGATCATGTCCCCCAAACGAGCTATTAATAAAATAATTTCAAATTGCAAAAACTGTTGGCGTTTGTCCCCTGAATCTTATCAACCTCCAATGGCTGATCTTCCAAGTTTAAGATAAGAGTTTCGCAACTCAAAGCATATTCTTGTGTTGGTCTAGATTACGCAGGTCCCTTTTCTATAACTATGGGTAAATTGCGACGTGCTAAAACATACAAGGGATATATCTGTCTGTTTGTGTGTTTCGCAACAAAGTGTATTCACATTGAATTAGCCTCCGATTTAACCAGTGAAGCTTTCATTGCTGCGCTGCAAAGATTTATCGCTCGTAGGGGGCGCTGTTCTACTATAACATCAGATTGCGGAACAAATTTTATCGGAGCAAACCGACAAATTTTGGTAATGCTGAAACAAGCAGCAGAAAGTCAATCAATAAACTTTAAATTCAATCCTGGTGGGTCACCCCATTTTGCAGGTCTAGCCGAGGCAGGAGTGAAGTCTGTCAAGACTCATTGTATCGCATTGTCGGTGAACAAATTATGACATATGAGGAGTTCTATACTCTTTTAACGCAAATTGAATCATTATTGAATTCTCGTCCTTTGTATCCACTTAGTTCGGATCCAAACGAATTTTCGGTGTTAACGCCAGGACATTTTCTGACGCTTGAGCCACTCAGTTCAATTCCTGATCCTGACTTAACACATTTAAAACTCAACAAGCTTAATCGATTGCAATTGATACAACGGCTTCATCAACATTTTTGGAAAAGATGGAGTAGCGAGTATTTGCATACTCTTCAACAGAGAAGCAAGTGGCTTGATGCCTCACGTCCTGTATCAGAAGGAACAATGGTCCTAGTGAAAAATGAGGCAACTTCACCACTGAAATGGCCTCGTGGTCGAATAGAAAAACTTTATTACGGTAAGGATGGTATATTACGTGTTGCAGATGTCCGTACCAAACAATGTACTATCAAAATGGCATTGGTTAAAGTGTGCCCGTTACCAAATGCTCATAGTTCTGATTGAAAATTATTATATAATTTTTAGTGGGGGGAGAATGTTCAGTCTACTCCACTAATTCAAATATAAGTTAGATAGTAAAAGTATAATATAGGTGTTTTACCCATCAGCAAAGAGGAAACTTATTTAGGCGCTAATTCTAATGTCAAAATTATATCTATTTCTCGCGTATTTTGAGTTAAAGTCAGCACATATTATGGAGCATGCTGATATCGTGAAATCGCCGTATTCTGTTTACGCATAAAAACAAAGTGACAGATCGGCGTCAAATTTGGAAGCGAATGTCAGAGTGACATTCAGGAAACTTGTCGATCGCAAGCCGCAATAAAAAACCGCAATACAGTCTACACAGGAGTTGAAGAAGTTACCTACTCATTAATTCGTCTCTTCGAAGATTTGGTGAGTGCTATTTTAACTTCAACCGATATTAATTACATTCGCATTTCGCTTACTTTCAACAACAAGTCTATGGCGTACTCCGCTTAGTGCGCAAACCCCAGACGTGGAATGAAAAGTGTTAACAGAGTTCATTAATAACCTAGGGATAACTTGAAATATGACGTTATCAAAACATAATGACGTAAATGTAAAATGATATACCTGGTAGTATTGTGGAAATGAAAATATGCCGTGTGAAACTTCCTTGTTCAATTGAGAAATAGCTGGATGGATTACAAGTGGATGCACTCTCGAAGAAGCAACATTTTGATAGCAATATAGGAATTGTTAGTGTTTGAACATTATGAAATAAATGAAGGTGAAAAGTGGTAAAATGCATCAAAAATATGATTAAAAATTTCGATATACCCTGAATAGTTGATAATAAAAAAAATAACGTTACATTTTTTTGATTTTTTGCGAATATTTCGAAAAGGATTGATGGAATCGTTTTACAATCTAATAAACTTTTGTAGATAATTATAAAACCTACAAAATGATTTTTCATACGACCATATCGGTGCATTCTTAACTGAGAAAATCTGGGAAGATGGTTTTTGTCCGATGTGTAGTTTTTTAACAATAGCGTTATAAACAATTTAAGGGGATATCTTTCTGAATGCGCCGATTCAAGGAAAATTATCTTATTCAAATTCTATAAACGGCATTTCTAAGTAAAGATTTTCACCTGAGAGGTGGGAAATGTGTTGGAAATGTCACTGAAAGTTACTCTAAATGCTTCAAAGTTCACCCAAAGGCGCCCAAACTCAACTCGAGTTAACTTCAGTGCGACTTCGGGTGACTTCGGGTGACTTCGGACGCACTTTGAAGCCTTCCGATCAACTTTCAGTGATATTTTCACACATTTCCCACAAATCCAAAATATACAAATTGTACATATTGATCTCTACTTCTAGATGCTGTTTACAGAATTTGGATACGACGATTTCCCTTAAATCTTCTTGCAAAAACTACACATCGGACAGAAATCTTCTTGCGCATAGTTGAACCACATATCATCTATCAGTTTCCGCAATATTTTTCGTCCATCTTCAGATTTATAAAAATTATATGTTTTGAAAAATGGGCGAGCTTTTCTCAGTGTAAAATGCACAGATCCTGTCGTATGAAAATCTATTTTGTTGGTTTTATAAATTTCTACAAAAGTTCCATTTACTGAAAAACGATCCTTGAATAATCATTGAGATATTTCTAAAAAACATGAAGTTGCATTTTTTTTCACTATTGCTTGTTTTAAAAATTCCACAAAGAGATTTTGCTGGTGCGAAAACTGGGATTTTCATTAACGGCCATTTGCTTATTCTATTTTGTGGGGGAAAAAACATAGCATGGTGTATGAGTTATTTGTGGTGTAGCAATCTTGGACACGTCACATGACGTCTCAGGCGAGTCAGAGACCACAGACGTTCCCCTCTAAAATACCTAAACTTAAATAATCTATTTCTCAGTAATTTTTCGATGGATTTCCAAAAATTTTTCACGATTTATTGGTTTTGATCTATATTTCATTTCCATCGCGTTGGATATACAGTGAGCACGTAAGGGTTAGAACAAATTCGTTAAAAGCTTGATAGGGTCATTGGGAAAAAAAGAGCCACGTCGATTTTCTTTTTCAGTTGCGCTTTTCTGGTTCACTTTTATTTTTGATGACGTCATCACTGTTCGAGTTATGACGTCATTATAATTTTTTTTGGATGGCAATACCCTATTTTGATAATACCTTCGAAAAGAACGCAATTTTCTGTGTATAGATGTCATTTTTTTTCTTTCATTATTTAGATTTCACTTCTCAATGAAACACCCTCGTATCTTCAGTAATTTTTGACGTAGAATCATGAAATTTCCAGGATCGATAGATACACTAGAAATGAACTCACTGCACATATGGGTTCATTCTACGTGATATGCTCTGCACGCCAGCAGCGATGGAACTATACATTTTTCCGGAAATTTATATTATGGGGCCAAATTGGCACAAAATTCCGTCGGATCCGTATACAGAATACCCAAATCACTGTCTCTTGAAAATTTTTGGTTCTGAAAAACTCTAATTTGTTTCACTTCTCATGGAAACGCCCCCGTATCTTCCGTAATTTATCTAAGGATCGATAGATAGACTAGAAATGAACTCACTGCAAGAAAACGGCCATCCTAAGTTTTTTACACTGCACGCCAGCAGTGATGAAAAAATGGGTGGTTCCATCACTGCTGTCGTGCAGTGTGCAGTGCGTTAATTTCTAGCGCTTCTAACGATCCTAAAAATTTCCTGTTTCCACGTCAAAAATTACGGAAGATATGAGGGTGTTTTTATGAGAACATAACATAAGAAAAAACACGACATCCATATACAGAAAAATGCGTTCTTCTTGCTGGTAATATCAGTAATGACGTCATCAAAAATATAAGTGGATCAAAAAATGCACAACTCAAAGAAAGAAAATCGACATGTCCGAGCTTTTTTTCCCCAATGGCCATACCTATCAAGCTTTTAACGAATTTGTACCAACCTTTCCGTGCTCACTTAATATCATGAATCTTGTCCATTGAATAGATGTAGCGTGTACACTCATTTCGCTCACATTTCACCCGGCGTAAATTCTCACTACGAAACCAGCTACAAACACCCCGTGAATTATATCCATTCCAGCCAATCGATAAAATGTCTGTTGAGGTCCTCAAAAATGGTCTGAGTCGAGTATTTCGAGCTCTGTCGTGATTTAATCGTGGATCGTTGGATGGAACGCAAACAAGTTGTTAGAAATAATCTTTTGAGTTTCAGCTTGGCAAACAGCTGCAATTGTGAAAATATTCAAGCCCATAAAGCTTTGTTTAGTGCTAGGCGATTTGTCATCGCAGCGTTTTGCGAGAAAAACCTGATTGGTTAATTTCAAACAAAGAGCTATCGCGGGGGCAGTTTTGCGATAACGCGTGGAATTCGTTGAAAACGAATTTCCTGCGATAAAAGCTAGCGTTGGTTGTCAAATTTGGGTGGGAATTGGAAAACTGTGTCAGATTTTTGAGGTTAGGGGGAAGTGTTATGAAAACATATTAAAAAATATAGTTTATAATAATTTCTCTTAGGTGTCATGTCATCATGGCATCTCATCTGCTAGAATTGTACGATGGTAGTAGCGACCGCACCTACAGATTAATTGTTACCGCAGAAATATATGAACGGGCACAAGAAGGTAACATTTAATTAGTTATTTTCCACAGTTGTTATTAGTTAATGTTTTTAGATTATGAATATGCAAATAAACTTTTAGGCTATTAATAGTGCCCCACAGTCAAGTCCACATCCATCCCAGATTGTAGACAAATACAACTTGTCACCTGAACCCGATGTTACGATGGAGTTATTGGATGGTAGTACTGCAACCAGCGAGGAGGTTGAGCACGATGTTTGTTCAACAGATGTTACCGAGGCTTTGATTATGGCAGTATCAACAAAGCCATTATTATATGATTTCAGAATTCCTTTGAAACAGAGGAGCAAAGCGATGACAGCGAAAAAATGGGAAGAAGTCTATCAAGAAATAGGTGAAGCTATCCCTCTCAAAGATTTGCCCAACAAATTTAAAAATTTAAGAGACAGATATATAGCACTTCGAAATGAATACCGCAAGAAAGGTTTGTTTTCAAAGCATTTTGTTCTTAGTTTTAGAGTTATCTCAAAGTATTAGGATTTTATACTATGCAAAGGACTACGCACCTAACAACATTATTTTGAAATAAAGAAATTATCTAATAATAATAAGCAAGATATACAGGTAGGTAAATATGTAACGGTTATTTTTATTCGACAGGTCCTTCTGGAACAGGTGCCAAAACGACGACACCTAAATGGAACTATTTTGAATTGTTGAATTTTATTGGTGATACTCTTATTCATGCAAGGACACACTCAAGTTTAAACACACCAAAAGAGGACCATGATGTGGTCTCCCATGAAGAACTGACTTCAGGAATAGCCTCAGTATGTACTAGTTCAACACCAACAGGGACCAAAAAGGCAAAAAGAAACAGTGACAACAGTCAGTTGGAGGAAGTTATTATGTCTGGATTAACAATGAAACTAGATGCAACCGATCATTTTTGTCAGAGTTTAGCAGACCACTTAAAATCGTTTGACTTGAAATCAAATATGCAATTGCAAATGAAAATAATGCAACTTGTATTTGCAGAAAAATTTAAAGAATAACTTACTTTAGTTTGTATCTATATTTGTGAATAAACAATTAACATGTTTTATATTGGTTTTTGAACACTTATGTGTTATTAACAAATTATATTCGGTCCCACTGCCACTCAACTGAGCCCTCATCTGAAGTAAAGTAGTGTGTGAAATACTCTCGTACTTGCAATGATTCTTGTGCTGCTCGGTTGCTACCTGTATGAATACCATGTATGTCCTGTAGACCCAATATTGCTCCATCATGTCTCCATTCGCCCTCAATTACTGTACCATCAGCATTTTCTCTGTCTACTGCTTTGGGACTTATATATTGATGCTGATGGAGAGCATCACCTTGTTCTTGGATTATAATATAATTATGGAGATATGTGATAGTTTGGACATACTTAATGATATTTCTAACCCCACCAATTATGGGTTTTCTCAAAATGCGAAATTTCCCAGCCATTATCCCAAACGTGTTTTCAATAAGGCGACGACATCGACTTAAGCGATAATTAAAAATTTTTCTTTGTATATCCAAGCCTTGTCTACCAGGATATGGACGCTTGACAACTGAAAAGCTTCATCTGCAACAAGCACATATGGCAAAGGTGGTAATGTGTCACATATTAACTCTTTGCTGGGTACATTGAATTTGGCATTTTCAAAACCTGTACCCATTTGCGATGTCTTGAAAATACCACCATCACTTCGTCTCCCTGTTGCTCCTATATCCACCATTATGAATTTATAACTAGCATCCGCAATACCCACTAATACAATACTGTGGGCACCTTTATAGTTAAAATAGGTTGATCCACAGTTTGGAGGAGCCTAAATAAATATGAAATGGTTATCAATATGCCCAATTCATTAAACATGAAACACAAACCTGAATAACGACATGTTTTCCATTCAACGCCCCTATACAGTGTGGAAAGTACCATTTACCCTTCATTTCTTCTGCAACACGTAACCAACAAGTTTCCGTTAATTCCATAAACACATCTGCTTTTAATTTTTGCCATATGCACTCACAGGTTTCAGTAATAATTACACTTGCTGTGCTTTTTCCTATGCGATATGCATAACTTAGGGAAGCTATAGAATCGCCACTCGCCAAAAATCGCAATGTCAACGCAAGCCGTTGTCCTGGAGTAATAGTTTCTCTAAAGTGATCTACTTTTTGTATAGAAGAACCAATTTTTTGTAATAAAATGTCGAATGCTTCACTACTCATTCTAAAATAATTGTAAAACTTGCTGCTGTCCAGTCGTAATTCATTTACTAGGTGGTGCCAATCTCCTTGATTTCTTCTATTTACGTTAAGTGGATGAACATGCCAACGACGTTTCCTTTTTTAGTTTTTCTTCTTAAACAATAATACGCCCCTATTAAAGCAAGTATACGCTTTTCCATT
Organism: Chrysolina oricalcia; assembly: GCA_944452925.2. Taxonomy (NCBI): domain Eukaryota; kingdom Metazoa; phylum Arthropoda; class Insecta; order Coleoptera; family Chrysomelidae; genus Chrysolina; species Chrysolina oricalcia. The sequence continues at coordinate 39,676,732 of OX101818.2, read as the reverse complement.
ATCACTAAAGCCATATTATAGGTTAATTACTATAGAGGCAATTTGTTTGAGGTTATGTTAAATTAAGTAAAAACAGAAAATCTAAAGTAGAAAAAGTGCCGCGCAGTGAACGTCGCACCATTTGACGAGCGTTGTAACATTTCAATCGCCATCGCTAAACGCCTAATACTGAACAAAGCTTAATGCGCATTAGTCTTTTTATATTACGACCAGTGATGTTAACGTGATTATTCGCGCAAGAAGTGGGAATTTCGAGAAAGTCATTAAAAAATTACAGCATTGAAATCAGGGTTCTTTGGAGAATCCTGCATTAAAATGACGTAAAATATTTGTTTGTAACTAATCACTACTCACGCTAGATGACACTTTGCGTTTGGATCCAATATCGATTCCACTGGCATTGACTATCTTACTTATATTCAAACAATGATATTGGTATCTTTAAAACCCTTCGAGAAGAGGGTGCGCAATTTATGATTCTGACTTTCAGTAATATTTATTGGGAGACAGTAGTGTAACTTCCAACTCAACGAATTTTATTTTGAAATGAGTCAGAAGTGGAGTTATTGAGCTTCATCCATAAATAAGTTTTTCCATTATATTTTATGTGTTATTAGGCAATGACTTGTCAAATTTTTGTTGGAATTTGTTTAGTTCTTCATTGGTACGTCGCACGATTGAGGTGCGGTGTTGTGTTTTTGCTTAGAAATCAATTATTATTCGAGAAGATTTATCATTATGGAAACATTGTATTTGAATTTGATCCCTTTTTTCATTCATTTTACTTTTTTCTATTTTACAATGTTGCCATATAGGTATACAAAACGTCCATGATTGTTTTTATTTTCCAATACAATGTTTTGAAATGCAATGTTGCCAATATGTACAATAAACCCATATATTTCAGAATTATTCTGCGCATGAAACATCCATACTATTTTCATTTTTCAAAGTGCAATGTTGCTAAGCTAAACAAAATATTCGTATTTTTTAAAGGTTATTTTCTCATAGTACATGTATACTTTTTCGGCATGATTTGAACTTCAGGATTCATTTGTATATAATGGTTTTGATGGTGATTAGGGTTATTTTTGAGGGTTTTATTCGACGGCAAAAAGGATACGTCTTATCCTACATCTGGTTTATCCTAAGGCAAAGAAGATACGCCTTATCTTACGTCCGTAACTGTGGTATTGGAAAAAAAAGAAATAAATCATCCAGCAGACAATCTGGAATACGATCAATCTCACGTTGACGTTAGGGTTCGAAGATACTGTTGTTCGTGACCGTCAGAATCCACTTCATGAGCCAAAATGCTTACCCTACTCACGCAAGTAATTTTGTTTGGAACATCTGCGCCATCTGCGCCATCTTGATACTGAATAGTGGAAATTAAGTTGTTTCGTAATTTTCTTTTGTTGTTTAACGATGCGCCGATTATAATTCTGGGAGTTGAGTTGATTTTACGCCACCAAGTAATATTGGAGAGCAGGTGATTATACAGGGTGTCCCAAACCTCAACGTCATCCTTTGGAGGCCGGATAGTCCAGCTCATGACAGACCAGAATATCACAATGAGGAATCGGAATCCAAAAAAAAAATATTTCATAATTTTACAGTGGATAGAGCTCAACGCCCTGGTTCCGAATATATATAACACTTATATATCTTTTTGAATCAGAGCCGTAAAAAAAATAAAATCTGATTTTGCGCGGGAAACACAGTTCATTCATAAAAATGGCAAAGTGAATATAGCTACGCCAACTCCAACTTTTTCAAGGTTGGCAACAAAATTCCTTGGATAAATGGATTGTTGACATGTACAGAATGTTTTTCGATTTTTGACAGTTTCAAAATGTTTGGATTATTTATTCATTGAAAATGATGTGTATTTCGTGGAATTTGACTTGAAAACCGTGTTGAACGTTCAGATGAATATTGTTTCGATTATTTCGAGAGAAATCATGAAGTATTCAGAAGTTTGTGTGTGTGTAAATAATACGTGCAGGGGCATTTCAAATAAAAACTCATAATCTACATGCAGTGATCATTTCATGTAAGTATTTCAATTGAATTAACAATATTACTTCATGTAGCTTGTTAGTCAAGCGGATTATTACATTTCTTTGTCATCCCTGATTTGAATGCAGCATATAAAAAAGCAAGGTTAAACATCCCGATAGATCATTTTGCAAATTGATTCATAAATAAAATGCTTTTCTTTACACAATTATTAGGTAACATGAAGATGAAACTATATTGAAGCCATTAGATTAAAATTGGAGGGAAGAAACAGTTTGAAAAACATTATTCAGAATGCTTCGAATATTTTACTTAGCATAGTTTCTTATTAGGTACAATGGAAAATTAGGATAAAAACCAATTAGAATAGTTTTAAGAATGTTCAAGCCTATTACTGCTTTTAAGATTTAATGAAATTATACTGGTAGTGGACATAACCTCTTGTTTTAGTTCGAAATTATACAGTCCAATAACTTCATCAATTTTGTGACCTTAAACAGTTTCTGTAATTTTCGGCTGTTACGAGTGTTATGATAACTATATATTCATTGTATAATTTAATACAAAACATAAATTTAGATTTTTGAGGCTATTACTTACCGATTCACAGATGGTACATTATTATTTCACGAATAATAGTCAATAATTTACACTGAGTCACATTCACATTAATATGCATTGCAAAACTCAAGAGAACAAAATCTGGGAGATGGTGGATAGACCCTGGATGCACAAAAAACAAACAAAAAGGAAGCTTGTCATTAGTTCATAAAACCCCAGTACAATTTAAACAATATTTCAGAATGTATTATTGTATTTGATAAGATATTGCAAAGTTCTGGTCATTTCACATTTCATTATGTTGGTATTTATTTCTGAGAAAAACTAACACTAGTTTTATTGGGACAATGAATTGCCATGTGTACCTAAATACAACCAATATTGGTCAATTTTATTGTTTATTTACTAATAGATTTTACTGGACCTTCTGTTTCAATAAAATGATTTTTCATTTCAGTCAAAAGATGGGTAAAATCTATGAGAAGTCGAATTGATGAATATTTGTTTAGGTTCTGATCAGGATAGAAAAAAGGAAACTGGAATAGTGAGAAACTGTTGCTGATGTAAGTTGCATTCCAAATTAACACTACCTAACAAATATAGAAAAATTACTGAGAACAGGAAAGCAAGGCTATATGTGTTCTATCTCAAATTTGCCATTAGTTTAAATATATGATTGGGAGCTATAGTTCTCTTTTGTCGAGTTTTGAGACATTTGTGTGTTCGAATTTCTTCATAACGTTTCATCAGTCAAATAAATAGCAATTAGTAGGTAAATGTACCAGGTTTCCTTTCAAAATGTTTGAGCAGTGATATAATTAAAATACAATCATGGAATGTTCAATTTTAAATAAATGTTTCACTCATTAAACTTGTTATATTCCTTTTAAAATATTAAAATTGACAAGAAATACTCGAGATTCTTCAAAAATTGTATCTAGATCCCAAAGCATTTTGTATATTTTTCAATTTTTATTTCCCAAAATGAATAGATGTTCTGTTTCAGGTTGATGAGAATTTCCACGGATTGGCAAATTATTATTATATGAAAAAGTGTCACCACTTCACAAAAGGGTTTTTTCTTCAAATCTACTGTAAGAAAGAAATCAAATATTATAGATGGGAGTGGAAAATGTATAATAACTGAAATAAAAAATATATTTCCGAGTTTGTGTACATTTTACTTATTCAAAATGCTTTCAAACATGGCTGGGAGATTTCTGAGAGGTTTGTAGTTTCAAGAGGCCGAGGTTAATTTTTTTAGATAAGTTTTAACTAAGCTCAATGTTTGGAATCACTGTTTTTCATTTTACATTGGAATTGAATAATTATTTTCTAAAAAGAATGTCAATTGTAAAGAAATGATTTAATAATCAAATCTTTTGACAAAATATCTATATTTCAATTTAAGAGGGATATTCTGATTTTGTGAGAAGCTTGAATGAACAGCAATCACATGAGAAGACATTTTCAACATCCTATTTTTAGGATTTTAAGCTTCCTGTCTTAAGATGAAAAAAAAAGGAAATTAAAAAAAAACTGTAATAGAATAGAAGGGCAAATGAAGAATTAGATATGCAAACTCAGAGTATGATAATTTATTGACAAAACTAAATAATTTCTTCGAAACAAGTCCTATAAATGCTGTAACTTATCGAGACAAATTGATATGCCTCCACTTGTATAGATTTTCTTAATCTTACATTTATTCATTTTCGAAATTTATCAAGAAAAGAATTCCTCCTCAAAATAAAACTCTCAGTCAATAATTTTTTCTAGGTTCTACAACCCATTTTCGTGAATTGTAGGGAAAGACAATTATGAAATTGTTTACAAATAACAAACAAATTTTCATGATTTGAATGTTTTCAAAAAATTATCAAAATGCTACTTTCACTTGAACAATAGAATAAATGGAAATTAAAATCTGACAAGAATCCTATCAAGAAATTTTCCAGTGTCAATAACAATCTGAGCTTTTTAAAATATTAACATTTCAGGATCAAAAGCAAATCTCGATTATACAAAAATACTTGCATTACATTTTGCGGTTTTAATCTCAACTCTGAAGTAAATATAAGTAGTTATTGAGATCAATGAATACCTCCATTCAATCATTCCAAATAAAAACCCCAACATGAATAAATCTGATTTATCTTGTAAAAAAATGGTTCACAAATAAGAATCATCTTACAACAATAAATTGAATATAGGCTCAACTCAAACACTATATATAGTACATTTTTTATAAAGTACGAGTCAAATGTCTAAGTGAATAATATTATTCAACATTTAGACATAACGTTCAAGTTTCACTACTAACCTGTTGAAAGTTTCCATGCATTTTGATTTTTTATACAATGCTAGCTTTTATTTTGAGTTTGTCCAGTGTTTACAGAGATTACAAATTTATATTCTACATCACAAGGTTGCTAGACCAATGAATAATTTGTGAACAGTTCCATAAAACCCAGTTTTCTGAATGGACAGAGAGTTGAAATAAATAAACATTTATCAAAAGCAATATGAGCACATATTACTCTCCATTCAAAAAACAGGTCTTTATGTAAAAAAAAGATCAAGGTTTCTCTGTGTACTTTGAAATCCAGGAAACAATAATTGAAAACCAATCATCCACTTCAAAGAGCCCACCTATGTGGTCTATGTATTATGTACACCTACGTATTTATTACAAAATTCTACAGAAAGGCACTAAGCCACTGACTACATTTACAGTACAAATTAAAATCAATATTTACCTAAGATCATATTTGTGTTTACAGTCTTTTATAGCAATTATAAATTGTGTGGAGATTACTCAATTCAAAATGTACTTATGGTCTAAGAAAATAACTTGTTGACAAAGTCATTTCAAGGTGCAATATCAATATAAACGTAAATGTTGAATATATTACATACATACAAAAATCAAAACATTTCAATAATCTTAATGTAAAACAAAACTTTTACTCCTTTGAGAGAATTATATTAGATAGACTTCGGAAGAATTCCAAGAAAACATCTAGAATCTCTCAAATTGTCTAGGTTGTAGTAGGGCTATATTTTCCTGATATATCGCAATTCAAATATGAGATTTGACAGTAGTTGATTGATAAAAGTATTGAGATATTTGAGTGTCAGTGTCAAATGGAGTTGAGCTAATAAAAACAGTACAATAATAGCATATTTCTTATTTAGAACTCAAAATTTTACAGCTAGATCCAAAAAAAAAACAGAATTACTTTTTCAATTATGCAAACTCTTTTTTATGACACACAAATGTTGCCGAACTGGTCTAGATAAACTCAAAATTTACAAAAATTCAGCAACTTCTCTCCTGCAAATTTAATTTGTTTATAATTTATTAAATTACGACCCAAGAGGGCCTGTTTTTTTTTCTGCAGCGTGATGGATTAGTAATCATTTGCAATGTTATCTATACGACTTTGGATTGCCACTTTTTATTTGTCTAAAAAAAACTCAAATCTTTTTATTTATTTTAAACTATGTTCTGATTGTAAAAACCTTTTTGAAATATTTTTTTTCCTAATGAAAACTAATGCTCCTACTTTACTCTTGGTGCACTTATTCATCTCCCTCATATACCAAATAATACTGAGATTTCTTTGGTTTCATTTTCTGTATTATGGTGGATTTATGCAGCAGTTTTAAGTCATATGAATGTTCGTCAATGATTGGTTGAAATAAACGGTTTAGCCAATCACTGACAAATATTCTTCCTTGTAACTTGAAGCTTATGACTTATGACTGCTTCATAAATCCACCATAAGAGGATGAAGCAAAAAGGAAAATTAAAATATCTCTGATGAGATAACTTTTCAGAATATGATACCGTATTTCATTTCCTTCTGACAAAATTGAAAACTTTCTTTTGACTCCTCTACTATCCAACAATTGTTTTTGCTTTATTGAGCAGAGAACTTCGAAATTGTTTCAAAGAAAAGTATTGAATCTGCTTAGACTGAACTTCTTATATGATTAGCCTGAAGAAATTCCAAGAATGAACCTGGTGCAAGATAGTCCTTCCAGTGTGTCTTCTTGATGTTAACAGAAGATCATCTCTGCGGCAAAAAATGCAAGCCTCTTATCATTGAAAGTTTGCACCCCCCTCTGTAATTAAAAATCATAAATCAGCTACATTAAAATATTAAAAGTGAAATAAATATAAAAGAAGGGGTAATAAATATTTTATAAAACCTGGAAATTCTATTTTCTTATACTCAAATGAGAAATATGGATTCTTATTACACAAGTCTCTCGAAGACTTCCGAGGGTTGCGCGTAGGGGTGCAATCGGTTGACGGAAATAACAATTTTAACAATTTAACAATTTATTGTGCTTGGATTAATTAGAATATTAATATTGTTTTGACTAACTGAACTGATAGGGTACGCTGTGCAATCAATTTTATATATCTGTATACTCCTCATAAGTGAATAAAGTGCTATTCTATTCTTGATAAAAGTAGCTAGATGACTGTGAAGCCACCTGAAAAGTTATATGTTAAATAATGAGCAAAGCTGACTCTCTTATAGGTCGAAGTGCTTGTGAGGCTGCACAGCCTGTACGACCCCCCTACAATCTGACTCTCTTAGATGGGTGACTAATGTACATCTAAAAAAAATCAATTGGTTCTCAACTTTGTCTGGGCTCACAAGTTGAAAAACAGGTCCCCGTCTTTCCTAGGTCTTGTCTTTCCAAGATACTATAAACTAAGTAGCCATCGCGCTACAGTTATGCCCTTTCACCCAGACGACCTAGGATCAAAACAGCATCTGCCACCAAGCTAAGAGTGGTTCAGAATCTACTCTCAAAAAAGCAGTAGGTTCTGAATGTCCCCCGTTTGCACAAGATCTCATATGAGTTTCCAATGAGTTTAAATGTGTTTATTTTTTTTAGTTGCTTGTAAGGGCTCAGATGATTAACAAAAAGGGTCAAATTAAGAGCAACACTGCATTTTTTTGTATCACTTCATTTCATGAGTAAGCACACTATTAGTTTCATATGTGAATTATGTTAATATCCCCCTTGAAACTAAGATAGGTATCCCTCAGGGAATAGTGCTTGGTCCACTTCTTTTCATCACTTACATCAACTCACTGCTAAACCTAAATATAAGTGGCATCTCTATCTCTTATGCAGATGACGCAGTCCTACTTTTTATAGAAGAAACCTGAGAAAATGTTAAAAATGAGGTGTCTCATGGATTAGATTTGGTAAAATGTTGGCTCGACAAAAATAAACTAACTTTAAATTCTAATAAAACATTTTATATTGCCTTTTCAATGACAGATTCAAAGAGACCACAATTTAATTCTATCATAATGAATGATCTCATAATAAAAGAAACTAATTCCATAAAATATCTAGGTATCACTCTAGAATGGACAACTCATATTAAAGACTCAACTGACAAAATTAGAATATTGATTCATAAATTTTATATAATATGCAAAATTTTAACAAAAAAACTTCTTTTGCAAATCTACAAGTCCCTAGTCGAATCACTCCTAAATTATGGAATCATAGTATGGGGGGTGGCTCTATGACAATGCAGTAACTCAAATAAATGTAGTACAAAACTACATTCTAAGAATAATATTTTTCAAAAATAGACTATATTCTACAAGTAGTTTCTATAATGAATCGATTCTGAATGTCCGATGTCTATACTATCTTAGTAACTGCATCTTCTGTTTTAAATCTACAAATAAACATTTTGTGAACCATTGCTACCAAACTAGACAGTACACAAACAAACATATCGTAATACCATTTAGAAAATATGATGGAAACCAAAAGTTTGTACGAACTATTGCACCAAAAATTTATAACATCGTACCTAATGAAATTGAAGTAATAACTAAATACAAGCACTTACTACTACAAGATTATTTTGTATTATTGCACACACAGGTGTTAATTCACCTAGGTGCATAACTGTAAAAATGTACTGGCGAACTTGTTAACACATGAATGTATCACATTTGTTATTTTTGAATAGAGAATTGAAAGAATTGAATTGAATCTTGTGAACTTCAGAACAGAACAATCATTTGAAAACTCGTAGGTAATTCAAATATGAAAGTGTCAAAAATGTTCAGCGTATATTTGATCATATCGTATTTTCATATTAGTTTATAGTAGTTTATACTAATTTCACACATTAAGTTCTAATCTGTGCTAATTTCATGAATTCAATAAAACACATGATAATAGTTACAAATCACTAAAAGTTTTAACTCAAAGAGAGAAAGGCATGTCTCTGAAACAAATTGAAAATATATCTGAATTAAAAATGTTTTGCCCTACTAAGTTTTCTACAAAATCTTTCAGCGCATTATACTGGAATTAAAAATAAATAATTAAAATATTGAACTAAATCAAAAATAATATTGTAGATACTGTAAGGTGAATTGATTGAAAAGTTCAAATTGTGATTTTCACGAAACTTATCTGGAAGTATTTTGAAAAAGAATTCACCTGAAAAACACTGGCAATTGGAGATTATGGAATAAACCATAATCAGTTTGAAGAGATGTTATTGTTATTTCCGTTAACCTGTTGCATCCCTACATGCAACCCTTATCCATGCACAAGACCGGTTACCATGGGATTCGAACCCACGATCCTACGCTTTGCGAATTTCGAACTGCGTTTCGGCGTCATTTTCTGGGGAGGGAGCAGTGAAGCACAACGTGCTTTCATTGTACAGAAGAGAGCGCTCCGAATTTTGTTGGGAAACAGTTATAGACAGTCATGCAGAGGAAAATTCAGAGAAATGAATATATTAACTGTACCAGGTATTTATATAAGTGAGTGAATGATATTTCTGTTCAAAAACCGAGAAAAATTCGAAATGTTTGAGTCACAGCATGGTTATGGGACAAGAACAGTGAATTTTAATATACCAGCCCATAGATTAAGTTTGACAGAAAAAACCACATTATATTCAGCTATAAAATTTCATGATAGACTATTGACAGAATTGAAAATTGAGCACTGCCTCAAAAAATTCAAACAATCTGTACAAAAGTTATTGATTAACATAGAACCATACACTATAGACGAATTTCTTGATTCCCACTCATTTTGAGACATTGTCAAACAAACTTTCTCTTTTATGTAATTTTTACTTAATTTATTTTACTTAATAAGTTTTCAATTACTAAAGTGTCTATTAACAATTTTTAAAGTGTCCACTTGAAATAGTGTTAGTATATATTAAGTATTTCTAAAATGTTAGTGCTTTGTTCACTGAACATATAATTTTTGACGCCGGTTCACTCAATTGAATTTGTGCATTGTAACATATGTATAAGTACAATTTTTTGAATAAAGCTACCTATCTATCTATCTACGCTGGAGAGGCAAACGGCTCTACCAGCTGACCACCACAGTCCATAACAGAAAAATCTTTGTGGCTTACAAGTCGAAATTAAAATAATATTCAGTTCATTTTTGCAATAGGTTATTTGAGTTGTTATGTAATGAGATTCATCATCCTCTACTAACCATTATAGGAAATAGGAACTCAAAAAATAATTTTCCACCAAAAAGGAGAAAAAACCAGAATTTTATACTTACGTAATATTTCTCTGTTCTGGATGAATATTTTATATGTGGCTGGACCAACAACCCCCATCACGTTTCTTTGATATCCCATAGCATATACGTCTTCATAAGTTTTCTGCCTTGAGCTGGAAAATAAATTAAATGATGTTTGAATCAAGAGATGAAAGGAAATTTGTAGCACACTCGCCCACATATATCATTTGACCTGATAGAAAGATATAGACATTTGAATTAATTTGGTAAAATTGGTTTGTGTGATATTTCTGAGTGAATCTGTTTGAGTTTGATGGCTTAGGTACAGAATTTTATAGGAATTTCGTAGGTTTTTTATTTAGGGTATTCAATAGAAACAAACGATTTTCCTACAAAATAAATTGAAAGCAATTGATAGTCTCCATATTGTTCTTACCAGTTACCACCAAGAATATTCCATATTATCTGCACAAAAAAATATTTTTTTCACATAATTATGAGCGTAATTTGATTATTAAGAATGAGGGATTGTAATGCACAAAAGATAAAAGTTTGGAATTAACTTTTCTAAAAATTCACCTAGAGAAACTAAATTTTAAAAAAAGCTGATTTGAGAGTACCCAGTTATGTCTGTCCCAGTAACATTAAAGTCATCCATTTTGATGCTCAGTATTACTATCAACAATACTCTAAAAACTAACCACCAAGAGTACATTGTCAAAAGAGCCACTAAGAAACTGTTTTCTGTTTTGTGCCAAGAGATATAGATTTATAATCTATATGCTACAGATCCGACTTGATATAGGTAGGTATTCACATATTTAGAGTTCACCTCCTGTGCTAGATTAAATGCCATTGAGAAAATAGCAAATCATCTCATCGGTAATACCTCACTCACAATCACGCTTACTTTCCTAGAACACTGCAGACAAGTTGAGACTCTTTCATTTTCTTATGGCCTGTAGACTTGTTGAACATTTCTTTTCTAGGACTAGTTATTTCAAGAAGGACAAAGCTTAGAAACTTATTATCTTGGCATGTATTCCACAAAGCTTGCAATTCAAAACATATAAATTAGTCCAATCCTTTCCAACAATTCTTGGTTCACACAATACCTACCTATTTCTGAATTTTAATTAAATTTTTTAGTGAGAAAAATGGTAGGAAACTCAAATATTTTGAAATGCTAGGACGTTTATAGAGCATTTCTAATTTGCCTTTTGTGTTAACTAATTTCAAAATGCCTCAGAGAACAACAAATTTGAGAAAGTTCTAATATTAACACAGGTGTTTTAGGTTATGGATTGTTGAAATTGAGTTATTCAACAGGTGCCTCTAACTGTTAGGAATGGGAATAATATTTGTTATTCCTCGCTTATATTGGAAACTGGTGAAAAACGCCTTTTGATTCTACTTACATGGTTTGATATCTTGAACAAGGCGAACACGAATTTAATCACATTCGGCTCTCAGCTCTAGAAACGTCCACTCACAAAAAATAGGTATCTGGTGATTGACTTTCACAATCTGCATATCCTCCACCACTTGTATTGTACTTTCACAACATCAAAAATGTCTATTCGAAAATTAGGACTTTAACTTTAAATAAAAACGTTGTGCTTAATCACAGCCTCAAACACATCATAACAATAACAATACGCCATTTTGTCATTTCTAGACTTCTCTTCAATCTCTTCTAATGCACCGAGGTCACCGGCGCCACTCATGTCGGAAGTCGGAAGACGTATTTTAATTTCAAATTTGAAGCGGGTAAATCTTCAATGCAAAAAAAATATTTTAGATTCTGGATGTTGTATATTATTGTTTGATACGAGGGATTGGGGGTATGCATTAAGTTTTGATTAAGATTTGAAGAGAAATCCTAACTTGTTTTAGTAGTTAAAAAAGTTATTGAAATATCATTCTCTATCATTTTTATTTGCAAAGTCTGAACTCTACGTATTCGTACCTATTTAGGACGTACGTAACAATGTCATTGAAGGAAAATATTTTACTTTTAATAAACAGCTAGGTATTTCTCTATCAATAAGTTGAAATCATCTTTCTGTCATACGTACCTAGTGCCTAAATCTTGAGGCGGGATTTATAGATAAATTGGCATTGGATTATTTATTATTTATATAATGCTCAGCTAAGCTGAATTAGAAATTAAACAACAGATATATAGAGAAACTTACCTGATGAGTATTTTTTTTGTGTCCTTAATAATAGTCCAGAGTGTTTTTGAAGTACAAGTCTATTTTGGAAGTATCCGTTTGATCTTGTGCGAATTTGTCATCTATTACTTCAATCATCATATAGACACTGAGAACTGATGAATTGATTGGTTTCACAATATTCACTATCACACACAAAAACTATTATGAAAATATGAAATAAACCAATTAATTTATTAAGTTAATCAATTCCCGTTGAAAAAGCATTTTCTCTTTGACACTTTTGACAGCAGTCAAACTTTGCAATTGACATGAAGTTCTGCACGACCAGTGCAACCAACTTGAATTTCCCGCGAAAAAAAATATGAATTTTTATGAATGGCAACTTGTGACGTCACAAGTTGTGCGTAAATGAACTATAGTACAGCTTTTCTCCGGGAAAACGTCGTTTTTCGAAAAAACGCTTTTACAGGTCGATTCAGCGTGTTGGAAAGTACAATTCAACAAATTTTGAAGAAATTTAATATTTCATTCCGATTCCTCATTTAACCTTACTACTGTAATATATTTATAGATATAGTTTTTAAATTAACGTAAACACTTTGTCCGTAAAAATGTATTTTTTTCTTGATGACAATAAAGTATATTGATTGATTGATTGATTATTGATAGTTTTGGAAATATTGGCAGTTTTATGAATTTCGTGAAGATCGAAACCTGTGATCAGTATTTCGAGTGCCACAGGTACAAAACTTCATAATTTAGGATTATAATTTTTGTTATGCAACCTTCTATTGATTTAATTCCAAAATAAAAATATTGGCGCAATTTATTTTAGTAGCTTAATTAGACTCTTCATACTATAAACAAAATCACCATGCGAACCTGGCGAGTTATTTCAAAAAATTGCTCATTCGGTGTAGTTTTTGAAATGAGACAACACCTACTATCTTCCGCTTGAGGAAGAAAGATATTCCCAGTTCACTGCAATAGGAGCTCATTGTGAAATTATTTCAGTCATTAGAAATTTGAATGAAAACACTTGGTAAATTGTATTTATTGACAACTAAACAAAAAACAAAGAAAATTCAGAGAATGTGTAAAAACTGCCTGCCACCAAGTCGACTGCATCTTGTTAAAAATGATCTTTTTATTTATTTGTGGACCGGCATCGGGAACGGTACAATAATTGGCCCTTTTGAATGACATTCTAAACGAGGAAATTTATCGCGATGTTTTAGAAAACGTACTGCCTACTCTTTTGTAAGATGAATTTTTGGCTACGCAGGGCAATGTGGTTCCAAATTGACGGCTGTTCAGCTCATTACACTAGAACAGTGAGAAATTATTTGGATCAAACTTATCCACAGAGATAGCCTTTCCAGTCTCCAGATTTGAACCCGCTATATGCACACCCGGTAAGTGATGAACATGAATTGAGACGTCGTAATAATGAAGCAGCTATCCAAATACGTGCTGAGGGAAGTACATGACGAATTAAAAGTTCGTTTTTGAAAAGGTGACAATCTTGCATTCGACTTGGATTCTTTGTCATTTGTTTAGTTGTCAATAAATTTCACAACGAGCTCCTAATGCAATAAACTAGGAATTTTTTTCCCAAGTGGAAGATAGTGAATATTGGTATCATGTCAAAAACTAAACCGACTGAGAAATTTTTTGAAATTATTTGCCAGTTTCGCGTGGTGATTTTGTTTATAGTATGCAGAGTCTAAGTAAGCTAATAAAATTAAATCAACTCGTGAAATAGGAATTTTTTTTCCAAAGGCATTGCACTAATATTTTCATTTTGGATTTTAGTCAAGAAGGGTTATTGAAGGTTGCGTAACAAAAATTAGAATCTAAAACTATGACGTTTTGTACCTGTGGTACTCGAAATACTAATCAATAGTTTCGATTTTCACGAAATTCATAAAACTGCTATCTATACTATCAATATTTTACAAAGGTCATATTGTGATAGTCTGGTCATTCGTGAGCTGGACTATCAGTCCCCCAAAGGATGACGTTTCTACTCATTTTGAATATATAAGTAATTTTCCAAGGTGACAAAGTTTCCTTGATAATATATGAATATGTAGTTTGTCGGTATCATAAGGTTATTTTTGTTTGGAGATATTTCTGCTTTCCTCCAACCTGCCCTTAACTAGTAACTGATTTATTAATGGAATAACCTGACACATTGACACTAATTAAATTTTGGTGATTTGTGGTTTAGAGCGGTAGGAGTAGTAGGAGGAAGAAGTCACCTGGCCCCCAATAAACATTTTTATTCACCCACTCCCGTCTCCACTTGAGTCTGGCCAAACTCGAATACCTACTTGTTATGTCATTGTGACATCCAAAATATTGTGATGCGTCAGGGAAGCGTACAAAAATGTAATGAGTTACTGGAAAAATTTACAAATTTTATTCACAACACTCTTTTCTTAACCAAGTAACGTATAGGGGCAAATTGATTTATTTGCCATTCTACACACAAGTACCTATACAGGGTGTTTTATAATAAATGCGCAGGACTTCCGGATGTAATAGCTCGTTCAAAAATATGAAAAAAAGTTTCTATTAACTTACCATCTAAAATTCAAAATTTTCGAGATACAGGGTGTTGAAATAATAAAAAAAATATGGTTTTTTGCGAATATCTCTGGAACCGTTTATGGCACAAAAAACAGATAAGCTATGTTTTGTGTAGATTCTTTATTTTTTAAAATTCATAATTGGTGAAGATTTTGAAGGGGTAGTGGGTGTTTTTTTCTTCAACTTCTACGCCACTGAAAAAAGTATAATTTTGAGCCACCTACTTGAACCGCCAATATTTTCTACACAAAAAAGGTACTCTTGGTCATAAGCTCAAAAGTTGACTGTTTTCAAGAAAAATCAACTTTCATGTTGAAAAAGATAGTATATTTTTTTAAATATTTTTTTTCTAATTATACAAAATTTATTTAAACATTAGAACAAGTAACAAAGCCAAACGTTGACTTCTTAATTGCAAAATAAAAAAAAAGACAATAACAATCATACTCAGTCGAATTGTTGGAAATGTCCGCAGTTAGCAGAAATGCACGCAGCAATTTTTCGAGGAAAAAACAACATGAAAGTTGATTTTTCTTGAAAACGGTCAACTTTAGAGCTTATGACCAAAAATACCTTTTTTGTGTAGAAAACTTTGGCGGTTCATATAAAAGGCTCAAAACTGTACTTTTTCCAGTGGCTTAGAAGTTGGAGAAAAAAACACCCACTACCCCTTCAAAATTTTCACCAATTATGAATTTGAAAAAATAAAAATCAGTACAAAACATAGCTTATTATGAGTAGAAAATGCTTACGAAATTTGTTTTCTGTGCGATAAACGTTTCCAGAGATATTCGCAAAAAACGATGATTTTTTTTAAATTTCAACACACTGTATCTCGAAAATGGTGCATTTCAGAAGGTAACCCAAGTAGCTCACTTATATTGGTAAAATATTGGTACAATATTGTGAACATATTGGCGAAATATTTGAAATGCAATATTGGCGAGAAAAAAAATGTGAACATTCGGCGATATTGGTCCAATATTACTTGAATAATATTGGCGAAATATTCCCCAATCAATATTGGCCTCAAAATATTTGGCGATTTTGGTACAATATCGCTTATACAATATTCTGACAATATTGGCACAATATTCAAAAGTTATATTGTCGAGAAGTAAAATTTGAACATTTTGCGATATTGGTCGAATATTGTTTAAATATTCCAAAAATAGTTTTGGTGAAATATTCTTGAAGCAATAATGGCCTTAAAATATTTATCGATATTGGTACAATATCATTTGGTTATATTGGAGGACGTCAATATACCTTGGTAAATTATCAAATGTCTTTTAGTTGATGAAGGTGACACCAGAGTCTGCCTTTTGATCGCCTTAACCACTGAGTGAGCTGTCTTGAAAACAAGTTAAGAGAAGTATTTAATAAACTTTCGTAGGTTTTAGAAGACGTTCTATATTTAGAGCCACCTAGCGGATTTTTATCCAGGTTTGATCATGAAATAATTTAAATATGTTTCATTGGATATTCGGCCAATATTCAAATTTCATCTCAATCTAGATGTAGGAAACAATATAAAGACAATATTGTTTTAACGATATCGATAACTATTATTGAACCAATATTGACCCAATATTAATTAATAAGATTTGTTGAATATTGGCGAAATGATATTCAACCAATGTGTAATTACACTTGGAGATACAATATAGTTTTTATTCCTTGAATCGATATGAGGGGAATATTGGGATTGCAATATTTATTCTAGATGTTGAAAACGATGTGAAGACAATATTGTTTTATCGATATTGGTAAATATCATTGAACCAATATTGACTCAATATGAGTTATTACAATTTGTCAAATAAAGTGGAAATGATATTCAACCAATATGCTATCAAACTTGGAAATACAATATAGTTTTTTTTTTCCTATAATCGATATGACTGGAATATTTGGATTGCAATATTTATTTTAGATGTGGAAGACAATATATAACCAATATTGTATTATCGATATTGGTAGAAATTATTCAACCAATATTGACCCAATATTTCATGTGATAATCTACATTCAAAACTAGTTCAACCAATATTCCACCAATATTATTATTATAATATTGTTTTTTTAATATTCACCCATATTGGACCAATATTGATTTTTCATTTACAATATATCTATATTGGCCCAATATGGAACCAAGATTTAGCCGATATGATGTGCTACCTGGGAAGTTGTTGGAAATCTTTTTTTCATATTTTTAGACAGGCTATCACATCCTGAAGTCCTGCGCATATATTAAGAAACACCCTGTATATATTGTCTTGAATAAATTTTATTCATTCAGATAACGACAAATATTGCTGACTCATTTTCTCGTTTCTGGGATTTTAACCACTGAAAATTATGTCAGTGTTGAGCTCAATAATTGAAAATTTAGCGATCGTAGGTGTGCTAGGCAAATAGAAAATTAATTTTCTTCTTGCAGAAATTTTTTTTTCTTTGAATTTTCTCGTTTATGGCATTTCAACACATGAATAGGTATAACAATCTAATAATGAAAAAAAAGCCATAAGGTTTGAACGTGCTCAAAGGGTTGAAATAGGTGCGCGATCTTGTAAAAAAATAGTTGGATGCTGATGCATTTTCTCGCTTATGGCAATCGACATAATGAAATTTAATATCGTAAGGAACCCGAAAAAAATTTCCCATAAGCTGTTCATCTGTTGAGGTATATTTTCCAGGCGGCAAATCTGATTTTTTTTTTCGTTTTCCTGCAAACTTTCTTGTTTATGGCATTTGAACCATATAATTTTGTTGATGGATTAAATCAGAATAAAATTCCCATAAGTTTTGCATCATCCTCAAGAAAAGCCATGAGTTGTAAAGTTGTAGGAAAATTTGTGGACATTTTGTTCATTTTCTCGTTGATGGGAATTGGCATGTTAGAAGAAAATAGTATTTCAAGACCAGAAAAAAAAAACATTAGTCGGAAACATGATATCGATGTTTCATACAGTGTGGTCCATTTGAAATTGAATAACCATTATAAAACATATGTTTTTCAAACGATTGATATGTTTTTTTGATCATTATGTAGGTAATCAAAAAGTCCACAAGAACACCAAATTTTATGAATAAATCTTCATTTTCAGTGCCACATATTATTTTTTTATATAGGTTAAAAACTGAAAAAATGCGATTTTTTGAGAAAAAATCTGATCACTGGATTCGTGACTTTTTCAGATGGTTCATTTTGAAATTGTGTAGAAACTCGTCCATCAATAGAAAAGTTTTGGGAGAAATAAATGCAAAAAATATGCCGTTTTCATTTCTACTCAATTTCTACTCTTTTCCAAAATTAGGAATACATCACTGGATTCAGGGAGTCTCAAAATATCACTGTTCAGAATTTCATCGAAATTTATTAATGAAAAATAGTGAAAGAAACATTGAATAATATGATATTTTCTTGAAATTCCATCCACATATTTTTCAAATTTTCTTATTTATAAATAGATATTGATGATATTCTGAACAGTGATATTTCAAGACTTCCTGGTGTATTCCAAATTTTGATAGTAGTTCTTGAATTGAATTGGAGAGTTGATTAAACGGCATATTTTTAAAATTTTATTTTCCTATAACTTTCTCATTGATGGACGAGTTTCACACATTTTTAACAAGCACTATTTGAAAATGTCGCGAATCCAGTGGATTGGTCAGATTTTTTCTGAAAAATATTTTCAGATTTTTTACCTTGAAAAATGAGAATAGGTGGCCCTGAAAATGAAGAATTAATCATTGAATTTGGTGTCTTGATGGACTTTTTGAAAAAAATATTGAAATATTAAAGTTTGAAATAAGTGCTTCCATTCTAAATGGGCCACACTGCATAAATATATACAATTAATCGAAAATGCTGCAGCGAGAAATTAATTAAGATAAAATTGCTCATTTATTCTTCTATAGGATATGGCATATGCATTGCAATCTTCATTTTTAGGCCATATAAATAAAGTCGGAAGTATAATAGTAGTATCAAAATCACATAATTTATTTATTTGAATAATTTTTTATTGAGTGAAAAAACAAATAGTTGCGGGCATTATTGTGACAAACTCATAGGGGTTGTAAAGGTAATGTAAGCAATTTTGCTATACAGAAATGAGCCGTTAGGGCACTAATAAGTAGTTAAAAATTGAGATAAGCAAAAAGTGCACCGGTTGAAAATTGATCTTTTTCACTAGATACCTTGTTTTTATATTGAAAAAAATACTGAAATGCCTCTAATTTATACTGTGTGATCTATAATTATAGAAACTATTCACAATGGAGTTTAAGTGGACAAACAGTATTTTTGAGTTGAGTTAAGATGTTTGTTTTATTTTTCCAGAATATATAATCATAAACTCCAAGGAATACAGGGTGATTCAATCATAAAAAAACTGCCAACCTCATAAAGATTCACGAAAACCACCCACTTTATTGAACATTTTTTGGACTTTAACTCTGTTGAGGTAGGAGTTTTATTTCACTACTGACTTGATATGCAAACACCAATACGGCTGAGAGTTTCTATTCACTTTCTATGACCAGATATTTTTTTGATGTAGCTGCCAATATGAAAATGAGTTTTTTAAAATTCTTATTGAAATCAAGTGAAAACACACTCTTGAATAATCCAAATCTACTAGTAAAAAACACAACATGAATCCTAACTTGTGGTTCGGAGTTGCCAATGGATACTGTTTGCGTTTACTTGTTCAATAAACACTGTGGCCAAGATAGGATTGAACAGCAGCGAAGGTATTTTGAAATGGTGTTGAAATTTAAAAAAATAATCGTTTTTTGCGAATATCTCTGGAACCGTTTATCACACAGAAAACAGATTTCGTAGGCATTTTCTACTCATAATAAGCTATGTTTTATGTGGATTTTTTAATTTTTCAAATTCATAATTGGTGAAAATTTTGAAGGGGTAGTGGGTGTTTTTTTCTCCAACTTCTACGCCACTGAAAAAAATACATATGAACCGACAATGTTTTCTACACAAAAAAGGTATTTTTGGTCATAAGCTCTAAACTCTAACTTTCATGTTGTTTAAATTGTTTAAACATTTCCAACAATTCAACTGAGTATGATTGTTATTGTTTTTTTTATTTTGCAATTAAGGAGTCAACGTTTGGTTTTTTTAATTGTTCTAACGTTCAAATTAATTTTGTATAATTAGGAAAAAAATTATTTAAAAAAAATTACCATGTTTTTCAACATGAAAGTTGATTTTTCTTGAAAACGGTCAATTTTAGAGCTTATGACCAAGAGTACCTTTTTTATGTAGAAAACGGTTCAAGTAGGCGGCTCAAAATCATACTTTTTCCAGTGGCGTAGAAGTTGGAGAAAAAAACACCCAATACCCCATCAAAATCTTCACCAATTATGAATTTTAAAAAATAAAAAATCTGCACAAAACATAGCTTATTATGAGTAGAAAATGCACTCAGAATCTATTTTTTGTGCGATAAACGGTTCCAGAGATATTCGCAAAAAATATAATTTTTTTAAAATTTCAACGCTCTGTATCTCGAAAATGTTGAATTTTAGAAGTAAGTTAATAGAAACTTTTTTTCATATTTTTGAACGGGCTATCACATCCGGAAGTCCTGCGCATTTATTATGAAACACCCTGTATAAGGTTAAAATACCCAGGAAACTATGTTAAGAAACCACTTTCCTTCATAAAACTTTCATTCAATACTTAATCAATTTTTATTTTTCTACTCATATAAAAATCATTGACTGGACCTCTGTGTGTTCTTGATGTCATATTTTTTCTTGTCATGGAATCGTACTGCACACAGAATGCTCTCAGTCAGCATCATAAGGAGTTTGAAAATACAAAATCCAATTATTTTCAAGATATGATTCATATATTGATTAAAACTTTGATTTTGTAAATGAAATTCGTTTCATAACATGTTTTCTTGTGAGTTTTAACTTTAGTTTTGTCAATAACGAACATTCATTTTCAGACTGAAAGGTTAATGTATCCAAAAAAACCATATCAAGAAATTTCTCGAATACCTAATATATTTTCAAGATATACATGAATTTTCGTTCGAACTCATTATTAAATTGCAAAACAAAAACTTACAGGAAGCTCTGAAAGATCCCACGGTGTGTTCATTTATGGTAGAACCCATTCAAGGAGAAGCTGGTGTCATAGTTCCAAGCGACGGATATTTGAAAGGTGTTAGGGAACTTTGCACCAAATACCAAGTCTTGTGGATTGATGACGAAGTCCAAACTGGCATGGGTAGGACCGGTAAAAAACTTGCTGTGGACTATGAAAACGTGAAACCAGATATTCTCGTACTGGCCAAAGCACTTGGAGGAGGTTATACTCCTATTTCAGCTTGCCTAGCCAACGATGATGTGATATTGTCTATAGAACCAGGTATTTCATCTATTTTGTACTACTTTGTATTTTAGGAATAACAATTTTTCATAGGAGTTGCAATTTTATTCACCCACAGAACCTCTGAAAATTGAGACATAATTATAGTAAAAATACTTGTTGTTGAGGATAGATGCTAATAGGGTTTTTTATGAAGGACAATCTATAATATGTTTTAAATTCTGAATCTGAATTATTATATGATTGTAATTTTACACATGTGCTTATTACACATGTAGTTCAAATGAATTTAACTCAGATGTAAGAAAGGTACAATAATAGTTACTTAAGCAACAACTGCAAAAAGTAAGTGTTAGTTGCACTCGGCGAGAAATTGTCCGACGAGGCCGTCAGGCCGATTTGGACAACACGTAGAGTGAAATAAACAATTTTTGCTCGAGTTGCATACCATATTTTTTTACGATTGTGTTTCATTTAGGTAGTAATAAAGTGTAAGGAAGACATTTATTGTTCAAATCTAGCTGCTAAAATTATTATAATAATATTCACAAAAACAAATTTCATTTGTATTAAATTACATTTTCTAGTAATGTTGTAATCCCAGTAAGATGTGATGAATATGATTGACAATGATATAAAATAAGCAACTGTTTGAAACGTAATATAATATCATAGAAAATGGGCTAAATATAACGTTGATTCGACTTTTATGTTTGTCATGAGTGCACTAAATACTGTATTGCACTCAGTGCAATAAAGAACCAGTTTTTCCACCAAATACAGTACAATAAAGTTTTGTTTTTTGCATGAACGTAGAAAAATATACAAAAACACAAAACACAAAAATACACAAAACAGCCGGATGTGGAACTTTCGACACCTCTTAATTTTATAACACTGTACAATTTCACAGAACAATGTCGTATAATCTGTCCTAATTCAGAATTGTCGTTGCTTGAAAACAGTTTCAACTTATGGGGAAGTACGGCAGCCTGCAGTTCTCCAGTACTGAAACGTCTCTTCTACTGTAGAACAGTATGAGGTTCTGAGAACATGAGCTTTTATGGCCAGTGATTTCCTTTTATATATTTATTTCCCTCTAAATGACAAAAGTACATATTTCATAGGAATAGTCAGTGAAGATAGACACATTACAAAGTGAAATAAAATCTATTAAGTCATCTGTACACGACTGAATGAATAAAATTGGTCAGACATTTCGGAAGCACTGAAAATGCAACGTGACATATACTTTTTTTACTCACCGATCAAAAAACGACCTGATTGCCTGAACACGAAAGATGATAGCTGTAAATTGAATCATATTTAGAAGCCACTTCTTCCTATCGTAATTCCCAGGCCACGGAAAATTTGTCAACAAATAATTACCCCAACCCTAAATATTCAGCAGGCACCCACAGATAAGATTAACGAGAAAACCCGCAAGACCAGCCCACTCTCAGGTACCCATCCACCTATAAATACCAGAGCAACAAACATCAGATCGTCTTTTGAGATCAAGGAGTAGGCAGATAGACACCTTGTTACCTCATTAGACCACGACACGAGGAGTAGGCAGATAGAGGCCTCGTAGTAATTCTCTTGGAAATGGCTCCAAAGCAGGAGCCGAAACGTCGAGTTATAAACTCTCAACGCGGTTCAACCGATGAAGTCAGCAATGTAAATACAGGGTGTCCTAAACTCGAAGGCCTATTAGACGTTTCTGGAGAACGGGACATTGGATTATTTTGAAAATTTGACTTTTTGGGTAATTACTTATTTTCTATCGATCTAAAATATTTTCATCGTTGCGGCGTTGCCGCTTATACTGAAAAGTAGCAACAACTTTGTTACTTCAAATGGGACACCCTGTATATTATTGCATTTTTCGCTTTGCTTCTACTTCTTGATTATTTTGGTATGACACTTTCCTACACCTATCTCCAGTGGTTTTCGAGAAATTCATTGATTTCCTTATTACAATAAAATTCTGGATGTAGTTTGACTATATCCTGACTATTAGTTATGTCTAAGGAAATTCGTTCTCCATTATACAGGGTCGTTATTATTATCAAATATTCTGAAAGACAATTAAAGTTCCTTTCAATTGATGTGTCATGTTTATATAACTAAATAGTCTGGTTTTCGAAATAAAAGCAAGTTTCTATAAAAATTGGATTATTTTGCCACATTTTATATAAGGTATCTATCAAACGTCATGGAACATGTCATTATGAAACTTCGACAATCAGTACATGAATAACGAAACGATTGCCAGTTCATTAACATAGAGGCAACCACTCAAACCTTGTGGATAGGTGATCTATGCTGGAATTGGATATTATTCAGCGGAAATATTCCTGATGAAAAGTTGCCACTGCGCTAAAGTCCAACAATCAATAGTTTCGGAGGTATTGTCTAATAATACTGGAAGATAACTTGCCTAAAAAAAAGTTTTACCGATTGTCGAGATCGAACCCGAGTCCTTCAGCTTACCAACGTGAACACGGCAGATAACACTAACCCTAGCACCACCACAGTTATTTAGTTTTCTCTGAATTCACTATTTATGCTTTCCGTTATGCAAGGATAGATTGGTTTTCAGCAAAAGCAGTGGATATCGCGCATTTTTTTCAATATTTTCATTGGCCAATATCTCCCCTAAACAATATAAAAAACAGACAAATCCCACACTTTTCCATAAGGTTATAGCGGGGTCCTTTTAACTAGGTATAATTTTCAATTCCCGCAAATCGAATCGAAATACCTAGGATAATATTTCCCAACTAAAATAATGTGTAGTTTGCTGTGACCAGAAAAACATTCAGTTTGACAAGTAGAGATTTTGATTGTGGCTCTGTCAGAAAAAATTACTGAAAATGGATTATAGTGCATATTCATATGCAGATATTTTAAATTTTTCATATTCACGGTGAGTGCAAAAGATTTGTTTCAAGAACATGCAGGATATTCAACTAACGTTATCCAAATCTACCGCAAATTAATAGAAAAATCTTTCGAAGAATTGAACAAAATTGAGCTGTGTGTGGGAAAGTTGAAGCGCCAAGAAATCAAATTAAGCCGATACCTGGAATAGAAAAGAATGAAATTAACGTCTTGTGGCATTTTCACGCACATCCTCATGTATCATCAAGAAGAGCCGATGTGGATTTAGGTACAACCCGCACTTCGATATGATGGATTTAAAAAAAACACAAAATGCATGATTACAAATTCATCAAAGGTCATGCCCTACATAGAGGTGATCCTCCAAAACGGGTTGATTTCTGTGAATGGATTTTAACATGGACTTATGAAGATCCGAATTTCCTGGAGAAAATTATTTGGGCGGATGAATCTAAATTTTCGAGAGAGGACATATTCAATCGGAAAAACAATAATTTTTGGGCTGCAGAAAATCCCCATTTTATAAAAGAAAAGGGATTTCAAGAAAAATTTATTTTAAATGTGTTTTGTTTACTTATGAATGCTAAATTATCATATTGTATATATGATGCAAACTTGAATTCTGGAAAATATCTGAATATATTGAGAACAGCGGTTAGTGACTTTTTGGACAATTTGCCGCTCCATATATATCGAAGTTGATGGTATAGTTAGACGGTGCCCCCCCTCACTGTACACAAGAAGTGAGCGGAGAGTTGTCTAGAATCTTTGAAGATCGTTGGATAAGGCGCTTGGGTCCACAGCCTTGGCCACCGCGATCCCAAGATCTGACACCCCTTGATTTTTACCTCTGGGGAAGAATAAAACAGATTGTGTATGAAAAACCTATTGATTCGAAGGACGAATTGGAGCAGAGAATAATACGAGCTTTCGAGGAAATTCAGCCAGACGAGGTTCAAAGAGCAACAACCATCCATGTAATGACTTCGATCCACAAAAGTTTGCGTGTAAACGGTAAGCTTATTTATTGAAATGAAATTGAGTTCTACTCACGGTGAATCATGATTTTTCAACAGACACAGGTTTTTCAGATACCCTGAATGGAATATAATTGTTATGGAGAAGGAAAACCGAACCAATCATACTTTGCTCCAATCTGAGTCAAAATTTCAACTTAATCTATTTCTCGGTTCATGCAATTTTAGTTTAGGCAAAGTCTGTTGTGAAAAAAAATAAAAAATATCCATATCCATCGAACAGCTAGAAATATGTATAGGACATATTCAACAAAATTTAATCACATTAAGAAATACAAAATAAAAAAGATTTAGAACTTTTTTTTTTAATAATTGACAAAAATATGATCTTCAAACACCTTTTTTTAAATATGGTCGATTCATTTGAGTTTAAAAAAAAATCTTCCATATGAATCAACTATTTATATGAAAATTGAATATTCAAGAAACGGTGAGAGATGGGTATAGGACATGTTTGATGAAAGTTTTATGTGGTGAAATGCCGCTTTTTTAAACGATTTTTAATTTATTAAAATAGCACATAATCTACAAAAAAATTTGTATTTTTCAGTAGAATACAAATACGGAACGAAATACTGGGTGTTTCCCATTTGGAATTAGAAATTTGACCTTAGTTACAAGTCGAAACACTGCAACTACGAAAATATTTTCAAGAGCTACATCACACTCTCTTATCGAAGAAAACAATATTTTAAGTATTTATCTCCCAGATCTCCAAAAAAGTGTAATAGGCTATCGAGTTTGGAATACCCTGTATATTAATTATTCTTTGTACAATCAGTTCGTCATGTAATAAAAGTCATAATGCACTTGAATATACTACCTTTCACATTTTATTGCTACAATTTGATCACTGACCATGAAGGATAAACAGTTTCATCAAAACTTTATTTGAATAGTTGTTGTCTTTCATTTTGTATCTTTTCCAATTAAATTTAAGTGAATGAAGGCGCAAAGTTTTATTATTGATGTACTGATGGTCGAAGTTCCATAATAACATGTTCTATGACGTTTGATAGCTACCTAATACAAAATATGGCTATAACGAGGTTATATGTAATCAAATATATTTAACGTGGATCGAGCGTTTAATAAAAACAAAGCTTAACTACAACAGGTGAATAATAGTTTGTATATTGTCTCTCGCGATGGCAGTTGGACGTCTGACCACATTCGACTCATTCGACTGACTTACAAGGGCTCTCGACGTTCACCGATAACCCAGTAAACCATATTTAGATCGTTTGATCTCCGCCGCCTGTAAGCATTCGTATTCTAACGGCTGTTTCTTGCCATAGGCGGGTATGTTGCAATTATTTAGGTATTTCACTTGTTACAAACTCCCCCTCTGGATTGTCTTAACGTCCTCGTAGACGGTCCAGCTTCCTCGGGATCCTTCTTGGGCCTTCTCCTTTTCTTTATCGGGACTACGGGTCTTCCAGACACATTCCCAGGATTTATATATTCAGTTAGGTCGCTAAAATGGTACTTTCCAATGGAAACAACACCATCAGTATTTGCAATCTTGTAAGATGTCTCGCTTTTCTTACTGAAAATTTGAAAGGGCCGTCCCTCTTCGGTACGAATTTAGAAGTGATGCCTTTCGCAGCTTTACTCAGGACGTGGGTCGTGACTAATACAAGGTCACCCACCTCGAAGGTTGGTTCAGGATTTCTTTTCTTATCCGCATACAATTAATTATGGTCTTGGGCCTTCTCCACATTCTCTTTAACTTCCTTCATGGTTTCTGACATCTTTAGGAGATATGAAGTAATTTCAGCTACGAAGTATGCTTCCGTAGAGATGGCTCTCAAGTCATGTTGTGCATCATCCACTGTACGCATTTCTCTGGCAAACATTAGGAACCCAATTCTGGTGATCGTTTCCAACTAGGATAGATAACTGTGTTTTTATATCACGATTTTTCCTCTCGCAAGAATTCGCTTCTGTTCTATACACAGGTGTCAAAATTTGGTTGAAACCTAAACACAAAGACGTACATTGCATGACGGCCCCTATAAACTGAGGACCGTTATCAGAGAAGACCCTCCTAGGGCATGCATATCGCAATATGGCGTCATCGATTAGGCATCTTGCGCAGGCTTTGGCTTCTCGTAAAGGGAAAATTTCGACCTATTTGGTACTGGTATCTTCCACTATGAATATCCAACGATATCCTTCAGGTGAGACAGGTAAAGGGCCGAATAAATTGATGGACAACGTCTCGAATCGTTGATTTGCAGGTGGTGTTCTCAGCAGTCCGGACGGTTTTTGATTGGTTGCTTTATATTTCCGACATTCTTTGCACTTCTGTACATGATTCTTAATTTGTTTACTCATTCCGGGCCAATAATATATTTCCGATATTTTACGTGCAGTTCTCTCAAAACCATAATGGCCGGCGGTCGGTGTATCATGGTATTCACGTAATATTTTCTCGCAGTTGCATTCAGGAACAACCAATTGTGCCTCTTCGGTGTCCTGTTCTGGAACATATCTATATAGCACTCCGTTCGTCATGATATATCCTCGGGAGGTCCAGTTGGACATTTCCGGGTGATCTTCGGTCTCGGATACTTGTGGCGCTAACGGTAGATAAATCAGCTACAAATGAGCATATTGCGCATTTTGCTTCATCTTGCGGTGTGCAAACTGTCCAAGATAGGGTATCGGTTAGAACATTGCATTTGCCGGGGGTATAAACTATTTTGAGATCATACGGCTGTAACGCCAAAGCCCATCGAGCGAGGCGTCCTGTTGGGGATTTGAGGGACATCAACCTTCTCGCTTGGTGGTCGGTGGCTACTGTTCTGGCACCCTCTATATAACCCCTAAATTTTTGGTCTACAGCCCATTTCAGTGCAAGCGCTTCTCTCTCAATGGTAGTGTAATTTCTTTCGGTGTTCGTGAGTAGTCTGCTAGCGTATTCTATAGGTCTTCTATTGTTACCTTCACCTTGAAGAATGGCTGCGCCTATAGCATAGCTACTGGCGTCCGTTCGTATGATGAATGGAAGTGTTTCGTCAGCCTGACGTAAAACAGGGGCTGAGGTTAAAGCTTTCTTCAGCTTTTCAAATGCATCTTGCTCTAGTTTGGTCCATTCCCACTTCGCATTCTTCTTCGTTAAATTTGTTAATGGTCGCGCAATTTTCGCGAAGTTTTCTACAAATCTTCTGAACCAAGAACAAGTTTGTATGGAGATGTTTATTGTTGCAAATCACGTATGGCAGATATTTTGTCGGGATCCTCCTGGATCCCCTCAGCAGTTATTAAATGTCCCAAATATTTTATGTTTTCGCGCACAAACGAATACTTTTTGCGTTTGGCGCGTAGTTCGAATTTTCGAAGTCTTTAAAATACTGTCTCTAAGTCGCGTAAATGGTCCATAAAATCGCTGGATATTATAATAAGATCGTCCAAATAACATAGCACGGTTATGTCGCGCAAACCACTCCGGAATCTGTCCATCATTCTCTGGAATGTAGCTCCAGAGTTCTTCAACCCGAACGGCATGTGCTTGAAGCGATCATGATCGCACTCACGCACAGGTACTTGCCAGTATCCAGACCGTAAGTCGATCGTGGACATAAAAAGTGTCTATTAGCCAAGTGCAGAAGCTCATCGATACGCGGCATGGGATAGCTATCGATAACTGTAACGGAATTTAGGCGACGATAGTCTACACATACCCGTATACTTCCTTCTTTTTTGGGCACTAAAACGACCGGTATAGCCCACGGGGACTCACATTCTTCTATTGTATCGTCATTGAGCATCTTATCGATTTCTGCTCGAAGCATTTCCTTTTTATTTGGCGATAACTAGTAAGAAGGTACAGCTACAGGGGTAACTCCATCATGAGTTTCTATTTTATGTTCTGTGAACGATGTAGGTCCTCCCCCTAGACTGAAAATATCGCAGTTTTTCTCTAACAAGTTTTCCAACTCATTTTTCTGCTTATTGTTTAACACCGAACCTTCATCATTTCGAAGCGAAAGCGTATTCCGAAGGATGAGTTCTAGCTAGTGCAAGTATTATTCTCATTTTCTTTGAAGGCCATATCATAACGAAAAGTTTCGTCTGCGAAACCCCAAGTGCGTTGCGGGATATTGAGGACTAGTTTTGCGTCTTCGATGAAGTTCATCCCAAAAAATGTGAAATTATCCTTCGCGTCTTCGAAAATCAAAAATTTGGTAGGCATGAATTTGTCTTTAGTTTCACAGTTGTTTCTGTGGAAAGTTCCCGCCTGGTACTCTTCTGACCATCGGCTAGAGAAATTTGCAGCTCTAGTGATTGCAATGGCAGTTTATTCCGTAGAAATATTTGATAAAGTAAGTAGCCAGCAACACTTTGTTTTGCCCCAGTATCTATGAAGCCTGTCCCGTTTGCACCACAAATCTCAACGTTCACTATATGTCTGTTTCTCGGTATCTCGGTAACGTATCCAGTGAGCAGAATTCAGACTTGATCACAGGTTTTTGCGCTTCTCGCTTGGAAGCACATTTTGGGCAGTCTTTTCTGAAATAACTTGGATTACCGCATCCGAAGCAAGAAATAACAGGACCGTTGGTATGGGAATTTGTTGCCTCTGTATGATTTACCTGCGCAGGAGGTGTAGCCACTTCTTTCTTTTTCGTCAATTTGCGACCACTTTCGGTTGAATGGTCGAAGTTTTTGCAAAAGTTACATTGCGGCCTGTTCTTTTGTTTATCGTCATTGGCATTTTTATTTGGTACGGCACTATCCTTTTTGAAATACAGCCCTTCGACTTTTCGCGCCAAGTCTGAGTTCTGGAAAAGACGTTATTTTGTCTCTAGGGACATCTTTCCGTATTTTATGTGATAACAAACCGTATAACCATGTCGATTTGAACTTCTTCTGTGAGAGTGTTCGTTGGCAAATGTGATAGAATTGCACGAGCGTTGCACACAAAAATGTCTGTCGGAGTTTTAGCATCTTGTTCTGAAGCAAAGAGTTCTTTGAATACGCGATAATTTGGTTTTCGCTGACCATAAGTATGTTTAAGAATATCGATCGCCTCTTTCCATTCCTTAATCGTACTTTTTACACCTTGCCACCACGTCGCGGCCAAGTCCGTTAATAACATTGAAAGTCCTTTTAACGCGTTTTCATTAGAAATGTTCATGCAGTCTTTGTAGCGTCTATGAAAGCGTTTACGTCCGCACCTCCACTCCAGTCAAACCGATGTGAGCTCTTCGCGAAGCTTACCGGCGGTGGACCACTGGGAGGCGTGATAACATTCGCCGCCGCTGGCGCGGGGGTTGATACATTTGCTTATATTTGTTGAACAGTCGTATTTTGCATAGTTTGTAAAAGCACAGTAAATTGATCCTGAGTCATGCCTATAATTGGGTTTGCATTACCTGTTTTCTCCGTGTTCGGCATTTTACCTGACTTTGAAGCTTGCTGTTTTGCGAGAGCTCTGGTTACTATCCTGTTCTGGTTCTCCGAGTTGAGAAGCACTGATAATCTAAAAAAGCCACAAAACGATTCAAACGAAACTTTGCAGTTGCAGAGAATTGCAATAATGTCACTAGACGCGAAAAAATTTCGAGCGAGACACTGTCTACCAAAATACACAGAACAATCGTAACAGGGGTACACGAAGTGAAAAAAGAACCTTCACGAATTGTTATGTACTGTATCTTATTCAGATCGATCGCGGTTGAAACTCGAAATTGTTTCCTTTCACGAGAAACTGTCACTTTTTCCGTATGTAGTTCCTGTCGGTTGTCACGTAGGCACTTCAGCGCAAAAAAACGTGGGAAAACACAGAAAACTCACTAACATTGTTTTATTTCAAACGGTTACAAGTAAGGTGCCAGATTTGTATAACGAGGTTATATGTAATCAAATATATTTAACGTGGATCGAACGTTTGATTGATACAAAGCTTAACTACAACAGGTGAAAAGAATAATATTTTGTGTATTGTCTCTCGCGATGGAAGTTGGACGTCTGACCTTCCACATTCGACTCATTCGACTGACTTCCAAGGGCTCTCGACGTTCACTGATAACCCAGTAAACTATATTTAGATCGTTTGATCTCCGCCGCCTGCGAGCATTCGTATTCTAACGGCTGTTTCTCGCCATAGGCGGGTACGTTGCAATTATTTAGGTGTTTCACTTAACGTTTCACTTACGTTAATTAACTGGCAAACGTTTAGTTGTTGTTGTACTAATTGTCGAAGTTTCATAATGATATGTTCTATGACGTTTGATAGCTACCTTATACAAAATGTGGCATAATACTCCAATTTTTGTAGAAATCTGCTTTTATTTCGAAAACCTGACTATTGAGCTATAGGAATATAATACATCATTTGAAAAGAACCTTATTTGTCTCTCAGAATATTTGATGATATACAGTGTGTTCCATTTGAAAAAATGCACTTTTCACAACTTTAGTATCTATCGGCAAAATCACAAATTTTGAACGACCCTGTTTAATGGAGATCGAATTCTCTTAGACATAACTAATACACAGGATATTGTCAAACTACATCCAAAATTTTAGTGTTCTATGAATCGAAATGCTGTAGTAATAAACATTTAATTGAAGCTATGTTTCACACAAAAAATAAGGAAATCAATGAATTTTTTCGAAAACCACTGGATAAGAAAGTATAGGAAAGTGTCATACCAAAATGATCAAGAAGTAAAAGCGAAGCGAAAAATGTAATGTTACACAGGGTGTCCCATTTGAAGTAACAAAGTAGTTGCTACTTTTCAGTATAAGCGGCAACGCCGCTACGCTGACAATATTTTAGATCGATAGAATGAAAGTAATTACTCAAAATACCAAATTTTCAAAGTAATCCTATGTCCCGTTCTCCAGAAACGTCTAATAGGCCATCAAGTTTGGGACACCCTGTATATCTGACCGCGGAAACCTTCCCGAACACACATACATAACTGTACATACATAACTAAAATAGCATTCAGGCTACGGATATGTACCGCGCAAAATCATGTTGGTATTGAGACGTTTGGTATTTTGACAGTCATTCAACCTCTTTCATAGGGGAAATAGGAAGAATGATGAAACAAATTAACTTAGGACTAATTCAGTTTTTATCCAAAAAATTAGTATAGCATTCCAAGGAGGTAATGCTGCTCCTTTTCTTGGAATTATTCTATGGTCTAAGGATTTCAAAGAGTTGTTCATGAAGCCCCATGATGACTTCAAGAATACTTCAAAAACCCGATTTCCCTATCAGAATTTATTTGCTCTATCTTCATCCAACACAATACCCAGTACTCAGAACTTGAATTCCTCACCCCGCCGTTTCAGTAACAAAATCAGTGACTTAAATCTCTTACAAACCTCATAAATTCATACCAAATTTCAGCAGGTATCCTAGTGTACAAAAAATATCAGAATTTTAGTTGTTCGTTTTCTAAAAATAAAAAAAAATTGGTTGTTCTTTTCAATATGTCGGCGTCGCTACTTATACTTTCTAATAGAAACGCTACGGTATCGAAAACCTTTTTCCGATGCGCGTGTGTAAAGTAGTACTTTTCCGCACATTTGCGTGCGTAAAGTTACACTTTTCCGTACCCCGTGCGGATAAGATTTTTTTCTAAGACCATTATGAAAAATGAACATTTCAACTGCGTCTTCGATTAAGAAACGTTTATCACGTTGTAACACCGATTTTCATTTCCCACGGGCTAGCTGTATCGAAATATTTCATTTTCTACGACTTTCATGAACTACTAGACTGTCATTATAGGTAGGTATTAACGAATTCTATGAACATAAATAATATCGAATCAGGTTTGTTTACGTCTGTCTAATAATTTGACATTTCACATCAGTAGATAATTACAAAATTCGATTGAAAAAATTAAGTTATTAAAAATGATTAGCGATAGCGACGATGATTTAACAATCAAATTAATAAATTTATATCAGAAGCTCCTGATAATGCCTATCTTCTGACAAAGGTATGATTTTCTTTTCATAAAACCAGAATAATTTCAATAAAAAGATTGATTACAATCGGATTCTATATTTTTGAATAGTTGACAGATACTTTCTATATAGCAGTTAATTTGAATAAATTATTATGTGCTCTGGTAACTCTAGTAACTTGTCTGTTGTATGGTTCTTTCTATCACGTTTAAATAAAAGTTATTCAATAAGTTAGAATTTTTTTATATTCGTTGCTATCTGATATGAAGCACGTAAGAAAAATTTTGTTCCTAACAAAGTGCCTTTTCCGCATGCAAAAACTTATACGAACTCCACTTCGCGTTGTTCGCTTAACTGTATTTGCGTGCGGAAAAGTAACACCTTGCTCACTTGTTAGGAAAATAACTATAGGTAGGTAACAGCATATCTCCAAAATCCACATATACTGTAATGATTCGAACAGTTGTCATGATAGAAATGTAAATTATTTGAAACAGGTTGATGAAAAAATAGTAGTTATATTTTACTCACATCTTTCGCCCACAATATCATTTAGTTCCTTCATTTTATTTGAGGAATTAATTAATTTTCATCATCTTTTGCTAGGTACTCATTGTTCAACGTTTGGTGGTAATCCACTTTCTTCCAAAATTGCAATGACGACTTTGGAAGTGCTGCAAGAGGAAAATCTAATAGAAAACTCTTTCAAAATGGGCAAGATATTCCGGAATGAGTTACGTAACCGATTCAACAAAGAAGCTGTCTTCGAAGTACGAGGAAGAGGTCTAATGAATGCTATAGTCATCAACCAAAGTGAGTAACAGTAATACCAGAATAACACTGAAAACTTAAATTCTTCTGTACTGAACTTGAGAATACAGATTTTGATATTTTCAAACAGAACAATAGTAGTAGTAGTTCTTTGGGAAGGAAGCAACCACAGCCAAGCAAGTTGGCCCTCATGGACCCTTTTTGCCATCCCCTATTCTCCACTTATCTACATTCATCCTCCTAGTTTTTCTTTTCGAACCTTTGTAACCTCCTAATGAAGGTCAGTAGGTCCAACCACTCCAAGTCGATTAGTTCCTCTTGTTGGAGTTTCTCAACTCCGATGGTTTCAAATCTTAGCCTCCCGTATGTTTCACATTCGCCGAGGAAGTGAGATGAAGTTTTTTCATCTTCTTCGAATTTGCGGCAAGTTGGGCTTGCCGCAAATGCGAAGAAGACGAAGAAACTTCATTAACACAAGTGGACATCAAGAAAGAGAAGATAATGAAAGGAATAATATGAGTAAATTTGGGCGCTACCACTTCCCATCTAGCTTGAAAATGGTCTGGTCGTTCTGAATTCTCTATATGTTGTTAGGACCTGAACCAATATTAAACAGCCAGATTTGCAATTTCCAAAGTACGGTGCGAACGGCGGTGTACCCAAACAACCACGAAATTTTTGGACTTTTTTTCAGTTTTTGCTCATTATCTCAGATCAATACCTCAATTAGACAAAATTTGCTACAGTTTGAGACCAAGACAAGCTCCAAATAGCCATTTGTTCCTCTGATACAGTTTTTCGATAATAGGCCATTTTTTTCCAAAATATTATATGGAATAAAGTTGTAGTAAATTTAATTAGCTCTTATTTGAGACTAAACTGGTAGCTGTAGGCCCAGCGGTTCAAAAACGGAAGATTACCAAAAACAGTCACAAGTGTATGTTGAGGGGGGGGGAATGCGAATAAACTGTTCTAACGTCTTTTTATTGTTTTATTTGTCAGACAGTGAAAATGTATTTATTCTTGTTATCGTTAAATAATAGTTTGATGAAAAATATAATATAATATACCTAGCGAGAATAACGTCATCATCAAACATTGTATTACATCCCTTCATACCAAAATGCTTGTAAAAACATTATAGTTCTTACTATAAGGACAAATTAGATTTATACAATAAATAAAACTGATATAAATCATGTTGCCAAATCATGACTTTCTTTTTATCTCAGATGGCTGAGGCATGAGCTCGCGCGAAGATGGTGACGGATGTTGGGAGAGGCGTCCAGTCTGTAGTCGGGTCATCTTAATCACCAAGCTTATCATTTCTACATCTGGGACGTTAATGCACAATTTGCCATCGCATGACTGGCAGTGGACTGAGCAGCCCAGCCTTTCTGCACGAGCAGCTTCCAGAGCACCCTTTATTGCGTTTACATGAAATTTATCACATTAGGGCAGTAGGTGCAGAAACAATGGTGATGGGGATGGGGGTGAGTCCCTAAGAAGACAGCTTCCACCCCAATCAGTGGGATTCTAGTTGACTCCCTGCCACTTCTACACTTGCAGGTTGCACCTTGCCTCCGTCGGTGGCAAACGGGCGAGGTTTATGCTCGTTGAAGTGACAAAGGTTTCATACCTCAGAAAATCTAAAAACTCCCCCATTTTGAGCCACGAAGCACTTGATGCCTGCTCCTCTTACGGATTGTGGGGTTGAGTCTGACCTCCACTCACTCAGCAAGTAGTTCACTCTTGCTCAGGAGTGTGGTGCTTTTGATTTTTCCTTTGCCAAACGGTACTGAGGTGATATCGCATCCGGTAACCGCGTGAGTGAATAGAACTGTACTTGGTGATTGATGGGAGACCTGGTGGTTGTAGTAGGTCGGAGAGTAGTGACAGCAACCAGTTCGCACATCGTACACTTCTGACGGTAGACGTTTGTCTCCTCAGCGTCTAAACCATTGAAAAGAACGAGCAGGTCGACGTCTCCTTCCACTATGACGACCCGATCCGACCTCGATCTGCCTCTTCTTCAGCAACAGCTACTTCTACTCCCTCTTTCTGAAAGGCGGCACAAAAAAGAGTTATTGGGCGTCCCCTGTTGTTCTCATTGCCAAATACATGCCTTTGAGCAATTTGGATTACAGTGAATTCATCGAACATCAATTCGTAGCTGGAATGAGCTGCGTAGCGCCGGAGTCGTTCCGTTGTTTTGGAGGTTTTTTTGGTAGCATCTTTGGGGTAGCAGTCAAAAACGATGTAGACGTTCTTCCCCAAAGTGGTTACGGACGTAGCTGGTATAACACGCCAAACGTGATCGAACTGTGCACATCGAGCAGTTCCGAGATTTCGACAAACCTCGGAGTTGGACCGACCTCTGATAGCCTTTCAACCCGAAAAAGAATAGTTACAGTTCAGACGTGAAAATGGTTTATTTGCATTTATTCCCAATACCCACTTATGAGTATCTTTGTTATCTGCCGTTTTTGAGAGAACTGCTAGGCCTACAGGTACCAATTTATTTTCAAATGAGAGCTTATTGAATTGCATATTTTAGAAGACATTTCACAAAATGAGTGACCATTTCGAAAAAATCAAAATAGAAATAGATCAGTTCGAGCAGGACGTATTGGTTGTTATCCAGTAGAGAGTTGAGTTGGAGAGGTAATTGAGGAATATCAGCAACTTAACAACTCCAGAAGGAACTTTCCGGAATGATTTTAGATCAACCAGAGTTTGGGAGTTATTTACGAAATTCCCCGCAGGAACACTGTCATACAAGTAAACAAAAATTGTGAATCTCAATTCTATAACCACTCACACAGTTTTCTTTTGGTATTGCATTTCTTCGCCCATGACATTTACCAGAAGTCTATTGCAAAAAGGAAATCGTGTGTGTCCCAGTCATCTGTAAGCAGGTGTATTTAAGAAGCATCAGAAATATAGGTTGATCATTTAGCCCCTATATACACAGTTTCCGTCAAAATCTTGGAACCATATGGAAAACTTATTTATTTATAGTTTCTCAGAAAATTTCATCCTTCATAAAGATGGTGCATTCCATTAGACTGAATACGCGCATATCGGTTATTATCAGTGGCGTGCGGCTAAGCGGGAATTGGCCGATATTCTAAATTCACTACAGAGTAAAGTGACATTACTATCATAACATGCTCATTTAGTAATACACTACTCAAAAATTATTGCCGATAATTCCCATTGAAAATTGAGGCAAACTTATTAGGCATTTATTAAAATAATTAATTGGTAGCCCAAACTGAAGAACTGAGAATATCATTGCAAACAACTTTAGTTGATAAAGTTTTTCGATATTTTGCATAGTAAAGTCATTTTAGTTGCTAATGTATTTAGAGTATCGGCTGATTCCCGCTTAGCCGCACACTACTGATAATAACTTCTTTGAAGAATGAAATTTTCTGAGAAACTAATAATAAAAAAGTTTCCCATGTAGTTTAAACATTTTGGCGGACACAGTATATTAAATTCCCAACAGAGCTGTTCAGTGTTGCTGTTAGGAGGTGCCAAGTTTCTTTGAGAATTTCTGGTTCACTTGGTTAATGCTTATTGGTACAAAACCACTAGTTTTTTCCAATTCATCCAAATATATGGAAAATTATATATAATACACAAATTCGTAATTTTAACCAATTTCCATAGTTGATTTCCATCAAACCACGCCCCGACACCGCCAGCTATACCTGCCTTTCGGCTTATTCACGGACGGCTGCGGACGCAGTGGAGATTTGGTTATGCCAAATCGACGCGCTTCGTCTTGTGCAATCCGGAGACGACACAGGTCGAGCTACCATTTGCATATTACCAATGGTGAGGCCGTATGCTAAAGCACACTACTGGCTCTGCAGTGTCTGTGCCCTAGCAAATTGAGCGTTGCTCACCCTCCGAGGGGGGCAAAGCCTCCCACCCCAACCCTAACGGTGAGGACCTTGGCCACCTCTACCAAAGTACGGTTTTCTTTTTCTTATCCAACGAAACCCCCGCCACCTAGAGGCCAACACCTTATGGAAGGGCGTCAAGTTGCCTTGACGGGGTTCCCCTTCCCCTAGGTACCCATAGTAGTTAGATTCCTCCGATAACATTGATGGGTCTCCGTCTGCAGTCGTTTTCACCCATACTGCATACCCATGTCAGACTGAATCCCTCCAGCCTACGTTAGATGGGTGACCGTTCGTGACTTTCCAGCCGCTACCATGTTG
This sequence comes from Chrysolina oricalcia, assembly GCA_944452925.2. Classification (NCBI taxonomy): domain Eukaryota; kingdom Metazoa; phylum Arthropoda; class Insecta; order Coleoptera; family Chrysomelidae; genus Chrysolina; species Chrysolina oricalcia. The sequence continues at coordinate 39,638,538 of OX101818.2, read as the reverse complement.
ACTGGACGAGGACCCACGGCTTTTAACCAACGGTGTTTGGAATCGCCGCGGGCACTCCTCGCCCGACGCCGAGGGCACATGGTGGACCCCTGGCCCATTTGACATCGACAGTTTCAAAATCACAAAACATGAATTCACTTATACTAGCAGTCTCAAAAATGCAGGTTTGTCGTTACTCATTTTGTAAAGACTGAAGCCGTGACGACAGTGTTAACAGAATACGAATTTGTGAATTGTCGTTTAGATTGACGTAATCATAAATTGGACTACAATCATTAATCAACGACTTGTTAAATAATGACTTTTTAGATGATAGACTTCTTACTGCTGCTTCTAGATAGCGACTCACAATTGGTCGTTCATCCGATTGTCCTATGGAGCTGTTATCAAATTAAAAAAAAAAATTGATACTACAAAACTGCAATAAACTAAGAGGTTCTAACGTGTCTATTGTTCATGACATGACAGAAACCCAGAGAGGGGAAAATAGAATATTGCGAAAGCACCTAAAAAGAGCTGAGTACTCCATAGATGATCTGGATCCCCACGAAGGAAAAGAAGGCGAAAATCCAATCGGAACTAAGGCAACTAGTGCTCCACAGATTCCTAACACCCTAGAGCATCAAGATTTTACACAAAAACCAGTTTGAAATAGACTTCCGACGACATCCTCCACTTCATTTGAGAAAAAGAAGACATTATTATCCTCTCAGGATACTCCTAAGAAAATAAAGAAGCAGATTCAAGAAACTGCGCCTAGGAAAACATCACAATGCAAAGAAATTTTGAGAATTTCCTAACGAAATAATTAGAATTCATAAATTTCTTTCAAATTTAGTATCCGGTTAAATGGTAGTATCGTGTCAAATTTGATTCTCATAATTTTACATTTCATATGTCAACGGTTTTGCTAGGTCACCCGTACTAAACAAGATGAAGAGGGCCTATTCGAATTGTCATATAAATACTGATGTATTTAAGATAAGGATTCTTTTATTATTTTTTGTTTGTATTCAGGTAGACTCATTTCTTATTGTTTTCAATCCAACAAGGTTATTTATTGGTAAAAAATAGTGTTGTATTCATGATATTTATTGGTATTCTAGTGTTTTGTTTCAATAGTAATATAAGAAGTCAAAGATGCTGAACTCCTTTAGTTTTTCTCATTTGAATGTGCGATCTATATTCACTGGGTTTGATATACTCTCACGACATATTTCAGAGTCCAAATTCGATATTTTCGCTCTCACTGAAACATGGCTTTCGCCACATATTTCCTTCAATGCAGTTGATATCAACTCATATCACCTAGTACGAGCTGACAGAGATGCAAGAGGTAGTGGGGTCGCTTTTTTTCTAGCAGCCGGAGACCTTAATATAAATTTACTTGCAAATGATAGACGATGTTAACGGTTTTCTAAAGTCATAAGTTCCTTCAGCTTCCAGCTTCCATAAGGTGGTTGACAATCCCACACGAATCACTTCTCATTCCCAAACACGTTTAGATGTTATATTCATTTCTTAAAAAGACAAGGTTGGTTCGGTCGAAGTTTCTGATATACAGGGTATCTCTGATCATTTGGCTGTCTCATGCAAAACTGAGAAAATTCCAACGTAGCATAAAGTCAAAACTGTCTCTTTTCGTGATTATCGCAACTTCGACACTAATGCTTTCAATATAGATCTGCAGAACATCGAATGGAATAATATATTTTTAATGAATAATGTGGACAATATCGTTTCTAAAGTACAATTTATTGAATATCTTCGAAAAATATGCTCCTTATTGTAATAAAAGGGTTACTAAGCCGCCAGCTTCCTGACTAACGTTTAATATCAAGGAAATGATATCACTACGAGATCGCGGTTTAAAAAGTATAAGAACTCACACTCCATAGTGGACTGGAACAGCTATAAAGAGCTAAGGAATTACTCAACAGTGGCTATCCGTCGAGAAAACAAAGCATATCTCAACTTAAGAAGGACTATAAAATAACTTGGAATACTCTCGGGTCTCTAGAAATCCTAAGAGAAAAATCCATTCCTGAAAACCCAAATGATTTGAAAGGTGTGAATGGTATCAATTTATTCTTAAACTCGATATCGCAGCCAGATAATTCTGCATACCAGATTCCTCTACTTGACCGCTACAAAAAACAAAAAGAAAATAGGAACTTGTTTCTCTTCTCCACCGTAACTGCTGGCACTGTTGAAAAAGAAATAAATTGAATAAAGAGCAATGCGACAGGCTCCGACAACATTTCAATACAGATGATCCACCTTTTTGATAACTATTTACTGAACCACATAACACACATTGTTAATTCTGTAATAACTTGGGACAGTTTGAATACTTGTGGAAAAGTGGCTTAGTCATACCACTGCCAAAGTGTAACTCTCCCTCTGACCTATCGGATCTCAGACCTATTTCCATTTTATCATCTCTTTCCAAAGTTATGGCTTGATCCTGAACTCAGGTTTACTAAACACGTCAGTCATCTCCGTCAATCATCCTACAATATCTTAAGGCAACTTTATCCAAACAGGGACTTACTTTCGACGGAATTGAAGCTTAAACTTTGCGAGTCACTTACATTTTTCAAAATCTCGTACTGCGGCAGTATATACGGGTCAGCCTTACGCCTAATAGATCGTATTCAAAATAATTGCCTGAGGTTTTCTTTCGGGAATCGTAAATTTGACCATATTTCCGAGTCGATGAAAAAATCAGAATTGCTGAATCTGGAGAAACAGAGAATTACACTTCCTAACAAATATTCACAAAATTCTAACACAAAAGCCAGATTATCTATTCAAGAGGCCTAATACATTCTCGGACTTGAACAAATTTTCGACTCGTAATAAAACAACACTCGTTATTCCGAAGCACAAAACTTCTTTTTTTACTAGTAGCGATAGTGATCTGAGATTTATTAGAAATGAGAGAAACTCAAATGAACTAAATTATATTTCAGGCAAAAATATATAAAATGTATATATGACGTAACTACAACAAGTCAAGGCTAACCAAATTATCCGTCCTAGCAATACACCTAGTGTAACAAGAAATAAATACACAATCATTAAAGAATTAAAGTAAATGTATTATCGGGAGACGAAGCTCAATTTTCTTGACACTCCCACTCTTTGTCAACCGATGACTGAAGGTGCATTGACAGCAATGATCTGTTGTGTGAAAATCTTGTAAATGGTAACGCTTTTGTGAAGATGTCAGCCAACTGGTTATCTGACGAAACATAAGACACACTCAAGGTTTCATCCAAAATACGTTCTCTTATAAAATTATATTTTATATCGATGTATTTTGTGCGTCGATGATTCTCTGTACTTTTACAAATCTGAATCGCACTTTGATTGTCAACCATCAACTCTATTGGCCCAATAAAATTGAAATATAATTCTTCGAGAAAATGTCTCATCCAGGTAAGTTCTTGGGCTGCATCCGTCGCTGCTACATATTCGGCCTCTGCTGTTGACCTCGACACATATTTCTGTTTATGAGATGACCATGTTACTGGACCATTACCCATAATCATTGTATATCCTGTTGATCGGCGAGTGTCTGGATCGCTAGCGAAATCAGCATCGGATTAAGCTATTGGTGAAATTTCGTTTCCTTGGTAACATATTCCTAGTTCTTGGGTTCCTTTCAGATATCTAAAAATCCTTTTTACTGCTGACCAGTGTTGCTTGCCAGGATTGTCCAGAAAACGACTCACTTGACTAACGGCAAACATGATATCAGGTCGAGAAACAATGGCCGCAAACATCAGGGAACTTCCTGACGATATGGAACATCACTCATATCATCACTTTGATCATCTGATGATTTCTGTTTAGATAAATTTGTATTTGGATCCATTGGAACTTTGACAGGATTGTAATTTTCCATGTTGAACCTGTTCAGAATACGGGAAATATATCCTCTCTGATGGATAAACAACTTTTTTAGGTGTCTATTCCTGATTATTTCCAATCCCACGTACTGACTTGGATCACAAACAGTGCATTTAAAATTACCATCGAGCTCTTTTAGAAATTCATCAATAGTACTCAATGTTCTGCTCATTATCAATCCATCATCTACGAATAGGGCAAGAAGAAGTTCATCTTCTTTGTATTTTATCTTAAAAATACATTTATCAGCTGTTAGTTGCTTGAAGTCGTAGGCAGAAAGGAAATTTATGAAGGTTTTATTCCAACAATATGGAGATTGTTTGAGGCCATACAGACTCTTATTCAGCTTGCAAACTAGAGAAGAATCCTGAACTTCATAACCAGGTGGTTGATCCATGTATATCACTTCCTCCGAAACTCCATTGAGAAAAGCAGTATTTACGTCAAATTGTTCAATTTCTAAATTTTGAACTGCTGCTATTGCAAGTAATATACGGATGGAATCGTACCGTACAACTGGTGCAAAGGTTTCAGAGTAATCGATGCCTTTTTACTGGGAGTACCCCTTAGCACACAACCTTGCTTTGAAACGATTAGTGGAGCCATCTGGTTTTAGTTTCAATTTATATACCAATTTGCATTTAATTGTTTTACGATCAGGTGGATGAGGCATCAAATTCCAGGTTCGATTATTTTCTAGCGATAACATTTCTTCATCCATCGCTTTTTTCCAGGATAAAGCCTGATCACTAGCCATGGCTTCTTCGAAAGTATCTGGTTCATCCATTACTGCCGCACATGCAACTTCAAATTCAGTGCCGAACCGCTCTGGCCTTCGAAGAGTATTTCTGTCCCGTAACTGACGTTTCGAATCTCCCTGTATATCGGTTTCATCAAAGTTCCCATTTTCAACAAGCTGGCTTTTGTCCAAATTTTAACTTTCTGTGTCATTATTTTGAAATGTCCCTTTATCTGACAGCTTTTCAAAAACGGCGTAACTTTTGAAAGGTGGAGTCCTACCTTTCAGCGAGTTCTCATCAAAACTAACATCCCTCAAGACAATCACCTTTTTCGTAATGGGTTCATAAAGTCTATAATTGGAGCTTTACCATCGTAGCCAACAAAGTACATTTTCTTGGATTTGCTCTGGAATTTTAATCGAAACTGTTTTGGGGTATGTACATAGGCCGTTGCACTAAATTTTCTGAAGTAACTGATGTTGATTGCTTTCCCCGTCCATTTTCCATAAGGTGTCAAGTCATCTTCTTGGAATGGAATCCGATTGAGAATGTGCACAGCGGTGTTCACAGCTTCCGCCCACAAACTTTCTGGTAGACCTGAGTTTAGTAGCATTGTACGTGCAGATTCCACCACCGATCTCATATCTCTCTCGATTCTACCATTTTGTTGTGGTGAGTATGGAGAATTCTTCTCGTGTACTATCCCGTTTTCTCTGAAGTGTCTGGTAAATTCTTGATTTATAAACTCAGTTCCATTATCTGATCGGAAGGTTTCAATATCAGTAGCTGTTTGCCTTTTTGCCAATTTTTCAAATTCCAGATATTTATGGAAAATGTCACTTTTATTCTTGATGAAAGTTAGTTTTCGGAAAGATGAGCAATCATCCTTGAATACCACAAAATAGTTGGCCCCTCCTAATGACGGAATCGACATTCTCCCGCAGACATCCGAATATATACATTCTCCGGGAATTTTTGCTCTTCTTGGGTTGACTTTGAAGGGCTTCTTGTGAAATTTTCCATATTGACAAGCTTCACAAAAAGGAATATTGATCGTAGATGGAATTTTTACGTGACCTTTTCTACTAAGTTTCTTCAGTTTCTGAAATTTCACATGCCCTAGACGTTCATGCCAAAGCACGAGTTGGTTGTTCATGGAAATATTCGCTTGCTCATCCGATTCAACTTTGAACGCCATTTTATAACATTGGTTATCTTGCTTGAAGCCTTGTGCTAGTAACGTTTCACTTCTGACTTCAATTTTATTTTCAGAAAAATCAACTTTCAAACCTTTACTAGATGTAGCTCCCACTGAGAATAAATTCTTCTTTATATGCGGAAGATATAAAGTATTTTCGAGAGTTCTTGACTCACACTGTCCATTAACGAAAGCCTTAACAGCAGCACTTCCAATTCCTTCGGCGTACAAGAGAGTATTATCGCCAATTTGCTAATGCTGTATATTCCTTGAACCATTCCCGGTGAAACGTGATGTGTTTGGATGCAGCGCTATCAGCCAACCATATTTCGTCAACATTTTCAGCATTCATATTTTTAGTTTCAGCACTCAGAGCTTGATCTTCGGAATCCTTGCTCACAGTACTGTTTTTCTTCTGATATAGCATTCTGAATCGGCACTGACTTTTCAGATGACCTTTTTTATGACAAAAGTAGCACTCGATGGTCCTTTTCTTGAACTTGGCATTACTGTTGCTACTTCTGTTGTCAGCTTTGGACTTAGATATTTGTAGAGATGCAAAAGCTATATTGGTTTGCTCCATCTGACACAAACAAAGTTCTTCTTTCAGAAGTCTTGCAGCGAGATTATCGTAGGTTCGTCCAGCTTCCTTGCATGAGTCCCATGCTGTTATGAACGAGTTGAATTTACTTGGAAGACTACCCAGGACTTTGGCAATCTTGTCAGTGTCACTAATTTTTTCTTCCACGTCGCCAAGTGCTTGAGTCATCGACTCCACAGTGCTCAAATGCTTCGCAATACTATCACTGTAGTAGCTCATTCTGTAGTTGAAGAATTACTTTGTTTACAACAGATCGCTGCTCGTGAATCAACTTAAGACGTTTCCACATATCTGATGCTATTTCACATGTCATGATGGTTTGTAGCTGCTCAAACTCCATTGCTGTCGAGATAATTAGCATAGCCTTCGCGTTCTCTTCTTCCCAGCATTTCTTATCTTGGACAGAAGCATCGTCTCCAGGTTTAGCATCATTTCCATCAACTAATGCCTTGATTCCTTCTGCTCTGAATATAATATCCATTTGGTATTTCCATAATGAAAAATTTCTTCCATCAAACTTTTGTATGGAATATGATTTCTTGTCCATCTCAACTACGCTTTCACAATTAAAATAAAAGCTTTTTGTGTGATGCAAAAACGATGTAACTTTCTACTACGAAGTTTTTCTCAATTTCGTTGCAATGCCTTTTATCTTAGAATCACCGACGGACTGGGTCCATAACCTATTGAGATTTATTAGAAATGAGAGAAACTCAAATGAACTAAATTATATTTCAGGCAAAAATATATAAAATGTATATATGACGTAACTACAAGTCAAGGCTAACCAAATTATCCGTCCTAGCAATAAACCTAGTGTAACAAGAAATACATACACAATCATTAAAGAATTAGAGTAAATGTATTATCGCGGGAGATAAAGCTCAATTTTCTTGACAAACTCTCTGCCCAGTGAATTTAGATCCTTCTCATTGCTTAACTTCAAAAAGAGAATGAAAGCTCACATCGGCAAATAGATTGTCTTTACGCTCAAACTACCTCGACTAACTATCAAATGTACATGTCCTGATATTATTTTATTTGCACTTTGTGGTCAATACATACGTTTTAAATTTAAGTTTATACACTACCAACTGCACCTAGTTATCTCTCATGGCGCTATTATTTATTCTGAGAGCTTTTACCTTTACTTGTTGTTATATTTATAAATTTCTCTTATCTTTACTGTTACGTTTATATATTATAAGTAGTATTTTGTTTATATTTCTCGCCCTTCAGGTGAATATGGTTGAGTTTAAAAACAGCTCACACTGACACTCCGCCTTATCATCATCATTCATGATTATATTGTACTTTCATTATTACGAGGATATATTGCCTACTATAGAACCAAACAAAATTTCAATGTCAAAATATTTTATTACTCAACATATTCTCCTCTTAATTGGATACATTTATCACAGCGAACCTCCAACGTCGCCAACGGAGCCAAATCTGGTGAATAAGGGGTGTGTTCTAGTAATTCAAACTTTAAATCACGAATTTTTTGCATGGCGACATGAGATTTGTGTGCAGGGGCGTTGTCCTGCAAAAACAAAACACCTTTGGATAGCTTTCCGCGTCTTTTTTCTTTAATTTTTTCCCGTAAAATTGTCAGTAATGTCGAATGGTAATCTCCAGTTATTGTTCTACCCTTATCTAAAAAATCAATCATGAATACTCCGTGGCAATCCCAAAAAACTGAAGCAAGAACCGGAGTGTCGCCATTCCATCGATTGTTGCTTTGTTTCTGGATCGTAGAAATGTACCCAAGTCTCATCCATAGTAACAATTCGGTTTGAGAAGTCTACATCGTTTTCAAATCGAGCACAGATCGAACGCGATGCTACTACCCTTGCACGCTTTATGTCAACATTCAAACATTTGGGATCCATTTTGCAGCAATTTTTCTCATGTCCAAATTGACGTTAACTATATGATGAACGCGTTCGTATGAAATATTCAGTGCTTCAGATATCCGTTTTGCCCAATTCGACGGTGTGTTGAAATCATGTCATGAACTGCATCGATATTTTCGGAGTCTGACACAGAAACTGGCCTTCCCGATCGGTCATCATCTTCAATGGAAAATTTACCTCTTTTGAAGCTTGCAGTCCAATTTTTCACGGTCGCATACGAAAGACATTGATCACCAAGGGTATTAAGCATATCTTCGTAAATCTGTTTACTTTTTTACCCTTTTAAATACAGATACTTGATGATGGCTCGATACTCCAATTTTTCGATTTTCACAATTTCGGTAGACATATTTTTTCTTTTAATTTATTGCGTAACTCTGGTTTACTTTTTTGACGTCAAACTTTACACTGACACTTCTAATAAGTTATTGTTCGTTGCTATGGTAACGCAATATTTTGTTTTTGCAGGGAACTGGTCTAGGCTAACTAGATATCAATACATCCTCGTATATCTAATACTTGAATGAATAAAGACGAATATTATTATTATTATTATCCTTAAAATTTGCCCAATTCACGAGTTAATTAATTTTATTACCCCACTTAGACTCTTCATACTGTAAACAAAATCATTACGCGAACCTGGCAAGTAGTTTAAAAAAATGGCTCATTCAGTGTAGTTTTTGATATAATACAACATTCACTGTCTTTCACTTGAGGAAAAGATATTCCTAGTTTACTGCAATAGAAGCTCATTGTGAAATTATTTCAATAATTATGAATTCGAATGACAACACTTGAGAAATTGAAATGACAGGTATTTATTTACAACTTAACAAAAAATGGAAAAAAATAGAGAATGTGTACAAACTGTCTGCCACCAAGTCGAATGCAATCGTGTCATCTTTTTAAAACGACCTTTTCAATTATTTATGAACCAGCATCTGGAACGGTACAATGATTGGCCCTTTTGAATTACTTGATATTCTAAACGGGGAAATTTATAGCGATTTTGTAGGAAACGAACTGCCTACTTTTTTTAAAGGTATATCTTTGGCCATACGCAGGGCAATGTGGTTCCAAAATGATGACTGTCCAGCTCATTGCGCACGACCAGTGAGAAATTATTTGGATCAAACTTATCCACTGAGATGTCCCATTTCGTGGCCTCCCCAGTCTCCAGATTTAAACCCGCTAGATGCACACCCAGTGCATGATGAACATTAATTAAGATGTCTCATTATTGAAGCAGTTGTCCAAATAAGTGCCGAAGGAAATAGACGACGAATAAAAATATCGTTTTAAAAAGATGCTACGCTTGCATACGACTTGGTGGCAGACAATTCGTCCAAATTATTCAATTTTTCTTTGTCCCTTGTTGAGTTTTCAATAAATACCTGTCACTTCAATGTACCAAGTGTTTTCATTCGAATTCCTAATTATTGAAATAATTTCACAATGAGCTCCTATTGCAGTAACCTAGGAATATCTTTTTTCCTCAAGTGGAAGAAAGTGAATGTTGTATCATGTCAAAAACTACACCAAATGAGCCATTTTTGAAATAACTTGCCAGGTTCGCGTTGTGATTTTGTTTACAGTATGAAGAATTTAAGTAAGCTAATAAAATAAATCAACTCGTGAATCGGGCAAAACTTTTTTTCCCCAAAGGTATTGCACCAATATCTTTATTTAGGAATTCAATCAATAGAAGGATTATTAAAGGGTGAATGACAAAAATTAGAATCTTAAACTATGAAGTTTTGTACCTGTGGCATTCGAAATACTGATCAAAGATTTCGATTTTCACAAAATTCATAAAACTGCCAATATCTCCAAAACCATCAAAATTTACTACCGACCAGAATATAGTATCTGGTCAGTCAAGAGCTGGACTATCAGTCATCCAATGGATGACGTTGAGTTATGGGACACCCTGTATATATGAAGGTGAAGATGAGACATGAGTTCCCCTGTAGAAATGAAGCTTTTTTATACAAAAGGTTCAAATGCACAAACTTTTCTAGAGAAATCACAACAAGTATGTTTACAGTTATAAAGACACCCTGTGAACAACTGAAATACCTTTTCATAAGTATAGTTATTCGTAATGAGAAAGTTCGATATGAATATTTTACCGTTTTCTTGGAGAAATCATTTTATTTCTTCCAAATGTTTGTAAATCAATCGAATAGCAAATTACAAAAAAAGATTTAGTAATTATGTGTCCAAACATGATCTCATGGTAATCACTATAATCATAGTAGATTGATTGCGTGTATTGAAAAGTAATATCTCTGTAAAATATTACTACCAAAATGTGACACAAGGAATTTATTTGAAAAAATGAATTATTCTCGTATTTCAATAACCTCATTTATATTTCAGAATATTCAAACGCTTGGGACATCTGTCTAAAACTGAAAGATAATGGTCTCTTGACAGAAGATATGAGTGAAGATATTATTCGATTCGCACCGCCTCTGACGATCACCAAGGAAGAATTAGAAGAATCAATTGATATCATTGTTAAAACTCTGAATGGAATCGTGCAAGTTTCCTCCTAACGCAAAATGATAAAAAATGCCAACATGATATCAGTTCTTTTTATTTATCCATTTCACCATTAGTTCTCGGGCTGTTCTCTGAAAGTTCAGAATTTTTTGAGATTCTCAAAGGACCCCGCACTAATCTTATGGAAAACCGGTTTCGGTGAAAATCGCTGAAATTTCAATATGATGTAGCCCATGCCATCCTGAACAAAAGTTACTATTGCGCCAACTCTCTGAATGCCCGCGTTTGGATTCTACAGGGGGTCAAAGTTCGATATTTTGACGATTTTTCAAAAAATCCGGAATTTCATTTTCATTGTATCGATCTGAATTTTTATAATGAAATAGTCCACAATATGTGCATCAAAAAGTTCAAATGACAAAAGTTTCTAGAATCAAAACTGGCGGGTATACAGAGGGTTGAACTTTGTTTTTGGTAATTTTTATCGAACTTTTTTTGAGAAAATATTCGTTTTCCTGCAGATCCATGTGCAATTGATGATACTTACAGTACATAAGAGGGCGATCATATTTTGCATTTGAACTAACCATCCAACTTTAAATATTTGAAAGATACGGGGCGATCAAAAATATATTTTCAATTTCGGAAAAATGTATCCCTTTGTATAGTCAGCTTTCACCAATATATTTAGCTGATGTTTTGAAAGTATGTAGCTAACATACATACAAATGTGTCACCGTCTGTGCTCATTAATCTGAATCCAAATAAAGTTGCGGCGATGGTCCAAAAAATATGGAGAAGGGATGTTTCGGAATAATTTTGAAATGATTTCTAAAATCGTCCGTGAATTTTTTTTATTTTCTGATATAATGTAGATGAGTCATTCTTGATCAAAAAGTTCTACAGTGCCTACCACGCGAATGCCACGGTTTGAGTTTTACAGGGGTTTGAAGTATAGTATTTCCTTGATTTCTCGAATAATCAATAATTTCTTTGTAACGGAAAATAACATTGTTTCCTAGACAAACTTCGAAACATTTCAATGACCAAATTATCTGAAATGAGAATTTATGAATATACAAAGGTTGGTCCAAAAAAAAATTTTTTTTCAAAAATATAAGTATCCGTTTACTATTCATATTTTTTATATATTCAGAAACTCTATTAGGACCAGGACCACTTTGTCTCCACCCGATGTTTTAGGAAAATCCAGTATGAAAACAATATATTCTCGAGAAAGATCGTGTGCGGAAAAACAAGTAGAGAGAAATGAGATGATTTGGTTTATATTCAGGTCTTCGCAACTGCCATTGTCTTCAAAAAATTGTGACCGCAACTGACAGATATATGAAATATGAATTAAAGTAAGTACATAACATGAATTCAGCACGATTCCAAGCATATGGGCTGATTCAGAGAAAACAGAAATGATGATAGTACCACAACAGCTACTGAACTGAGTCGAATCAATTCAGCAAGTACATTTTTTCCATGAAGACAGCCTTTCGGACGATTCATATTTCGTTTTCCGAAACGAGTTATACCGGTTTCGGGGTTTTGCCCCTCATCAGTGTAGGGTAGGTCTTATATAGATATCACTGAATAGAGCATGCGACATTCTTAAATAATTGGAAAAATCTTCCATTACAATGATTGAATCTGCAGTTAATTCAATTGCAATGAAGAATGAGGATGCAAGTGATTTCTATCGCAATAAAGAATTAGACTTCAGACGAAATGTCATGCATCCAAATTGACCACCTACATACCGGTCTTGGGTTTTTTGAGGTGTTATTCAAATAAATTGTGAGGAGTTTATTCACCGGCATGACTGTCATCGTTTCACTACCCAACTATTTCAAGCGCACCATCAGGAACCATTTGTTGTGGTCTATTTGCCGCGTCCATTACTGAGTTTAGTAGGGAACTTGAGGGGTATCGACTGTTGGGGTCATGTCGAGCATGACCAAGATACCATAGAACACTGGCAACATGCGCACATGTTCCTAAAGTTCTGGCGCCGGTTTTACAAGTACAAAAATATCCTAATATGGGCTCGTTTGGTTCATCAGGTTCTTCTCCATCATTATATTTGATCCACAGTTGATATTTTGTGGCATTTCTGAACCTCGAAAAAACCCTGACTCTCATGAATCCAGGTTCCTCTTCGAAAATATCGACCTGAAACTCTTCATTTTCTTCCCTTTGCAATTTATCCTGTATATACGAAGGTGAAAGTTTAACTTGGTATATACCTACGGTCAAATCTCTTAGATATTCTATCGTAAGGCGAGGAAAGTTTGGAATCAGGTTTCCATTCATACGGACCCATTGACCATTTCTCAGATGAAGATTGTCCACTTCCACTCGAGCCTGGACGACATTTACCTCCTGTGATTTTCGTAACAATTCTTGTGCCAGCTGAGCATTGGCACCTCTCATTGAGACTGGGGGGTGGAAGCTGTTGATGAGTGCACCAGCGATTTGATATAGATCGCTAAGATTGTGTACGTGTGGCATTTCGATAGTTTTATCAAAAAACTTAAACATGCTTTTCAAATGTCCATTTCTTGCTTCAGCTATCCATCTAGTTTTCGTCACTAATCGAGATTTATTTGCTTCCTCAGTGGAAAGCTGTTGTTGCCCTCGTGGAACAATCGCGGGCATTTCATATTGTATGCCAAGATTATTCAGTAAGGGTATGGCATCTCGATAACCCCGATCCACAACAAAAATGTCACCTTCATTAAACCATCCCCTCATGTCTTCTAAGTTTCTTTCAAACTGATTCTCCAAAATTCTTGCGTCATTGTTGCGAGCGTCTGAGAAATAAGGTCCTTGAATACTCAGTATATATCCATCCGGGGCCACAATCAAAACTGGTTTCACCAGATGATGTCCCTTGTACCGGCAGAAAGATTGGCGCAATATCCTGAAATTACAACTTTTATTTATGGCGGCGTATGATCCGTCGATGTAAACGATGGCCTTCGGGTTGTCTGGGGTCGGGTTATATGAAATATTGGAAAACTCACTCACATGCCTTCTAATATACACATTCCTATCGATGGCTGCAAAGCCGATATTCGATGGAACGAATCTTTGCATCAAAGACTGTCTTACTTTAGAAATTGCTAAGCTGGTGGCTTGCCTAGAGGGATAATGGAATATTACTTTCAAGAAATAATCCGACAGACCCTGACGCAATTTACAGAGGAATGTCATAAGGTCTTTTTTCGTTATATATCTATAACCATGTTCCTGCGGAACCATATCACAGAACATAAAAAGACTACGAAATTGTTCTTTGGTTATAGGAGATATTGCCTGAAACTCATCCTCACTGAAATTGTTCTCATCTTCATAGCTGGAGTGTTCAATAGCCACAAAACGAAGCCCTTGAAGGAAAATGGATAGTTGCTGTCCCTTTATCACATAAGGTCTATTTACAAACTGGATTCCTGGTAATAGAAATGGCAAAATGAAACCGTTATCATCGAGATGATGTCTGCACGCCTTCACGTTATCGGGGATGAATATATTTCGATGAACAAAAACATTGGCCCTGCATTTATTGGATAGAGTTTGCTGATCAGCGGCGGCATTGCAGATGAAGCATGTATGGCTCGATGTTTGTGTCAAAACATTAAGTCTTATACAAGTTGGATCAATCGTCAAGTCCCTTATTTCATTCATAATAGATCGATTACAGTTTAAACATATTCTTGTTTCTTCTCCTATGATGAGAGGGGGACCACCTCGTGCATCCCGCCTAGAAATAGCTATTTGACACTTTTCCAAATGTTCTTCTCCATGAAGAAGATGTGACATTCGAGCTGGTCTTGATCGGGTATCGCATACAAAGCAATTTACTTGATTTTGATAGGCCATGATGACCTGGGAATATTCCAATATGAGATACAATTGAATATAATGATTATCTCACCTTATTTAACTTCGAAGAGCAGAAAATAAAAGAAAACAGGTAATTGATGACCAAAACATCAACCGATTCTCTAATTATTAGAAAATACTAACATTTCATCTACGTTCAACACATCAAAATATGTTTGCTATCAAAAACATCCATAACTCTGACAGCAATCGAATGACATTCCAAGTACTGCTCTATTTTGGATATGGAATAATACAGTTACTTGCACAGAAAAGTAGGAGGTACAAGTCTTGGAAACGAAAATGTTGTTATTTTAGTACAGTAAATTGTGTTAATCTGATCTTTTAAAATTGTTTTTGGCTTTTTAAAAACGTTAAAGAGGCACAAAAGAAATATGGCAGTTATCAATTTTAGCAAGTCATTTCGTAAAGAATAAACAACACTACTTGACGGAAGACTATTAATTAATAATGAAAAATGGATTATATAATCCAATCTTCCGCATACAACCTATACTATAGGTAATTCGTCGGCAAGTATACAACAGAAAACAGTACAGCAGTAGTTGTTTTCTGTTGTATACTTGCCGACGAATTACCTATAGTATAGGTTGTATGCGGAAGATTGGATTATATAATCCATTTTTCATTATTAAGCAAGTCATGTTTACACTGCTGAAATTAAGTGTACTACTTTTCTATGAAAGCAACTGTACACAATTCGGGAATATATAAAACCTGAACTACCTGAACTTGAAACTAGTATATCAAAAGACATCATTTGAAAAATAAAATAGTTCTGGGATTGCAGGGAGATGTACGCCCCTTCTACTTGGAAAACTCTGCAGTAACTTGGCCATGCTTGGCATGGCACTTTACTGTCAGACACATTCGAAGCATTCCGAAAATTGTTTTCATCCTGTATTTTCCTGGAACATAAAATGAAAATGATGGTCCTTATAGAATTTGTATTATATTTTCATACACCGTATGAAACATGAATCGTATTCGTATGCTCATGCATATGTCCGAAAATATATTTACATAATGAGACTGACTTGCAACCTTTGTATATTCATGAATTCTCATTTCAGATAATTTGGGCATTGAAATGTTTCGAAGTTTGTCTAGGAAACAATGTTATTTTCCGTTACAAAGAAATTATTGATTATTCGAGAAATCAAGGAAATACTATACTTCAAACCCCTGTATAACTCAAACCGTGGCATTCGCGTGGTAGGCACTGTAGAACTTTTTGATCAAGAATGACTCATCTACATTATATCAGAAAATAAAAAAAATTCACGCACGATTTTAGAAATCATTTCAAAATTATTCCGAAACATCCCTTCTCCATATTTTTTGGACCATCGCCGCAACTTTATTTGGATTCAGATTAATGAGCACAGACGGTGACACATTTGTATGTATGTTAGCTACATACTTTCAAAACATCAGCTAAATATATTGGTGAAAGCTGACTATACAAAGGGATACATTTTTCCGAAATTGAAAATATATTTTTGATCGCCCCGTATCTTTCAAATATTTAAAGTTGGATGGTTAGTTCAAATGCAAAATATGATCGCCCTCTTATGTACTGTAAGTATCATCAATTGCACATGGATCTGCAGGAAAACGAATATTTTCTCAAAAAAAGTTCGATAAAAATTACCAAAAACAAAGTTCAACCCTCTGTATACCCGCCAGTTTTGATTCTAGAAACTTTTGTCATTTGAACTTTTTGATGCACATATTGTTATTTCGTTATAAAAATTCAGATCGATACAATGAAAATGAAATTCCGGATTTTTTGAAAAATCGTCAAAATATCGAACTTTGACCCCCTGTATAATCCAAACGCGGGCATTCAGAGAGTTGGCGCAATGGTAACTTTTGTTCAGGATGGCATGGGCTACATCATATTGAAATTTCAGCGATTTTCACCGAAACCGGTTTTCCATAAGATTAGTGCGGGGTCCTTTACCTTGAACTGCCCTTGTTTGGATTCTACAAACGACTAAGTCGCCCGCCAGTTTTGGTAAGGCGAAAACGGTTTGTGTGAAAAAGCTAAATGAAAATAGACTTTTCCAAATGACAGTTTCGCGTTGGTTACATAATTATATCAGCCGTGAATATTTTGCAATTTTTCCAAAATAGAAAAATTTCTCCTCCAAAGGGATAAAAACTATAAGTTCGAGTCTTGCTGAAGCTTGACCCATCTGAGATAACCATTTTTGCTTTCCTCGTGAAACAGTGTGATTTGTCCAGTCTTTCTGCCCCTAAGGCAATGCATGTGACATCAAGGAGATATACCTGTCAAATTTATCGATCTTAGCCAGCTAGTGCCATGCCTTTTTAGTATTTTTGAAAATGAAGTCGGCAAGGTCTTGAGAATATGGGTCAAGTTTCAGCAAAACTCGAAATAATAGTTTTTATATCCCTTCGGGGGAAAAACTTTTTTATTTCTAGTCTGTATGCTTCCGCTAGACCCATCTGAGTAGTGTTTGATTTCTGCCGGCTGTGGAGATGTAATATATATTAGGTAATAGTAGATAGAAATAATAATAATAATTACAACAATTACAAACAAAATACATAATCCATGATTCATTCAAGGAAATAATAAATAATAACTCTATCAACATACAAAACCATATGCATTAACCATAGTCACCTAAGATACATTAGGTAATTTTCCCTTTCCAGCATATAGGGAAAGAAATATATTTGTCAACAAAAGAAGTACACAAAACTGTTCATCTGTCAATTGCCTCAAAATAATCAACAGAATTATAATTCGTGTTTCTATTATTGGAATAACTTTTATCTGTTTTCTTACAATAATATCTGAAAAAGGTCTTGCTATTTTTCCAGTTTGCCTGTTTCAGTATAAGGTCTACAGCTGTATCCCTAGAAAATCGTGAGTATGCTATTGCTGATCTACGGCTACCAGCTTGGGCTTCAATACCTGCCTCTCAGAGAATAAACTTAATTCACCCTGCTATAACCAACCTAGAAGCGGAATTGACCCTGCCTCTAGTTGTGATGAATAGAGAAGTGATATTTATAGTACTTTTCCTAATTTTAGCGAGTTCAATTATTTTGTTCATCCAAAAGATTACATCTCAATTCCTGTAACAAGCCTCAGTATGATGTTACCTGGTTTTTGATATTTAGTTATCTAGTTGACATTGATTATTCCTGTTTATGGTAGTTCAGAATATATTCAATAAATCAATCTATTTATACTTAAATCATACAATAAAACGTTACATGGTAAACGAATCAGCAGAAACCCGATTAGTTGAAAAAGTAATAGTGAAAAAGTTCAATATGGGAGACGAAAGTGCTACTGGCATTCGACCACCGAAACCGTTGCTACTTGCGGAAAATATGTCAGTCAATTGGAAAAATTGGTTACAACAGTTCAACTGGTACAGTATAGCCACACAGTTAAGTAAAAAACCAATAGAAGTTCAAGCTGCTACCTTTATGGCAACAATTGGCCCAGAATCACTGAAAATATTCAACAATTTCAATCTTACTGACGATGAGCAAGAAGACGTGAAAGTGATTAAATCCAAATTATGCGCATACTTCATCCCGAAAATCAATATTTCATTCGAACGATATATATTTCAAAATCAGGGAGGAAGACGAAACATTCGATGAATTTTTCAATCAGATAAAAACACTAGCTCAAACTTGTGAATTTGCATCATTAAATGATAGTATGTTGAAGGATAAAACATTTTTTGGCGTAAACTCTGATATCGCCAGAGAGAAGCTGCTCATTGAAGAAAATCTCGATTTGAACAAAGCTATCTCAATATGTCGAGCTAGCGAACAAGCTTCGAATCAAATTACAGTGATTAAAAATTGTGAAAGCAGTACCATTCTTCTGGTAAAAGACAAAAAGAAAAATATTGATTCATTTGACTGTAGGAGGTGTGGAACAAAACACAAAAGTCCAAATTATCCAGCATATGGAAATAGATGCGAGAATTGTTCTAGAAAACGGCATAGAACAATGTTGAGTGAAAAATAAGAAAACTCCAATGAAAATAAATTTAGTTGAGGAAAACAAATCTCAAGATGAAGAAGTGCTGTATATAAGTTGTGTTACTAATAAAACTGATGAAGATTGGCACGAGGTAATACAAGTCGGAGAGAAGAAAATAAAAGTGAAAATAGATAGTGGAGCACAGTGTAACGTTCTTCCGAAATGGGTACATGAAAAAATCAGCTATATAATGAAGCCATCACATACGAAAATACTTATTAGCTTCACAGTTGATAAGTTATCTGTTATTGGTGAGGCGCACTTGAATTGCAATGTTAAAGGTAATGACCATACAATTATTTTCAAAGTTGTTGAAAAAGATGTTCCACCAATACTTGGAAGAGAATCATGTGAAAGTTTAGGTCTCACAAGACGAGTCAATGAGCTGAAGTATATGGATAAAGAGGATGATATCCACCAAAGACTTGGCTATCTGAAAAACATTGAATATGATATAGATCTAGTTGATCATCCAAGATTCGGAATGAGACCAACTCGAAGGGTTCCCTATTGTATGAAAGAAAAAGTTAAAAAGGAACTCGATACTATGGTGAGTCTTGGTGTTATCAAACCAATCAAAGAACTAACTCCGGTAGTCAGTCCAATGGTTGTGTTATACCAGAAAAATGAATTAAGGATTTGTATGGACCCAACTGATCTTAATAAAAATATTCTCAAAAGACATTATCCTCTTTAATAATTAGAAAAATTTCAGCTGATATCAGTGGTTCTAAATTCTTCACTCTTCTCGACTGTGAAAGAGGTTTCTGGCAAATGAAGGTGGCAAAAAGAAGCAAAAAATACTTGATATTTTCAACTCCCTGGAAAAGATATTCTTGCACTAGGTTAGCTTTTGGATTATGTTCAGCACCAGAAGTCTTTCAAGGGGCAATAAATTTCATAATAAAAGACATTCCAAATACGCATAGCTATATAGATGACATACTTGTATATGCCGAAAGTGAAGAGAAACTACAGGAAATTACTGAGCGTCTGATGAAAGTACTGAGAGAGGCTGGACTGAAGTTGAATCACAACAAATGTATTTTCAATTCTAAATCTGTCAAATTCATGGGTCACACTCTCTCAGAAAATGGCATAGCATTGGATCCATTGAAATTCGAAGCTATAAACAACATGAAACCTCCCAGCAATATTACAGAAGTTCAAAGACTACTAGCAATGATAACCTATCCGAACAAATTCATTCCAAATATGTCGGATCTGACAGAGCCATTACGAAAACTTTTACAGAAAGACGTTCATTTTAATTGGTCATTTGCGCAAGATGCCGCTTTGAAAAAAATTGAAAGAGTTCTAACAAAACCACCAGATCTTAAATATTACGATGTTACCAAAGATGTCACATTATCAGTTGACGCAAGCTCAAAAAGTCTCGGAGTTGCATTGCTTCGAGAAAATCAACGAATAGCGTATGCGACAGAAGCACTGACAAAACCACAACAAATGTGGCCTCAAATTGAAAAAGGAGCATTTGCCATAGACTACGGATGTCAAAAATTCCATGAGTATGTATTTGGAAGAAGACTAACAATTGAAACCGACCATAAACCTTTTGAAATCATATTCAAAAAACCAATACAGTGTGCACCTCCTAGATAATAGAGAATTATTTTTTCTACGTTTCGTTATATGCGCCAAGCATTATCTATAAGAAAGGTAAAGACCCACCAATTGCAGACCTTCTGAGCCGAGATATAATTTCAAGTAATAATCGAACGGACACAGACGAAGAGCTTATAGTTCAAATTGTATTATTTATGTCTGCTTATGCAAGGACCAAATTAGTCGAAGCAACTGAAGCAGACATAGAACTTCAATCACTTGTGGAGTATATAATTCATGGATTCCCAGATGATAAATCAAATCTACCCGAAAAAGTTCGTGAAAAACTCTCCATATACGAAGGTTTGATCTTCAAAGGCGAAAAGATAATCGTTCCTCGATCCGAAGTAGCACAAATATTGAGCCAAATTCACACAGAACATCTGGGTATACAAAGCTGTCTTAGGCGAGCCAGGCAATTACTTTACTGAAGAGGACAATATGGTAATATTGTCAAGTACATATCGAATTGCAGAATATGCGAATCAACACAACGGTTCAATTATAAAGAACCAATCAATTGCAAACCTATTCCCAAACTACCGTGGCAGAGAGTTGCAACGAATTTGTTCACGTTTAAAAGTCACAAATATATCGTCATTACTGACAAGGTTCATCGATGTCAAACGCCTGAGATCAACTACGTCATTGTACAAAATATTTCAAAGGATGCGTTTGCAATTCATGGAATTCTACAACTAATAGAATCAGATAAAGGAACCCAATTTTCAAGTAGACTGTTTGAAGATTTTGCCAAGCAGTGGGATTTCAAACATGAAACGAGCAGTCCATGTCACACTCAAGGTAATGTATGACACTAAGGTAAACACGATTAAATTTCCACAGATTTATTGTCTTTGCGACATGTTTCGATACACTGTATCTTTTTCAAGCGAATGTAATACATTAAATTATTCTACCTTGAACATTACTTAAATACCCTTCTTAACAATTGAGGTAAATCTCAAAACATATCTACTACTTAATTATTCGAAAAGGTTTAACAAAGGGGAACTATTAAGGTCCAATTGATCATTTAGTAAACAATTCGAATTTTTCAATTTATTAATTTTCAAGAATTCTAAATAATTAAGTCTAATACCTTTATTTTCAACATGAAGGATTTCAAAGTTTTCATCGAAGTCATGGTCTTCTTCCAAAATATGATTGGCATATGTTGAATGTGTTTTATTATTTACATAATTCATACGGTGCTCACGTACGCGGCTTTTGAATGGTCTACCAGTCTGGCCTACATATACTTTGGAACAAGATCCACAATTCAATTTATAAACTCCTGATTTTTTCAACTAATTAAGTAGTAGATATGTTTTGAGATTTACAGGTACCTTCCTACATTGTATTGTCAATTTTATTTTTATCATAGGTAGCTCCTAATTACCTCATTCGCTTGAAAAAGATACAGTGTATCGAAACATGTCGCAAAGACAATAAATCTGTGGAAATTTAATCGTGTTTACCTTAGTGTCATATACTATGAATTTCCATCAAGTAAAGGCCACGTCAATCCAAAACTCAAGGTATTGGTTTGGCAGAGAGAAGCATTGAAACTGCCAAAAATTTAATTAGAAAGTGTTTCTTGGACAACACTGATGTTAGACTTGCACAACTCAATTATAGAAACACACCAAGAAACAACCTAATTGGCTCTCCCAATTAACGATTATTCAGTAGAATAACCAGATCCTTGATTCCCATTTCAACGGAAATGCTCAAACCGGAATTAATTGAAGAAGTTGACACGGAATTGACAAAGTTGAGAAAAACACAAAAAAAATATGGAAACAGGCATACGAAAATTAAAAAAGTTCCCGAGATAGGAGAAAGAGTAAGATTTAAAACTAATCATCGAGAAAGGACATGAGGTGAAGTTGTCAACACGGAAAACGTGAGATCAATAACAAATAAAACAGCAGATGGAAAAACAATCAGAAGAAATTCAGAGATTATTCATAAAACGAGGGCTGATTTTCCTGAACAGTTTTCTAAAGATACTACGAAAGTCCCTTATCCTAGACCTTCTCCACAATCATTAGAAATCGAAACAAATGTCAGTGATCAAGAAACTGATAATATTTAACCTAACTCATCTATTATTGTTCCCGATAGTTCCATAAATGAGAATCTTGTACTGATTGGCAATTATATCACCAGATCTGGCAGAAAAGTAAAGCCTCCAGAAAAGCTCGATTTATGAATTTACATTTATATATTTTTATGATATGAGGGATGTAACATAAGCCTCAGTATGATTTTACTTGGTATTTGATATTTAGTTGTCTAGATGACATTGATTGTTCCTGTATTCGACAGTTTAGAATATTCAAAGAATCTATCTATTGATTCTTGAATTATACAGTAAAACGTTACTGATTTTACATTCAGATTGTTGGTAATTATCTCATAAGTTTTAGAGCCAAAAATTGGCCAGAAGATAATATAATCATTTTCACAAAGAAAATTATCTTCACTCAGATCTAACAATGTCAAGTCATGAATTCTTTTTCTCGAGTATAATAATAACAAAGTGGCAACATGCCCAGATACCTGGAAAAAACTTTTCCTACGAGCATGCGGAAAAGTAACTTTTCCGCACGATTTTTACTTTTACGCAAGATTTTTACTTTTACGCAAGATTTTCTCTTTAAAGCACAATATTTTAATTCAAGATTAGTATATTGTACAATGAGCATGAAATGACATACATTTCCCACGAGTAGGTAGGTATATGAAATTTTGTAGTACGAGCGAATAATTTTTTTTTCATAACAGATTCTATCAAAAACACTCAGTCGTCATTAAATATACAAATATTGAAAAATATAACGAAAATTGAACAGTAAGTACTCTCATCGATTTCAAAACAAAAACAAAAAAAAGGAACTCGCCAGGATTCGAACCACCTACCCCATTAACCATTAACCATTAACCATTAACCAGCGTAGAACGACTGCTCCCCTACTTTGCCAACTGAGCTATTTCAGATATTGATTTAATTGCTATAATACCATATCAAATCCTGTCAAATCATAAATATCACTATTTATTTTGATAATGTCTTAATTAATTTATATTTTGAAATCAATTTTATGAAAATTACGGAATATCGGAAAGTTATTATCAAACAGTCGTTAATAGACTAGATTCGATCTCATATTATTTATAATCATACAATTGTTTCATTTTTTTTCAGTGCATAAAAAAATCTCGCGGAAAGATAAAATGCTGAAAAGTTACTTTTCCGCACGATTTTTATAATATTGAAAATAAGGATATTTAGGACAAACTAAATGATCTATATAACTATTCTGTCTTATGTGTCATTTTGTAGCATTATTATAAAATATTGTTCAATAAAAACCTTTTTTTTTATAAATAAGATGGACAAAAACACTCGTAGGAAAAACGTTGTACCTAACTCTTGCGGAAAACGCCTTTTCCGCCATTGACGGCTTGCCCGAACTCCGCTCCGCGTCGTTCGTGCAACTGCCGTCGCGTGCGGAAAAGTACTACTTTCCGCACTTGTTAGGTAAATAACTATTTCATACTAGAGGAATGTTTTGATAACCACCCCACTACTATGTCTATATCCCAAATAGATTTCTTTCTTATAGGTCTTTGGATACTAATGGCTTTCAAAATTTGTTTAACAACTGGATGAGAGCTCAAATGTTGACCTTTCAGTGGATTAGCAAAAGTTGCTATTACAGATATTTTTTCTTTCGCCCAATCCATCTTTTCCATGGTGCTTTGTGAGATTTCAATGTGGATTATCGCCAGGCAGATTGTGATAATGGTCAGTCTTCTATACCCCAGTCATCTATTAGAATAATCCACCCCGAATTCTCCAAGCTTCCAAACAAAGCTGGTGGACTTGTGATGATATCCGCCCGAACGCAAGCCTATCAGGTTCATTCGTTAATGGCGAATACTATATGGGGTATTGATCGACCGTAATTTGAGGTCTGGTCTCCAAAAAACTTGCAGCCATCTATGTATACTCCTCTGGCTGTAATACTCGGGGTATCAGTCCTGTAATGAATCGAAAGTTGCCACCATTTGAGATCTTGGATAATTTGTTCTCTCACTATGTATAACTTTAGAGGTGATACTTCTGGTAATAGATGACTCTGCCTCTGTATTCTTCGACAATGTTTACGTCCCATAGGGACTACGAAGGCTAAAAAAAATCAGGTTCCCCAACAAGGATTTCGCACTGTCCTAGTTCCATGTTGCTTTTGTCAAAATGTTTTGTATTGAACTTCGCAACTTATCTATCTTTCTTTCTGAAATGAATTTTGAATTTTTGATTGGATTCCAAATCACTACTAGGAATTCCCGCTGATATTTCGGAATAAGTTGAGATTTTCAGAAGTTTATTTCTTATCCTAGATATTGTAGTAATCTCATTGACTTCTTTTCTTGGTTCTGCAAGAGAAAAATCGTCTAGATATACTGATATTCTTATTTCTCGGCTTCTTAGATAACTGGCAACCCAGTTTGTAAGACTAGCAAACAATCAAGGAGCAGTTGCCAACCCGAACGGTCATATTGTTCATATTTTCCTTGTTAGCGAATGCTAGGAATCTCTGATGAGATCTTTTCATCGGCACATGGAAATACGCCTGTGATAGATCGAGTTTTATCAGGTAATCGTTTTTCTACAAGAAATTTGGAACCTTGTAATGACTCACCAAGTGGAACTTCTCTATAGATAAGAACTCGTTCAATCTTTTTAGGTTCAATATTACTCGACAAGTTCCATCTGGTTTTGGTATTAGGAACATTGTTGATAGAAATCCTGAACTCACCTCCGTCTCTTTTATAATATTTTGTTTAATAATTTTGTCTAATTCTTTGTGATATTTTTGAATTGACTTGGGAAAAGATTCAGCCGTCGACCATCTCTGCTGCAGACACAAGAGTTTCTTTTATAGAAGGGCAGAACAAGCGTCGACTTCCGGACACGGCCCCGATATTCTGTGGCCTGACCACCAGCGATCATGGAACATGGAGATTCAGCCGTCGACCATCTCTGCTGCAGACACAAGAGTTTCTTTTATAGAATGGCATAACGTAGTGTAGCTTTCAGAATGATGTGTAAGAGTTGCCAATGATTGATTAAATATATCCACAGGGTTACAAACCCATTATGAAAACAATGAAACTTCTCCATTATTGGGTTCATTATTCAAAATTAGAGATTACTGTCCTCCCAAATACTTCTTAGTCAATATATACCATTGATTGATCAATAAAAATTTTCAAAATTGGATATTAATCTGAGGTACTGCTAATAACTCAAAAACCAAATAATATCGAATTTGAAGTGCCTAGCATTCGTGAACATCCCACATGTCAAATATATTTGCTGAATTCCTCTCAGTTGAAATCAAGCTTAAGCAAAAAACTTGAGGTAAAAATTAGTACCTATCAGACATATAGGTATTACAAAACATCCAAAAACTATTGACATGATTGAAAATCCATTTATAATCTTACATTTTTGTACATTCTCGTTTGTAAGATTATGAAAGTTCCCTTATATGCCTAATGATTTTTTTTTTGTATTCCTATTATATATAAGAAGTTTCTTGAGATAGTGAATTATGACCTCCATATGGTATGGTTGAAACAAGAAAATATAGCCATTCACTTCAATGAAACAGCTGTTCTAAAGAGATTACCAATATACTAACAATATTATGGTCTAACCAATTTTCTCAAGATAAACGTCAATATAGAATTTTTAAACTTGCTCGAAAGAAAAGGTTCCATTTTTGCAATTTACAACTTTTCCATTCTAGGTGCTTATTAGAATTGGCCACTTTTTTCAATGATCATTTTTGGGTCTTTCGTTCCAAAATGAATCTGAACATTGATAAAATGGGTAGATAATCTGAACAATTCAGAAAAAAATTGTCAGTTCTAGTGAACACGAAAATTTTTATACTTACACTGCACACACTTCATTTATTGATCCCAATAAACATTTTTGTTTAGAGAGTGGTTACATTTTTACATAAATTATTCAACAGCAATACATATGAAATAAAAATTGATGAAGAAATCAAACAATTATTAGAAAAGGAATGATGAGAAATTTTTTTTAAATGAGTATATAAGTCATATCAAAGCAAAAACAGTCAAAGGTGAAACATTGTTATATTATAAAGGAATTGGAGTCATCTGTAAAGCATACATTTCTTAAGTTAATTTTTTAATTTAGGTGTAGTCCTGATTTCTGTCACAATTTTACACTACGTTACTCAATATTGATACTATTGATAACCATTTCTTTCTCAAGGTTTCCTGTTTCAATGCTGAAAAAAAAGTTTGAATGAAAATATAATCTGTATTTGTATTTAGTGAGGAAAATGGGAAAAATGTATTCTTCAATCTACTAATTAATAATTTATAAACAAAATGATCTTGAACTCACCTCTGAGAATATAATATAATTAATGACTTTTGTCGGTATTCTTGCAGGTTTTCACTGCACAATAGGTACTTCACTTTCAGAAAAAAGGAATATTTGTATCAGTAAAAAAAGTAACCAACACATTCCTAAGCAGGGCTCATCAGAAGATTTTGGGACTTGAGACAATCTTCTTTCTTTTCTGTGAATCTGCTAAAACAATTTTTAAAAACATTACGAATGATGGTAATGACATAAAAATTTACTTTTGTCATGTGTCACTAGTTCAAACATCGGACCTAATTTTCGTGGTGTTTTTGGAACATTGGGACCATTTAGACTCCACCCATTGGCCATACCCGTATGAAGGTCAAAGCCTTCTAGGATTCAGTGACCCTTAGTTGTATCCACTGATCTACATAGTTTATTAAGTGACACCTGAAATATTCGCATTTGGTGGTTGTCAAAAATTACGATTTTTTAACTGCTTGTCCTTATTTTTTTCAGCTTTAATCTCTCTTTTATAGTCTTTGATCGTTTCATCCCAAAATCTTGGTTTGAAAGAAGATTTTGTCTTCCAGGCAAGACTTTGATACTCACCTGAGCTTGTTTTCATATGAAATTTATAGGTGGTAACCAAACCAAATGACTTTTTGTGTTTGAAAACGGCACGATAATCATTGTTTTGTTGGGGAAGAAGTTCTCCCGTCAGTTTTTAATCAAATAAATGTGTCTCAGATGCTGGAATATTTTGTAGCATTTTAGTTGTGACATAATTGAGTGGTTTATATACGTTTCGACGAGCTCAATAATTTCTTCTCGTTTTCCGAAAGAAACTGCAAAATATCATTAGATGTCAATCTGAACTTTGAGTTCGGATCTATAAACTTATGTTTCATCTCCTCTGCTGAAGCAGGATGTTTAGGTACCTACAACTTCTTGAATAGCTTCCTGAGAAGCCTTTGTCTGAACAAGGCCAAAATATCTGGTGTACTTCCTGCAGAAGCCAAATGAGAAAACTGGTTACTCACTTGCAATTGACTAAAGACACCACCCGCATGTTACCTCTTTGGAACCTCAGAATACCTGATTTTATTCCACGATGATTCACCTGATCATTTAAATTTTATTCCTTGTTTTCTAAAATCTGGCAACGTATCAGGAATAGATAGCTCTTGCTCTTCCGTTTTTGGTTCAAAAGACAAAACATTTTCTTGGTCCTATGCAAACTGAAGAGCATTCCATCCTGGCGAAATCGGTGAGCTCCTTTCAGATGAAGCACAACTCTCTCCTTCTGAAATATTTTCATTTCTTCCATATCTATTTGTTTCTTTCTGTTCTATAATCCTTTCCAACAATTACTCTTTTCTTGATTGCCGCATCTCTAACTCTAACCATTCTAGATTTTTTCGACGATGAAGGTTCCGCTAGAGTGTTCGGATCATATCTCCTTTTGTCAGTTTTCATGGTTTCTCTTTCAATTTGTTGATCTTCATCCACTTCTTCCATTCCATCTTCTGAAGTTTCCCTAGCCAACTGCAAAGATGCTTCTTCTCTCGATATCATTAAAGGTTTCGAAGGAAGTAACACTTGTAGAACTAGTTCACATTTTAGTACGGAACCTCTTATATTTCTCGATAGGTCCGGAGGACTGAAAATTAGGCCCCTGCAAAAGGGCCATCGCAACATTCTTCCTTTTTGAGCCCGAAAAGCTTTTTTGGACAATGAGTTTTCGCCTGGATTGGGAGCTTTAACTTTACTGAATCTTGATAAGATATATCTTAATTTGTTCATGACCAGTGAGTTCAATTTCTCCGTAACATACGTCGACAACATTTGCCACTCTTTCCAACTCTGTGGTAGATAGTCAGAAGCTAGCTTTATAATTCTCCCTAGAGAAGACTTGCGGTAATGCCACTTGAAGAGAATATCACTTATCAGCCAAGTACACCTGGAAGCTAGCAGCTCAAAGCATAAGTCAACTCAACTCAACTCAACTCAAAAATCATAAAGCTATTCTGATGAAGTGATGGCAGACATGGTCGTGCCACAAGGAAACATTGAGATTTCGTCTCTCATTAGTTCATATGTTGAACCGTCTGTTCATCCACTGAGCCGTCGGCTCCTTCATCGAGCTGTCGATTTCTCCAGCAAGCCGTCAGCTAGAACATTGAGCCGTCGGCTCGTTGATTCATCCTTCAATTGACTTCTTCTGTCATCACTCTGACAGCTATTCTAATACACCTGCTTTGAGTGATTCATCCTATACCTAATATTAATACTTTACACCAAAATATTTCACCAGTGTGAAAACAAAAACGGTTGTGATGCCAGAAACGAAATATTAGTATATGGGCAAGGGTGTCATATTCTACTCCTTAAAAATCTTCCTAATTTATATTGCAATTGTGATTTTCAACATCATTATCATGAAAATAATCATGATGAATAAAGGTTTACACATAAAGATGATAAAATTATGATAATGGTGCTTTTAATAACTGAGACACACATATCACGGGATAAGAAGTGCGTTCC
This sequence comes from Chrysolina oricalcia, assembly GCA_944452925.2. Classification (NCBI taxonomy): domain Eukaryota; kingdom Metazoa; phylum Arthropoda; class Insecta; order Coleoptera; family Chrysomelidae; genus Chrysolina; species Chrysolina oricalcia. The sequence goes on along the minus strand of OX101818.2, from coordinate 39,609,088 downwards.
TGAAAATATATTTCACAGTGTATATTCAGAACGCTCTGATAAAGCATATCTACCCCATTTCAGATTTTGTATATCAATACGCACCCTGGAAACTACCCCCGTAATCAACAAAATCTACAAAATAGCGTTAATTTAACATTTCTGGAAATTTCTTTTTCACTGTGTATTCAGAACAACCTGAAGAAGCATACCTACCCCATTTCAAATTTTTTATCTCAATACTCACCCTGAAAACTATCCCCGTTATGAAAAAAAATTGAAAATCAGAGTTAGTCTATCGTTGCTGCTCCAGTATCAGGTAACGACACCTGAGACTGACCAAGTTTGCCAATTGGGTGGGTAACCTCAGCCAGTTCTCTTCAGAATTGGATGGGAGGGCCTTACTCAATTCGTGAGTTGGTACGACACTGGCGTCCACGTCGCGGGTGGTGGACTTCGGTTCAGAGGCTACCTAGGAAGCAGCTGAAGCGAAGACTAACAGTGTCAAAAGATCGCCTAACCTAAGGTGGGAGGGATCGTGCTGAGGGGTGCGTGGCACATAGGGTGATGTGTTTTGAACGATCCCTCTGGGACACTGGGCGACCTCCCAGAGTATTACAGCCTTACCATGGCAAGGCGGGGCTCTACCATGGTGGATCTTAATTCCCTAGCTACTCGTGGGAACAAATATGAGTAAAAACCAAAAAAATCAGAACCTCAACGGGGGGGATAAATCCCCCGATTCTCAGGAAACTGGGGAACCAATGGAGATCGGAATTCCGACTCCACAAGAGGGACTGGGCGTAGGTCTAGTCTCTCAACAAGAGGAGAGCGGAATTTTACCGCCTCCAGAACTGACTCCAGATCAGGAAAGGGAACTGTTAAAGTCTCCGAAACCTTCTGGAGCTGATCAAGATGAGGCTACCATAGCTATGGATAGCCTCAAACTGAAACGCACTCGACTCTCAGGGTCGAGAAGGAAAGCTCTGAGTCGCTTGCTCAAGAGCGGAATGACTTATGAGACCGCCTAGAGCAAGTGCTCAAAGATATTGGCAAGCCGAATCAGCAAACGAAGGGGGACAAATCTCAGTCTGGAGCTGTTGGAGCAAGCAAACGCCTGAGATCCGACGACAGTACGCCGGATCACACGGCGAAGAAAGCTTGCTCGGGGGTAGCCAAACCTTCGTACGGGACAGTGGCTGGGAGCAGCAGGGTAGGCCTAATCCACCCTGAACATCCTACCACTGCCCTAACAGGCGAACAACTTAGGGCTCTTCAGCGTTCAATTATGAAAGCTGTGAGCCTAATACCCGATGATGGCCCTCAGGTGAGGTTCCAGAGCTGTACTTTTCGGCCTGGATGGCTACAAATCACCTGCGTGGACAACATCAGTGCCAGCTGGCTGGAGGAGGCATCAAAGCAACTCCAACCATGGGAAGGGGCGAAAATTAAATTCGTCAAAGGGCAGGACCTTCCGAAACCATTCATCTGTGTGGCATACATCCCGGACGATGAAGCCAACGAACGACTCACGGACGAGATGGTGCTCACAAGACTGAAAAAAATGAACCACGGTCTAACCACTCAGGATTGGGTAATACTGAACCGAGAGGACTCGGGCCGTGGCCAAACATGGACATTCGCCATTGACGAAAGGTCCATAACAGCCTTGGAGGAGCTGGACTTCAAACCCTACTTCGGCTTTGGACAGATTCAGTTCCGTCTGAGAGGCAGCCGTGGAGGGAAAGAACCCTCCCGGACGCAGCCGGAGGAGGGGAAGGAAAGCAAGCCTCCTCTAAAGAAAACGGTCGTAAGGGGAGCACCGCAAGGGAAAGGTAAATCCGTCCCGAGTGTTGCGCCTCGGACCAAAAAGCCCGCGAGTGTGGCCTCGGGGAAGGGTGAATCCATCCCGAACAGACCACCACTCAAAAAGAGTGCCGGCACCTCTGAAGGGAAGGGAAGTAAACCGCCCTCTGAGGAAAAGAGCAGGGGAGGACCGCCAAAAGACGGCAAATAAGGGCCTGGCTGATACAACAGTCAGACTCCTGCAGGGAAACCTGCAACATGCCAAGGCCGCCACCTACGTCCTTGGCAAAAAATTCGTAGAGGAGCGGATAGATCTGGCCCTCATCCAGGAACCCTGGACCTCCAACACAGGCCGAGTTACCGGCCTGAGTAACACATCTGGTAAGGTAATTGCGGTCAGTTCTGGGGTAAAACCTAGGGTATGACACTAAGGTAAAAACGATTAAATTTCCACAGATTTATTGTCTTCGCGACATGTTTCGATACACTGTATCTTTTTCAAGCGAATGTAATACATTAAATTATTCTACCTTGAACATTACTTAAATACCCTTCTTAACAATTGAGGTAATTAGGAGCTACCTATGATAAAAATAAAATTGACAATACAATGTAGGTAGATACCTGGAAATCTCAAAACATATCTACTACTTAATTAGTTGAAAAGGTTCAACAAAGGGGAACTATTAAGGTCCAATTGATCATTTAGTAAACAATTCGAATTTTTCAATTTATTAATTTCCAAGAATTCTAAATAATTAAGTCATGAAGGATTTCAAAGTTTTCATCGAAGTCATGGTCTTCTTCCAAAATATGATTGGCATATGTTGAATGTGTTTTATTATTTACATAAAATTATTTACATAAAACACATTCAACATATGCCAATCATATTTTGGAAGAAGACCATGACTTCGATGAAAACTTTGAAATCCTTCATGTTGAAAATAAAGGTATTAGACTTAATTATTTAGAATTCTTGAAAATAAATTGAAAAATTCGAATTGTTTACTAAATGATCAATTGGACCTTAATAGTTCCCCTTTGTTGAACCTTTTCAACTAATTAAGTAGTAGATATGTTTTGAGATTTCCAGGTATCTACCTACATTGTATTGTCAATTTTATTTTTATCATAGGTAGCTCCTAATTACCTCAATTGTTAAGAAGGGTATTTAAGTAATGTTCAAGGTAGAATAATTTAATGTATTACATTCGCTTGAAAAAGATACAGTGTATCGAAACATGTCGCGAAGACAATAAATCTGTGGAAATTTAATCGTGTTTACCTTAGTGTCATATACTATGAATTTCCATCAAGTAAAGGCCACGTCAATCCAAAATTTAAAACCTAGGGCATGCATTCTAGTCAGAAACAATATTAATTATTTTATTCTTTCAGAATTCTGCACCCAAGACATGGCAACAATCCATGTGAAATTTCCAGAGAGGGGGAGCATGACAGAAATGATCGTCTGCTCAGCATACTTTCCTGGAGAAGTGGGTGCGGAACAGCCTCCTCCAGCAGCCGTGCGAGAACTAATTGCCTTCTGCAGGAGGAACAACACCCTACTGATAGGATGTGACGCCAATGCGCACCATGAAGCGTGGGGCAGCACAAACATCAACATGAGGGGTGAGTCTCTTTTCAATTACCTGATAGGGGAGGAGCTTACAATTAACAATGTCGGCTCCGAGCCAACCTTTGTCACTAGTATTAGGAAAGAGGTACTAGATCTTACGATCAGCTCAGAATTTCTAAGCAACAAGATATCCAACTGGAGGGTGTCCTCTGAGCCATCATGCTCAGACCACAGACATATTCAATTCAACATTGAAATAGGCCCCAGACTAGTGGTACAATACCGAAACATACGGAGCATGGACAGGGAAGGATACAAGACCTCCCTGAAGAACCATCTCCAAAACGGATTGTCCACAATAGTCGTGATCAAATAGATATTGCTGCGGAACATCTACAAACTGCACTTATCTCAGCTTATCACGAAAACTGTCCACTGAGGGAGAAAAGGGATAACCGAAATGCTTCCTGGTGGAACAAAAATCTGGATAAAACACGAAAAGAAGTTCGAAGGTTATTTAACCGAGCTAAGGTATCAGGTGAATGGGAAAATTACAGGTCTGCTCTAACCACTTACAACAAAGATATCCGGAAAGCAAAACGAGAATCATGGGAACGATTCTGCGAAAATGTGTCCAACACATCAAGTGGAACCCGTATCCACAAGATTATATCCAGAGAGCCGACACAGGAGCTGGGGTCGTTAAAGCGTCCAGACGGCTCCTTTACGGCCTCCAGGAAAGAAACACTAGAGCTATTAGCTAATAACCACTTCCCAGGCAGCCTGATTCTGGACAATCAACCACTAGTCACAAATATAGGCCGGATAAAACGACCTCACAGAGATGACTGGGTGGTTGCCAACAAAATAATTACACCACAGGCGATAAGATGGGCGGTTAACTCATTCCACCCATACAAATCGCCAGGAGAGGATGGCATAGCTCCAGCTCTGTTACAAATTGGACTGGAACATATCATACCTATCATTATAAGACTCTTTAGAGCCAGTTTAGCATGGAACCATATTCCGTCTAACTGGACCGCGACTAGGGTGATCTATATTCGTAAGGTGGGTCGGAATGACCCACACCCAAAATCGCTCAGACCCATTAGTCTGACATCCTTTCTGTTGAAAAGCATGGAGAAAATACTGGATGGGCACATAAGGTGTGCGGCACTAACAAAGCACCCCCTCAATGTTCACCAGTATGCCTACCAGGCTGGCAAATCAACAGAACTTGCCCTCAATAACCTTGTCCCAGGAATAAGCGACGCCCTGGAACGCCAGGAAATAGCAGTCGCTGCATTCTTGGACATAGAAGGAGTATTTAACAATGCACTACCTCACTCCCTATATGAGGCAACTGTCTCTAGAGGGATTGAACCGATACTATGTGACTGGATAAGAACTATGCTTTACAAAAGAACTATAACGACCTCTCTACAGGGGGAAAGTGTCAGCTTCAAGCCAGCCAGGGGCTGTCCACAGGGGGGAATTCTCTTCCCACTGTTATGGTCACTGCTGGTGGATGATCTGCTGGCCATTCTCTCGCTTTGGGAGGTTGATCTGCAAGCATGTGCTGACGATCTGGTCCTAGTAGTAATAAACGATAAATCCGAAGAGACGATCTCCTACGTCTTTCAGGATATATTGGATACCATATATAAATGGTGTGAGAGGGAGGAAATGTCCATTAACCCCCACAAAATGGTCATAGTACCATTCACTAGGAAAAGGAAGCTGGAACATTTAATACCTCCTTCCATCAATGGTGTAACAATTCCTTTTGCGAGTGAAGCAAAATATCTGGGAATAACCCTGGATAAAATACTTAATTGGAACTCGCACTTGGAAAAGACTATCCGGAAGGCTATCCTTTCATTATGGACATGCCGCAGAATATGTGGCAAAACATGGGGCATGTCACCAAAACACGTATACTGGTTGTACGTGACCGTCATACGTCCAATGATAACGTATGGCTCTATAGTCTGGTGGAGCAAGGGAAATAAAAAAATGGCCATTGCTAAACTCAACGGACTACAGAGACAAGCGTGCCTGGCGGTTACTGGAAGCATTCGCTCCACGCCAACGGCAGCAATGGAAGTCCTCCTTGGATTACTTCCTCTCCACATAGTTCTCGAGAGAGAGGCAAGATGGGCAACATACAGACTTTATCAAGCGGCCATTAGTCTACCGCAGGCATGTGTCATGAGAGGCAGCGGCATGCTGGAGGGCATAAGCTCACAACATTCTAGGAATGCCCTCAGACATCATGCCTAAAACTATCAACCTTCACACGTCCTACACTGTGGTCTTTCCCGAAAGAGAAGACTGGGTCCGGAATGAAACCAACCTATGTAGGGCAAATGAACGTTGGTTCACCGATGGTTCCAAAACTCAGGAAGGCGTCGAGGCCGGAATATATGGGATGAACCTAGTAGTGAAACGCTCGTTCAGTATGGGCAAACTAGCTACGATATTTCAGGCAGAGGTATATGCCATTGAAATGTGTGCCAGGGAGCTGGAAAATCGACACCACACACGAAAAACAATAAAAATATTTTCATATAGTCAAGCAGCACTTAAAGCGCTTGAATCCAACTGCTTTAAATCAAGAGCAGTATGGAACTGCAGAGACACCTTAAACCGACTGGCGCAACGCAACAACGTTACCCTAGTCTGGATACCAGGTCACACAGGCCTAGAAGGAAACGAAATAGCGGACGCCCTAGCAAAAGGGGGGGGGGGGCGAAACAACGTTCACTGGACCAGAATCGGTAATCGGTTTAGCATATAGCACTGCCAAGAATGTCCTAACAGCTTGGGCAGACAATGAAAGACTCGAGTACTGGCGTAGTCTACCGGGCCTAGCCCATTCCAAAGCATTTATTGCTTGTATAAAGAAAAAACAAGACTCTGACAAACTGCTAGAACTCAGCAGAGCGCATCTCAGAAGTATAGTAGGTTTGCTTACTGGCCACTGCGAACTCAAACATCACATGCATAAAATCGGACTTGAACAAGATGCAGAGTACCGGCTAGGCATGGAGAATGATGAAACGGCTGAACACATTCTGTGTACATGCCCTGCAGCGGCCAGAACCAGATTCTCAATATTTGGCGATACGACAGTAAGGCCAGAAAACCTGGTAAATTGTTCTCCCAATGCATTCCTCAATTTCGTCAAGAGATTGGATATGCTGGGAGAAATATAACCATAGGGTGAGCCTCAATAGGCCATTGGCCGCAGTGGAGGGCCTGATACGGGCCCACTCACGTTCAAACCTAACCGAACCTAACCTAGTCTATCGTTTCTGGAATTTTTTTTCCCTGTATATTCAAAACGAGCTGAAAAAGCATACTTACCCCTTTTCAGATTTCGTATCTCAATACTCACCCTGGAAACTGACCCCGTAATAAAAAAAATAAAAATCAAAGTTAGTTTATCGTTTCTGGAAATTTCTTTTTCCCTGTATATTCAGAACGAGCTGGGAAAGCATACCTACCCCATTTCAGATTTTGTATCTCGATACGCACCGTGGGAACTACACCCATAATCAACGAAATCTACAGAATAACGTTAATTCATCATTTCTGGAAATTCCTTTCGCACTATGTATTCAGAACGCTGTGAGGAAGCATACCTACCCAATTTCAGATTTTGTATCTCAATATTCACCCTGGGAACTACCCTCGTAATACAAAAACCTGAATATCAGAGTAAGTTTATTGTTTCTGGAAATTGATGTTTTCCTGTATATTCAGAACGAGCTGAAAAAGCATGCCAACCCCATTCCAGACTTTGTATCTCAATACTCACCCTGAAAACTACCCCTATTATTAATAAATTTGAAAAACAGAGTTAGTTTATCGTTTCCAGAAGTTTAATTTCCACCCTATTTCAGATTTTGTACCTCATTACTCATCCTGGAAACTACCCCCGTAATAAAATCAGAATTAGTTTATTGTTTCTGGAAATTTCTTCTTCACTGTGTATTCAGAACGATCTGAGGATACATACCTACCCCAGTTCACAATTTTCATGTCAATACTCACCCTGGAACCCCGTAATTAGAAAAAATTGAAAATCAGAGTTAGTTTATCGTTTCTGAAAATTTATTTTTTCCCGTATATTGAGAATGAGCATACCTACCCCATTTAAGATTTTGTATCTCAATACGCATCCTAGAAACTACCCCCATAATCAACGAAATGTACAGAATAGCGTTAATTCATCGTTTCTGGAAATTCCTTTTTCACTATGTATTCAGAACGATCTGAGGAAGCATACCTACCCCATTTCAGATTTTGTATCTCAATACTCACCCGGGAAACTACATCCGTAATACAAAAAATTGAAAAGCAGAGTTAGTTTATCGTTTCTAAAAATTTAGTTTTGACTGTGTATTCAGGACAATCTAAGGAAGAATACCTACCCCATTTCAGATTTTGTATCTCAATACTTACCCTGGAAATTACCTCCGTAATACAAAAAATTGAAGAGTAGAGTTAGTTTATCGTTTCTGGAAATTTCTGTTTTCCTGTATATTCAGAACGAGCTGAAAAAGCATGTCAACCCCATTTCAGATTTTCTATCTCAATACTTACCCTAAAAATTACCCCTATTATTAATGAAATTGAAAAGCAGAGTTAGTTTATCGTTTACAGAAGTCTAATTTTTACTGTGTATTCAGAATAAGCTGAGAAAGCATGCCTACCCCATTTAGATTTTGTATATCAATACTCACACTGAAAACTACCCCCATTATTGATAAATTTGAAGCAGAGTTAGTTTATCGTTTCCAGAAGTTTATTTTTCACTGTATATTCAGAAATATCTGAGAAAGCATAGCTATCCCCGTAATAAATATAATCTACAAAACAGAGTAATTTCATCGTTTCTTGAAATTTATTTATCAGTGTATGTTCAGAATGAGCTGAAAAAGCATTCCTACACCATTTCATATTTTGTGATTGTGTGAAAAATAAATTTCAAGAGACGATGAATAAACTCTGTTTTGTAGCTTTCATTTACTACGGGGGTAGTTTCCAGGGTGAGTATAGAGATAGATAATCTGAAATGGGGTAGGCATGCTTTCTTAGCTCATTCTAAATATAGATAGTGAAAAAACAAATACACAGTGAAAAAGAAGTTTCCAGAAACGATGAATTAACGCTATTCTGTATATTTCGTTAATTACGGGGGTAGTTTCCAGTGTGCGTATTGGGATACAAAATCTGCAAGGGGGTAGATATGCTTTCACAGCTAGTTCTTAATATACAGCGGAAAAGAAATATTCTTTAGATTTCGTTGATTACGGAGGTAGTTTCCAGGGTGAGTATTAAGATACAAAATCTGAAATGGGGTAGGTATACTTCCTCAGATCGTTCTGAATACACAGTGAAAAAGGAGTTTCCAGAAACGATTAATTAACGATATTCTTTAGATTTTGTTGATTACGGGGGTAGATTCCAGGGTACGTATTGAGATACAAAATCTGAAATGGGGTAGGTATGCTTTATCAAATCGTTCTGAATATACACTGGAGAGTAAATTTCCAGAAACGCACTTTTTATCTCATGATATATGTGATTGTCTCAGCCACTAATATTTAGTTCTTATTTTTTACTAAATGAACAATTCATAATTCTATTATAATCATTATCATGATAATAATGTAGAAAATTTTAATTTCAATATAATTTCGGGCGATTTTTATGAAGTAAAATATGCCACCCTCATATACTATTATTTCGTTTCTGACACCACAACCGTTTCTGTTTTCATACTGGTAAATATTTCTTACATTGGATCGTTATTCTACGAATTTTTCAGTCCAAATTTTCAAGTTTTTTTCACTGACAGCAGAACACAATGTTTCACTCGGAAAACCAAAGCGTACTGAAAAGGCACGGCATGGCATGGCGTACAGGTATAACTCCTTGATGTCACATTCATTGCCGTATGGGTAGAAAGACTGGACAAATACACACTGTTTCACGAGGAAAGCAAAAAAGGTAATCTCAGATGGGTCAAGCGGAAGCTCAGACTAGAAATAATATCCACAAAAACATTTCATATTCTTCCGGTATTGACATGTATACTCAAGCCTCATGTGGCACTCAAGCCTCAATATTTCAAGCCGAGGTAATGCCTATTTCCGTTTGCAGGAGATAGATTCTGAGAAGGAGCCCGAGAAATCAACCCATGGTCATTCTCTCCGACTGTCAGGCTGCAATAAGAGCCCTGCAATCATGCAGGTTTTCTTTCAAACTAGTTTAGGAGGCTCACAGAAACCTCAGCAACCTAGGAGCACAGAACAAGATGGAACTTGTCTGGGAACCAAGTAACAGGGGCATCCAGGGGAATGAGAGCGCTGATACCCTGTAAGAGTAGGGGCAGCATCAATTCTTATCGGACCGGAAGCAGTCTGCGGAATACCGTTTGAGGACATTAATCAGGACACGAAGAAATGAGTTAAGAACCATCACCAATCCTCCTGGGAGAACGCATCTGGCAATACTCACGGGAAGATGATGATGATGGCCCAACCAACCGGCTCACAAAACATCATGTATTCATATATCAGTTTTGAAAATAATGTTGTGTTTCTATCCAAAAAAAAAATGAAGCATGATTTTTCCATCACATTAATAACAAAATACCATTTCAGCATGGTTGAGGTAAAATCCGAAACGAATGACCACTCTACTAAATTTGATATAAGTACAGCTGAATGTGAAATATGTTCCAAAGTCTTCAGGAGTGGAGGTGGATGTCAGATTTACTGTCCCATTTAAATTGTGCCCATCCCCAGACTAGTAATTTTGAAAGTTATGATGAAAATCAATGTGGTGAATCTGGAAACGAGTCGAGTCAAAATGTCATCGTAGAAGGCAAAACATCTACTTCAAGAAACAGACAACAACAATAAAGGAACGTGAAATTTCAAAAAATGAAATTGATAAACAATTAACTATAATAATGTCCACAGATTTCTAGCCTTTCAATAGTAGAAGGTGAAGGTTTAAAAAAACTTCAAAATGCTCAATCCAGAATATGTCATAATAGTCTAGTGTACAAGAACTATTTTGGTGAACTTCTCTTCCAGGGCACCGAAAATTATGAAAAACTTTTTGAAAAATTTGAAGGTGCGCCGGCAAAAATTGCAAAAGTTATAAACAATTTAGTAAAAAAAGGGGAAGGTTTGTTTTTTTGCAAATATCTCGGAAACTATTGAAGATATTCAAAATATGAAAAAAGATCCTGATAGAGGAAGAAATTTCCTAAGAAGATCCCACCTCTTAGAACTCTACCACCAATATTTAGAATTTTAATTTAGAGGCGAAAATAGCTCTAAAAGCAGGTGATGCGAGTCCCGCGTGCGCTGACTGATACGGACGCTTGAAAAATAAAAATAATTTTAACCCTTTAAATATCTGTATTAAGAAATGAAAAAATCACTCACCGTCAAGACACTTGAATAAACGAAAATCCATGGAAAATTTTTTTTCTGTAATTATTTTATTACATATGCTTTAGTAAATTAACTTGTTTTTACAAGTTTCAAATTTACATACAAACCCTGATAATTGTTATTCTAAAAACCACTGATTTGTTTCACTTCTTGAAGATATTATGGAAAGGTTTAAACAAGATCCGTATTGAAAAAATTGAAAAATGTTGTTTTTCCACTTTGTTATCAAAAATCTAAAAGAATAAAAAATGAAAAATGCAAATAAAGATTTTAAATTTTTTTTTCAATATTCCAATTTGTTTTTGATTTAATTATTCAAAGTTACATAAAAATAATTTCTTTAAATTTCTTACTCTGATTGTTTAAATAATTGTTATACACAAATGCATTGTTTATAAGATAGTTGAATTTTTGTTTTAGGAATTCTATTCAGCCAAGAATATTATGATCTTTAAGAACACAATAATTTCTTTTAAAAAAAATGTATTGCTTTAAAACGCATTTGTTGATTAATTTCACACAACAAATGACACTTGGTTGTTCTTGTTATTTTTTGCAGTATTTGAAAAAAATTTATTGTGAAAATTCATTTGTTTATAACAAACTGTTTATTAAATAAACAAATTAAATATAAATAAATATATTATTTTAGAAAATCGAATAGCAATGGAATTCATGATCCTAAAAAAATGGTTCCTTGATATTGTTGGTAGAAACAAGATAGTTGATCAACAAATGCGTTTCTGAGCAATATATTTTTTTTAGAAATGATTTTGTTCTTAAAGATCATAATATTCATTGCTGATTGGAATTCCAAAAACAAAAATTCAAATATCTTATAAACAATGCATTTGTTTATAACAATTATTTAAAAAATCACAGTATAAAATTTAAAAAAATCATTTTTATGTAACCTTAAATAAATATAAGATACAAACAAATTGGAATATTGAAAAAAAAATTTGCATAGCTTCATTTGAGTACATTTTTTGTTTTTTATTCTCTTAGATTGTTAATAACAAATTGGAAAATCAACATTTTGTAATTTTTCCTACAGGGATCTTCTTTAAAGCCTTTCAGGAATTGCTCTGAGAAGTGGAACAGAGAACCCCGCACCATTCTTATGGAAAATGGGTCCAGGTGAAATTCGATGAATTTTTGATATGATGTAGTTCAAGTCAAGCTGATCAAAAGTGTCCATGGACCCAACTCAATCCTATGGCAAGTTTTCGAGATACAGGGCGTCAAAGTTGGTAAGTGGCCATTTCTTTAGTAGTATTGCTTTCAGGAAAACATCTAAAATAAAAATATATTTCGCGACAGATATTGCTTACCCATACAGCAATACTTCTAGACTGGTTTTTGATCAAAAATATTGTTGGATACAGGGTGAGTCCAGCATTATTCAAAATGAAATTCTCAATCAACCCTACGAAGTGAAGATGTGACCAAGCCAAGTATCACACTGATATGCTCATCATTTGAATATGTCAAAATTGATAAATTCAACATTTTGTACAGGGTGAGTCAAGATGTGACAGTTTTTATGGTGACATTTTAACATTAGATTATCTAAGAGAACTTTCGATAGGTGTTTATCAAATTCGATTAGCTCCATCTTATATTCGAAATAAACTCCAAAGACAGGAAGATGAGGAAGAATTTCAACTTGAAATGTTAACAAGCGTAGACAGAATTCCAGAACCTGGGCTAATTTAGAAATTCAACGAAGTATCAATTATGGGTTTCGTATTGCCCGCATAACATTGATGAATTCGACGATGCAGAAGAAGATGATGACGATAAAAAAATTCAAGTGTATTTTTGTACTTGCACGTCTGGAGCTCGTACTCTAGGTGTATGCTCACATATAATCAGCGTTTTGTGGTTCATGGGATATGCTCGACATGAGCAAAATATTCGCCACCCCTCTACAAGACTCACAGATGTTATATCTGATGCTGCTAATAGACGTCAGCAAGTTAATCAATACAACCTACCGGTGCTCATTGATATCTAATTTATTTTGTCATATTTAAACAGTTTGGATCCAACAATTGATCTCCCTGCTTCAGGTCTACTTTGCTTATTGTTATTTTCATTCTTTTTGTTCATTCAGTGTTTCCTATTCTATTTTTCTTTCAAATGTTCGTGGTGATATTTTCTTTGGAATTGAAATGTTATTATAAATGTATGTTATGTTAGTAAGTATTTTCTTTTTTCTTAAATATTCCTGAATTGAAATATCAGTATAAATGCTTAAAATATATCAGATTTTTTAATATTCTTTGTACAACTTTTTTTCAATTGTTAATGATCGAAGGGTCAGTCGGTAAGTAAGTATAATTATCACAGAATATTATTTTAGATGGATCAGTTCAATAATGGTGTCTGGTTTTCGTCGTTATTTCAACATTGGTCACTGCAAATGATTCATCTTGTACATAATGAACATCCTTCACCAAACTCTTGAAGTGAGAGTTGAAAACAAAAAATATGATTATAAGCTCGATGTAATATGTGGATAACTGAGTTACTCTTATCTATAAACCTTCAACAACTGGTAGAGAAAAACTGTTTATTTTTCAAGGTTGGGCCCATGAACACTATTGGTTAGCTTGACTTGAACTTCATCATATCAAAAATTCAGCAAATCAATTACACGATGAGTTGTAAAAAAAATCTCCTTTTCTTAATTTTTGTCATCACCTAGTGTTTGTCTCATACTGTATATCAATTTTGTTCAAGAAATATGTTGAATGGTTGATGGTCAAGTATCCCTAATGCTCGAAATATAAAATAAAAATATACAAAATGTCACCGTAAAAACTGTCACATCTTGACTCACCCTGTACAAAATGTTGAATTTATCAATTTTGACATATTCAAATGATCAGCATATCAGTGTGATACTTGGTTTGGTAACATCTTCACTTCGTAGGGTTGATTGAGAATTTCATTTTGAATAATGCTGGACTCACCCTGTATCCAACAATATTTTTTATCAAAAACCAGTCTAGAAGTATTGCTGTATGGGTAAGCAATATCTCTCGCGAAATACATTTTTATTTTAGATGTTTTCCTGAATGCAATACTACTTTAAAGAAATGGCCACTTACCAACTTTGACGCCCTGTATCTCGAAAACTAGCCATAGGATTGAGTTGGGTCCATGGACACTTTTGATCAGCTTGACTTGAACTACATCATATCAAAAATTCATCGAATTTCACCAGGACCCATTTTCGCGGGGTTCTTTGAGGTTTAATTATCAGGTTTTGTATGTAAATTTGAAACTTGTAAAAACTAGTTACAACAAAAGCATATGTGATAAAATAATTACGGAAAACATGTTTTTCCATGGATTTTCGTTTATTCAAGTGTCTAAAAGGTAAGTGATTTTTTTCATTTCTCAATATTGATATTTAATGGGTTAGAATTATTTTTGTTGTTCAAGGGTTCGTATCAGTCAGCGCACGCGGGACTCGCATCACCCGACTTTAGCGCTATTTTCGCCTCTAAATTAAAATTATAAATATTGGTGGTAGAGTTCCGGAAGGTAGGACGTTTTTTAGGGTATTTCCTCGTCTTTCAGGAACTTCTTTCAAATTTCGGATATCTTCAATAGTTTCACATATTTTATTTTCGTGCATGGCATCACACGTTAAAAGGTAAGGGCTGCGTCTTCCCCAGCTCACACAAGTCTCACGAAGACTTCTGAGGGTTGCGCGTAGGGGTGCAATCGGTTGACGGAATTAACAATTTTACCAATTTTTTTCAACAATATTTGCAAAAAACCAACGCCTCCTTTTTTTATAAATTGTTTATACCTTTTGCAATTTTTGCCGGCGCACCGTCAAGACCAATCAAATCCAAGATTCAGTCACAACAGATTTATGGAGCAGCAGAAAGACTGATCTTTTCCAACAGTTACTGCACATTTCTTTCATTCCAACACTATGAGAAATTGTGTTTTAGGCACTATAGCTGCTACAGAGTCGGTCACCGCTGAAAATCGTGCGGAACGGCTGAATAATATTGCACAAAATATAATAAAGATGTGCAGTTTACTGCAAGTACATCATATGCCATGTTTTGCGCATACATTGAATATAGTTATGCAGCATTCATGGAAAATTGCAGAATTGAATGGTGTACTACAAAACTGTAATGAAATTGTCACATTTTTCCGAAAATCGTCTGAAGCAACAGATGCACTACATAAAGAGCAAATAGAACGTTTTCCAAAAGACTTCCATTAACTTCAGTTCAGGAAGTACAGTTTGGCAAACATAGCTGAGATTGTGAGATTCCCATTTCTTGCGCGAACAATCACGTGATTATCACTGGATAGTCCGTCGTACGACTAATGCGCATCATGGGCGTGCATTTTCTCACAATTGCAGCTATGTTTGCCAAGCTGTAGCTACTTGTTGGAACAGCTACTTTTGAATGTTACGAAGAATTTTAAAATTCGAAAGCTTGGCGGTAGTCACAATAGAGAAACCGCAAGCAAGCTCCATGCTTCATTACTCTAGAAGAAAAAGATTTGTTCAAAGATGTGGTAATGCTATAAGATAAGATATTATACAGTGCGGCTTTTTTTAGTCCACCCCCTGTTACCTTTTGAACGGTTCGACGTACAGATTTAAAAAAAAACTGTTTGGATGGTGTCACCGATACTACTTTTCGATATAAAAAATATGGTGATTACTCGACAGGGGGCGCGGGGGGGCATATCAACTCAAAATTTTTAAATGGTATGGGGGTCAAGTGTCCCATCGTTGAAAAGAGAATTCAATTTTCTTCACTACCATCTAATTTTTTTTGAAATTTGTTAATATTTGTTTTGCAATTCAAATTCGAAATATCAAATATGAAAGCGGATCTGAAAACTACACATACCTCGATAAATTTGAACGGTTTGTTGTGGAATAATGAAACCAAAAATATTTCGAAGGGTATTACCGTTACTACTTTTTGAAAGAAGAAACATTGCAATTACTCTACAGATGGCGCTGGGGGCACATCAATTCGAAAATTTCGAAAGGCATAAAAATCGAAATTGGAAAAAAATTTCTCAACAAACTTTAAAAATATTCAGATGGTTGTGAAGAGAATTGAATTCTCTTTTCAACGATGTGACACTTGACCCCCCATGCAATTTAAAAATTTTGATTTGATGTACCCCCCGCGCCCCCTGTCGAGCAATCACCATATTTTTTATTTCAAAAAGTAGTATCAGTGAAACCCTCCAAAGGGGTTTTTTTTCATGTTTGTTGAACCGTTCAAAAGTTAACAGGCTAAAAAATCCGCACTGTATAGTCAGAGCCAAAGAACTAGAAAGTCAACATAAGCGGTACGTATTACTGAAATGCGAAACCACATGTATGAATAGAACACCACTGAACAGGCGCAATCATCAACAACATTGCCAGTTTACGGTCTTATATGAGAATCTATCATTAATGCGCTATGGCGTTTACGTACAGTCACTGAATATCAGACAAAATTCATCAATTTTCAGTTTCTCAGGTACTTGTCGAATATAGTCGAAAGAAATATGGGGAATAAGAGGAGTATATAACAAACTTATAGACTTGTTGTAAGAACTTCGATTTCACAAAAGCTCAGTTGGCAACACTGTTGTCATCAACACGTAAAATTACTCGTAGGTAATATCCCAAGACCATCACAAATAGCCGACTATTATTTTCTCCATAATTCTATCGAGAGTTCCATGTATTTTGACAATTTGATGAGACCATATGAACATTAATAATCTGAATAACTCCCGAGAGCTTCAGCTCGAGGGAGTTATTCTTTGATTATTTATGTTCATATGGTCGAATTGAATTGTCTCAAAATACAAGTTACTCGAGATGAATTCAAGAAAACGATAGTCTCTATTTGTCATGGTCAAGTGATATTTAGGAAGATTATTTCATAAACAGCATCGAATCATTTATATACTCGATCATATTGTTGTTGTTATTGTTATTTCCGTCAACCGATTGCACCCCTACGCGCAACCCTCAGAAGTCTTCGAGAGACTTGTGTGAGCTAGGGAAGACGCAGCCCTTACCTTTTAACGTGTGATACACGAGACCGGTGAATCGGTGGATCGAACCCACGACCCTACGCATGCGAGGCGAACGCACTACCTTCCGACCATCATAAGTTTCAACATTCAACTTTCCTTCCTTTTTTGAGGACAAGAATGCATGTTTCGTCTTTTTGCATTACGCACATTTCTAGCACTTTGGAATTCGATATCTTCAAATCAATCAATCAATCAAAATATGCTTTATTATCAAAGAATAATTTCTTATTGACAAAGCGTGTACCTATGTATAGGTGTAAATTAAATTAAATTATTAACATTTTATAAATAAATGTATAAAAATAATCACAACTGTGAAATAAAATTGAAGACAAAACAGTCCGTTGAATATTGAAATTGTCGTACATATATGTAAATAATAATAAAAATAATTGTATATATATATATATATATATATACATACACACATATATAAATTTTGTAAAAAAAAAAATTTGTAAAATTTGTTTTTACGAAACTCCCAGGTTTTCGGAGAAAACCCCTCAAAAGCAGAGCTTGTGCGAGCAAGGGAGATCCGGGACCTACAGTTTAAATAAAAGTGGAATCCGAACCACTTCAGCTCAGTGACACACGACCGGGGATCGAACCCGGACCGTCTGGGTGGAAGCCAAACGCTCTAACACCTTGACCACTTCGCATAGTCACATACATTTTTTAAATATGAATAATACAAATGAAAAAATTAAAAAAATTAAAAATAAAAAAATGTAAAATTTTATAAATTTAAAAATTTTTAAAATTAAAAAAATCTCCAAATTTCAAGAATCCAACATTTGAAAACTTAAAAAAATTAAAAATTGTAAGATTTAAAAATTACAGACAATAAAAGGGTAAATGGTATCACAGTATATACTTTTCATTTATCATTCTATTCTATCCACATAATATTCATCCAAACTGTAATAGACTCTATCGGAAATAACTTTTTTAAATGCTTTTCTGAAGCTGACGTTGGACGATATATCTTCATGGATTTATTTTACGTTTATGTTTATTGAAGTAAAATTCCTGGTGAAACTTTGCAGTTCACTTCACGGTATTTTCTGGGAAGGATTCGCTTATTATGCATTAATTTCTGTCATAGAAGATAACCCAAAACGAGAAATTTCAATTTTGAGCGATTTAATTATGTCAAACTTTGACACATACAAACAAAAGAGAGCTTTGTTTACATGAATAGCAGTGTTTTCCTAAATATCCGCTTGTTAACCTAAATAATAGCCGCTCATATCACACATCATGTGACTTCAATCATGAAATTTCATTGGTGTAGCAATGTGAGAATGAAATAATCCGAAGATATTCAAGTTCAGAGCCGGCCTTGCAACCCTTATGTCTACCTGCGTGCCCTTTCTACAGTGAATATCTACTGACGTCAACTTCAGTAAATAATCGATTGATCAACCACTCTGCAGATGTTGTGAAATGTTGTATGTTTACAGAGAGATAAGTCGAGCAAATGATGGCTCTGACCAACAAATTACGAACGTTTCAGTGAGATGAATCATAAAATGAAATTGATTAGATGGATTGTAAAAATGTATATTAAAATAAGGTGGCATAAATTTGCTAGATTACAAACAGAAAGTGTGAGGGGTGAACTGTGAAGGAAAAAACTTTCAAAATTGATACTCTTTTTCACATCAGTAATAATTATTCATGTTGATAAAATTATTTCAGTCCATTTTCGTTTTGATTTGTATAGATTGATTGATGCTTAGATTATTTGTAGTTTGCAGTTGATCCATTTTTATGAACTTCCTTGAATGAGTTCCTATGTGACTTCAAAACTGCAATAGAGAAAATCCTGGTTGTCCAGCCTTCTTCATACCTGCATATTCATTTGAGGTTCAATTCTGTGAGTCATGGTTGTAATGGAACGATTATCAGTATTATCCATCACATCTGTGAAGGTTTACGGTGAAGAGACAATGTTTAGAAATTGAATAATTTAGTTTTACCCAAGACATGTTATTCGATTTCAGTTTCTTTTTTGTCAGATATTTCTCTCTGAAAAAGTGGCAGCAGATTATAAAATTTTGGGGTATTGGAAAAAAAATTCTTTGCGTGAGTTTTCTCAGTTTATAGTAATTTTGAATTCATTTGTTGAAATACCCTATTTCTTCAACTTTTCATAGAAGACGGTTAGATATATGTATAAGACGCGTGTATTGAATACTTATATATGTGCAAAGGACCACGCACACCTCATGGGAAAAAGTCTTTCGGTGAAAATGGCTGGATTTTTGATATGTTGTAGCTGGAGGCCCAACTCGATTGTATGACTAGATTCGGCGCTAGAGGGGGCCAAATCATGAATTTTAGGATTTTTGAAGAAATTCAGCTGAATAAAAAAATATCAATATCTCATTTATATTCAATATGGTGTGCTACTGAGCATTCCTAAAATTCTCTAGCAATATTTTTTCATAATACAGAATGAGAAAACGCCATTGTTCTTCTACAGGGTTGTCAATAATATACTATTTTCTTCAGTGCATGAATTCGCCTACGAGGTTATAAGTTGATTGAATTTATCATTGAGGATCAATCAGAATGGTTTGTTGATCCACCAAAATTTAATAAAGATATGAATACGAAGTGTTTGAAATAATTAAGGCTGCATATTATCTACAGGGTGGCCCATTAGTATGAGGAGGTACAGTATTTCGCCTATCATGGGGAGTGTGAAAAATTTTCAGTTGAAATATATATGGTTTGTTGCGTTTAATAAATATATTTCAAAATTTACAGAGTGTTTCTTTAAAGCAGGGCAACACAAAGCATTACTTTTTTAAAAGAAACACCCTGTAAATTTTCTCACCATTGAACTGAGCAAAATATTTTGCATACGGAGATATTTCTTTTCTGAAAAAATTTTGCGGCGTTGTCCAGTTATTGCTGAAAGAAATAAAATCTTCGGAAAAACAGACCATTACAAAAAATTCCATCATAAATACTTTATGAATAGAATTTAGGCAGAAACATTTGTGTCATGCACAAATTATGAACGTTACTCTAGTTTTCTGAATCAAGTGCTGAGTTTAATAACTCCGTGTCTATGGTTGAATTCTCCATGGATTCAGATTGGTAAACTCAGTTCATTCAGTTCAAATATACAGGGTGACCCAGGGGTGTGTGCATGGTCCATAACTTTTTCTCTACGCAAGCAATCAACTTTTTTTTTTCAATCGATAGGTTCAACAATGAGTACATTCTGAAAATATTTTCATCAATATACAAGATGTTTCAGAATAAAATACACAACTACGTTAAATTTTTTTAAAAGACAACCCTCCTTTTTGATTCCATTCTTTGATTCGCCACTAAATTGTCAACATAACGCACCCTGGTTTCATATACCTATCTGCAATAGTTTTTGACTTATGCCAATTTATATGTCAAAATCGCGTCGTGCATGGACCCACAGAAAAATTCATAACTTCAGAACCTTTCAAGATAACTCAACCTACTTTTTCCCAGACTATTCCTCAAGCTTCAGAGCATCTTTTGAAATTCTGGCGAACTTGAAGTCAATGTTCCATCGCCTACTACGATTTTTTTCAAATGACGGTTTACAAATGGCAATAAATCGATTTTTTCCATTGCAACACGCTGTATCTTATTACACCATTACATGGCATTTTCTAAGTGCTTTTCGTCAATATGGCATTTGTGGGGTCTACTTTGTGTAATTTGCGAAATATGTTAAAAATGAGAAATGTGGATGATTTTTGAGGAATCTAGTAGGCTGCTTTCGTAAAATTTGACACATTCTTAAAATTATGGAGAGAATATGTTTTTGAAATTATAATATGAACAGGAGTACATAACAAAGAAAATAATACTAGTAATAGTTACAATAACAGGAAAGAGTGATTAACATCCTTATACTGTCAATAATTGTACACGTAAAATTGTTGAAAATGAATTTCACTCGCGAAGAATTAGTGAATATAGTTTACTGTATTGGTGAAGCTGACAGAAATCCTTTATTAGCAAGCAGAATCTACCATGAAAAATATCCGGAAGCAAGAACTCCACGGGTGTCTTCATTCCAAAAGTTAAGAGATCGGTTTGTATTATGTTTTTCGATATAATATTAGATGAGAGTAATGATGTAACATTCAACATTTATTGACACTGACAGGAATGCTGATGAACAGGGTGTAATAACAATACTAATATATGATAGTTTTGTCGCCGCTTGAAATCGACTGTAGGAAAAGAATAACAATAAAAAAATGTTCGAAATAAACCAAACATTTATAAATTTAAACGTTCAACTGGTTTTCGTATTCTTGTAGAATGTCGTAGTTCAGAAACAGCAGAATCCCGCCCAGATCCAGTATTCGTCGATGAACTAGTACTTGGCATTTCGTTCAATACAGCATCATTTACAGCAGAATTCCGCTCAGATCCAGTATTCGTCAATAAGCTGGAACTTGGCATTTCGTTCAGTACAGCATCATTTCTCGGAAATTTGAATAGTGTCGATGAGCTGGTACATGGTATTTCGTTCAGTACAGCATCGTTGTTCGGTGGTAATTCGAATGGTGGATTGTTCATTTGAGAAACGATTCCTCCTCTACAATTTTTATCTTTCTCCTGTTGATGATTGCTGATCGTCTGTTGGTTACTTAGGTGATCTGTGGCAGGTAATGGACTATCTAATTTCTTTTCTTTGGCAACTAGACGTAACCTCAGTTGATCAAAATGACGTTTGATGACATACCCATCATCCAACTCGACCAGATAATGTAGCCTTCCCAGTCTCTCAATAACGCTGCCGTACTTTCACAAATTTGATCCAGAATAATTCCGTGATTGAACTCTCCTGGTCTATAAAACTTATCAAATTTGGGTTGTAGTTCATGATTAGTTTTCTCTGGTGGTCCTCGAATGAGGTCTAACTTTGTTCTGAGGTTTCTATTGAATAAAATTTCTGCAGGTGATTTTCCACAAGATAATGGCGTTACCCGGTATCTGAAAAGGAATGAGTGCAGTTTCTCATGTAATGTTCCAGGTTCTTGTAGCATACACTTCAATTTAGCTTTCAACGTCTGACAGTAGCGTTCAGCCTGGCCATTGGTTGATGGATGTCCTGGTGCGATAAAACGTTGTGCGATTCCATAACATGCACAAAATTCTTGGAATTCGATTGATTTGAAAATGGAAGCATTGTCACTGACTAATATTTCTGGTAAACCATGACGACTGAATATTTCTCTCAGTTTATTGATGGTACTAATGGTCGTTGGCGATTGCGTTGTCATAAGAATATCTGGCCACTTGGATTTAGCGTCCACGACAATAAAGAAAAAATGATTTAGAAATGGTCCAGCATAATCCATGTGGATTCTTTGCCAATTTCTCGATGGTGTTTCCCATTTATGTATAGGTGCTTCAACGGGATTTTTTTTGACATCGCAACACGGTTGACAACTTTTCACGATATTTTCTATATCAGAGTCAATGCCTTTCCAGTAGCAGTAATTTCTCGCAAGAGCTTTCATTTTCACAATATCAATATGGGTAGCATGGAGTTCTTTTAGTATAGCTGGTTGGAGTTTTTTCGGAATTACTACTCTGTGTCCTCGAAATAAAACTCCGCCTTGAAGAGAAAACTCTGAATTTCGAAACGTACCGTCATAAATCGATTTTTTCTTTTCGGAAACTTCAGGATCCACATCAGTTTCAATTGCAATTTCTCGAGCTGTTACTGTATCTGTTGAAATTTCTTTCACCGTTATGGAGTTCACTCTGTAAATATCATCAACTGTATCCTCTTCTTTTTGGCTTATTCTTAAAGGATGTCTGGAGAAATAATCTGCGTTAACGTGTTCTGATGATCTTCGATACTCTATTTCATAATCGAATCCAGAGAGGAATTGTGCATAACGAAGCATCCTTGTAACTGTTAGTGTGGGTAATTGTTTCGATAGGTTGAAAATAGCTGTGAGTGGCTTATTATCCACGATGAGGGTGAATTTTCTGCCATAAATATATTAAAACAGTTTTTTGAAAGACCAATAAAAAGCTGTCGCTTCCTTATCGAGTTGGCTATAATTTCGCTCAACTTTTGTGAGAGATCTGGAAATGAAAACTACAGGGCGTTCCGTTCCATCAGGTAAACGGTGAGATAATATCCCAGAAAGACCGGAAGGGCTGGCGTCAGTAGCGAAAATAACAGGATATTCTGGTGTGAAAGGCATGAGGACCTGATCACTAGCTATCTCAGCTTTGGCTCTCGTGAATGCTATTTCGCATTCGGATGACCATGTGAATTTACTATCTTTTCGGAGAAGTCTGTTCAATGGATGAAGAATATCTGAAGCGTTTCGGATAAATTTCGCGTAATACATGACCAATCCCAAAAACTGCTGAACTTCCTCGACATTTTTTGGCCTACGTACTTCTAAAATTGCCTAAACTTTATCGCTGGATTTTTTGATACATTGTTCGGATATGATGTGTCCCAAATACTTAATTTCCCTTTCGAAAAATTTACATTTGCTTTTATTCAAGTGTAGATTGTATCTTCGTAGTTTTTGTAGAACTTCGATGAGTCTAAATTTGCATTCTTCAATGGTTGATCCTTGGACTAAAATGTCGTCGAAATACACGGTGGTACCTTCCAGGTCTTGAACAATCTGGTCAATGACTTTATGAAATTCATTTGGTGCTGTCTTAATACCAAAAAATAACCTTCTAGCGAGGTATGTTCCCCGATGAGTAGGGATGGCTTGTACCTTGGCACTTTTCTCATCTACGGGAAGATGAAGGTATGCCTTATATATATCAAGGGTGCAGAAAAATTTACCATTTTTTATTTTGTAGAAAATGTCTTCGATTTTAGTTGACTATTGACAGTCACTTTGTAATCTGCGCATATTCTAATTTTCCCATCACTTTTTGGAACTATTACTAGAGGAGTGCCCCATTCCGAATGGTCCAATTTTTCAATAATTCCTTGTTCTTCCAAACAATTTAGTTCTGCATCAACTTTCTCTTGCAAAGCGTAAGGTACTCGTCTGGGTTTGAGGAAAATGGGTTTTGCTTCGGGATTCATTTGAAGTGAACATTTGTAATCTGGTATTTTGCCTACTGCTGGTTGAAAAACATCTTGGAAGTCGTTCAGCAAAGCTTGTATTGACAATTGACGTTGATTAAAATCTAAATCAAGTTGTCATTGATTCAAATCATGACACAAACTTTGAGATTGATGTTGACATTGACGTTGATATTGACGTTGACGTTGACGTTGACGTTGACGTTGACGTTGACGTTGACGTTGACGTTGACGTTGACGTTGACGTTGACGTTGACGTTGACGTTGACGTTGACGTTGACGTTGACGTTGACGTTGACGTTGACGTTGACGTTGACGTTGACGTTGACGTTGACGTTGACGTTGACGTTGACGTTGACGTTGACGTTGACGTTGACGTTGACGTTGACGTTGACGGTGACGGTGACGTTGACGTTGACGTTGACGTTGACGTTGACGTTGACGTTGACGTTGACGTTGACGTTGACGTTGACGTTGACGTTGACGTTGACGTTGACGTTGACGTTGACGTTGACGTTGACGTTGACGTATTTGGGACACATCATATCCGAACAATGTATCAAAAAATCCAGCGATAAAGTTTAGGCAATTTTAGAAGTACGTAGGCCAAAAAATGTCGAGGAAGTTCAGCAGTTTTTGGGATTGGTCATGTATTACGCGAAATTTATCCGAAACGCTTCAGATATTCTTCATCCATTGAACAGACTTCTCCGAAAAGATAGTAAATTCACATGGTCATCCGAATGCGAAATAGCATTCACGAGAGCCAAAGCTGAGATAGCTAGTGATCAGGTCCTCATGCCTTTCACACCAGAATATCCTGTTATTTTCGCTACTGACGCCAGCCCTTCTGGTCTTTCTGGGATATTATCTCACCGTTTACCTGATGGAACGGAACGCCCTGTAGTTTTCATTTCCAGATCTCTCACAAAAGTTGAGCGAAATTATAGCCAACTCGATAAGGAAGCGACAGCTATTTATTGGTCTTTCAAAAAACTGTTTTAATATATTTATGGCAGAAAATTCACCCTCATCGTGGATAATAAGCCACTCACAGCTATTTTCAACCTATCGAAACAATTACCCACACTAACAGTTACAAGGATGCTTCGTTATGCACAATTCCTCTCTGGATTCGATTATGAAATAGAGTATCGAAGATCATCAGAACACGTTAACGCAGATTATTTCTCCAGAAATCCTTTGAGAATAAGCCAATATTGTTGATGATATTTACAGAGTGAACTCCATAACGGTGAAAGAAATTTCAACAGATACAGTAACAGCTCGAGAAATTGCAATTGAAACTGATGTGGATCCTGAAGTTTCCGAAAAGAAAAAATCGATTTATGACGGTACGTTTCGAAATTCAGAGTTTTCTCTTCAAGACGGAGTTTTATTTCGAGGACACAGAGTAGTAATTCCGAAAAAACTCCAACCAGCTATACTAAAAGAACTCCATGCTACCCATATTGGTATTGTGAAAATGAAAGCTCTTGCGAGAAATTACTGCTACTGGAAAGGCATTGACTCTGATATAGAAAATATCGTGAAAAGTTGTCAACCGTGTTGCGATGTCAAAAAAAATCCCGTTGAAGCACCTATACATAAATGGGAAACACCATCGAGAAATTGGCAAAGAATCCACATGGATTATGCTGGACCATTTCTAAATCATTTTTTCTTTATTGTCGTGGACGCTAAATCCAAGTGGCCAGATATTCTTATGACAACGCAATCGCCAACGACCATTAGTACCATCAATAAACTGAGAGAAATATTCAGTCGTCATGGTTTACCAGAAATATTAGTCAGTGACAATGCTTCCATTTTCAAATCAATCGAATTCCAAGAATTTTGTGCACGTTATGGAATCGCACAACGTTTTATCGCACCAGGACATCCATCAACCAACGGCCAGGCTGAACGCTACTGTCAGACGTTGAAAGCTAAATTGAAGTGTATGCTACAAGAACCTGGAACATTACATGAGAAACTGCACTCATTCCTTTTCAGATACCGGGTAACGCCATTATCTTGTGGAAAATCACCTGCAGAAATTTTATTCAATAGAAACCTCAGAACAAAGTTAGACCTCATTCGAGGACCACCAGAGAAAACTAATCATGAACTACAACCCAAATTTGATAAGTTTTATAGACCAGGAGAGTTCAATCACGGAATTATTCTGGATCAAATTTGTGAAAGTACGGCAGCGTTATTGAGAGACTGGGAAGGCTACATTATCTGGTCGAGTTGGATGATGGGTATGTCATCAAACGTCATTTTGATCAACTAAGGTTACGTCTAGTTGCCAAAGAAAAGAAATTAGATAGTCCATTACCTGCCACAGATCACCTAAGTAACCAACAGACGATCAGCAATCATCAACAGGAGAAAGATAAAAATTGTAGAGGAGGAATCGTTTCTCAAATGAACAATCCACCATTCGAATTACCACCGAACAACGATGCTGTACTGAACGAAATACCATGTACCAGCTCATCGACACTATTCAAATTTCCGAGAAATGATGCTGTACTGAACGAAATGCCAAGTTCCAGCTTATTGACGAATACTGGATCTGAGCGGAATTCTGCTGTAAATGATGCTGTATTGAACGAAATGCCAAGTACTAGTTCATCGACGAATACTGGATCTGGGCGGGATTCTGCTGTTTCTGAACTACGACATTCTACAAGAATACGAAAACCAGTTGAACGTTTAAATTTATAAATGTTTGGTTTATTTCGAACATTTTTTTTATTGTTATTCTTTTCCTACAGTCGATTTCAAGCGGCGACAAAACTATCATATATTAGTATTGTTATTACACCCTGTTCATCAGCATTCCTGTCAGTGTCAATAAATGTTGAATGTTACATCATTACTCTCATCTAATATTATATCGAAAAACATAATACAAACCGATCTCTTAACTTTTGGAATGAAGACACCCGTGGAGTTCTTGCTTCCGGATATTTTTCATGGTAGATTCTGCTTGCTAATAAAGGATTTCTGTCAGCTTCACCAATACAGTAAACTATATTCACTAATTCTTCGCGAGTGAAATTCATTTTCAACAATTTTACGTGTACAATTATTGACAGTATAAGGATGTTAATCACTCTTTCCTGTTATTGTAACTATTACTAGTATTATTTTCTTTGTAATGTACTCCTGTTCATATTATAATTTCAAAAACATATTCTCTCCATAATTTTAAGAATGTGTCAAATTTTACGAAAGCAGCCTACTAGATTCCTCAAAAATCATCCACATTTCTCATTTTTAACATATTTCGCAAATTACACAAAGTAGACCCCACAAATGCCATATTGACGAAAAGCACTTAGAAAATGCCATGTAATGGTGTAATAAGATACAGCGTGTTGCAATGGAAAAAATCGATTTATTGCCATTTGTAAACCGTCATTTGAAAAAAATCGTAGTAGGCGATGGAACATTGACTTCAAGTTCGCCAGAATTTCAAAAGATGCTCTGAAGCTTGAGGAATAGTCTAGGAAAAAGTAGGTTGAGTTATCTTGAAAGGTTCTGAAGTTATGAATTTTTCTGTGGGTCCATGCACGACGCGATTTTGACATATAAATTGGCATAACTGCAAACTACAAATAATCTAAGCATCAATCAATCTATACAAATCAAAACGAAAATGGACTGAAATACTTTTATCAACATGAATAATTATTACTGATGTGAAAAAAAGTATCAATTTTGAAAGTTTTTTCCTTCACAGTTCACCCCTCACACTTTCTGTTTGTAATCTAGCAAATTTATGCCACCTTATTTTAATATACATTTTTACAATCCATCTAATCAATTTCATTTTATGATTCATCTCACTGAAACGTTCGTAATTTGTTGGTCAGAGCCATCATTTGCTCGACTTATCTCTCTGTAAACATACAACATTTCACAACATCTGCAGAGTGGTTGATCAATCGATTATTTACTGAAGTTGACGTCAGTAGATATTCACTGTAGAAAGGGCACGCAGGTAGACATAAGGGTTGCAAGGCCGGCTCTGAACTTGAATATCTTCGGATTATTTCATTCTCACATTGCTACACCAATGAAATTTCATGATTGAAGTCACATGATGTGTGATATGAGCGGCTATTATTTAGGTTAACAAGCGGATATTTAGGAAAACACTGCTATTCATGTAAACAAAGCTCTCTTTTGTTTGTATGTGTCAAAGTTTGACATAATTAAATCGCTCAAAATTGAAATTTCTCGTTTTGGGTTATCTTCTATGACAGAAATTAATGCATAATAAGCGAATCCTTCTTAGAAAATACCGTGAAGTGAACTGCAAAGTTTCACCAGGAATTTTACTTCAATAAACATAAACGAAAAATATATCCATGAAGATATATCGTCCAACGTCAGCTTCAGAAAAGCATTTAAAAAAGTTATTTCCGATAGAGTCTATTACAGTTTGGATGAATATTATGTGGATAGAATAGAATGATAAATGAAA
This sequence comes from Chrysolina oricalcia, assembly GCA_944452925.2. Taxonomy (NCBI): domain Eukaryota; kingdom Metazoa; phylum Arthropoda; class Insecta; order Coleoptera; family Chrysomelidae; genus Chrysolina; species Chrysolina oricalcia. Next base: position 39,580,538 of record OX101818.2, on the reverse strand, counting down.
AGTATATACTGTGATACCATTTACCCTTTTATTGTCTGTAATTTTTAAATCTTACAATTTTTAATTTTTTTAAGTTTTCAAATGTTGGATTCTTGAAATTTGGAGATTTTTTTAATTTTAAAAATTTTTAAATTTATAAAATTTTACATTTTTTTATTTTTAATTTTTTTAATTTTTTCATTTGTATTATTCATATTTAAAAAATGTATGTGACTATGCGAAGTGGTCAAGGTGTTAGAGCGTTTGGCTTCCACCCAGACGGTCCGGGTTCGATCCCCGGTCGTGTGTCACTGAGCTGAAGTGGTTCGGATTCCACTTTTATTTAAACTGTAGGTCCCGGATCTCCCTTGCTCGCACAAGCTCTGCTTTTGAGGGGTTTTCTCCGAAAACCTGGGAGTTTCGTAAAAACAAATTTTACAATTTTTTTTTTTTACAAAATTTATATGTGTGTATGTATATATATATATATATATATATATATACAATTATTTTTATTATTATTTACATATATGTACGACAATTTCAATATTCAACGGACTGTTTTGTCTTCAATTTTATTTCACAGTTGTGATTATTTTTATACATTTATTTATAAAATGTTAATAATTTAATTTAATTTACACCTATACATAGGTACACGCTTTGTCAATAAGAAATTATTCTTTGATAATAAAGCATATTTTGATTGATTGATTGATTTGAAGATATCGAATTCCAAAGTGCTAGAAATGTGCGTAATGCAAAAAGACGAAACATGCATTCTTGTCCTCAAAAAAGGAAGGAAAGTTGAACGTTGACGTTGACGTTGACGTTGACGTTGACGTTGACGTTGACGTTGACGTTGACGTTGACGTTGACGTTGACGTTGACGTTGACGTTGACGTTGACGTTGACGTTGACGTTGACGTTGACGTTGACGTTGACGTTGACGTTGACGTTGACGTTGACGTTGACGTTGACGTTGACGTTGACGTTGACGTTGACGTTGACGTTGACGTTGACGTTGACGTTGACGTTGACGTTGACGTTGACGTTGACGTTGACGTTGACGTTGACGTTGACGTTGACGTTGACGTTGACGTTGACGTTGACGTTGACGTTGACGTTGACGTTGACGTTGACGTTGACGTTGACGTTGACGTTGACGTTGACGTTGACGTTGACGTTGACGTTGACGTTGACGTTGACGTTGACGTTGACGTTGACGTTGACGTTGACGTTGACGTTGACGTTGACGTTGACGTTGACGTTGACGTTGACGTTGACGTTGACGTTGACGTTGACGTTGACGTTGACGTTGACGTTGACGTTGACGTTGACGTTGACGTTGACGTTGACGTTGACGTTGACGTTGACGTTGACGTTGACGTTGACGTTGACGTTGACGTTGACGTTGACGTTGACGTTGACGTTGACGTTGACGTTGACGTTGACGTTGACGTTGACGTTGACGTTGACGTTGACGTTGACGTTGACGTTGACGTTGACGTTGACGTTGACGTTGACGTTGACGTTGACGTTGACGTTGACGTTGACGTTGACGTTGACGTTGACGTTGACGTTGACGTTGACGTTGACGTTGACGTTGACGTTGACGTTGACGTTGACGTTGACGTTGACGTTGACGTTGACGTTGACGTTGACGTTGACGTTGACGTTGACGTTGACGTTGACGTTGACGTTGACGTTGACGTTGACGTTGACGTTGACGTTGACGTTGACGTTGACGTTGACGTTGACGTTGACGTTGACGTTGACGTTGACGTTGACGTTGACGTTGACGTTGACGTTGACGTTGACGTTGACGTTGACGTTGACGTTGACGTTGACGTTGACGTTGACGTTGACGTTGACGTTGACGTTGACGTTGACGTTGACGTTGACGTTGACGTTGACGTTGACGTTGACGTTGACGTTGACGTTGACGTTGACGTTGACGTTGACGTTGACGTTGACGTTGACGTTGACGTTGACGTTGACGTTGACGTTGACGTTGACGTTGACGTTGACGTTGACGTTGACGTTGACGTTGACGTTGACGTTGACGTTGACGTTGACGTTGACGTTGACGTTGACGTTGACGTTGACGTTGACGTTGACGTTGACGTTGACGTTGACGTTGACGTTGACGTTGACGTTGACGTTGACGTTGACGTTGACGTTGACGTTGACGTTGACGTTGACGTTGACGTTGACGTTGACGTTGACGTTGACGTTGACGTTGACGTTGACGTTGACGTTGACGTTGACGTTGACGTATTTGGGACACATCATATCCGAACAATGTATCAAAAAATCCAGCGATAAAGTTTAGGCAATTTTAGAAGTACGTAGTCCAAAAAATGTCGAGGAAGTTCAGCAGTTTTTGGGATTGGTCATGTATTACGCGAAATTTATCCGAAACGCTTCAGATATTCTTCATCCGTTGAACAGACTTCTCCGAAAAGATAGTAAATTCACATGGTCATCCGAATGCGAAATAGCATTCACGAGAGCCAAAGCTGAGATAGCTAGTGATCAGGTCCTCATGCCTTTCACACCAGAATATCCTGTTATTTTCGCTACTGACGCCAGCCCTTCTGGTCTTTCTGGGATATTATCTCACCGTTTACCTGATGGAACGGAACGCCCTGTAGTTTTCATTTCCAGATCTCTCACAAAAGTTGAGCGAAATTATAGCCAACTCGATAAGGAAGCGACAGCTATTTATTGGTCTTTCAAAAAACTGTTTTAATATATTTATGGCAGAAAATTCACCCTCATCGTGGATAATAAGCCACTCACAGCTATTTTCAACCTATCGAAACAATTACCCACACTAACAGTTACAAGGATGCTTCGTTATGCACAATTCCTCTCTGGATTCGATTATGAAATAGAGTATCGAAGATCATCAGAACACGTTAACGCAGATTATTTCTCCAGAAATCCTTTGAGAATAAGCCAATATTGTTGATGATATTTACAGAGTGAACTCCATAACGGTGAAAGAAATTTCAACAGATACAGTAACAGCTCGAGAAATTGCAATTGAAACTGATGTGGATCCTGAAGTTTCCGAAAAGAAAAAATCGATTTATGACGGTACGTTTCGAAATTCAGAGTTTTCTCTTCAAGACGGAGTTTTATTTCGAGGACACAGAGTAGTAATTCCGAAAAAACTCCAACCAGCTATACTAAAAGAACTCCATGCTACCCATATTGGTATTGTGAAAATGAAAGCTCTTGCGAGAAATTACTGCTACTGGAAAGGCATTGACTCTGATATAGAAAATATCGTGAAAAGTTGTCAACCGTGTTGCGATGTCAAAAAAAATCCCGTTGAAGCACCTATACATAAATGGGAAACACCATCGAGAAATTGGCAAAGAATCCACATGGATTATGCTGGACCATTTCTAAATCATTTTTTCTTTATTGTCGTGGACGCTAAATCCAAGTGGCCAGATATTCTTATGACAACGCAATCGCCAACGACCATTAGTACCATCAATAAACTGAGAGAAATATTCAGTCGTCATGGTTTACCAGAAATATTAGTCAGTGACAATGCTTCCATTTTCAAATCAATCGAATTCCAAGAATTTTGTGCACGTTATGGAATCGCACAACGTTTTATCGCACCAGGACATCCATCAACCAACGGCCAGGCTGAACGCTACTGTCAGACGTTGAAAGCTAAATTGAAGTGTATGCTACAAGAACCTGGAACATTACATGAGAAACTGCACTCATTCCTTTTCAGATACCGGGTAACGCCATTATCTTGTGGAAAATCACCTGCAGAAATTTTATTCAATAGAAACCTCAGAACAAAGTTAGACCTCATTCGAGGACCACCAGAGAAAACTAATCATGAACTACAACCCAAATTTGATAAGTTTTATAGACCAGGAGAGTTCAATCACGGAATTATTCTGGATCAAATTTGTGAAAGTACGGCAGCGTTATTGAGAGACTGGGAAGGCTACATTATCTGGTCGAGTTGGATGATGGGTATGTCATCAAACGTCATTTTGATCAACTAAGGTTACGTCTAGTTGCCAAAGAAAAGAAATTAGATAGTCCATTACCTGCCACAGATCACCTAAGTAACCAACAGACGATCAGCAATCATCAACAGGAGAAAGATAAAAATTGTAGAGGAGGAATCGTTTCTCAAATGAACAATCCACCATTCGAATTACCACCGAACAACGATGCTGTACTGAACGAAATACCATGTACCAGCTCATCGACACTATTCAAATTTCCGAGAAATGATGCTGTACTGAACGAAATGCCAAGTTCCAGCTTATTGACGAATACTGGATCTGAGCGGAATTCTGCTGTAAATGATGCTGTATTGAACGAAATGCCAAGTACTAGTTCATCGACGAATACTGGATCTGGGCGGGATTCTGCTGTTTCTGAACTACGACATTCTACAAGAATACGAAAACCAGTTGAACGTTTAAATTTATAAATGTTTGGTTTATTTCGAACATTTTTTTTATTGTTATTCTTTTCCTACAGTCGATTTCAAGCGGCGACAAAACTATCATATATTAGTATTGTTATTACACCCTGTTCATCAGCATTCCTGTCAGTGTCAATAAATGTTGAATGTTACATCATTACTCTCATCTAATATTATATCGAAAAACATAATACAAACCGATCTCTTAACTTTTGGAATGAAGACACCCGTGGAGTTCTTGCTTCCGGATATTTTTCATGGTAGAATCTGCTTGCTAATAAAGGATTTCTGTCAGCTTCACCAATACAGTAAACTATATTCACTAATTCTTCGCGAGTGAAATTCATTTTCAACAATTTTACGTGTACAATTATTGACAGTATAAGGATGTTAATCACTCTTTCCTGTTATTGTAACTATTACTAGTATTATTTTCTTTGTAATGTACTCCTGTTCATATTATAATTTCAAAAACATATTCTCTCCATAATTTTAAGAATGTGTCAAATTTTACGAAAGCAGCCTACTAGATTCCTCAAAAATCATCCACATTTCTCATTTTTAACATATTTCGCAAATTACACAAAGTAGACCCCACAAATGCCATATTGACGAAAAGCACTTAGAAAATGCCATGTAATGGTGTAATAAGATACAGCGTGTTGCAATGGAAAAAATCGATTTATTGCCATTTGTAAACCGTCATTTGAAAAAAATCGTAGTAGGCGATGGAACATTGACTTCAAGTTCGCCAGAATTTCAAAAGATGCTCTGAAGCTTGAGGAATAGTCTAGGAAAAAGTAGGTTGAGTTATCTTGAAAGGTTCTGAAGTTATGAATTTTTCTGTGGGTCCATGCACGACGCGATTTTGACATATAAATTGGCATAACTGCAAACTGCAAACTACAAATAATCTAAGCATCAATCAATCTATACAAATCAAAACGAAAATGGACTGAAATACTTTTATCAACATGAATAATTATTACTGATGTGAAAAAGAGTATCAGTTTTGAAAGTTTTTTCCTTCACAGTTCACCCCTCACACTTTCTGTTTGTAATCTAGCAAATTTATGCCACCTTATTTTAATATACATTTTTACAATCCATCTAATCAATTTCATTTTATGATTCATCTCACTGAAACGTTCGTAATTTGTTGGTCAGAGCCATCATTTGCTCGACTTATCTCTCTGTAAACATACAACATTTCACAACATCTGCAGAGTGGTTGATCAATCGATTATTTACTGAAGTTGACGTCAGTAGATATTCACTGTAGAAAGGGCACGCAGGTAGACATAAGGGTTGCAAGGCCGGCTCTGAACTTGAATATCTTCGGATTATTTCATTCTCACATTGCTACACCAATGAAATTTCATGATTGAAGTCACATGATGTGTGATATGAGCGGCTATTATTTAGGTTAACAAGCGGATATTTAGGAAAACACTGCTATTCATGTAAACAAAGCTCTCTTTTGTTTGTATGTGTCAAAGTTTGACATAATTAAATCGCTCAAAATTGAAATTTCTCGTTTTGGGTTATCTTCTATGACAGAAATTAATGCATAATAAGCGAATCCTTCTTAGAAAATACCGTGAAGTGAACTGCAGAGTTTCACCAGGAATTTTACTTCAATAAACATAAACGAAAAATAAATCCATGAAGATATATCGTCCAACGTCAGCTTCAGAAAAGCATTTAAAAAAGTTATTTCCGATAGAGTCTATTACAGTTTGGATGAATATTATGTGGATAGAATAGAATGATAAATGAAAAGTATATACTGTGATACCATTTACCCTTTTATTGTCTGTAATTTTTAAATCTTACAATTTTTAATTTTTTTAAGTTTTCAAATGTTGGATTCTTGAAATTTGGAGATTTTTTTAATTTTAAAAAATTTTAAATTTATAAAATTTTACATTTTTTTATTTTTAATTTTTTTTATTTTTTCATTTGTATTATTCATATTTAAAAAATGTATGTGACTATGCGAAGTGGTCAAGGTGTTAGAGCGTTTGGCTTCCACCCAGACGGTCCGGGTTCGATCCCCGGTCGTGTGTCACTGAGCTGAAGTGGTTCGGATTCCACTTTTATTTAAACTGTAGGTCCCGGATCTCCCTTGCTCGCACAAGCTCTGCTTTTGAGGGGTTTTCTCCGAAAACCTGGGAGTTTCGTAAAAACAAATTTTACAAATTTTTTTTTTTTACAAAATTTATATATGTGTGTATGTATATATATATATATATATATATATACAATTATTTTTATTATTATTTACATATATGTACGACAATTTCAATATTCAACGGACTGTTTTGTCTTCAATTTTATTTCACAGTTGTGATTATTTTTATACATTTATTTATAAAATGTTAATAATTTAATTTAATTTACACCTATACATAGGTACACGCTTTGTCAATAAGAAATTATTCTTTGATAATAAAGCATATTTTGATTGATTGATTGATTTGAAGATATCGAATTCCAAAGTGCTAGAAATGTGCGTAATGCAAAAAGACGAAACATGCATTCTTGTCCTCAAAAAAGGAAGGAAAGTTGAACGTTGACGTTGACGTTGACGTTGACGTTGACGTTGACGTTGACGTTGACGTTGACGTTGACGTTGACGTTGACGTTGACGTTGACGTTGACGTTGACGTTGACGTTGACGTTGACGTTGACGTTGACGTTGACGTTGACGTTGACGTTGACGTTGACGTTGACGTTGACGTTGACGTTGACGTTGACGTTGACGTTGACGTTGACGTTGACGTTGAAGTTGACGTTGACGTTGACGTTGACGTTGACGTTGACGTTGACGTTGACGTTGACGTTGACGTTGACGTTGACGTTGACGTTGACGTTGACGTTGACGTTGACGTTGACGTTGACGTTGACGTTGACGTTGACGTTGACGTTGACGTTGACGTTGACGTTGACGTTGACGTTGACGTTGACGTTGACGTTGACGTTGACGTTGACGTTGACGTTGACGTTGACGTTGACGTTGACGTTGACGTTGACGTTGACGTTGACGTTGACGTTGACGTTGACGTTGACGTTGACGTTGACGTTGACGTTGACGTTGACGTTGACGTTGACGTTGACGTTGACGTTGACGTTGACGTTGACGTTGACGTTGACGTTGACGTTGACGTTGACGTTGACGTTGACGTTGACGTTGACGTTGACGTTGACGTTGACGTTGACGTTGACGTTGACGTTGACGTTGACGTTGACGTTGACGTTGACGTTGACGTTGACGTTGACGTTGACGTTGACGTTGACGTTGACGTTGACGTTGACGTTGACGTTGACGTTGACGTTGACGTTGACGTTGACGTTGACGTTGACGTTGACGTTGACGTTGACGTTGACGTTGACGTTGACGTTGACGTTGACGTTGACGTTGACGTTGACGTTGACGTTGACGTTGACGTTGACGTTGACGTTGACGTTGACGTTGACGTTGACGTTGACGTTGACGTTGACGTTGACGTTGACGTTGACGTTGACGTTGACGTTGACGTTGACGTTGACGTTGACGTTGACGTTGACGTTGACGTTGACGTTGACGTTGACGTTGACGTTGACGTTGACGTTGACGTTGACGTTGACGTTGACGTTGACGTTGACGTTGACGTTGACGTTGACGTTGACGTTGACGTTGACGTTGACGTTTTTCAAGAACAACGGTTCGGTCAACAAACACAACATGCATTATTATGCAGTCGAAAATCCTCACTGGTTGAGGACCCTTGACCACCAACAGCGATGGTCGCTTAATGTTTGGGGAGAAATTATTGGAAATCACATTATTGGTCCCTACTTCTTCGATAATGTGCTAAATGGTGAAAGATATTTACGTTTCCTTCCTTCAGAAGTGGATTTGAATACCCTAAGAACCATGTGGTTGCAGCACGATGGTGCGCCGGTGCATAACCATAGTATAGTTCGAGAATTTTTAGATCAATCCTATCCTAATCGTTGGATAGGCCGAGGAGGTACTATTCCTGGGCCCGCGCGATCCCCAGACCTTACGATTCAACCAATGGAGCAATGCTTGCTAGAGTTCGGGACTCATTCACAAGAATACTAGCAACTTGTGTGGAACATGATGGGGACCTATTTGAGCATTTATAAGTGGCCTTTCCCCAAAATTTTTACATGGTTTATTGTTAATCACTCTTTCCTGTTATTGTTACTATTACTAGAATTGTTTTCTTTGTTTATATTACAATTTCAAAAACATATTCTCTCCATAATTTTAAGAATGTGTTAAATTTTACGAAAGCAGCCTACTAGATTCCTCAAAATTCATCCACACTTATTATTTTCAATATATTTCGCAAACTACACAAAGTAGACCCCACAAATGCTATATTGACGAAAGCTCTTAGAAAATGCCATGTAATGGTGTAATAAAATACAGGGTGTTGCATTTGAGAAAAACGAGTTATTGCCATTTGTAAACCGTCATTTGAAAAAAATCGTAGTAGGCGATGGAACATTAACTTCAAGTTCGCCAGCAATTCAAAAGATGCTCTTAAGCTTGAGGAATAGTCTGGGAAAAAGTAGGTTGAGTTATCTTGAAAGGTTCTGAAGTTATGAATTTTTCTGTGGGTCCATGCACGACGCGATTTTGAAACATAAATTAGCAAAAGTCAAAAACTATTGCAGATAGGTATATGAAACCAGGGTGCGTTATGTTGACAATTTAGTGGCGAATCCAAAAATGGAATAAAAAGGAGGATTGCCATTTAAAAAAATTGAACGTAATTGTGTATTTTATTTTGAAACATCTTGTATATCGATGAACATATTTTCAGAATGTGCTCATTGTTGAACCTATAGATTGAAAAAAAAAATCAAGTCGATTGCTTGCATAGAAAAAAAGTTATGGGCCATGCACACTCCCCTGGGTCACCCTGTATATAGTCGACGGAAAAATACTCAATATCCTCAGAACATCAGATATATTTCTTTGGGTGACTCACAAAATATATTAATATTTTATAGCTTGCTAAATTCTACAAAAACCACCAAATTAATTATTTGGCGCCCTCTATCGCCGAATCTTTAGGTGTTGAGAACGAAGTCATGATTGAATCCTCGAGAAGAGTGATTAATTATTCAAATTGAATAGAACCTTCCTTATATGAAACACTATGTAGTATTTTCATTTACATTTTATTTTAAGAGATCAAATTGATTTCTGATCGACCGTCAATAATAATTAACCAAATCAACTCATAGTCTCGAAGGCGAATTCTGTCACCTAGAAATTGATTTTATTGGAAGCTAACCTGTAGAAAATCTTTTTTTTTTGTTTTATAGAAGAATCATTCACGATTTTATGAACGCTCAGTTGAACAACAGTTGAATATAGATTACAAATAATAAGTAAATTTTTTACACTTACCTGAATCTCAATGATAAACTCAATAAAGTTATAACCTCGTAGGGGAGTTCATTTACTGAAGAATTGAGTATATTGTTGACAACCCTTTATAAAAACAGTGGTTTTTTTTATTCTGTTTTATGGAAAAATATTTCTGGCGTACTTTGGGATTGCTCAGTCGCACACCATATTGAATATAAATGAGATATTCATATTTTTTCATTCAGCTAAATTTCTCATAAAATCACAAAATTCATGATTTGGCGCCCCTCTAGCGCCGAATATAGTCATACGATCGAGTTGGGCCAATGGAGACTTTTACTCAGAATAGCTTCAGCTACAACATATGAAAAATCAAGCCATTTTCAACGGAAGGCTTTTTCCCATAAGATGTGTGCGTGTTCCTTTGTTCTGTCTGTGGAGTTTTCTCCAGTATTATTTCAGAATAGTATATTTTGGGTTTGCTAAAGATTTTTTACTAATTTTTTAAAAAAAATTTCCTATACAGTAATGCAATTTCATAGTAATGATTCTACTAATATCTCGTAAACTACACCAGTTGTAAATTTGTTTTTTACACAATATATTCCCTAGCGCATTGATCTTAAGTCAAAGCCTCTTAATGAAACCATTTCAGCCCATCTCATAATATGATAGTCTGATTACCAAATAATTCAAAAAATGTGTTTTTTCTCATTCCTGGTGTTGGAAATCATCATTATGATCAGCCATGGAAAATAGGAAAAAAGGGGGTTGTTATAGGTATAAAAAAGAATGAGATAAATAATTTTGATGTTGTCAATGCAGAAAATGAAAAACATTATCTAGTTGATGAAATAGTAATTTCGTAACGGAGTAAGAACATTACAAATTGCCGACAAGATAAAGAACGAAATCTTCAAATTCAGTATGTCAAACCAGTCCGAAACCAGCCTCACAATTTATTCCATGACTACGTGGATGAGTACGTGGAAAAGTTTGTCGCAGAATCTGATACCTGGGATATCTACGAAGAACAGCTACAATATCATTTCGAAACATATGAAATGAGAGATTCTTCAATCAAAGAAGCTATCCTTCTGACAATTCGATGCGTTGCAGCACCAAGGATTTAATCTATAATAATATCGTTGACTTACTGAAGAAAGGGTTTAATTCCCAAACGAACAAAATCATCGAACGCTTCAAATTCATCCAGATAACCTAACAACCTGGTGAATCGATTCAAGAATTCATCGCAGCTCTTCGTAGTTTCAGCCAGTTCTGTGCATTCATAGATTTAGATGACATGTTACGTGACCGGTTGGTGATCGGATTGAAGAACGAAGACCTACAGAGACGTCTACTCGCAGATAGTTTTCTAACTCTCATGAAACCTATAGATGAAGCAGAAAGTAGTGAAAATACCCAGAAGAATATGATTGATCTGAAAAATAATCATGTTTCAAATTCTATTGAGAATTTTTTTTCAGACAAAGGGGCTCTCCGAATCAATATTGATAATAAAAAATGGGTTAACACTTAATACCGATAAAACTAAAATCGTGTGTTTCTCACAAAGTGGTTTTAGAATTGATGAATTTTCAAATTTTCTATTCGAAAACAAGAAAGTCGAGATTACCTCCAAGTACTCCTACCTTGGTGTCTCATTTGTATCTTCCAGTCTCTTCAGAGAAATGACAATCAAATCAGTGGTAAAATGTAAACAGGCAATCGGGGCTATACTTCCTGTTATTTCCAAACTGATTCTTAGAAATGCAAAATGAAATTCTTTGAAAGCCTAGTTTTAAGTGTCATGATCATTTATGTTGCCGCGTGGGGTCTTAGATTCCCTGAAATGTTGGAGCGTGTTCAGATGGTTTTCCTCAAAAGAATCTTACTGTTGCCTATTACGTCACCTGACTGTGTGGTTAGACTAGAAATTGGAAGAGTGAAATTGATTTACAATGTTCTAAAACTATGTCTAAATTGGATAACCAGAATACTGCACATGGATGAAACTCGATTACCTAAGATCTGTCTCAAAAGTCAGCTCACACTTGACAACTGTGACAAAAAGTTTAACTGGACACTTCAATTGAAAAATCTCTCCACTTCTATAAACTTACCATAAATTTGGATCCAAATTGAACGTGGTTCCATAAAAAGTCGTAAAAATGATATTACTCAGATTCCAGGAAAAGCTATTTCAACAATATGTTTCACTTTCAAGCCTTGCTGTTTCTTTCTCTCCATTGTTTTTTCAGAGTCAGCAGATCATACCAAGATTTTTTAAGTCTCAATTTACCCATCCAAGTCAAAAGAACCATTGCACAACTCCGTCTTTGTGATAAATACAATATTGAATTCTCAATGAATGGCTCCACATATGGGATAGATCCGAGGCAAATTTGCACAATATGTAACATGAACGAGCTAGAAACTATAGAACATATTTTGTTTGAGTGTCTAATTTATTGTGCAATAAAACTCTAAAATTCCGACTCGCTAATCAGCCTTGACAACCTCACCCATTATCTCGATAACATTACCCCAAAATCTACCAAGGTCATAACTAACTATGTATGGAACGTCTTGAGGCTCCGATATTTTGTGTTGAATGAATGAAAGATAAGAATGAAATCGACAAAGTCGAAGTACACTTCTCTCCAAATATTTACACAAAGTGGAAAATATGAGGCCAAATTCTGATAGAAAACAACTACTACCCTGGCTAATGCCACGACGGATATTGAACTACATCTGACAGATATTGGTGCAACGTTCTTCAAGGAAGACTCAGGAGTCCACTAAACTCTTTGATACGGCAGCATCTGTACGTGGTAAGTGGCGAAAAGAGTTTGATCACGCTTTTCAATCTGATACTGATTAGCTCTGAGGATTATGAAATGTTATCAATGTTGTGAGTTGAAAATATATAAGCGGGAACGAGGTATGCATTTAAATGGGTTTGGCATACTCAGAACGGTGCGATTGGCTGGGGCAACGTTTACCGCTACAATATTTTTTCAATTTAGTCTACTTGAAATAAAATCTCAAGATCAATTTCACCACTTTATTCAACAAAACATTAAAGTTAATACCTATTCAAACCATATCACGTTTATCAATCCATGAATTGTGTTCAATGGGAAGACCTAACCACTTCACTTATAGTTTATCTTTTCTACTCTTCAGCACCTTCTCGACGAGATAAATGTCAGGATTTTCCGTTTTCAATAACTCTTCTTCATAAAAACATCCTCTAATCGGTTGGCCATCCATATCTTCAATGATATACGTTGTGGGGTATGTTCTATTGATTTTAATGATTTTGAATAGTTCAGTTGTGAAATTTGCAGTATATCATTTTTCGAAAATATTTTTGTAGTTGCTTATACGTACAATATCATTCATTCGGAGTTTGGGAATTTTTTGTTTTCCTCGGATGACTTCGGCACCTTTAAATTACAGTTCTGTTGTTGGTGTAACATTAATTGGTTCTATACCAATTGTACGATGCACTTTATGGTTATATTTTCTTGTTATAATAGGAAGAATGTCTAACGACTTGTTGTGTCCCATCGCTGAAAATTCCCTATAAAGCCACGTCTTTATTGTTTGAATTACTCTTTCTGCTATGGCCGCCTTCATTGTGCTGAATGTTGAATAATGGTTGATTTTATATTTACCCATTATAGATGAGTAGGTATTGTTGAAAAACTCTTTTCCTTGATCGCTTTGTAGATGTTTGTAGATGAGAATAGTCGCCTTCTTTCAGCAAATCTTCCATTGCATCAGTTACAGCACTACCTGTTTTATTTTTGATCGGTTTTGTCCCTAGATATTTTGAGTAGCAATCAATTACTACAAGGACATATCTATATCCTTTATTATGTTTAGCATAGGGTTGTAATTCGGCAAGATCTATTTGCCATAGATCTGCAAAACCTTTGAGGGTGGTGGTTCTTCTGGTGAAATTACGTCTTGCCGGTGTATGTAATTCATTGACAACTTGTCGTTTGAGATCACTTATTCCACTATCCATCCTCTCACAACGACTGCTTCACTTTGTTTCCATGTATAAAGTGATCATTTTCTTGAATGATTCAATATATTATACTTTCCTCACGTAATTCTTCAATTATTGAAATTATTTCATTGTCGTGTCCAGTATGTCCAGCTGATTTCGAGGATATCAATAGTCGTAAACGAGCTTTTGGTGAATTCCAGTATACATAATTCGCAGGTTTGGGATCATACCTTTTTTGTATTCGATTGATCCCTGCACCTTTTTTCGTTCTACTTCTCGTTGTTAGATAATGTGATAAGTTTAGTACTGGTTTGATAACTTCACGGAATTTTTTAGATTTCGTTTGTTTGAAACCATTTCTCAGTTGATGTTGTGTGTATGGTGCATTCGTGACTCTCAATATTTCAGCATATGTATGAAGAATTCCATAATCATTGACTTCAGGTGGGTTTTTCAAAAAATTCATATTATATAACTCCGGACTACTTGGGAATTCATGTTTTTTTGTTTTATTGGCATTCCAAAATGAAATATTTCCACCACTCAAATTTATACTTTCCATTTTAAGTTTTCCTGTAGCAGGATCTGAACGAATACCAAATATTGTGTCATAGTCACCATTGTTTGTTTTGACATTTTCCAAATGCTTCTTCAAAATATCTTCAATATTGCTTTCACAAAGGGAGGAATAGTCCGAGTTACTTATTCGAGATGATGATGGTTTTTCGAATATAGACGTTTCACCGAATTCTTTGATGGTCTCACTGTCAGCAGACGAGGTGTCACTACCAAATTGATACTTTCCCATTGGAGTACTCCTAACTGGAGTAGAGTGTGAGTTCACTTGCTTCGTCATTGATTGTCGTAGTGGTGGTGGTAGCTGTTTCGTTGCAGCAGCTGAAGATAGAACGTTCAATCGCTTCATTAGGGGATCGTAAAATTTTTCAAGTGCCATTCGATTTTCAATAAGTCAACTCTTGATAGAGTTAAATTTCTGGCATACAGCTTCTGTTGTCTCAACTAGTTGAAGTTTCAAATTCAATTCATTGTTTTTATCATCAACTACTGAATCGTTCTTCAATGTGGATTGCAGTGTCATGGATATACAGGGTGTCAATTTGAAAACTTCCCACCCTTAATATCTTCCTTCCAGTAAACAATATGAGTAATCAAAAATACAGGTCAATTTTATTGTCAAGGGGGACACTTTCACGGACTATTTGTAGCCCTCGTGGTTCAACCCCCTAGGAGGGGTAGATGTTACCCTTAGAATTTTAAATGGGAAGGGGGGTCAAGTGGCACATCATTTCGATGGGCGTTCAATTCTTGTTCCAATGGTACCCTGACTTATTATTTTGTGATGAGCATTTTCCGAAAAATTGCGTTCTAAACTAACAGAAGTAATTATTAGAACGCCTATACTGAGATGCATTATTGTATTGACTCCCTTTAATAAAAATGGTTAGAAGAGTAGGTGGCACCGCTCCAACCCTTGAATGACAGGAATAAATTTATTACGCATGGGATTTTTTATTTGGTGGTTATTTTCCTTCTACACAATAAAATTTAATTTGCGAGAAAGACATTTCCAACATAAAATCTACTTACGCTTATCTTATTAGCTGTTCGAAATGTTGTCCATTTTGCTCTAAACAGTAATACAGTCTGTTTTCGAACTCCCCTCTAACATTACGTAAAACTTCACTAGGAATTGACTGGCATGCTGCTGTAATTCGTCATTTAAGTTCGTCAATATCAGAAGGTTGTGTTTTATAAACAACGGATTTAAGATGCCCCCAAAGAAAGAAATCTAAGGGTGGTAAATCCGGTGATCTCGGAGGCCATTCAACTGCTCCCCTTCTGCCAATCCATCTACCCGGAAATCTCTCTTTTAACCACTGTCGGACGGGAAGAAAATGATGAGGTGGAGCACCGTCCTGCTGGTAATGTAACAGATCCTCCAGCAAAAGTTCATTACCTTCTGCATCAATTTGAGTTTCTAGCTCGTGAGTTATAGGAGGATCGATAGTCTCTTCAAGCATATCAAGGTACAGATTGCCAGTCAAGTTTTCTTCCAGAAATAATGGACCAAGAATGGCATTTCCAAGAATACCAGCCCAAACATTAACTTTTTGTGGGTGTTGTGTGTGCCCTTCCCGAAAAATATGTGGGTTTTTGTCACTCCAATAGCGACAATTTTGTCTATTAACATTGCCATTCAGAAAAAATGAACACTCATCGCTGAAACAGATGTTTAACAGAAGATTAGGGATGGTATTGACTCGATGAGACATGATTTCACAAAACTCCATTCTTCTATCATAATCATCCTCGTGGAGCTCTTGAAGAATCTGCATTTTATATGGATGAAATTTATGCATTTTCAATGCTTTTCTTATAGTCTCGCGTGACATTCCCGTCTGTTCTGATACTGATCGTAAGGAGCTCGTGGGCTCTGCAGCAAATGTTCCCAAAACTTCAATTTGAGCTGCTTCATTTAGTACTCTGGGGTTATTTTTTTTTTATTTGTCACTGAACCAGTTTCGTAAAACTTATTCACCAAATCAAGCACATACCGGTGACTTACATTACAATTTGGATGTCTTTCGTTAAAAAGACATGTCGCCCTTCGTGCGCACTTTCCAACTTCTCCATAAATTACAATCATTTCAATTCTGTCTTGAAGAATGTAAACCATTTTTACACTTTTATACACTTATTAAAGTAATTCCTAAACAGCCCAACAGGTACAACGGTATTCACAATACTACCACATAGTTCAAATTTGCTAACCAATTTTTTGCCGGAAAACAGAAACTTTTTACAGCAGAAGTAGCAAAAAAGGAAGGCTATCTGTACAATTTCTGCGATGACACTTAAAAATTCAGCATTTAATAAACACAACTTTACTACCATCTATGTTTCACTATTAGACTACTTTTTTATGTAAAGTGTTTGGAGCTAATGGCTAATGTTACCTAATATTCTAACCAGTTCTGGCCAAACCATGCATCTCAGTATAGGCGTTCTAATAATTACTTCTGTTAGTTTAGAACGCAATTTTTCGGAAAATGCTCATCAAAAAATAATAAGTCAGGGTACCATTGGAACAAGAATTGAACGCCCATCAAAATGATGTGCCACTTGACCCCCCTTCCCATTTAAAATTCGAAGGGTAACATCTACCCCTCCTAGGGGGTTGAACCACGAGGGCTACAAATAGTCTTCGAAAGTGTCCCCCTTGACAATAAAATTGACCTGTTTTTTCGATTACTCATATTGTTTACTGGAAGGAAGATATTAAGGGTGGGAAGTTTTCAAATTGACACCCTGTATAAAACTATCAAATCCCATGCGATATCTACCTTCATGCATTTTTCTATCTTTATCAATGACCATAAATCCATATTGATCCTCCTAACATTTAACACACATCAGTTGGAATTGTTTGAATGTTAGATCAAGTGACACGTGATCGGAATAAATATGGTGTAGATTCGTTTCATCTTGCTTGAACATTACGATAAAGTTGAAATTATCTCGCACTAACTGTTTGGGCACTCGTGAATATGTTTGAGCAAGATAAAAACATTCAACATCTATATGGCGTCTCATACAGAATTATGATCTTATAATGTCCTGTTTTTCACATATTACATCATCGAAAATGAAAACAGAATTTGGTTTGGCATCGGACGGTTCCACTATTTCTGCATTATTACTGAACGTAAAAAAACCCAACCCCTTTATAGGTTCCAATACATTCCATAGGAATTAATATTTGGGTTGATTGAGTAATTTCGAATAGAGATAAACGTTTGGAAATCGCAGTCCTTGTGGATGTGTTAAGAGAGAGATCATGGCATTCGTCTTTCCACAATTCGACGGTCCGATAATGAGTCCTCGAACAGATGATGGAAGTAGCGGACCATGCCGCAACACTTTCTGTCGATTCAATCCACAACCGAATTTTTCATCTAAATTATCTACAGCAAACTTTTCTTTCTGCTTCACAATGCGCATCGTACCGTGGTTGGAGACTATGTAAGCGATGATATCGTTACCTTATTTCTAATAGGGTGTATCCCCACGTAATTTTACAGGAGAAAGAAATAATGTTCCATTTTGAATTTAAGTGACATCTTGAAGGTGGAAAGTTGATATATCAAAAGTATCTTAAATATTCTACATCCTCCATATTTATTTTAACATTTGAAATCGATAATACAGTTAAACCGTGGCATACGACTTATTAGCTGGTTGTCAACGCATTGTATACGACTTATTGTCGAAAGAATTTGAAGAACAAGAATTTGACAGAGAACAACATAGTTCATCAGAAAAAAGAAACAAAAAGAAAAGACCACGGAAATGAAAACTCCATTTAATATTAAAAATATAAAAACAAGAAAACTCTAGAACAGATCATAAAACAAAAAATGTATCATTTTGCTAACTACTTTTCAAGCTTCCTGGTATTGCATTTTTCATTTTTCTTGACATTATTAACTTTATTCTTTTGTACAGCTTTCTGTTTCTGTTTTCAACTCTTTCCTTTATTTTTTGTCCCTCCTTTTTTTTTGTTTTCGGAAACTGACTCAGAATTTTGTTCCACTATAGAATCGTCTTGTTCGTATTTCATATTGTCATAGAAAAAGTGGGAATCTGATGGTAGAACTGGCTTAATTTCCTGTAGATGCATCCACTTTTTCTTTTTTAGTCGCAGTCTTTCCTTGTAAAGGGGGGCAGGATTGATATTGGCATCAACTGGCTTTTGTCTTTGTGGAAGTCGTAAATATTCATCTTTTGACTTTGCCTTGTAAAAAATTTCACCACTTGGAGAGTATTTTATGCATCTGATATCTACCACTTTCAAATCATCCTTTTTTTTCCAGGTCTTATAGATTTGTACCTCATGACATTAGAATTATCGAAGTCCAAAAAATATTTATGATCCAAATATTCCACGTCCAAAGGCATTGGTTTCTGCCTAGCATTGCGTATAACAGATATATAGTCAGTCGGTAAAAATATGTCTCGTCCTTTGAGATGTCTTTCTATTAAACTATGAGAAGAATCACACTCCATTTGAGTGTGACCCTTCTCTAAGTATTTTTGTTCTATCACTACATTATATTTCGATGCAAAAAGTGACAGAGCGTTTGCCAAAATGTGGTTTTTATTTTGGTATCCACAGCTGTCTGAATAGATCAAATTAGGTCTCATTTCCTTCTCAACCACTGCTTGTAGGTGCTTGTATATGCATGTGGCAAATACCGATGAACAAAGTTCGCCTTCAGTTTCGTTCCAAACAAAATTCATGCATTCGTGCGTTTCCAAATTATAAATGGTGAAGTTGTGTACTTGTAATTTTGTTTTATAATACAGGGAACTTGCTTGTAGTTGCGGACATAACTTCACAGCTTGAACATCCATTGTGAGGCAGTGAATTAATTTTTCTTCGCACCTTTTTTTGTCTATGCTTTTTTCTTCCCTAGCTTGATCTTTCGCTTTGATGTGGGCGTTGTATGTTATTTCATCTAGCTGCTTCATTTTGAAAGCACAACAAAGGTCACATTGATCCTTTCGAGGTTTGAAAAGACCAATATTTGATTCGTCAAATGCGTTGAGAAATGGATAAAGCGACAAAGGCATCATTTGTTTTTCTGAACAAGCGGTTTTATAAACATGATAAACTTCAGTTTTGGTCTTGAAATTGTGCTCCAAATAAAGCTTACTCGATCTGTGACGGCAATAATGGCTTTCCATCTTAGGCAAATCTTTGAAGAAGTTTTCCAGATGCTTTCTTCTCTTTTCTTGTTCTGTAAATGCTGCTGACTCACGTCGTCTTTGAACCATTTCTTCGTTTTTACTTTCCTGTCTCTTCATCATTCCAAATGTATTTCCATCCTTAACCCAATGTTGCATCATCTTTTCTTTTATTCCAAGTGTACTTAGGAATAATTTTTTACAAACTTGATGTTTTCCTTCTGATGTTTGTAAAAAATAGTCAAACGATCCAGTCCTCCTGGAGGGATTTTTTATATAGGTCCTTTTCGGGGGATGATAAGAAGTCATGTGTAGAACATACAGTTTTTTTTGGTCCCAATTCATGGCCCAAAATTTATCGAATATATTTTTCCGTATATCTTCAGAAAACAAGTTGCAGAAGCGATTGGAAGCTTTTTTTCACAAAACTTAGAAGTACAGGTTTGGCCTGTTTCTCGTGCACACCTTGTCTTATCATGTTTAACTATACCATCTCTAGTTCTGGAATATCCAATATACATTTGTCCTAGCATTCTCTTTTTTTTGGTCACGTTCTTCTCCCACTCTTCCGGATCGGCTATTTTTCTACGTTTTCTTCTGAGATTTATGTTAGAAACGTTTTTGCCAAACTTATTTTCTTTCTCTTCATTTTCATTGTCCCTATTTTCATTTCCATCTCCATTTGTATTATTTTCATTTTTTTTCTCTACATTTTCATCCTCCTCAACTTCATCCTCCTCATCTTCAGTCTCTTCCTGGTCTTCAATAGGAATATAGTCAGGATCTTCGTTCGAATTGTTCATTGCGTTAACCAAACAAGTGGGTGGCATAATATTCTGTGTGGCATCCACTTCATTGTCATCTTGAATGGAATCTGCGTCTAGCTGAATACAATGAGGGTCATTTTCTAGATCTTCATGCATTTTTGACAAGTCATTTACTTCAATCGGAAAATAGCTGAGGTTTTTAGAGTGAACAATTTGCTCAAAGGCTAAATCATCATGGGCAAACTCGGTTAGTGCAAGCTCTGACTGATTTTCATTATTTATTTCATTTTGCGTTTTTTCGATTGTTGATGAATTTTCAGCAATTAGACCTGAGTTATCTTGAGGCATTATATAATAATTAGTGACGTCGCCTAATACTGCTACTTCATAAGGTACATTAATTTCCATATTATTTATGTTCAAACCATCATTATTTGTTGCAATTGCTAGAGCAACGATTTTTGCTGCTCTTCCTGACATCTGAAACAATAAAAACCTTTGAAGAATATGTCATATCCCACAACAATCGATTAACACAATAAGACGTATCAAACAATTCATTGACAAGGTTACTGGGAGCATCTGTGAATATGTCGTATGCCACATTCATGGTTATTATCACAATAGGCCGTATCAAACAACGCATTTTCGAGCAAGTTTTAAGTCCGTTTTGCTAATATGCTCAAATCAAATATATCAATAACAATGAGCATTATATATCAATGAATATTTTACATACTTACCCTCGACTAAATTGCAATGAACAAAAGAAGAAAACGGAAAACTTGCACTGCGAACTCCACGCACGACATGAACTGTGTCATCACCTATAAAGAACTGATGGATAGGTCATATTAGAAATAAAGGAATCACGTGATTTTTATACGACGTATTAGAAGACGGCATTAAGACATATTTAACGATGTATTGGGTTTACAACATTTCAAATTTAGATGTAGCTGATCTCTATGGTTCATTTTACACAAAATTCTCAATTCTGGATTTTTGTGGGATACGCCCTATTAGAAATAAGGTAACGATATGTTGTGAACGTTTCATTTAAATTATTACCATCAAACGAAACGGACGTGTTCGTGGTAGATGCAGAAAAAACGGTCGTGGATTCGTTAATAATTTGATAAACAAACTTCCGTTCGAATTACATTTACCTGGAGGATATCAGTACTGTGGACCCGGTACAAAATTGGAAAAACGTTTAGCACGCAGAGATCCTGGAATCAATAAATTGGATATTGCATGCAAACAACACGATATTCAATATTTGAATCATCTTACTGATCTCACAGCGAGACATACGGCAGACAAAGAACTGGAATACGCAGCTTGGAATAGGGTTAAATCGAAAGACGCTGGTATTAAGGAAAGAGTAGCTGCCCTACTCGTTACCAACATTATGAAAGCAAAGAGACGTTTTGGTATGGGTTGTAGTACTACTATGAAGGAAAAGAAGAGGAAGCAACCGAAGAAAAAGAAAAATAATCTCAGAAAAATCGCCTTCTGTTCTGGGGTGGTTCATAAAGTGCGGAATATATTGAAAAAAGCTGGCGGTGAGTAATTTGTGACGAATAATGTGGAAAAAGCTACCGTAGTGGCATTGCATTTGGCACGTAAATACCTCAAAGCTGCCGGTGGGAAGAAAACAATCCGCACACCTTCATCAGCGTATGCAGTACAATGTCAACATTTAATATTCTTCTGAAACAGCAGTCTCCACAATTCTTGTAAATGTTAGAATTATTACTTGACACGATGTGAATTGGATACTTCCTGATATGCATGTGATTCGAGAGAAATAAATGTTCTTTATTATATTATAATGAATTTAAATTTATCTATTTGGTTCTAACCAGATCAAATTAAATATGAATGATATTGATTTTCTCCAATAATGTGACACATGCCCACCGACCAAGAAAGGTGGTCTCCACCTTTAAAAGAAATAATATTGTATATGCGAGCTGGAGAGAACAAACATGTTTCAAAATAGCAGACAATAAAATGACATTTAAAAACTTAAAGCAAACAAAAATATTCCAAAATATTATACCACACAATAAAAGGAAAGTACGTATTATATATAAAAAAAATTGTTTCAGACATAGAGAATTACTTTCCATTAAACTAGTACACTAATCAAGAAGGATGAAAAAATATTTGTATAAAAAATGTTGCCAACATAGTCAATTTATTTCACTAAAAACAAAAATGGATATGTCCATTCATTAGATCGTTCCAACACACACATAAGTTACTTAGTCCGGCACTGGCACTTTGTCATTCATCACCGAAGTCTGTCCGTCTGCATTCCGCCGGCTTGTAAGCGATGTCAGCACCTCTTCAGCATCATATTACTACTACACGACAGGTGGCAATGTCGAAGGTTGAACCTTGGTCGTGTTGTAGATAGGTCATTGGGTTGGTGACCTATATTATTGTTTAACTTTAAATGGAGTTTAAACAATGCCTATATAGTGTCGTGGGTGGCTCTCCGGATGAATTCATTGCGATTGACCATCACCGAATTTGGGGATTTTTGCTAGTGTTGCTTGTCATGCTCGAAGTTCGTCTTGAATTATTGCTCGGAGATAAATATCTACGGGGTTCGTTTCGGAGGGAATGCGCCAGGTAAGCATTTCTGTCTCTTTGGATGTGTTTAGTTGCTGAAGACCGCAGTTTTCTGATTTTTATTTGTATTTCAGAAAACGGTCTGGTGTTGTTTGATTTGTTTCACTATTGTTGTTAGTGAAGATACTGTTTCGCCTTAGTTTGGGACAGGTTACTGCATTATTCCAGAATGTGTCTCATTCCCGTATCGGGTGCTTCACGTTGCAGCAAGCCGGAGGCTATTCGCCGGTGGAAATGCAACATAGGTGATCCCCTGCTCCAGTGTTTTCTGGTGGTGCCATTTGGGGTGGTGTTGTGTTGGTCGTCAGTGGCATACGAAACAAAAATTGAAAGCGGGTGACTTCTTATCATACTATGTTTGTGAAAAATACAATTTTTATTTCTACAAGGAGTATTTATATTTAAAAAAAAATTAAGTGATAGTAACCCTAGTACTTCTAGGTAACTGGGCTTTATACTGAATCAACTATCCTATATATTTTATCCTTACTTAAGAGAACAGGTGCAATTCCAAGCACAATGTCTCAAGAAGTTTCAAAGTGCAACTCTTGATAGTATTTTACTCTTAAAGAACAATTTGTTTGTTTCACTTATGGTTGCTAACTTGTTAGGTATGTCGAGAAAGTTAATTAAAAACAAAATTATATTCTTCTTTTCAGTTTTGGGACCATTTTCTTTTATGACATAGAGGAAAAGTTTCTTTTTGTTTTGGAAGCCAATTACGATATTGATATTCAGTATATGGGGTTATATTTCTCAAGAAGCTTTATCTTTGTTTCAATCAAACAAATAATTTTTTTTCCACTAATTAACATTGAAATACATCTTGACCTTATCAAACTCATCATATATTTGGCAAACTTGAAAATGTAGTTTGGGGTGAGTGGTGCATTTATCTCATCTGTGTCCATCAGAGAATGATTACTTTCCGAGGTAATGTCCCCATGAACATTGGGTTTATGTCTGATGAACACATAGGTTACATTTGTTACCCAAATGCTGAAGTATTTTGCACTCCCACTTATTTCTACCAAGTACTTTGATCTGGCAGCGTCAAATGGTAGATTCTTGGAGTGAATGGATCCTTCAATTTTTTTCTCTGTCACTATTCATTTTTATTTATTTTTCTTACTACTAGTATTACCCAGCCTCTGTTTACAGGGTGATTCCAAGTATTTAGTGCGCACCTAATATTGAAATAACCTAGTGAACTTTGGCATTGGGATCAGTGACATTCATTAATATATATTGTAATTTTTTATTTGTGGTACCACTCTTACTATTAACATGATGAAACCCATTAACTCATTAGTATATTATTATTATTATTCTTATGTTATATCATTCTAAAATTGATACATATACTTTTCTGACATCAGTATTCAAAATATATTTTGTATATAAATCCCCCTAAAAAGTGTCTTCGTCTTCCAAAATTTGCAAAGAACAAGCTATGCTATGTCCAGGTTTCAAGTCTTTTAATTCAAAATTTTCATCCGTAACTGATATGACTGTTTTAATATTTTCTGAGAGTGAAGTTCTGAGAGTCGGTTAATCATTATTCTCTGCACTTGAATCACCAATACCAATTTGTTTTTCAGCTTTTCTCTGGCTCTTTTTCCACATAAAAAAAAGTTGAATCAGCAGATAGATGATGAATGAGACCAAAAGTATACAAAGGATGCCAAAGAAAATGTCATGCTCTAGTAGGGTGTCTGAATCATTTGCTCTGACTGTTCTCACAATATTTGGTACAATGGTGAGGGACTGATTTAGTTTGAACAGGATGTACGCTATGCAGATCGACATTACACCATTCCATATGAGGATGATGGAGTCACTATGGAGTCCGTAAGTATTTGAATATATATATTTGATTTTTTCTCTGATATTTCCGGTAATTTCCTCCATTGTGTCAGAGGTTGAAGTTATGTTCAAATGAGGGATATTCAAAGTCCAATTTGTGTTCAAGGACTCTGACAAGTTGCGGTATTGCGGTTGATTATCTGTCTTCGGCTTTAGTAAGAACGATTTCAGGTCAGACCAGGCCGCAGGTATTATATGTGTGATTGAGGCATCATGTGGAAAGGATGCTGGACAGAGAAATCTTTTAGGAATAATTCTTTCATCATTTGAAATCAATTCACAGTCACAAGGAATGGTGAGTTTTATAGCTCCAGGAGATGTATAGATGCTATCCAGTAATTTAATGGTTTTGTGGGGGCATTTGATCGCTGTTACTGATTTAGGATGAGTGATTATATAAGTTTTTTCGGCAATTTCTGAAATAATCAGGGAGCTCGACTTGTGGCAACGGAAAGGGCAGTGATAGTTCAGTTCTTCAACAGTCGCCCCATTATATAACATTTTGGCACATTCTGGGCCCTGAACTGAGTCAGCTGAGAAGCGGGGAATGTAGCAGAGTTTATTGTGGAATGGCTTACAATGTCTCAAGCCTGATCCAGAAATTTGTCCTATTTGGGTGTTGAAATTTTTCAGATTCCTAGCGACAGCCAGGAAGATTGTGTTATGTTCAATTACACAATTTTCATTATGCCACCTGAAGGGGGCAGTAATAAGTTCGAATAACTCCCAAGAGTGGAATTTTTGATTAATAGATATTCTAAGGTGTATGATAATTTTGTTACCGGAAAAGGCACAATCACATAAAGGTAATTGGTAGTATTTTGTAATTTCAGAAGTGCTTATTGCCAACCCTTGATCGAACTCTCCTATTTGTTTTTCAAGGTTCCTGAGGTCATGTAATAGGATAGATGGGTTGAGGATAGCTACTGGCGCTGGATGTTGCCTGCATGAGCTTATGATCCCCTGCCTCCTTACTGCCCTCACTATTTGAACGTTATGGATTAGGTTTTGAAATTGTCTATTGAGTATAGATAGGATTAGGACTTTCTGATCCCCTTGTTGTTGAATTATCAGGTTTTTAAAGTTATCGATAAAGTTTTCTATTTTATGGATTCTACTCTCAGTTATATTGAATGACATCCTTATAGATTCTTCATATTCTGAAAATCTTTTTGAATTTTCTGAAATAGTTCGGATTGATTCTGACACCCCATTATTCAGTTTTTCGATCATGTCCGCTAAGTCATTTTCGTTCACTACGAGTGAATCAAGTTTGTGTTGCGTAGCAACGCCACAACACCAAGAGAGTCCTCCACCTAATAAATCTAAAGATCTTTTGTTTATGAGACTGTATGGATTTTTATCGGTGGTGAAGTTCCTCAAAATTCTGGTACTCCAGGTCCTTTGTAGAGCATTAAATTCTGATTCAAAAGCGTTCTCTAATAAATCTAATAAATCCAATAAATCTAATAAATCTAATAAATCTAATAAATCTAATAAATCTAATAAATCTAATAAATCTAATAAATCTAATAAATCTAATAAATCTAATAAATCTAATAAATCTAATAAATCTAATAAATCTAATAAATCTAATAAATCTAATAAATCTAATAAATCTAATAAATCTAATAAATCTAATAAATCTAATAAATCTAATAAATCTAATAAATCTAATAAATCTAATAAATCTAATAAATCTAATAAATCTAATAAATCTAATAAATCTAATAAATCTAATAAATCTAATAAATCTAATAAATCTAATAAATCTAATAAATCTAATAAATCTAATAAATCTAATAAATCTAATAAATCTAATAAATCTAATAAATCTAATAAATCTAATAAATCTAATAAATCTAATACATCTAATAAATCTAATAAATCTAGTAAATCTAGGTTATTCATTCTATTCTATATTATTATTATTATTATTGTTACAGGTACCTTTGGATTTTTTAGCAGCTGTGTCTTCATACTTGAACCATTCTGATTTGTATACCAGTGGAATAGTGGCCTAGTAGTTAACTGTAGTCGACAGAGTATGCCAGAAAGCTCCAGCGGTTATTTCCACTTTCATTGTAGAAACTGAACTAAGTATACATAGTAGCAACCTATATATAAGAACATTTTCTTTCATTACTGATATTATTTACCTTGAATTAAATACACATTTATAGATATTATAGAATCATTCTACACTAGTTTTTCTTTGTACATTTTTTAACTAAGTGATATACAAGTTACCCTAACTCGCCATCTGAGTCATTATCTGGTTCAGGGGTCCAGGGGTCATTGTATGGTAAAATTCTGCTGACGTGCACCACTTCCGTTTTTGAGTTTTGACTTTTTCCTTTCAGGATTTCGTAGTCTACATCTCCTAGTTTCCTTTTTATGAAGTGGGGGCCAAACCGAAGAGTAATTTTCACTCTTAGCGACTTTCCTGATAGGAGTGAATACTTTTATTTTCTGTTTTTTGTTTTTACGAAACTCCCAGGTTTTCGGAGAAAACTCCTCAGAAGCAGAGCTTGTGCGAGCAAGGGAGATCGGGGACCTACAGTTTAAATAAAAGTGTATTCCGAACCACTTCAGCTCAGTGACACACGACCGGGGATCGAACCCGGTCCGTCTGGGTGGAAGCCAAACGCTCTAACACCTCGACCACTTCGCTGTTTTTTCCCCTTCTTTGAATTCCAAATGCCGGTATCTTTGATCATATCGTATTTTGTCAACTTTTTTTTTCTCAATGTTTTCTATTGCCATGTTCCGTACTGCCAATGCCCTCTCTCTTATTTCTAAAGCATCTGGCGATTTACCTCCTTGCGGGAGGTTGGCTTCGGTGGGTAAGATAGCTTCCCTACCATATACAAGCATGAAGGGGGAAAATTGGGTGGTGTCTTGTCCCGCCGTGTTATACGCAAAGGTAACATGACAAAGAAATTCGTCCCAATCACTTTGCCGGGTGTTGGTGTACATTGATAACATGTTTGCTAATGCCTTGTCGAAGCGTTCGCATAACCCATTACAGCTTGGATGGTAGGCAGTTGTATATTGATTGACAGTTCCCATACTCCTAAGCAGTTCTCGTACCAACTCCGAACGGAATGTTTAGCCTCTATCGCTCAATATGTGACGTGGCGCGCCATGCCTCGTTATAATTTTTTCTAAAATAAATTTTGCCACTGGCTCTGATTTACCTGAAGATAATGCTTGTGTTTCGGCCCACCTTGTAGCGAAATCTGTTGCCACCACTATCACTGTTATTCCGTTTCTACTTCTACGGAAGGGCCCTAGTATATCTATGCTCACTTTTTCAAAAAGGGTTCCAACTGGTATGGGCTTCAGTAGGCCCACGGGTTTTCTGTTTTGTTGACCTTTTCTTGCTTGGAAGTCTCTACATCCCTTTACGAATCGTTCTACATCACGCTGTAGTCCATTCCAGTAGTACCTGCTTTTGATTTTATGGAGTGTGTTTGCTATGCCTAAATGGCCAGCGAGTGGTTCAGAGCGGTAGCTGAAAAGAATTTCTTGCACAAGTGATTTGGGAACGACCAGGTATTGAAGGGTTTTCTTTGTAAAGGACGTTGTCGACAAGCCTAAAATTTTTAGCGCGCTTTGATAATCCAATTGAAACTGTTGGATCGGAAGGAGACCTAATGGCTCTTATCAGATCTTGAATGTCCGGGTCTTTTAGTTTTTTAGTTGCTCATTTGCCACATCTGCTGGTAGCAGGAGGAACGTGGGTATGGTGTCGATGTCATCATCTGATGTTCCTTCTGGTTTGAGTACAGGATTCCTTGATAAGCAATCGGCATCTTTGTGTGCAGCTCCATTTTTATGTACTACCTTGTAGTCATATTCCGATAGTTTAATAGCCCATCTACACAATCTTCCTGTAGGGTCTTTGAGTGTTTGAATCCAACATAGTGCGTGGTGATCGGATACTATTTTCACAGGGCGCCCATAAACTAAGTGACGTAGATATCCCAAAGACCATATTGCGGCTAGTGCTTCAAGTTCAGTAATGGAGTAATTCTTCTCCGCTTTTGTTAGGCTCCTGCTGATATAGGCCACTGGGTGCGCTTGTTCATTGTCGTCATTTTGGAGTAATATCGCCCCCACTCCTATTTTTGAGGCATCCACCCTCAGTTCACATTCTTTTTCAGGCTTGAAGGGTTGTAGTACTGGCGCAGTCACTAATTTTTCCTTAAGTGTTTCGAATGCTTCTATTTGGTCGTTGGCCCATACAAATTGGTTTTTCTTAGTGGCCTCATGTAATGGCCTAGCTATTATCGAAAAGTTTTTGATGAATGAAATCATGGGAACTTTGCTCGGAGCCTCCATCAAATGTCACGTTTCAGGGGGGTAAGGTGGCGGAACCATTAAAACAGTAGGATGAATTTTAGATATCTATTTCAATCAAACAACAAAAACGGTACTTACAAGACCAAAGTCATATTTTTCTCTGGGCAATGTCACACCTTGGGGACCCTGCTCAATACTGCCTTAATCCTACATGATCAAACCCCCTTTCTCTTATCGAAGGTGATAAATCCTTCATCAGCGTATTCAGTACAATGCCAACATTAAACATTCTGCTGAAACAGCAGTCTCAACAATTCTTGTAAATGTTAGAATTATTACTTGACATGATGTGAATTGGATACTTCCTGATATGCATGGGATTCGAGAGAAATAAATGTTTTTTTATTATATTATAATGAATTTAAATTTATCTATTTGGTTCTAATCAGATCAAAGTAAATATGAATGATATTGACTTTCCCCAATAATATGACAATATTCATAAAATGTATCAGTCATGCCACGGAAGTTTGAACTACAAGCTGTCGGGACGAGAGTCTTAAGTGCAGACTTTTTCCCACCCATTGAATTGGATAGAAACAGTCGTTATGGATTGGGACTTTCAGGATTCTATGACTGAAAAAAAAACAATGTAATCAGTTTTAAAATCAGTGCCATGTGGTGCCTATGAAATAGATGAGATCAATGCATTTATTCAGAAACATATCATGTTTTATTTTCTGGTAATAATCAAAACGATACCAATGCAGATGATATATTCTACCTACATGCCAATAATAAAACTTTCAAATGTGAGATGCGATAAAAATTTGAAATTGATCTTACTCATCCGAATTCCATAGCAAAGATGATGGGTTTCAATTTTGATAGATTTCAACCGAATCAGATACATGAAACCTCACTACCGATAAACGTAACAACTGTTGGACTCATCCGCTTGGATTACAACAATATATCTGGTTCATACATAAATAATGAAGAATCACATTTTCTTTTTTCATTCGATATCGATGTAGAGCCTGGATTCAATCTCACGGAAGAACCACACAAGATTATATATATATATATATATATATATATATATATATATATATATATATATATATATATATATATATATATATATATATATATATATAAATAAGGATGGATTTAGCGAGGGGCAATATATGAAAATATAAGTAGAAAAGTTATTGGGTATATATATTGCCCCTCGCTAAATCCATCCTTATTTGTATTTTCCTGGGTAGGATTGTCACGCTGGTAGCTATAGCTACCTCCGTGGCGACGTTAGTTGTTGCCTTGTGAGCACAAGGTCTTCTAACCGAAGCCACAAATGTGTGGTTGGCTTGCTGTTGATGACTTCCTTTGTTTTTATTTTTACATCCAAGTGTTGTACATCTTCGCACTTGATTTTACCGTACTGATGAGAGCTTAAGCTCGAAACACGTGTCTACGGTTGCAGAATATTTTGAGGGTTATACCCAATAACTTTTCTATATATATATATATATATATATATATATATATATATATATATATATATATATATATATATATATATATATATATATAGAAAAGTTATTGGGTATAACCCTCAAAATATTCTGCAACCGTAGACACGTGTTTCGAGCTTAAGCTCTCATCAGTGCGTATTTTGGATCATAAAAACAATCTTATTGACTTTGGAAGTACAGAATAGATTGTTATAATTTTGGAATTGAAGAAAATCTAATAACTATTATGGGTTTCTGTTATAATAGACAGAATCGTGGAGGATTTCAAATCATTCAACAAACCGCTAAAAAGAAAGGTTCGACTAGAAAAAGGCTCATTCCAAAAGTGTACGCTAAACAGTTAGCACACCACACTCTGTCAGTGAAAGATCTCAAATTTTTTAAATCTATTGGACTGAAAGTGAGGGAAAATGGTGCTTGAAACAAATAGTTATACTCGACATTGCTGAGTTTCATTTCTGTAGAGGGTAAATTCACACCTAAAGATGAAACGCAATCATGTTATTTCTCGAACAATGCAATCGCTTTCCTTTTTGATGAAGTTTGCTACGAAATGGGTGGTGAACATGTTGCTGTCGTCAGGAAGCCGGGGATAACATCTACTATGAAGAATATGATTTCATTTGTACAATCACATGCAAACATATTATCAACAACTGGATGGGGACTTTTAGAAACGAAACAGGATATCTTGGAAACAACCAGTCATGTATTTAGTGGTAAATTACCACTGAAATATGTGATGGGTTTCACTGAAGATTATAACAAAAGTATCTTGAATGCCAAACAAGAAATTATTCTAATAATCGCTCGATTCTTCAAGAACTCATATATTGGTGCGGTTGATGCTGATTTGGAAATCAATAAAATTGAGTGGAAAATGAGACCTATAGTGCCAGAAGATAAGCACAAGCTCAAACTTTTGAATAGAATCAACAAAAATGACCTGAATGCTAAAGTCAAGTAGGCTTATAGCATGTGGGATCTCTATGAACTTCCATCACTACGTGGCACATCTTTAGATATATGGGCTATCAAGACAACCAATGCACTTGAAACACCTCGTTATATCATCATTGGATTCCAAATCAACACCACTTGGGAAGATAGGACAAAGGATATCACTAAATTCACAATTGCTGATATCAATAACATTCGAGTGTACTTAAACTCTGAAGTATACCCATATGAACTTTGGAATTTGGATTTCGATAAAAAACTCGATACTTCAGCTTATTATGCCTAGGAGAATTTTCAAAGAACTTATTATGATAAAGATATGAGTGAACCTCTCATGGACATTGGGCAATTTCGACAAAATCCACTATTCATCATCGATTGTTCACATCAGCCGAATGCCACAAAATCATCAACGATTGATATTAAGCTCGAGTTTGAAACCAGGAAAGATAACTTCCCGGCCAACACCAAAGTATATGCATTCATTCTGCATGATGCATTTTTGACATACAATGCATTGGATGGTTCAGTTCTCAGCAGATATTGAAGAAACACACACACACACACATATTATGTATTTTTAATTATTCTCATTTGTATTAATTTATTTTTCATTTATTTATGTAAAAGAGGAATAGATAAATAAAACATGTATAAATAATATTATATTTTTTATTCAAATATCGCTAGCTTACAATTCTATTAGTTTTAGGTATATGCAAACAATCTAAAATTATTTCTCCTTGATCATCACTATCTTCTTGGTCGTCTTCGATTTCTTCATCGCTATGATCATCCAATTGGTACTTTTGGATGATCCCTTCAGGTAGATATGGTAAGAGGCGATAAAGAAATCTCAACTCGCACGCAATCATACTATTGCAGAGTTGATCCAAATCAAAAGCACCATCTGAATATTGTTCGCAAAGATCCGCACCCTTCTTATAGTTCCCGTAGTCTCGCAAGCAGTATTCAATTTGCTCTTCATCATAACACACGCCCAAGTCGTAATTGGTAGCGTCCTCGCCCGAAGCATCCAGTTCTGATGACAACTTTCAACGGCTGAAGAGATATATGTGGCTTCGGTTCAGTATTGGTTGGCATATTGCATCCACATATTTCGAGAATGAAAATATATTCAAGAGAAATTATTGAAATAACTATGCTACAAAAATAATCAGTATTACTCACATTAGAGTTTTGATTATGTCTCCACCGAAGAGAGTGTTTAACAATGTATGAAGAGTTTTATATTTTCCTTACAATTATCACCTATAATATAAAGAATCAGAATTAGCCTATGACAAGTGGAAATTATATATTACTATTATTCAGTGAGATCAAATTTGACCAATGATCTCATTTTCATGCCAACAATAGTCTGTTGACTTTGACCCAAATATGCTATCATATATTTATCACCAGAAGAATTGATATAAGTAACATCAGCATCCGTTAATTGTGCTGAAACACGTTATGGTAGCCATGTTTTGAACAATGTATCATTGCCCACATCAACCAATGCTAATAAGATTGATTTACCAAACCGAGTAGAACAAAATGATATAGTCTTAATTGAGAAAGCTTCATTCAGTGGCAAAGATGATATTACTCTTTGCTCTAACACTTCCATCTCTTCTTTAATTATAGAATTGAGCTTTCGTAAATCCACCTTTGGAACTGACATGATGAAAATATTTAAGGAAAATATAAATAATTTTCAATAGAAAAACACACTCACTCATCTCTCTCTCTCTGTGTAGGCACTGAATAACTTAACTACTCTTGCTGACTACTTAACTGCTAGGTGTACAATTTCTGATTTCATGTTACCATACCCACTTCTTTTATAATAGATAGTGAAGCACCCCCACCACAGACTTATGCACCGCGTGAGTGTTGCAAAGACCCCACCATGCGCGAGTTTGCATTGCATCGATAGAGGACGGAGAGTAAATAGTAGTCGCTACATCACCACAGTATATGAGTGTGTGCCGTCAGCGGACCCACCGTGTCGAGAGCGAGTATCTGACACACATCAGTGGATTGTCGTGCGCTTAGCGCTGACGTCACGCGACCTCTCCCACCACCACCATCGCAAGGTATACATCACGGGAGAGGAATCAGTGCTCACATATCGGGCTGGATCTCCGTGGTGTGCGGACGTGTACCGTCTCCATACTTCGGTATAGATTTTCATGTGTACTCTACAAGGATCATACACAGTACCTGAGTAGGTAGACATGAAAGTCATGCAAGACATAGAGGTGAAAAAAATATATGTATTTACATGTATTTACATGTATTTACAAGTACTTGTCCGTGAATGAAAAAAATTCCAAGTCATCTCAATGTCATCTCAAGGTCAAACACAAACCCTGAACACCTCTTCCAACAATATGCATCAAGGTCAAACACAAAATTTCAAAGGCATCTCTAGGGCATGCCAAGGTCATAGACCTACACAAAGGTACCTATGCACCAAGGTCATCCCTGAAGGTCATCACAAGGTCAACGATTACGTCATAGTGGTGGGGGGGGGCAGAACCGACTCAAATCTCCTACTTCTACTCCTTCAGTATCAGCGAAGATTTCTCTATATTTTATTTGTAATGAATCTGATATTTGACTAAGGAGGCTGATATGTGTCTTTACTTGATCTTTAACGTTAAAACGTTCGAAGTTTTTGGAGTTTCAGTGATGACAAGGGGTGTACTGAGGTTTTTTCGGCAAATTTTGACTTTTCGACAAATTTCGCATTTCTTAACGAAATTTTCAACGTCTTTCAGAAGTCCTTGCCAATTATATTTTCCTATAACTCGTCTAACTGGTTCATTGATGCCGCGGTGTAAGTTAGTTTTTCCTAGATGACTGATCTAAGATTATAGGGATCTGGTCTGCATCGGGGGTTGTTGTTATGTTTTGACAGACTTTCAACTTTATGTCTATATCTGCAAATATAAATGAGAATATTTCCAATATAGGTAATTCCAGATTATTCTCAATTGAATATACTTCTTGGGAATTAAATTCATCTTGGGAGGAATAAATGATGTAGGGTCATACGGAAGAGGGATGAAGAAGTATTTCCTATTTTTGACCGATTTACTAGCAACTATATTAACTTTATCATGATGAAAATCGGGATGTTCTCCGAAAAAACCTTCAATGCATTGCGTCTAATTTATTCTGCCAAAAAAACTAACAATATTTTTGTGATGTTTATCAAGATGTTGTGAATTGTCAAATTCTACTTTGGAATAATCGATCGACGATTTAGTTTTATAAAGGTTCAAGAAGTTTCCGTATTCTTCTTGAATAGTTTCTACGGGGATTTCAGGTTTTTCTACAGGGTTTTCTCCTTCATTTTATTCTTGATTTTCTTTTTGACTTTCGTCTTGTTTTTCTCCAGGTTCGCTTTCAGTTTCTTCAGGGTTATCTAGTTTCTCACTTTCGTCAGTGTTGGATGTGAGAATAGAAATTTTCTTTTGAAAATTTACACATTTCTTGAAGTGGTTGACTTTAATGCTGGATAGAGCATCGGCATTTATTTTGCCGGGTTTGTATTCTATCTCGTAATCATATTCTTCAAGTTTAAGTCGCCAACGTGCCAATGTACTTCCGGGGTCTTTTATTGAAAAGAGTAAGGTGAGAGGTCTATGGTCAGTGACTAGTTTAAACTTTCTTCCAAAAGGGTAAGGGCGAAAATGCTTTACTGCCCAAACAATAGCAAGAAGTTCTCTTTCAATTGTAGAGTACTTCGACTCAGCATTACAGAGGGTTCTGGACGCACAGGCTATTGGGAGATCTTTGCCAATAGGTCCTTGTGACAAAATTCCTCCAATGGCAAAGGCACTCACGTCAGTTGTCAATAAAAATGGTTCTTCGAAGTTCGGGTCGATGAGAATTGGGCTAGATGTTAGCGCATTCCTTAATTCATCAAATGATCGTTTGCATTCAGTGTCAAAATTGAAAGGGGTGTCTTTTTGTAATAATCGTGTTAGGGGTTTTGGAGTTTTGGCAAAGTTGTATATGAACCATCGGTAGTAACCGGCTAAAGCTACGAAGGATTTAATTTCTTTTTGGTTTTTTGGTTCGGGAAAATTTTGAATGCATTCTATCTTTGAAGGGTTTGGTCTAACTCCGTCCTGGGTGATCACATGTCCAAGATAGGCAACTTCTTTTCCCAAGTACTCGCACTTATCTGGCTGAATCTTTAAATTGGCTTTTTGAAGTCTTTTAAACACTTCGGTGAGCCTAGCTATATGTTCATGGATGGTAGGGGAATATCAATGATGTCGTCCATGTAGACGAGACATCGTTAGTTTTGTATGCCCAGGAGAATGTTGTCCATTACTCGCTGGAAAGTAGAGGGAGAATTCTTCAGACCAAATGACATACGATCGATTTCATAGTGGCCATTGTCAACAGAAAATGCTGTTTTTTGAATGTCATTTGGTTGAATTTCGATTTGATGAAATCCTAAAGCCATATCGAGCGTGGTAAAGTACTGGCACTTTCCAAGCTGATCTAAAAGGTCAGAAATATTTGGCAATGGATACTTATCATCTACAGTCAACTCGTTGAGTTTTCTGTAGCCGATGACCACTCTCCACTTTTGTTTTCCCGATGCGTCTAGCTTTTTAGGTACAACCCAGACAGGTGACGACCAAGGTGAAATCGATGGTTGAATAATGCCTTGATTTAGCATTTTAGAGATTTGGGTTTTTACTTCCTCTTTGTGTACCTGTGGGTACCTGCAAGATTTAGTAAAAACTGGTCTAGCATCCTTTGTTTCTATACCGTGTTTTATCTTGTTGGTAAATGTAAGATTGTCTCCTTCTAAATAAAAAATATCGTCGTACTGAAGACATTAATCAGTTATCAATTGATTCTCTTCTCCATTCAAGTGGTCAGTTCTCAGTTGATTTTTAATCTCTTGGATTCGATCTACTGGGGACGTGTTTTGGGGATAAGTTAGGTTCATATTCAAAATTACTTCTTCGGCTGGAAGGGGTTCTAATTTTATTTCCGAAAAATCAATTAATTTGGGTATGGCGTTCGTATTTATAATGGAAGTATAAAATGTACCATTTCCGTCAATTTCTACTGAGGCGTTAGGAAGTTTTACTTTATCTCTTTCTTCCGCTAGCAGTATAGCGTCGGTATTCCTAAGGTCACAACTCAATTTAAATTTAGTTCCATGCGGGGTTCAATTTTAATTTGGTTTGGTTTTTCAATATGATTGGGATCTAGTTGATTTTCTTCTGGAACTTTTAATAATGGAACTGTTTTGAAATTTGTTACTAATTGTTTGTTTTTCAAATCTATTATACAGTTATAGTGTTCTGAAAAATCTGATCCGAGTAGGCCATCAAAGTCAATATCTAAATTATAAATGTATACCTTGTGTGTGTCTTTTGGTTTAAAATCAATCAAAGTTGACAGTTATTTTCTGATCAGTAATGCCTTGTATAGTGACATTCTCAGGGAATCTGTGGGAATATTTTTCACATGTTTTTGGTTTAAAAATGGATATACCTGCACCAGTATCGATGAGGATTCTAAAAGTATTCGAAGCGTCTTTGATGTAGTAAAGGTTCTTCGAATTCATGGAAAATAATGAACTCATATGAAACTCTGTTCCAGGAAGTTCAGATCCGGGTGGTAATCTTGAATATTCAATGACTGGATTTGGGTTTGGATTTCGCACATGGGATCGACTGATTGGTTGTTGCTCATCTGGAACTGATTCGGTATGTGGTTTGTATTCGGGAGTGACAGAAAATCCTGGTATGTCGAAGGGTTTTCTGGAGGTTGTGATTGTTCCAGTGTTTCATTTTGATAATATTGATTACTATCAGTATAGTAATCATAATCGATGTTACTAGGATAATAATCATCGGTTTGAGAATAATTAGCTGTATAATTATCTTGATTATCACCGGTATGATAATCCTGAGTTTTGTATGGCATATAGTGAGCTCTATGTTGATTAGGACGTTCTGAAAAATTTGGATTTCTTTGGATTACCGGTGGTCGATATTGGGTTTGGTTATTTTGGGATTGGGGTCGAAATTGGAGTTGAAACTGGGGTTGATTCGTTTGGGGTTTATTGTATTGTTGGTTAGGTTGAGGATTCTGTTGTCTCGAAAAGTTCTAGTTATATTGTGAACTTGGTTGTCTTGAATAATTCTGATTAAAATTTTGATAACTATTTTAGGGTTAAATTCTTTGCTGTCTTACTCGACATTCAGTGGAAATATGACCTACACGACCGCAAGAATGACAAGTTCTTTGAAATGCGGGTGATTGATTTCTCCTAACCATTTTTCATTTTTGAAATAGGAAAGTTGCATTTCTCTCCTAATTCTGATATGGGCTTCAAGTAGGTCTTCAGGGTTGGAAGCACGGATTATTTGACCTATTCGAGCTTCAAGACCGGTTAAAAGCGTGTTTAATGTCATAGTCTCTATAAGACCACATTGAGCGGTTTTCTGTTCTACAGTAAGACCAGATTTTTGAATGCAGGAGTGCATTTTGGCATTGTGAACTTGAAGACGATTGAAAAATCTTATAGGCGATTCATTAGGTAGTTGTTTAATACGTTGGAGATCGTGAATTAATGAAGTGAGATCACGAGCGATGCCAAAATATAATGTTAAAAGATGTCCAATTTCGAGGTAGGTTAAAGGGTTCCTACAACTTATTAGTTGTACAGCTCTACCTCTAAGTTTGTTTTTTATGTGAATCACTAATAGAACTCGTTGGTCCACTGTGGCCATGCGATAAGTACAGTCACATGCATTTAAAAAGGTGTTCAAAACAATTTGGTCTCCTTCAAACTCAGGCACTAAAAAAAACACTTCAGATAATTTATACGGCTCAATTACATCGCCTTCATGTTCTGGTCTAGGCTGATTATCTCTATCTTGTTTTAAAGAGGAACATTCTCAATTGAAAATTGAATCAATACATGACTCCTCTGGAAATGGAAAAACCCTACGATAAAATTGAAGTTACTTTTTTATAATATCTAACAGAAAACAACTACTTTCCCGGCTAAAGCCACGCTGGACATTGAACTACATCTGATAGATATTGAGAAAGACCCTATATAATTTGAAGAAAAAATCTGAAACTGAAAATTTGCATTTTCATTCAGATAGTTGATTATTTATTGAGTGTCCAGTTTCCATTGGATATTCTGTGACTGTTATTCATAAGTATCACTCACAGAAAATCGCTCATTTCATTGATGCCTGAATTGCATCTCTTTCGCTAGGCCTCCAATACATTTTGGTCAACAAAAATCTATTTCACTTTTCTAAGATCATCAGGGAGGTCGGAAGAATTGGAAAACATACTCTTCAGAAGCAATTTCACACTGTAATGAGGAATTGTTGGACTATTTCTTGTGCGGTGAAACTTTGAAAATATTTTTCTGACATAAAACCTATCATGGGTATGGCATGTTTATTTCATTGAAAATATAAACAGGATGTTCATAAAGTCAGTTGTGGAATCATCTGCGACTGAAAGTTGATGACCATACTGGAGATTACACCCACGCTCCTACGATTGAGAAGCGAACGCTCTACCATCACGACTACCACGGCCTGACTGAAATAGCACATCCTCTTAGGGGTGATAATCTTCCCGAAACAAGATCAGAAAACTCAAATCGAAAACGGGTTTTTAGCAAAAACTCACACAATCGGGATGTAATCGTAATGTATATTTTATTTTGATTTGACAAAATAAAGAGTACATTTCATAGAAAACGTTCTCACCTACTTCAAATCTTGGAAAACGCCATACTTCCTTAACTTTCATACTCTACTCGCTGCCACATTCTGCACAACTATCACGCTTTTGAATTTGATCATACTTACTTAGAGATTTGGACTAATGGTAGGGTTTCAAATATGTAAAATGGAATTGTCCTTTCGAATCCACCAGTTCGTACAACAATTTACAGTGTGTCCCACTTTGATAAGCCACACCCTCTTATTTCATTGAGAATAAAATAATTTGAACAAATTGTTTTCTCTTATTATAGTACTCAGGAATACCTACCTTTAGGTTGATGAAATATTCGCTTATCTATTTTCCATGGCTAACTATGACCATTTGAAAAGTGAAAAAGTGGGGAAAACATGTTAGGGATTTTTTCATCACAAAATCAATATCAAATTCTGTTTCAGAATACTCTTAAACCACTAGATACCAATGCTTGAATCAATTTTTTCATCAGTAATATTTGCTAAATTTTCAAAATTTCTTCACTTTTTACAAAATTCTCAAAAATATTCAAACAAGACTGCCATAATTCACCAAATATTACTTTTCTACGAAAGCGTAGAAGGGCCACAACTAATTTTATTTTCATTTCGAAATAAATTCCGACTTGCAACTCGGAATTCCGACTTGCATCTCGGAATTCCGACTTGCATCTCAGAATTCCGACTTGCAACTCGGAATTCCGACTTGCATCTCGGAATTCCGACTTTCATTTCGGAATTCCGACTTGCATCTCGGAATTCCGACTTGCAACTCGGAATTCCGACATGCATCTCGGAATTCCGACTTGCATCTCAGAATTCCGACTTGCAACTCGGAATTCCGACTTGCATCTCGGAATTCCAACTTGCACCTCGGAATTTGAATTCATATACAATTTTCTCTTTCGAATTGAATCTATTGTTTCGAATATGTTGATGATAATAATAATATAATATACAGGGTGTCCAACGAAGATTAGGACAGGGAATATGTCGGAACTCGAAAGTAGTGGAGAATTGTAATTTTGGGGTTCTGAATCAAAGCAATTGGTGCGGTTTTTTTATATTGTGTTACCAATGAGCTTTTTGTTTTCGTTCACGTGACATCAGATTCAAAATTATTAATGCGACAACCTGTATATTTTGGCATTTTTATGTTCCTCCTGATAAAACAATTTCAACGAATTGTCATACTTGTAGTCT
Organism: Chrysolina oricalcia; assembly: GCA_944452925.2. NCBI lineage: Eukaryota > Metazoa > Arthropoda > Insecta > Coleoptera > Chrysomelidae > Chrysolina > Chrysolina oricalcia. The sequence continues at coordinate 39,539,813 of OX101818.2, read as the reverse complement.
GAAACGACATTTCCAAGAACTACAGGTACTTCAATATCCTTTGTCCCACGACGTTTTCAATTATAATAATTTGAATAATATAATATACCGGGTGTCCCAGAGCTTTCAAACCAGCAAATATTTCAGTTATTTACGGAATACAAAAATTTAAAAAACTTTTATTTTACGAGATCATAATCTCTTTCGTGCAGCACATCATAAACCACCCCCTGCCAAACAACCCCCCAAAAACCACCCCTAACTTTTGTTCCTTAAATTGCAACCCTATGCCAGTTTTTGTTCAATACAGTCCATTTCACTTCTCATTCAATGACATAATATCATAGTAGCTGGAATGGCATACAGAATTATGGGAAAAGAAAAGACACAAATGAAACATTGATTTATAAACTCATCTGTGTTTTGAATAATACATTACACTACAGACATTTTTCAAAATGTTGGCCAGCACTTGTCATAAATGCTTCAGGTCGACGAATTAGTGCGGGAGTACAGGAAGCTCTAATCATTTCAGTAGTAACGGTATCACAAGCCTCTGATATTTTCTGTATCAAATATTCAACATTTATTGTTGGAGTTTCGAGTACCACTCGTTTCAAATATCCCTGTAGGAAGAAGTCCAGTGGCGTGAGATCTGGAGAACATGCAGCCCATCGAATAGGCCCACTATTTCCAATCCAGCGGTCTTGAAAGATATTATTGAGGAAGGTAGTAACTATATTACGGTCATGTGCAGAAGCATCCATCATCTTGTTGCCACATTTGTTGTATTTCTTCGATTGAAGTATTTTCTAACAGTACAGGAATACAATTTTTAGAAAAAATGCAGATCTATATGGCCGATGGTGACCGATGAGAAAATTGATTCCTCTTAGCCAGTGAGAGTTGTCTTGTGACCATGTTGTTTAAGAGTGCCATTATAATGGCAAGATTTGATTGAGGAAGTTGGGATTGTCTTGGAATAAAATTTGAATGTGTGCTATGACTGCCATTCGTCTTTCGAAATATGTAGGTCTGAATCCTTGGTGTAAATGGATTTTGAAAGGATTATACCTGTACTTTTCGCAAATTCTTACTGATCCCAATATCCACCGCCAATGCACGAACCGAAATATGAGGTTGTACTTCGGCGTAGGCCAAAACAATTATAAAATTTTCAGTCCTCAGTGATCCCGTTCGCATTGTGTTTTCTACATGAGAAAAAGTATTGCGACCTGGTTGTCGACAACCAGGAAAGTGCTGCTTATATATCCTCACTGCGCACCTTTATTCTTGTGGCATTCACTAAAAGCTAAACTCATATCAACGTATTCGTTTGTAGTGAAGGTGAAAGGCATTTTGATATTTAACAACAGTATCACGACTGATAACAATTTGTGATCCAGATACTGTAAGAATAAAAAAACACACAAAAAGTTTACATTTTGTTGTCTCTTTTTCTTTACCATCCTCTTTTTCTTGCCTTCACAATGTGGAACAATTAATTCAGCCAAATTAATACATTTTATTATCATGATTTATCGTTGAATAAGAAATAAAAAGATTGTGAGTTAAACAACAACAAACATGGGGGTGCAATTCAAAAACCGAAAGTTAGGGGTGATTCGTCGGAGATAATTTGCTATGGGGAGGATTTCGCTACACTATTTGGAAAAGCTTGTGGTCCCCTACGACACAGAATTTTTCAAATTTATTTCCTAAGTAAATAACTGAAATATCTGCTGGCCTCAAAGCTCAGAGACACCCGCTATATGAATCGATATAGTATGGATGAATACGAGTTGTGAATCAGAATTCCGAGTTGCAAGTCGGAATTCCTAGTTGCAAGTCGGAATTCCGAGTTGCAAGTCGGAATTCCGAGTTGCAAGTCGGAATTCCGAGATGCAAGTCGGAATTCCGAGATGCAAGTCGGAATTCCGAGATATAAGTCGGAATTCAGAGTTACAAGTCGGAATTCCGAGATGCAAGTCGAAATTCCGAGATGCAAGTCGGAATTTCGAGTTGTAGTCGGAATTCCGAGTTGCAAGTCGGAATTGTGAGTTGCAAGTCGGAATTCCGAGATGCAAGTCGGAATTCCGAGATGCAAGTCGGAATTCCGAGATGCAAGTCGGAATTCAGAGTTGCAAGTCGGAATTACGAGTTGCAAGTCGGAATTTATTTTGAAATGAAAATAAAATTTGTTGTGGCCCTTCTACGCTTTCCTACTTTTCCATGGCAAACTGTGACCACTTGAATAGAGAAAATTTGTAAAAATTATATTAAGGATCTTTTATTGAAAAATTAACCCCAACTCCTAGTTTTGGAATGTCCCAGAACCCAAGAACGCAATGCTGAATCATTGAAATGTACAGGGTGTCATATGTAACTGGCAATATCACCAACTCTTATTGATCCATAATGCTCGGTTGATTTTAAAATGTCTTTTTTTGTCACGAAGTGCCCAAAAATGTTCCATAATTAACCAAGAATCACTTTTTCATGGCTAACTATGATCAACTGAAAACTGAAAAATTGGGAAAAATATATTATGGACTTTATGGACTCCCTAAATCTCAATTCCTAAGAATTATATAGGGTGACATCTGTTTATGGCAAAAGTTCAACTCCTAAATTGACCTATTTTGAAAATTTTTGTACACATCAATTTATTCCTCTTCCTGAGCTGCAAATTCACATCAATTCATAATATTGGTATTTCCAGATGACTCGGGGATTAGGATCTAAGAGTTTTAGAGTATTCTGAACCCATTTCTGATGTTAGTTCAGTGATATATTCTCCCCAATTTTTAGCTGATCATAGTGAGCCATGGAAAAGTGATGCTGGTTTCCATTCTACAGTAATAATGATATATTTCTGGGCTCTGTCACAACAAAAGCCATTTTAAAATCAACCGAGCATTATGGACGAATAAGAGTTGATGATATTGCCAGCTACATATGATACCCTGTATATTTGAATGATTCAGCAATGAGTTTTGGGGTTCTGGGACATTTCAAAACCAGAAGTTGAGGTGAATTTTTCAATTATTATTATTTTATTTCCCAAATTTTTCACTATTCAAGTGTTTACAGTTTGCCATGAAAAAGTAATATTTGGTTATTTGTGGCAGTTATTATTAAATATGATTGTGAATTTTGTAAAAAGTAAAGACATTTTTAAAATGAAGCAAATATTACTGATGAAAAAGAAATAATCACATTGTCCACTACAAATGACACCCTCTATAATCAATTGATTCAAGCATCGGGATCTAGAGCTTTAAGAGTATTCTGAAACAGAATTTGATGTTAATTCGGTGATTAAAAAATCCCTAATATGTTTTTCCCACTCTTTCACTTTTCACTTTTCAATTGGTCATAGTTAACCATGGAAAATGGATATACGAATGTTTCATCAACTTAAAGGTAGGTATTTCTGAGTACTATAATATGATAAAAGGATTTTTTCAAATTATTTCATTCTCAATGAAATATGAGGATGTGGCTGCTCAAAGTGTGACACACTGTAGATATACCGGATGTCTACGGAAGTATTGCCTACGGAATATCTTAGTTATTGTATGAGGTAAATTTGGAACATTGATACAATACCATGAGAGCTAATATTTGAGCATATTGACATGTCGAAGTCAACTTCCGGCCATACCGGAAGTAACATCAAGTTTCTTATTTTAGATGGAAGCCCTAATGTTTTTTCTTTTCACTTTATTCAGCATTCAATTCCCTTTCTAATAACATATCACAAGTTGGTATTTAACCAGAAAATAGATCAGAGAAAAATTCGTATTGAGATTCACTGAGCAGGCCGTGGAAGCAAAATGAAAACCAAAAATTGAAAATTTGGCCATGGAAACCATACGTCACTTGATATCACTTACCAGTACTGTGATTTTTTATTTCCATTCCTCAGCGTTATAAAAAACTGTAAAAAAAAGATTGGAAAAATTGGGAAAAAAACAATACTCTGTTGGTCCATAACTTAAATAGGAACATACAATTTTTTATTGCCTATACTATTCAGCATAACCATTTTTCCTAATGATATAATAGAAAGTGACTTTTTGAAATGGAATACCAAAAAATCCAATTATTATTCTTCAAATAACAAAACAGATTATCGCCATATGCAAATATGTAATTGAAAATAATGTGTAATGATAAATAATATCCTGTAGGTTCTAAAACTTAAATAGGAACATAAACGTACTTGGTCTGTACCATCGTCCCTAGATATTATAATACCTATAGACAATGTTTGTGCTATTCTGGGTTAAATATATACAGGGTGAGTCAGAATAAGACCGACAAACTCCGACTACAGATTCCTTGCCTCATTTTGAGGTGAAATGTTTCTATCAAGGTATGTCCTAAAATGCATCCCCTCTGAGATACAGGGTGACAAAAGTGCGAAAAAAATTTAGATAATTTTTTTTTTCTCCAAAGCTCCTGGAGAAAAAATTTTCAAACATGATAATTTGAAGTTATAATTTTCAATTTTCGTAAACCAGTGGCGTAGTTACGATGGTATGTGGTCATATTTTCCTTCATATTTTCTTTGGACAACTGAATTGACAAATGAGCGTTTGACATCAGTTAGGCTCATCTATACTCAACCTAAAAGTCATAACATTCCATTTGCCTAAAAGTGAAGGTTTCTGAGATATTTGCGAAAAACTGAAGATATGTCCTGAGAAGAGACATACCATCCTGTGTGCTATAATCGCATGATGCAACTTTATTATAACTTATAGGAATAATTGTCAACCTCCTGAAAATTTTTCAATGTTAGGAGTATTCATAACATAGTACAGGTAAGTCAGAATGAGACCGACACACTCCGTTTTTTTTATTCGTCATATTATTTGAACGAATTTTCTTTGGACAACTGAATTGATAAATGAGCGTTTGACATAAGTTAGGCTCATCGATACTCAACCTAAAAGTCATAACATTCTATGTGTCTAAAAGTGAAGGTTTCTGAGATAATTGAGAAAAACTGAAGATATGTCCTGAGTATCAATAAAAAAAACAAACCCAACTTCAAATTAATAATACTCCACTCAAATTAGAGTTTAGATCTGAACCAATTTTTGCGAAAAACCGAAGATAAGTACTCTTGATTTGTTGAATTTTATGTTGGAGTTTCATTTTTAGAGCCTTTTCTAATTGGTGTATCGAGGAAAATTAATCCATTCAGCATATGGTTTTGAAAAAGAACAAGAATAAAAAATTTGTGTATTTTTTATGCATTGATCAATGGCATACAAACTAGTCTGGAAGGTTCGACTTTGCAATTAGTTATCACGAATCGAAAGAAAATAATTTAGGGAAAGTACAGTCAATTGACATAGTAAGCATCCTCAGAAGCTAATGTTGGAAGAATTAAAAAGATGGTTCGGATGAGTCTGAATTAGACAGTCATTGTTTCCGGTAGAAACAAACTGATATATCGATACTTACATTAGAGCTACGTTTGAGTACCTGATGCCATTGAAAACAATGGAACAGAATTTGCCCCGACTTTCAAAAGAAATGCGATAAGGTTATTGGGAGCGCGCCCAGATCGTTTAGGGCGTCAACTCGAACGCAGCATAGTAGATATGATTGACACTATTGATAGTAACCCAAACAAGTTTGTATTGTTGTCAAGTCATCTTTCATCATTTCAGTCAGTGAAGATCGTTTCAAAATGGATTATGGACGGAGTACCGGCCCATTTTCAACGAATCGTTCGTCAATTTCTTGATGAAACAGTTCATGATCAGTGGATAGGTAGACGTGATCCCATACACTGGCCAGTACGTTCTCCGGATTTAACGTCACTAGACTTTTTTTGTGGGGTTACCTTAAATCCCTGTTGTATTCGACACCTGTGGAATCTGTTGAAGATTTAACGGCAAGAATTTTAGCAGCATGTACGTTAAAGCGTGCGACAGTCAATGATACGGAGATGCCAATTGTGTATCGAACAAAATGGTGGTCCATTTGAACATTTACTTTGAGCCTTTTTTGTTTTTATGTTGTGACCCTATAAACCGTTTCTATTATTTGGGTAAATATAAATACACAATAATTCTTTTTCTTCACCAAAAACATGATGATTGGAAAATATTTTCCTAGATAATTCAGTATGAAATGAATTTGATAATGATACTCCAACATAAAATTTAACTTTAAAAGTAGGTATTTAAGGTTTTTTGCAAATATTATTTTAGGCTTTAACTCTCCTCTAACATGAGTATTATAATTTGAGGCTGGGTTTGTCAGTGGATCTTTCAGAATAATCATTATGCAACAATGTATGGTCACATATCGGTGAATTTACGAAATAGATTCCTTCAAATATTATGACGAATAAAAAAACGGAATTTGTCGGTCTCATTCTGACTTACCTGTACTATGTAATGAATACTCCCAACATTAAAAAACGCTCAAGAGGTTGACAATTATTCCTATAAGTTATAATAAAGTTGCATCATGCGATTATAGCACACAGGATGTTATGTCTCTTCTCAGGACATATCTTCAGTTTTTTGCAAATATCTCAGAAACCTTCACATTTAGGCAAATGAAATGTAATAATTTTTAGGTTGAGTATAGATGAGCCTAACTGATGTCAAACGCTCATTTGTCAATTCAGTTGTCCAAAGAAAATATGAAGGAAAATATGACCACATACCATCGTAACTACGCCACTGGTTTACGAAAATTGAAAATTATAACTTCAAATTATCACGTTGATAAACCTTGATTAGTGCACCAAGTTTGAAATTTTTTTCTCCAGGAGTTTTAGAGGAAAAAAATTATTCTAAATTTTTTTCGCACTTTTGACACCCTGTATCTCAGAGGGGATGCATTTTAGAACATACCTTGATAGAAACTTTTCATCTCAAAATGAGGCAAGGAATCTGTAGTCGGAGTTTGTCGGTCTTATTCTGACTCACCCTGTATATATATATGTTGTTTTCCCCTCTATATATATTAAATAATTTGTATCAAGTTATGAGGAGTCACGAAGTGACATGCTGTATTTTTTACGTAAAATTTAAATAGCTCTACTTAAATTACGCTTATTTCTCAAAATAGAACATTGGCGACGAGGGTTATAGTACAGAACTCATATTTCAACACTTCGTTATACAAAAAGTAAAAGAAAATGGCCAGTGCGTTGTTGGGATCTCTGACTTCATTTGATCCAAAACTTATTGGTGTGAAAATTTCTACCCGATGATGTGCATTCATGATAATCACATGAGATTTAGACGATTCCATGTAGTTTCACACAGTGGAAACCGTTTCTTTGTTACCCATACAGACTTCGAGTAAATTATTTCGTTCATTTAGAAATATCTTCTAGACATCACACAGTTTGAAAGTTGTAATCTGAAGAAGTGATCAACTTTGGAAAACGCTTTTCTGTCTCTTGTACATATTTTGAATGAATGATTTTTGTAAAATATCTTGAAATATCTGAAAAATTTATTCCATAGATCACACCGTATAAATGTTCCTCATGTGATTTCCATGAATGTACATAATCAGGTTGAAATTTCAATACCCTGTGATGTCTTGAAGATATTTCTCAATGAGAGAAAATAATTTACTCCATTTCGTATGGGTGACAGGAGAACGCTTTTCACTATGGCCAATCTACATACTATCCTCTATATCTCATGTGATTTTCATGAACGCACATCATCGGCTTACACTTTTCATACCGTATGATGGATGATTTGAAGATATTTCTCAATGAAAGAAAATAATTTACTCCAAATCTGTATGGGTGACAGGGAAACATGAGATGATCTATATTTAATGTGATTTTCATGAACTCAAATCATTGCGATACAATTCTCCTACCCTGTGATGCCTTAAAGATATTTCTCAATGAAAGAAAATAATTTACTCCAAATCCATATGGGTGACAGAGAAACGGTTTTCTCCAGGGCCAATCTACATAAAATCCTCCATATCTCATGTGATTTTCATGAAAGCACATCAACGGGTTACAACTCTTATATCGAGTGATGCCTTCAAGACTTTTCTGAATGAAAGAAAATAGTTAACTCCAAATTTGTATGGGTGACTGAGAAATAGTTTTCATCATGGTAATCAACTCGAAAACTCCTATATCTCGAGTGAATTTCATGAACGCGCACCATCGGGTTACAATTCTAATGCAATGTGATGCCTTGAAGACATTTCTCAATGAAAAAAATTATAATTTACTCCAAATCTGTATTGGTGACACAGGAACGGTTTCCACTATGGTTATCTACATGAGAACCTCTATATCTCATGTAATTTCCATGAACGCACATCATCGTGTTACAATTTTTATACCTTGTGATGCACAGTATTCTCACTGGAATAAAATAATTCACTCCAAATTCATAGGGGTGACAGAGAAAAGGTTTTCACTAGGATAATCTACACGAAATCTTCTATATCTCATGTAATTTTATTGAACGCACTTATACCGTGTGATACCTTGAAGACAATTCTCAATCTATGGACATTATCTACTCCAAATCTGTATGGGACACAGAAAAACAGTGTCCACCATGGTGATCTCCATGAGAACGCACATCATCGCGATACAATTCTCATACCATGTGATGCCTTAAAGATATTTCTCAATGAAAGAAAATAATTTACTCCAAATCGATATGGGTGACAGAGAAATAGTTTTCTCCAGGGTAATCTACATAAAATAATCTATATTTCATATGATTTTCATGAACGCACATCAACGGGTTACAACTCCTATACCGAGTGATGCCTTCAAGACTTTCCTGAATGAAAGACAATAGTTAACACAAAATTTGTATGGGTGACAGAGAAATGGTTTTCACTGTGGTAATCAACTCGAAATCTCCTATATCTCGAAATCTCCTACATCTCGTGCGAATTTCATGAGCGCACACCATGGGGTTACAATTCTTATGCAATGTGATGCCTTGAAGTCATTTCTCAATGAAAAAATGATTAATTATCCCCAAATCTGTATTGGTGACACTGAAACGGTTTTCACCATGGTTATCTACATGAAAACCTCTCGGAGAACCTTTATATATCATGTGATTTCCATGAACGCACATCATCGGGTTACAATTTATATACCTTGTGATGCACAGAATTCTAAATGGAATAAAATAATTCACTCCAAATCCATAGGGGTGACAGAGAAACGGTGTTAACCAGGATAATCTACATGAAATCTTCTATATCTCATGTAATTTTACTGAACGCACTTATACCGTGTGATGCCTTGAAGACAATTCTCAATCTAAGGAAATTATCTACTCCAAATCTGTATGGGAGAAAAACGGTGTCCACCATGGTGATCTCGATGGAAACATCTATATTTCATGTGATTTTCGTGAAAGCAAATCATCGCGATACAATTCTCATACCCTGTGGTGCCTTGAAGATATATCTCAATGACAGAAAATGATACACTCCGAATCCATTTGGGTGACAGAGAAACGGTTTTCACCAGGGTAATATACATGAAATCCTCTATGCATGTAATTTTCATGAACGCACATCAACGGGTTACAACTCTTATACCGTGTAATGCCTTGAAGACCTTTCTGGATCAGAGAAAATAGTTTACTCCAAATCTGTATGGGTGACAGAGAAACGGTTTTCACCATAGTGATCTACTCGAAATCTTCTATATCTCGTTTGATTTTTATGAACACACATCATCGGGTTACAACTCTTATACCTGTGATGCCTTGAAGACATTTCTCAATGAAAGAAAATCATTTAAACGAAATCTATATGGGAGACAAAAGAACGGTTTCCACCATGGTAATCTACATGAGAACTCATGCGATTTTCATGAACGCACATCATATGGCTACAATTTTCATACCTTGTGATACCTTGAACATATTTCTCACTGAAAGAAAATAATTCACTGCAAATTCATAGAGGTGACAGGGAAACGGTTTTCATCGGTTGCCTTGAAGACTTTTCTGAGTGAAAGGAAACCGTTTACTCCTAATTTGTATGGGTGATAGAGAAACGGTTTCCACCATGGTAATCTACTCGAAATCTCCTTAATCTCGTGTGATTTTCGTTAACGCACATCATCGAGCGACAACTCTTATACAGTGTGATGCCTTGAGAACATTTCTCAATGAAAGAAAAGCAGAGAAACGGTTTCCACCATGGTAATCTTCATGAGAACCTCTACATCTCATATGATTTTCATGAACACAAATCATCGGGTTACAATTTTCAGACCCTGTGGTGCCTTGAAGATTTCTCAGTGAATGAAAATAATTTACTCCTAATCCATATCGGTGACAGAGAAACGGTTTTCACCAGGCTAATCCACATGAAGTCCTCTATGGCTCAAGTGATTTTCATGAACGCACATCATCGGGAAGCAACACTTATACGTTTGTTTGAAAGTGGTTGACAATGTTTCACTTTGAGTAAGGTCATTCTGGACTTTCATTGTCTAAAAAAGAACAAAGAAAAATTCAATCCTCTGCAATTTTTAATCACGACGTTTCAACTGTTAAAATCTACAGTAGTTATCAAGTGTATAATGCGACAATCTCAAGGATACTTCTTATATATGCTGTGGATAATTTTGTGTCATTAGCCTAGGGCTAATTTGGCGGTATTCAGGTAAGCTTGTTAATTACAGTGCCAGGTCCCTCCGGTACAGCATTGTTAATTCTTATCGCAATTTTAATTCATCCATGCCACTAATTAATGGTTTCCACACATTAAGGATTTCTATGCTGGCTTGACTAAAGACTTTGTTGTTCATAATATATGCACTCTCTTTAAACTTCCTTCTATACCAGCCCTCTTCTTTATGGATGACTTCGGCTTCAGTCCATTTTATGTTGTGTTGGGTCGTCCAGACATGATCCGCTATTCCTGACTTCGATGTTTCTCTTGTGTTCAGCGAGTCTAACGCTAAGTGGTCTGTTAGTTTCTCCAAGATAAGCTTCGCCGCATTCACAAGGGTTGCGGTAGATGAAGTTTTTGGAGTCAATGTCAGCGTTACGTGGTCTGGTCTTTTTTAGATGGCTGCGAATAGTGTTACCTGACTTGAAACATGTCCGTATTTTGTATTTCGACCCAATTCGATTTATTCTTTTCGTTAGACCTCTAACATACGGAACGCACAGGGTGGCTTGTGTCGGCTCATCTGGTTTCTTGTTCTTATTCCCCCTGCGGGCTAGAACCTCTTCTATATGTTTTTTGGGGTACCCATTTCATCGCAGATCTTTCTTGATATTGTCCAATTCGATGGTAAGACTTTTATCTGTGTTACATAGGTTGTAGGCACGGTCCATCAGCGATCGAACAACCCCTCTCTTTGTAGCACCATGATGGTTCGATTCTAAGTTCAGGTATTGTCCGGTATGAGTCGGCTTTCTGTATACTGATGTTTGGCACTTATCATTGTTCTTTTGAACTTTCACGTCTAGAAAAGGTAAACCGTCTTGGGTCTCCTTTTCCATCGTGAAGTTTATGGACTTTCCGATGTTATTCAGATGTTCTAAAAAGACGTCAAGGTCCTCGTCTTCGTGGTTCCATATGACAAACGTGTCGTCAACATATCTCAACCACATCTGAGGTTTCTTATGGGCTGTCTCTGTAGCAAAAGTTTCAAACCATTCCATATAGATGTTTGCTACCAAGGGCGATAATGGGGATTCCATCGGTAGTCCGTCTTCCTGGGAGAAAAAGCGGTCTTTTTCTTGAAAGTAACAATTTCGCAGGCAACATTCTAGCAGGTCCATAATGCCACGTACTGGTAGGTTCGTCCTGTTCTTCAGCTCTGTGTCTTCTTGCAGATTTTTCCGAATAATTTGCAAGGCGTCTTCTACCGGGACGTTGGTGTAGAGACTTTCCACGTCAAAACTGACGAATTGCTCTCCTGGTGCTACTCTGACCCCTTCCAGGATCTCTACAAAGTGCCTGGAGTTCTTCACTAACGTCGAGGTATTGCCTTGCACTGGTTGGATAATCAGGCAAGTTCCTACTGCCGATGATAATCTGCATAAAATCCCCTATATCTCGTGTGATTTTCATGAACATATATCATCTGGTTACAACTCTCATACCGTGTGATGCCTTGAAAATATTTCTAAATGCAAGAAAATAATAATAATAATAATAATTACTCACAAGATAATACATCTTACATCAGTATGAAAATACAATCGAAATGAGTAAAAGGCGAAGTTCAATTTGAGTGGAGATGATGAATCACCACTAAATTGTTACTCCTCTTAACCTTGAATCAATCAATTCAAATCTGTATGGGTGACAAAGAAAAGTTCCATCACATGAGTTAACTTGGGCTATATATCATGTGATTTTCATAACAATTTCCCTCATATTATATAAACCAACCAAATTTTTTGAATTCAAACCAATGAAAAAAGAACTTTTCTAAAACATAGTCTCCAGCCCGTGGTATTTTCAAATCGGCGTTTCGCTTCTTCCTTATTTATAGGTTTCATAGTAATAACATTTTCTGTGAATAGAGAAACTTCAGTTTGACGGTTCAACTCTTTAACTACTGACATTAATGACACATGATGAACCGTTCCTGCAATACGCATTTACTCTATAATGATTTAACCCATTAGCGCCCAAATTGATTTTTTTCTATTTGTTTATGTTTTTCGAGTGTTTTGAAGAAAAAGTAATGTATTGTGCTGAAAAATAATATTTTTTTCAATATTAGTATTTTAGTGTAGAAAAAAAACACTGATACCATATGGTATCCGAGGGCGTTTGAAAACATTTTTATTACGAAGTTGAGAAAAATATGTCTTTATGCTAAAATGCAGAAAGAGTGTCCTATTCAGTATGATAGGAGGCATAACAGTTGATACACGAGCTAAAAAATTGTCAATCTGACCAAATCGTTTGTCTGGAAGTAAATTCTTTGTGATACTGATTCGACTACTAGGAACCTTCGTTAGGTATACTTGACCGATTTCTCTTCTGAAATGCAATGCTGATATTTTATACATTCTTCTGTAGAGATCCAAGCATTGTGTAATGCGACATCAATGAGCAATGTAAAAATGGGCCAAAACCACTTTTTGCTGTGTATTCCTCATTCCTCCCATGTTATGTTTGTAATCAGCCACACGGTGAGGGCGAGAAATCATCACGTTTCTTTTCTTTTTGACAATATCTATTTACCATTCCTTCTGGCTGAACACCAGCACTTGTAGATGCTATGGTAACAATCGAATTGTCCTTCCCCCATACTGAGATAGTATCTTCTCTTTCAATTACATATTCGTATTCCCCACATTTTTTTCTTTTGAAATTGTTTTCCGGTAACTGGACACGACCTAGGTATTCTGTTTATTCGAATTGTGCCTATTGTCCCATAACCCGATTATTTAAGATAGGCCAATAAATTCAAGCATGTAAATAATTTATCGATGTGGATCATTTGCGATAAATTTGGTTGTGGCAGCTCTTTTAGCATCAGTACCATCGGTGCTCATAGGTGCCTCATCTGGTGTCATCATTTGAATCTGGCGGTTCCACAAATATTTCATAAACTTGTAGGACCAAGTCAATGACGATGATTGAGCATAAAGCTTGCAAAAGCAAAAATTACTTCTGAAATGATAGAAATATTTATTTGTTTCAACAAATTAGCTAGAAGTCATTATTATCCAAAAACGCCCACGGATACCATATGGTATCAGTGACTTTGAGAACATTATAGTTCACCCTGTATTATACGTATCTTTTTCATCTATATAAAGAAATATTGTATAATTCATAAGCAATAAATAACTGTAATATATGTTCACTAAAATGAAACAAAAATAGTTGAAAAAGTACTTACGATCACCGAATGTCCATTGTTTTGTGCACAACAAAATCACACAATATGAATCACTAGTACACCACTGCGGAGACGTCTCAAAATACAATGTCAGTTACAGTATATCAAAAGCAACTGTTTACGAAGCACAAAAACGAATTTGCATGATACCATAACTTCAAAAATCATTGTGGTGCATTGGAGAAGGGGAAGATGATTTCCGTGGGCGTTAATGGGTTAATGTATTTGTGAAATTGTCTGATCGAATATCCCTTCAAAATGCAGAATTTTCAAAATACTTTCACATTGACAGTCGCCCAAACTGTGTTGCTGTACAAAACACCATTCGAGCAAGCTCTCGTGGTGTTTCTAAGCAACACAGTTTTCGTGACAGCAAGGTGAAAGTATTTTTTGAAAATTCAGCATTTTGTCGGGATATTACTACGGATAACACATCATCGGGTCATAAACTTATGCTGTGTGATGTCTTGAAGACATTTTACAATCAGTGAAAATCGTTTACTCTAAATGTGTAAGGGTGTTAAAGAAACGATTTTGATTCCACATCAACCAATGTCTCTTTCTAGACAAAGATACTTCGATAACCTCAAATTCATATAAGTTGTCCCGAATATGCTGCATTGGATTTAATTATGTCGATTCTTTTCTGTACTTTATTGCAGAGTCATTAAATTATATACGATCGTATAAACCCAGCCATAGATTATAGTCCAGTTACTTACAACTATATTATCCAACCACAAATCGTTCGATTTCCTCTACGTCAGCATGTGTGGCTGGAAATCTGTGGGTAACTTCACACCAATAATGAGTGTGAAGTTAGCCACACTTTCCTGGCCACAGTTTCTGATGTGGAGTAAATCCTAGTTGGGATAGAGGAGTGAAAGTCCGCGGTGTTGCCACATCATTTATTTTCATAGATATGGGGTCAAATCAACTTCATCGGCCGCCGTAAAATGTCTGTAATGGAATAAAGTTAAATTCGCACAGTGGTAAACTTCGTGATGGAGTTCACTTGTCACATAGACACAAAAATAGTGGCATAGAGGGCTAAAAAAAGCTACAGAAATGGCTATCCAAATCACTTTGTTCGGATGTCGGAGTGACTGAACAAAAATAAAGTATAAATTCTTGCACCAGTAAACTCCCTGAAGGAGTCCGCGTGTCACAAGGGAAAAAAAGTGAGATAAAGGGCTCAAAATAATGCAAAAATAGATTTTCAAATCAATTTGTTCGGCCCTCGGGATAACTGAAAAAAAAAACTTTAAATTCTTGCACCAGTAAACTCCGTGAAGGAGTCCGCGTGTCTCATGGAAAAAATACAGTGAGATAGAGGGCTCAAAATAATGCAAAAATGGCTTCTCAAATCAATTTGTTCGGCCGTCGGGATGACTGAAAAAAAATTTAAAATTCTTGCACCGGTAAACTCCGTGAAGGAGTCGCGTGTCACATGGAAAAATATGCAGTGAGATAGAGGGCTCGAAATAATGCAAAAATGGCTTTTCAAACCAATTTGTTCGGCCGTTAGGATGACTGAAGAAAAAATAAAATTCTTGCACCGGTAAAATAGAGGGCTCAAAGTTATGCAAAAATTGCTCTTCAGATCAATTTGTTCTGCAGTAAGGATGACTGAAAAAAAATAAAGTTTAAATTCTTGCACTTGTAAACTCCGTGAAGGAGTCCGCGTGTCACATGGAAAATAATACAGTGAGATAGAGGTCAAAAAATAATGCAAAAATGGATTTTCGAATCAATTTGTTCGGCGATCGGGATGACTGAAAAAAAAAAAAAAGTTTAAATTGTTGCACCATTAAACTCCGTGAAGGAGTCGCGTGTCTCATTGAAAAAAATACAGTGAGATATAGGGGTAAATATAATGGAAAAATGGCTTTTCAAATCAATCTGTTCGGCCGTCAGGATTAGTAAAAAGGAAGATTTTTTTTTTCAGTCATCACGATGGTCGAAAAAATAGATTTGAAAAGCTATTTTTACATTACACTCGGACTCCCTCACGGAGTTTACTGGTGCAAGAATTTAAATTTTCATTTTCAGTCATCCCGACGTCCGAAAAAATTGATTAAAAGAGCCATTTCTGCATTATTTTGGGTCTTCTATCTCCCTGTATTTTTTTCCATGTGACACGCGGACTCCTCAACGGAGTTTACTGGTGCATTTGAACTTTTTTTTTTTTCAGTCATCCTGACGGCCGAACAAATCGATTTGAAAAGCCATTTTTGCATTATTTTGACCCCTCCATCTCTCTGTATTTTTTTTCATGTGACACGCGGACTCCTTCACGGAGTTTACTGGTGCAAGAATTTAAACTTTATTTTTTTCGGTCATCCCGACGGCCGAATAAATTGATCTGAAAAGCCATATTGGCATTATTTTGAGCCCTCTATCTCAATGTATTTTTTCCATGTGACATGCGGACAACTCCTTCACGGAGTTTACTGGTGCAAGAATTTAAACTTTATTTTTTTCGGTCATCCCGACGGCCGAACAAATTGATCTGAAAAGCCATATTGGCATTATTTTGAGCCCTCTATCTCAATGTATTTTTTCCATGTGACACGCGGACTACTCCTTCACGGAGTTTACTGGTGCAAGAATTTAAACTTTATTTTTTTCGGTCATCCCGACGGCCGAACAAATTGATCTGAGAAGCTATTTTGGCATTATTTTGAGCCTTCTATCTCACTGTACTTTTTTCCATGTGACACGCGGACTTCTTCACGGAGTTTACTGGTGCAAGAATTTAAACTTTATTTTTTTTCGGTAATCCCGACGGCCAAACAAACTGATCTGAAAAGCTATTTTGGCATTATTTTGAGCCCTCTATTTCACGGTATTTTCTTCCATGTGACACGTGGACTCCTTCACGGAGTTTACGAGTGCAAGAATTTAAACTTTATTTTTTTTGGTCACCCTGACGGCCAAAACAATTGATCTAAGAAGCCATTTTGGCATTATTTCGAGCCCTCTATCTCTCTGTATATTTTTCCATGTGACACGCGACTCCTTCACGGAGTTTACCGGTGAAAGAATTTAAAAAATTTTTTCAGTCATCCCGACGACCGAACAAATTGATTTGAGAAGCCATTTTTGCATTATTTTGAGCCCTCTATCTCACTGTATTTTTTCCATGAGACACGCGGACTCCTTCACGGAGTTTACTAGTGCAAGAATTTAAACTTTATTTTTTTCGGTCATCCCGACAGCCGAACAAATCGTTCTGACAAGCCATCTTGGCAATATTTTGAGCCCTCTATCTCACTGTATTTTTTTCCATGTCACACGCGGACTCCTTCACGGAGTTTACGGGTGCAAGAATTTTGAACTTAATTTTTTTTCGGTCATCCCGACAGCCGAACAAATTGATCTGAAAAGCCATTTTGGCATTATTTTGAGCCCTCTATCTCACTGTATTTTTTTCCATGTGACACGCGGACTGCTTCACGGAGTTTACTGGTGCAAGAATTTAAGCTTTTTTTTTTCGGTCATCCCGACGGCCGAACAAATTGATCTGAGAAGCAATTTTGGCATTATTTTGAGCCCTCTGTCTCACTGTATTTTTTCCATGTGACACGCGGACTCCTTAACGGAGTTTACTGCTGCAAGAATTTAAACTTTATTTTTGTTCAGTCATTCCGACGGCCGAACAAAGTGATTTGGATGGCCATTTCTGTATTTTTTGAGCCCTCTTTGCCATTATTTTTGTGTCTATGTGACAAGTGAACTCCATCACGAAGTTTACTACTGCGCGAATCAAACTGTATTCCATTACAGACATTTTACGGCCGATGAAGTTGATTTGACAATGATTCAGAGATGATTCAGAGATCCTTCATCGAATGGCGGTTTAATTTGTTTTTTAGTAAGAATATTTCCAGTAGAAGTAAAATTAAGGATGTTCCAAAACTTCTGCTTGCAAACAAATTTCAATAATTCCATGAGTAATCATGCTACCTACCCTCCTCTCTGGCTGCAAATAACACATTGAACTGATTCTGAACATATCTGTAAAACTAATTGATGTGGCAACACCGCGGACGTACACTCCTCTATCCCAACTAAGATTCACTCCACGTCAGAAACTGTGGCCAGGAAAGTGTGGCTAACTTCACACTAATTAATATTAAATACATAAAAAATTGTCATGACTTGAAAAATGACAACTTGAAATACGTTGTTGGCTCCCTGTCTATTTTATGTATTCCTTGAACCCAGAGACTGAATTTATGACGCTATGGGTGTCCACGGAAAGTGGCTTGCCCCTGTAACTTTTTTGTTTTCGAAGATAATGGAATGAAATTTGGAGGATCGGGTTAAGGCATGAAACTGCATTTTTTGACATCTTACTTCATGCAAATTCCGGATTCACCGGAAGTGGCATCAACTTTCGATTTTTAAATGGGATACCTGGTATATTTTTAGTTTTTTGTTATGATTACAACCATGTATCATTTGTTACTTTTTGTAACCATTTTTGATTTTTTTATTTTAATTAATTTTTTATTCAAGAGGGCTATGGATACGTTCAAATAACTAGTTTCAGTCCTAAAATGTTTGGAAATACATAACTTTACTGTTTTCGGGTAAATTGGTTCAGCTATGTGAAGTTGAATATTGAAATGTTCATTACTATTTTTTTTTCAAATGGCAACATGGTGGCTCGTCGGGTAAGAAAAAAAGAGCATTTCAATACGATTAATTTGATACCGCACTCTATTAGGTTGTTAGAGAGCATTTGATAAAAAACTAAAAATATAACGAATAACGTAACTTTTGTTAAATGAAGAATCTTATTGAAGTTAAAATAAGATTTAAATTCATCGAGTAGCCTGTGAGCAACACAACTGGAACAAAATTATTAAGTTGTTGCGGTAAAAATTGACGTGTCGACGTATTAACTGACCTCTCTTCTACAAAGTCAATTAGCTAGTTATTGTCTACCTTATCACCCGACCAGGCATTATATTCCAAAACTGGTTCAAAAAATGCGAAATGAGCCTGATAATGATGGAAACGATTCGTTTGTTGTGAGTGAAGAAAAAGAAATAGATGTTCTGGCATACGTTCAACTAAATATTGAACGTTACTCAAGGAGATCGCAAGAGTATGTGACATTTCGAAGTCTTCTACAGTTAACATTATGAAGAAACAAAAATATCATTCATTTGAATATCAACTACACCAGCACCTGTACCAAAACGATAATGCAAGGAGACTTGAGTATTGCAATTGGTTCTTTAGAAAATATTTGGAGGATGACACATTTCCATAAAAAATTCTATATACTGACGAAAGCCGTTTCACTAATTTGGGACATTTTAACAGAAATAATGCGATATTTGGTCCTATGCAAATTTACACTTGATGGAGAAAGGAAATTTCCAAGAACTGTTGGGTTTCAATTGTTGGGTTGGGATTTCAGGGGACATAATTTTGGGCCCTATAATGTTGGACGGTCCCCTGACAGGGGCTAGATATCTAAGGTTCCTCACGCAGGAAATTGAACATTTCTTGGACAAAGTTCCATTAATTAATCAAGTTTGCTTCACCACACAACATGAGGGCAGTTACGGAATATCTTCATGGAACATACAACGAAAACTGGAATGGAAATATGGGTCCAGTTAAGTGGCCGGCGAGGTAATATAGGGTTGTTTTCACTTAATATCTTTATTTATTTCTTTCAAAAAAACGTTTCAGGTCACCCGACCTTACGCATATACATTTTTTTTATAGGGATCAATTAAAAACTAGGTTTATGATGTACCTCCTGCCACACGACATGAATTAGAGGACAAAGTAAGGGCAGCTATTCATAGAATTACACCAGGACAGTTGAGAAACGTTGTAGGAGCAACAATAAGAAAAGTTCGCCTTTGTCAGCAACAAAATGGAGATCACTTTGAACATCTGGAACACTAGAGATATGAATATAGGTAGTTTAAATATAATTATTTAATTTTCAATAGGTGCTTCATTTTCGAAAAGTTATAACGTAATTTATCAGAAATTTGTTCAAAACATTGTTGTGCGGCATGAAATTCATCGTATTGAAATGATCTTTGTTTCTAACCCGATGAGCCAACATGTTGCCATTTAAAAAAAAATGATAATAAAAATTCCAAAGTTTAAATTCACATAGCTGAATCATTTTGACCGAAAACAGTAAAGTTATGTTTTTCCAAACATTTTAGGACTGAAACAAGTTATTTGAACGTATCCATAGCCCTCTTGAATAAAAAATAAATTGAAATAAAAAATGGTAACGAAAAGTAATAAATGATACATGGTTGTATTCCTAATGTTATAGGGAGACAAAAAAATTGAAAATATACCAGGTGTCCCATTTAAAAATCGAAAGTTTATGTCACTTCCGATGAATCCGGAATTTGCGTGAAGTTGATTTAAATGTCAAAAAATTCAGTTTTATGCCTTGATCCGATCCTTCAAATTTCATTCCATTATCTTCGAAAACAAAAAAGTTATAGGAGCGAGCCACATTTCGTAGACACCCGGTATACTGAGATATTTCTTCGGAATTTTTTTGTTAAAATTGTTTTTTTTCCGTTAACCAGCTGTCGTCCCCTTACGAACGGCAGCCCTCAAAAGTCGAAAGTTGTGCGAGCCAAGGATTAACGAGGTCTTACCTTTTTACGTGCGATTCCTAGCACGATCCGAGGAGAATATCGAAAGGAGGTCCGTAGGTCACCCATCCAAACCACGGCCTCGCATATCGGTGAACCGGCGCTCTCCGTTCGAGCTAGAGAATAGTTTAATAAAGCATTCATCGTTAAAATTGTTTTTTCCACTAACCAGCTGTCGTCCCCTTACGAACGGCAACCCTCAAAAGTCGAAACTTTTGCGAGTCAAGGATAAACGAGGTCTTACCTTTTTACGTGCGATTCCTAGCACTTTCTCAGGCCATCAGTTGCCATGGTTTGAACCATCGCCGATGTGGTCAGTCACAATCAGTATTCTTTCACGTACATCAAAGGTGCACTGAAAAAAATATGGTACATTAAATCAAAGAATACCGTTTATTTCCTCTCCATTCATTGGCACAATAAATTTTTCATCTAGCCAATAAATTAAGATTCACTGAAAAACATAGGTATTTATTGATACAATGAATAAAAGTTCATTGATTTCAATGATGATCGTTGTTCAGACCTATGAAATGGTTTCGTTGCGAAAATGGAAAAGTTCATTGAGGTAAAGAAAATGGCACACTGAAGCAATGTCAAATTTTTCATTACATCAACCAACAGAATTCACTGTCCCAAAGCACTACAAAGACCATTTTAATGAATTTGGTTCATTATATTGATGATTACCGTTTATTACTTCTTCGTTCACTGACACTTGATCATATTCGTTGGCTCAATGTACAGGATTCATTGACGCAATCAAAAATGTTCAAATGCATATATTCCAATTGTTTCTTGGAATATATCGGATGTAAATGATCTTACATGAATTAATAAAATGAATGTACTGATCACAGAGTACACCAACTAACAAGAGACGAATTAAAGCGGTTTTCGTGATCACAAATTTGAGAGCGCATGCGCAATTTAATTAGTTTAACTGTCAGTGTCAATCAGCCATTTCCGGTCTCATAATTGTGCCGCAGTGTTGTGTTATACTAAGAGGAAATATCCGAGCTAAGATCCTCAAAATAAAAAACGAAAATGTTATAGGTACATAATAATAATAATAATAATATTTATTCACACACCTGCATGGTACAATACAATTAAATATTAATAATTAATTGTGAATAAATGAATACTCGATAAGTGTGAAACACTTGTTTCGAGAAGAAAACCTAATAAACAATTACATGACAAAATGTGTAAACATAAAAATTTCTAAATTCAATCTAAATATAAAATGTGAAATTATAGTCATCATATTGACTCATAAAAACAAACATATATATACAAATACATACATACCTACCAATATAATGAACTCATCAAAATCCCAGACATTGCAGGAAATGCTATCGTAAAATTATGCATACAATAAACTTCAAGTTTCTCCAGTAAATTCATATTTGACCTGTAGGCAACACTGTCTATTCATACAAAAATAAACATTGTCAAAGATTAGATTATCATCACTGACATTGTCTTATTCATATCTATCCTAATAGTCACTAAAACTTCGCGATTGTAATATTCTGATATCACCTGAGGTCCTTAGATTAGTTTACTTCCGATCATGGCCACCCAACACCGTTGAGTTGAAATCGACCTTTGTACTCATATTCTTCACGTGAATTGTTTACATTCAGAAAACAGCTGATTACCAATAAATTCGACAAAATTATACAGTTTGAAATTTTCTTTCGTCTTCGTTCATTTGGAGCGTAATTGGTTTGTTTAAAAATATTATTCGAAGCATCTGTTTGGAAAATATTGCAGTATTCACATTGCACTATTTCTTTTTTGTGCAAGCAGAATCATACACTATCCAAATGTCCTTCATTTCAGGCTAAAACTATCAATGATAGGTTTCAATTTGTTAGAGATAACACTTTATGTTTCAAATGTTTTTTTCCACATGCCTTGAAAGATTGCATTTCAACCTTCCGTTGTAGGGCGGGATCATGTGGTTTGTCACATCATATCCACATTGAACCTTTTCCTTCAGCGTACAGACCTATTTCTGATCAAAATATTTCTGGTTCCACTCAATCTTCTAATCCTTGTCATATTGCAAATACCATGACTATAAATTTGAATACACTTACCAACCAAAACATGGTTCTTTTAGCTACTGCAATGGTAGATGTCCAAGATTGCTGGGGTAATTTTCAACCGATTCGTGCAGTTATTGATAGTGCCAGTGAGGCGAACTTTATTTCAAAAAAAATGCTCCGAAACCTTGGAATTTCAAAATAAATTTTTTCAATTTCAGTTTCTGGAATCAATCATATGTCTACAGCTGTTTCAAAAGGGATTGCGATGTGTACAATTAAACCTCAAAATTTTTGTTTTCCGATGCTTTCTTTCGATGCCATTGTGCTACCAAAGATTTGTTCCAACTTGCCTTCTTTTGATTTACAGGTGAAAACCTGGGATCATATTCCAAAGTCACAATTAGCTGATCCACAATTCTATAAAAGACGTCCGGTTAGTTTATTGCTAGGTGCGGATTTATTCGTGCAAACTCTAAAAGAGGGTGGAATTACAGGTAGTCCAGGACAACCTAGTGCCTTGGAAACTATTTTTGGTTTTGTTCTGTTGGGAAAGGTTGATAATTCATTTCCACAAAATAGCTCGACTTCCCTCCTTGCTAATTGTTTTAAACCAATGTTTAGAAAATTTCTGGCAATTGGAAAATATTTCTTCAGTTCGGCCCTGGTATAGCAATCGAACAGTGCATTTATCACATATCCCGAAAATTCGTTGTTTATACTAGTTTTTTCTGAGTTTCAAAACTAAAGTTCGACACCTCACAGTTGACCACCTGATCATCACACTTAGAAACGTAAGTTCATAACTTACTTTCTTAATTAACACCGTTTAGGTACCTCAAAAACAAAACCCTGCCTATACCAAGGCTGTATGCTGGCTCTTATCAGCTAGACTACTGCCGACGGGCAGGACCGCACTCAGGTACAAAGGTGATTCATTCGTTACCATGAATGAAACACCGAATCCTCGAACTTCTGACTACAGGAGTACCGAAATGTCACCCAGACTGTTCTCATCCGTTTTAAGCCAAACCAACCAATCAAAATTTCCTTCGAAGAAGCAAGCTATTCTTTTCAATGCAATAGAAAACCTGAAACTGGAAGACTATCTTGTGGCTTTGGGGAATGTAATTAACCCGAAAAATATATTGTTTTCATCCAGAATTGCAAATGATAGAATATGTATATATTTGTCTAGCGAAGAAATGGTTGAACAGTTTATGAACGACGCCGATGGGGAAATTAAAATAAATCAAGAAACACATGTAGCTAGAAGACTGATTAGTCCCAATGAAAAACTCATCAGTTACAACGTCTGTCCTTCGATTCCCCATAACTTACTGGAAACGGAACTACGTAAACTAGGCCTCAATCTTTTATCACCAATTTCTTTCCTGAGAATAGGAGCATCCAAACCCGACTATAAACACATTTTGAGTTTTCGCAGACAAACGTTCGTTACCCCCATAGACCATTCCTTAATTCCTCAATCTATTATCCTATCTTTCGATCAAACACCATATCGCATATATCTATCCCTAGACCACCAAACATGCTTCAATGTAAGCAAGCGGGACACTCAGCAGTCAACAGTCCAATACCACCTGAAAACGATCAAATCATCTCAAACGATAGAACAGAGACTCCATCAGTTAGTGAAGATCAAATCCAGAGCACCTCCACAGCTGCACCAAACAATGAAGCGGAAGCTGCTATACCAACCGAAGACCTATCAATCCAAAACCTCGAATCTACCTCGGCACCCAAAAGGAACATAGATGAGATTACCACACCACCCATAGATTCATCAGAGAAAGAAGTAGATTTTGTTAAACCCATATCAGATCAAAGACACAAAAAACCGAAGACCATCAAAGAAATTCAACAACATGAAAATCCTTTACTGCCAACCAAGGTTCTCTTCGAAGATAAAACATTGAAACATATCCTAACATACGAAGAATTGAATGATTTCTTTGAAAATGTATACGGTTCCCCTGATCCACTGAGTGTAGCAAAAACCTACACTTCAGATATATCTGCATTCTTGGAATTATTACACAACATTTATCCATACCTGACACAACGGAAAATAAAAGCAAGATGTACCAAGATACAAAACCGAATCAAGAAACAACTCGAACTGGAATCAATAAGTGACATAGAGGATAGTGACACTTCTCAAGAAATCTACTAAATACTTTTCCATAGATATAACATTCACAGCAATATTACAATGGAATCTGAATGGGTTCAAGACCCAATTAGAAATGCTGAAAATCATCCTCCGAGAACAAAAGCCATCCATATTATGTCTACAAGAAACTCATCTCCGAAACACGACCGTACACAAACTCGCAAACTATTCATGTTTCTACAAAAATAGATCAAATCCTCAATATGCCAGCGGTGGGGTAGCCATCTATGTGAATAACTCTTTGGAGGTCCAAACAATTCCTTCAACTACCGTACTAGAAGCAGTCGCTGTATCCATCATCGGACCAGGAAAAATACATATCTGCAACATTTATATTCCTCCAAATCAGGAACCCAATATTGATGAACTCACTAAACCTTTTTAATCAAATCCCTACGCCTCGACTGATATTGGGTGATTTCAATTCCCACAACCATATATGGGGATCAAAAAAAAACCACAGGATTGGGCCGGAAAATTGAAACACTTATGAACAATTTAAACCTCAACCTACTCAACGATGGTCGGGACACTCGATTCAATGCCAGTAATGGACAATCGTCAGCAATAGATCTGAGTATGTGTGAACCAGAGCTATCGATTGCACTCGAATGGGAAGTACTGCCAGACCTATACGGTAGTGATCACCATCCCATAATTATTTCTAAGGAAGAATTTCATCCATCATCTGTTCCTGTCACTGAATGGTGTCTCAAGAAAGCAGACTGGGCTAGCTTTACATCCCTCATCGAAACTCGAATTTCTGTTCTGGGCGAAAATGAAATACTGGCGCTGGAAATTGATGAAATGATACGAAAATTTACGCAAATTATTCTTGACGTAGCCGAAGAATGTGTTGGGAAAACTTCGATCATACATAAACACACTGCCCTTCCCTGGTGGAATCATGAATGTCATCTAGCCGTGAAAGAATACAAAAAAGCCTTCAACTCCTACAAAAAACATAAAACAACCGAAAATCAAATTGAATTCAAACGCTTGAGAGCCAAAGCAAGATATGAAAAATAGCAGGCGGGATTCGTGGAGAGAATTCGTTTCTAAAATTAGCAGCTCTAACCCTATTAGTGGGGCATGGAGAATGGTGAAGAAGATCTCAGGAAAACAAAATCAATCCTCTATTAGGTATATCACGCAGAATGCGAAGAGTTTCACATCCCCAGAAGATATAGCAGAAATACTTGCGACAACCTACCAACAAAATTCCAGCAACGACTACTACCCCCTGAATTCAAAAAAATTAAAATAATCATGGAAAATACCCCTATTCGGTACAATAACTCCATAGAGGACCCACTAAACTATCCCTTAACTTTGAATGAATTACTGGAATGTCTTAATGATACAAAAAATTCTTCACCGGGTCCAGACGATATACCAATAATATTCCTGCAACGGCTGCCTCAGACTGCTAAGCAGCTTCTACTAAAAATATACAACATCATTTGGAACAAACATGTTCTTCCTGTAGTATGGTTGGAGGCAATTATTATACCTATTCATAAAACAGGAAAACCCAAATCATCACCCGAAGCACATAGACCAATTTCTCTTACCTGTGCTATGTGCAACGTATTAGAAAAAATGGTTAACAGGAGAATTATGTGGAACATGGAACGAAGAAACCCACTCATCCCAGAGCAAAGTGGATTTACAAAGAAAAGGACCACAGTTGATAATTTGATAGACCTTGAATCAGAAATTCATGAATCATTTGCCAACGATCAAGAAGTTATAGCAATATTTTTTTATATACGCAAGGCATACGATACTGTATGGTGTCATTTAATCCTGAAAACTCTCGAAAAATGGTCGTTAGGAGGTAACATTCTCAAATTTGTTAATAACTTTATGAAAGAACGATGTTTTCGAGTTCGTACCAATGGAGTACTATCCTCAAAAAAATTCAAGAAAATGGAATACCACAAGGTTCATCGTTGAGCGTCACCCTCTTCCTGATCGCTATGAATGATATAATCGACGAATGTAGAGCCCCACTGAAACTGAAAGCTAGACTCTACGCAGATGACCTCGTAGTTTTCAGTAGCGGTAAAAACACCGGGACCGTCTATAAATACCTACAAAATTTTCTTGGTAAGTTGGAGAAATGATCATCGACATCTGGACGCCAATTTTGTTTAGAGAAAACTAAGAGCATCAATTTTTCAAAGCGACCAAAACATCATCCACCAAAACTGAAACTGAACAATGTCAACATCGAATATGTGGAAAGTATCAAATTCTTAGGAATGATTTTCGATGATAGGTTGAACTGGAAACTTCACATTCAATACCTGAAGAAAACTTGCCAGAGCGGATTGAACCTTATGAAGATCATTGCATCAAAAACATGGGGTGCAGATTCGAGTATGTTGATGCAGATCTACAGGTCTTTGGTGAAATCAAAATTGGACTATGGGGCAATAGTCTATAACTCCTCAAAGAAATCAGTTCTTAAACAATTGGATGTTATACATAACAACGGCATAAGAATTGCTCTTGGAGCATTTTGTAAGTCTTTACTGTGAATCAGGGGAACTATCACTTTCCTCCCGAAGACAGCTCTAACATATGCTGCTTCAATCTCATCATGTCCAAACAATCCGGTGCATAACAATGTATTTGCTAACCGATTCAGAACAACATTTGAAAGGAAAAAGATGATTGACTTACCATTCTATGAGAGAAACAATCGGTACCTTAAAAATTTGAAATTACCCGAACCAAATACCTTTGTCAGCTCAAATATCCCAACATCTCCTCCCTGGATTATTCCACAAGTAAACTATGACACCAGTCTCACACGTCATGACAAAACCGTAGTAAATCATAGAGTAATTAGGGCCGAATTCCAACAACGTCTACACCACTACCAGGGCTTCACTTTATTATACACCGATGCCTCTAAGACCGATGATGGAGTAGGGGCTGCCTTCCAATACTCAGACTTCAGCGCTTCTTTTAAACTACCCACAGAAAGCGCCGTCTTCACAGGAGAGCTATACGCCTTATGGAGAGCGCTTAAATTTGTGCAAGATAGAAAAATACTGAAATGTCTGATCATAACGGATTCACTGAGTTCACTCACAGCAATAATGGAACTATATACTCAACACATTCTCATAATTTTGATCAAAGAAATTCTGCTAGATCTACACCAAGAACATGGATGTATACAGTTCATGTGGGTTCCATCTCACGTGGGCATCAATGGAAACGAAAAAGCAGATGGTCTTGCGGAAGCAGCTATTACTCAACCACTTACTGAAATTGAGAAAAAGATAATTCACTCAGATTTAAAGCCCTTTTATAAACAAACCCTTACCAATACCTGGCAAGATCAGTGGACCTACTCGTCTTCCAAGCTGGCAGAAATAAAGAAATCGGTACTTCCCTGGCGAAATACCCCAAAGAACAGGAAACAACAAGTCATCACATCACGCTTGCGGCTTGGTCACACCTACCTAACCCATGGGTATCTCATAACCAAAGATGACAAACCTACATGTGAAGTGTGTGATTCTCCTCTAAGTGTAAAACATATTCTAACCGAATGTGTTTTCTACAATAATGTCAGACTCGATTATAACATCCCTCAGGCACTCAGTGATATTCTAGGTGAAAACTTCAAAAGTGATGAACTTTTAGCTTTCCTGAAATATTCTAACTTATTGGATAAAATATAAAAACATGATGTAAAGGTGATTTGTAATGTATATATACAGTGAGCACGTAAAGGTTGGAACAAATTCGTTAAAATCTTGATATGGACATTGGGGAAAAGAAGATCAGACACGTCGATTTTCTTTTTCAGTTGCGCATTTTTTAGCTTACTTATATTTTTGATGACGTCATCACTGTTCAAGTTATGACGTTATTATACTTTGTTTCAAATGGCAATACCCTATTTTGATTATACCTTCAAAAAGAACGTATTTTTCTGTGTATGGATGTCATATTTTTTCTTACGTTACATAACCGTATGTTCGAAAAATAAGAGATATTTCATTATTCATAATAATGTAATATTAGGTCTGTTGACGTAAACTTTTGACTTGGAGGTATCCCCAAAAAAATCTAGAAGGGTTAAACCAGGAGATCTAGCTGGCCACTCTAAAAATCCTCGTCCGCGATGCTTCTTTAATTGGTTTTTCAGCTGTAATATATTTCAGATTTATTACACCTGGGGGTATTTCCATTTCTTTCATTACAGCTTAATCAAGAGTGGCTCCACTTAAGACAGTTTCTCTTCCGCGCCTTGAGTTGTGAGCAGCGGTTCTTCTTGTAGATTCAATTCAGTATGTGAAAAACGCTTTCGAGAATTTTTTTCTTTTCGATGATATATTTGCTTGGTCAGACTCACGAGTAATATTGGATTGGATAGCTTCCTCTCCACATCGGTGGAAGGTTTTTGTAGCAAATAGAGTCAATCACATTCAAGAAATCCTACCTTCGAAACATTGGCATCACGTTTGCTCAGAATTAAATTCAGCAGATGTTGGTAGTAGGAGTGTTACGCCTCGAAAATTACTCGATTGTGACGGATGGTGGAATTTGCCTCCATTCTCAAGGCTACCTCGATCTGAGTGGCCGACTGAAAGGTCGGAACCTAACGAAGAAATTTCTCTGAAATGTTCACAAGTGAAACGCAAATTGGTTGTCCTTTAAATTGTAGTCTCGGACAATGTTTTGGATGTCTTACTGAACAATATATCATCTTTACCAAAATTACAGAGGTTAGTTTCGTATTTCCCTTGATTTCTTCCGAAAGACAAGATAATTTCTAAAACATCTGCTTATTCTTCACCTACGGAATTCTTATAAAACACGTTCAACATCAAGAATTTTGTGATATTATCGACAAACTGCAACACAGAAGACCACTTTCTAAACAATTTCGTAAACTTTCCTTATTTCTTGATTCGAGAGGATTTGTCAGAGTGGGCAGACGTCTGAAGAATTCACAATTATCTTACGATGCAAAACATCCTTTTCTGATGCCAAAATCACATAGATTAACATCTATTATTATTGAGTATACCCATAATAAATTTCTTCACCCAGGTTTCAAAACACTCAGTTTCCTTTTACTCCAAAGAAATTGGATTATTTCAGCCAGAAGGGCTATCGGTCACACTGTATCTCATTGCTTGGAATGTTTTCGGGTAAACCCTAGGTCATACGTTCAACCCATGTCTGATTCACCTGTTCAGAGGGTATCACAATTAAAATGTTTCTTGCATACTGCTATAGATTTCTGTGGTCCGTTTCATACTCTAGCTGGTCGCTACAGAGGAGCAAAGGTTCTGAAATCTTATTGTTGTGTTTTTGTTTACTAGTACAAAGGCGGTTTACCTTGATAACCTCTGACCTATCCTCTGAAGCTTTTCTAGCGTGCTTCCGTCATTTGTAGCTCGGAGAGGTACAGTTGAACATATATATTCCGACAATGCTACCACGTTTTATGGTGGAGATAATCTTCTTAAGAAATATTCAAAGCTAGTTTCTGAGTCTCTTTCAATTACATGGCATTGGAGTCCGAGTGGTGGGCCACATTTTAATGGTCTGAGCGAGGCAGGAGTGAAGTCAGTAAAGACTCATTTATTGCGTGTAATAGGAGAGCAGCGACTCACGTTCGAAGAGTTTTCGACTTTTCTTTGTCAAGTCGAAGCGATTCTCAATTCAAGACCTTTCTTTTCACAAAGTGCACATCCCAATGATTTATCCCCCATTACTCCTGGGCACTTTCTAACCCTTGAGCCATTAAACGTTTTACCTGATCCAGATCTCTCCCATATAAAACTGTCAAATTTATCGCGCTGGCAGCTTATCCAACATTTTCAAGCAGAATTCTGGAAGCGATGGCATACAGAATATCTGCATACACTGCAGCAACGCACCAAATGGACGGATCCAGCCAGAGAAATTGAACTGAATAGATTAGTTCTCATAAAAAATGAAACAAAGCCTCTACAGTGGCCCTTAGCTAGAGTGGTAGCTCTGTATCCGGGAGCTGACAGTGTGGTTAGGGTGGTTGACGTTAAAACTGCAACGGGAGTTTACCGCCGACCAGTGGTGAAACTCTGCCCGGTTCCGGTTCACGATTGAAATTACATTTTTTTTTTCTAATTTTGTACATAGTTCATTTGGGGTTTTCCAGGCAAACTATTGCCTTAAAATTATCATTTTTCTTTAAATTTTTTTATTTTTTTTTTCTAAGTAAAACACAATGTGTTGTAAGTGGGCGGAAATGTCTACGCACGAATTAATTTTCAATAAAATCAAAAAAACGCATACAATTTCTAAGTTGGCCAACCTGAAGTACGAGATGCGCAAGAACCGAGAGTAACGAAACGACTAGGATCGCGAGAAGAACAAGTGTGGGCAGAGTACGAAAATTTCAATTGTAGTGTTAAAAACCCTTTTGCATAATTTTTCTTTGTGGTAGTTTGGTGAAGAGAAGAAAATTCAACAAAACAATACGTCGCAGTGGGAGCTCCCAGGGTCGAGTTTGAGAACCAGAAATTCACCAGGTGAGCGCCATAACGGTCTTGTATGTGTGGAAAAAGTTACAATTTCAATTTCTCAGTGCCACAAACATTTGCGCATGGAAAAACAGTCAAAATTTTTATTTCATTTCACGTGCGTTACAATATACAGTTACAATATACAGGGTGTTCCATTTAAAAATTTAGAACCGGGGCCATTTCCGGTGAAACCGGAAGTGACCGGAAAGTGAAAAATATGTGAAAACTCTCCTCTTCACAAACCATTTACCTATACCATATCTCATTTTGATACACCTAATGGTCTAGAAGTTATGACTTGTCTAATAGATTCGTTGACACCCGGTATAATATGAAATGTAATTGTCAAAATGAAAATAAAGTTTATTTATTTATTTTGTTGTTGTTTTTTCAATTATCTAACAAATTGGCAGAATTTTAACAGCTTCTTTCTTAAGTGTTTGTTGACCTAATGATGATTCCACCTCTAGACTATTTGGCAATAGTAATGTAACTAGACAAATTGCTTCAGTTTTGCTACCTAAAATATAAGAAATGTTAAATTTCATTGAAATTCTTACAAAGACTAAAATCTAACATTGTTTTCAATTAATTAAAGTTTATTTGTTAATCTACATATATCTTATAGCTCCACATTGTAGCCATTTCAATTTAGCATTTTTGATGTGGTTTCAGGAAAACTGAAGGAAACACTACATTCATAATTCAAAAGAAATGTTCGTGTCTGTATAAATTTCATTGTGGTATAATTTATATACTTTTTTAGACAAGTTTTATGTATATGAAAATCACGATTTTATATCACAGTGCAAATTTTCTGTCAAAATATTGTCGTATTTGGATATCAATTATACATTTACGAAATCAAATAGTAAAAGTTTGTTATTAACTCATTCCGTCAATTCTATTAAATGTTTTGTCACAAAAATTATGTTTATCAATAGTACTCTTTTTTTTAGTGTAGTTCGGTTTTGTAAGAATTTTAATTACTACTTGTAGTACTTTTCTCAGTGTATCAGGTAGTTTATCTTTCAATGTTGTGACGAATTTCCGCTCAAAATCGTGCATACTCAACATCAAAGGTTCCGACAAAGCTTTCGCCTCTTGTTAGCTGGTGTACTCTTTGGTATTGGTGCTGATCATCGAATGAAGAATCAATTCATTCCATTAATGAACGTAGTCGTTGAGGTGGTGAATGTCTACGTGAATGGTAAGTCAATAAAAATGTTGAAGGGGGGTGTATTCGGCGTCTAGTCACTTTCGGGATATTTGTAGATTCAATTGAGTTTGAACCGAGAACGTAGGATTATTTTGTCGCTTGTTGTGAAAGAGGGCGACGAGGTATTCCCTATAGGTATTCACATTTACTATTAGATTGCTGATCTTCATGTTTCGAATGAAGACCAACGACCAACGACCAACTCAGCATGGATATATTTTTACGATAATTGTTTTCAAATATTTAGAAATTTGACTGGTTTTAACAATATGGTGCCACTCAATCGGTTTGCAGTTGAATAATTATCATCAAAATTTTGCCATTCAGTCAATATATTCGCCATATCTAACTCATCTTTTGTCACATCAGCTTCTGTTGGTTCATAGTCCAGTTCACGTTACAGTAGATCAACAAGCTCCGATGAAGGTAATGAAATATATAATGTTAGCCAATATTAGGAATGAAACTGCAAATCACGTAGTGCTGCCAGAATTTTATAAATTTTTTTAAACATTTCGTAATGAGGACATTGTTAATAAAAACTGTAGCACAATACTTTGAAGATGAAGATGTTCAAATGTCTTTGTCATAGAGCTATCGACGTGAGATTAGTTCGAAGCTCCGGTGAATGGGCTCGTCGGCTCTACTTTAGATTGTAATTTCAAAACCGCCCGTCTGCCGGGCGTGAGCGGTCGCTTTATTAGATTTATAGTTTAAAAAAATTATTTTAAATTGCTAATAATTACCTAATTATTACCAAAACAAGTGTTTTCTGAAAATGGTTTAAGATCTTAACTAAATTGAAATCGTAAGCGTCTGCCGTTAGGAATGGTCGCTATTTTGGAGCAGACGCTGTCAAATTTATCAAAAAAACGCCGTCAAATCGCTCACAGGTTACCACCATTATTTTCGTTCCAAAGTTTCACTAAATATGTTACTAACCAAAATTCAAAGACAAAACTTTGGCAGACGGTCGCATTCAAACAGCAGACGGTAGCAAATCACTGCCTGCAGAATCCGTGCAAAACAGAAGTATTCCTTCTCAAGAAGACCGGAAAGAATATTCATTCATTCATTTTGAAAGAACGAAAAATTGCTGCTACTGCTATAGAAAGGATTCCCACGAAGATATGTGCTTTATGCCCCCAAATGAAATCTGATGATATTTATATAAGGAAGAAAAAAGTGACGGAGAAAAAGCTTTGTTCCTCTTGTTTCAAACGGAATCATCAGAAATTCAAATGTAGAAGTAGGAAAGCATTTGGTGTTTCAGCCTGTAAACTGTAACACAACACTACCCTCTTTTGTACAAAGATAAACCTGAGTTAACAGTTATTCCCTCCGAGAATGTTGCTGCCGACACGGTCACCCGCCGGTGCAAAGATTGTGTATTGTGGAAAACGAGAAATCAGTCTTACTACGCATGGTACCAATAAGATTGCATGGATCAAAAGCAATCTCGGAAATTTATACTTTGTGTGATGAAGCCTCAACGGTGATACTTTTGAATAGCAAGGTAGCCGAAAAACATGCTATGAAAGGAACCAAAGAACCGCTCTGTCTCCAATGTACTAATGATTATGTTTCTACGCAAAATAACTCCCAAAAGCTCGATCTGAAGATTTCTAAATTAGACCAAGATCGTTTTTTTCTGAAAAGCATTCGAACACTAGAAAATTTATCTAAGCCGTCGCAGACAATAATAATGGAAAACTGATGGAAGAAATACCCATATTTGAAGGGAATACCTATCAAAAGTTTCGAAAATGAAAAACCCGTCATGATAATTGGGCAAGATAACGTAAACCTAATTATCCATAGACAGCTAAGATGTGGTTCAGAAAGTGTACCGGTTGCGACCAGATGTAAATTGGGATGGAAGTCCACGGACTATCAAATCATTCGAAGGATGAGGAACATTTGAAGGCTCATATTCTACATATTTGCGAAACAGGCAACCCAGACGAAAATTCACAACAACTTGTAACACACTCTTTCTATACAGAGTCATTCGGAGTACTGATTACTCCACATGATAAACTTAGTCAAGAAAATTACGTTGCTACTAAATTGATGAATGAAACTGTGAATTATGTGGAAGATAGATACGAGATAGGACTTCTGTGGAAAAATGAAAGTATACAACTACCAGAGAGTACATATAGAGCGATGCAAAGATTGAAACCTGTAGAAGAGAAATGCAAAATGAATGAAAATTATGCAAAATGAATGAAAATTATGCAAATATGTATTGTTCCAAAATGAAATATTATGAAGAGAAAGGGTACATCACGAAACTAAAACCCGAAGAAACTGAACAAGAATTTGCTACAACCTGGTATCTTCTACATTTCTCTGTTGGAAACCAGAATAAGCCAAATAAAATCAGACTGTTGTTTGATGCAGGTTTAAAATCTCATGGTATAAGTTTAAATGACTTTTTACTAGCAGGTCCTGATTCATTACGATCTCTCGTGGAAATATTGTGGAAATTCAGACAGAGACGTTACGAATTTTGTAGTGATATTAAGGAAATGTTCCACCAGGTGTTAATACGGAAATAAGACAGGAGCTCACAACGATTTCTTTGAAGAGATCTGGATTATGTTAGTGCTGAAATATAGCACAAAAATATTATTTCAAATATTCAAAAGTATAGTGATTTCGATATGTTTCATGAACATTTGATAGTCCAAGATCCCAGGGCCGTCAAACATTACTTATTTTTAAACGAACGAAATGTGTACGATTGAGTAGTGTTAGTATGTACTATGTTCGCATGCCTACCTGCAAGCTTGTCCAGATGACCATTCTTCAGATATTAGGGAATCAAGGTACGCAAAAACACTACTCACCTAGTTGAATTGCCAGTCTACAGAATTATTTCTATAACTCATGGTGGATCAGTGGACAGAGTATCTAGCTACCACCTCGGAGCTCCGAGTTCAAATCTCGTCTACAAAAATTTTTTTTTCTTTTTTTTTAACCCAGCAGATGCATCACACTAGGGTTAGCCATCTGGGTTGGAAACGGCTTCGACTATGGAAGGATTTCTGTTCAAAAACAAAAGAAAACAAAATTTTGGTAAATAAAAGACTTTGTTAAGATTTCCTTATGAGCAAAATCCCAGGGCCTTCAGACATAACTTATTTTTGAAAAGATGAAGACTTGGTTTCTGAGTGGTGTCTCATGTACTTTTAATACCTGCGTGCTTGTGGAGTTCGCTCTGTGACACCTGGGCAGTTATCTAACTTGAATTTATTTGGCTGATTTATATATATATATATATATATATATATATATATAGAGGCCGTTTTTTTTAGCTGATCCCACTATTGCTATCTCGGAAACGGAGAGACCTACAAGGTCGGTTGAATGGGATAAAAGTTTCCTATTTTGGGGAGCAATAATAAGCTTTTTTCAGATCTTAAATATCAATGGTTGTTTTTGAGATATTCGCCAAAAACTAAATTAGTCGAATTTGGTTTTTTGGCTCTACCGCCTCCATTTCGAATGATATAAGAAAAAGTCAGGAGAACTTTCAATAATGTTTCATATTTTTCATAATCTGATATGAACCAATTTTCAATGCGACGTTTCGTTCATTAGATTCCACTATCAACTTTATTTTTGTAAATACGGTCCTCTAGTTTTTTCTAGTTTTTTAGTGTAGTCTCAAAAAAAAGTCAGAGGAACTTTCAATACTGTTTCATATTTGTTATAATCTTATATGAACCTATTTCCAATGCGACGTTTCGTTAATTGAATTCCATAGTCAACTTTATTGTTTTAAATATGGGCCTCAAGTTTTTTTCATCAATTTTAGTAGCCACTGGTTTAACAAATTCAGCTATTAATTACAATACATGTATTTTTTGACGTTTTTCTCCGAGAAAACATAATCAATATTTGGTCAAACAATTTCCGTTAGTGTAGTCTGAAAAAGGTAGAAACCAAAATATTAGAACTCAAAAATACATCACCTCCACACATCTTTTGAAAATTTGCAAGTAGACGTGAACGCCTATGCATTCCAGGGTGTTTGTATGAATATGGAAGAACTGTTCAAAAGTCAATTTTTATGGAACATAAATGTTTGTTTCTGATGTTTTCTGGCAAACAGAAATCTTGGAGAAAAAATTCGGAGAGCACTGAAACGAATTGACTTTTTCAAAGTGAGCCATGAATTAACAGAATAATAAAGTGTCAAATCTATTGAGAAGTACATAAATAATCATTTGATTCGTGTGAATTTGTGAGGTGGAAACCATGAATATTTCTAATGACGAGAAAGTTGATATACTTTTCGTATACGCGAAATGTTTGAGAAATGCTACTAGATCTCTAGCTATGTATGGAGAATTGTACCCTGAGAGGCATCAGCCATCCGAAAGATATTTTCAACGCATTGAGAGGAGTTTACCGAATCATGGTTCATTTGAAAAACCCTCGAGTAAAAGTTGTACAGTACCTAACAGAGGTGGCGATACTGAAATTGGCGTTTTGGGTAAGTTCAGAAGACATTCTCGATAGTAATAAAGTGATATTTACTTGATTCAGGAATTGTGGAATACCGAAAAATTGAGAACAAAGAAGTATCATTGAGAGAGATTGCACACAATAATGCCATATCGACTACGTCAATTCGAAAAATTTTAAGAAGAAATAAATTCAGACCATACAAAGTCAGAAAAATCCACCATTTGCATTTATCGGACTATGATAAGAGAGAAATATTTTGTAGATGGCTACTCAGAAAACATCGTCGGGATAATGAAATCTGTAATGAAATTTTATGGTGTGATGAGAGTAGATTCACAAATAACGGATGGTTTAACAGAAATATACATTATCACTGGCGACAAGAAAATTCCTTTCTACATAGAGCTACAAATTTCCAAGAGAGATTTGGAGTTAATGTTTGGCTTGGTGTTCTAGACACCAAGATTATCGGTCCCTACTTTTTTAAGAGATCGTTGACGGGAGAATTATATTTAGAATTCTTGTCGGAGACTCTAGTTTGAGTTGTTGGAAGATTTGCCTTTGAACATTCTGCGAAAATATCAGTTTTTCCAACATGATGTAGCTCCGCCACATCGCAGAAATTTTTGCCGAGATTTCCTCGATACGACTATGCAAGTACGATGGATAGGAAACAGTGGTCCTATCAAATGGCCACCACGTTCACCTGACCTGACCCTTTTGGACTTTTCATTGTGGGGTTTCATTAAAGACAAGGTATTCGGATCAACTTTTGGCAATATTGACCAACTGAAAGAAACGATAAGGTGGGCTTGCATGGCTATAACTCCACAAATGCTGAAAAATTGCCATAAACATACTATAGCAAGAGTGAATATGTGTTTAAGAAACGATGGACGGCAATTCGAACATTTAATAAGATATCGTGAACGACGTTGACGGTTAGGACTATTTTGACATTTTCTTCTGTTTGTTACTTGGTATATTACATTTGCTTTTGATATTGGAGTTTATGTACGTATATCTTTGAGTTCTAGACCCAAAAAATATTGGTACTTACTTTTTTGAGGTAGCTCATCTGACCGGGAATTGTTTGACTATATACTGATCATGAGAAAAACGTCGAAAAATACATGAATATAATTGATAGCTGAATTTGTTAAAACAGTGGCTACTAAAATTGATGAAAAACACTTGAGGCCCATATTTAAAACAATAAAGTTGACTATGGAATTTAATGAACGAAACGTCACATTGGAAATTGGTTCATATAAGATTATAACAAACATGAAACAGTACTGAAAGTTCCTCTGACTTTTTTTTGAGACTACACTGACGGGAATTGTATGACCAAATATTGATGATGTTTTTTCGGAGTGAAACGTCGAGAAACACATATATTGTGATACATAGCTGGATTTGTTGTGAAAGTGGCTACAAAAATTGATGAAAAAAACTAGAGGTCCGTATTTACAAAAATAAATTTGATGATGGGATGTAATGAACGAATCGTCGCATTGAAAATTGGTTCATATCAGATCATAAAAAATATGAAACATTATTGAAAGTTTCCCTGACTTTTTCTTATATCATTCGAAATGGAGGCAGTAGAGCCAAAAAACGAAATTCGACTAATTTAGTTTTTGGCGAATATCTCAGAAACAACTATTGATATTTGAGATCTGAAAGAAGCTTATTATTGCTCCCCAAAATAGGAAACTTTTTTCCCATTTAACCGACCTTGTAGGTCTCTCCGTTTCCGAGATAGCAATAGTGGGATCAGCTAAAAAAAACTGCCTATATATATATATATATATATATATATATATATACAGGGTGTTAATTATGTACGTTGACAAACTTCGGGAGGTGATTTTTTGAAGGTTTTCAGGACGAAATGTTATATATATATATATATATATATATATATATATATATATATATATACATATATATATATATATATATATATATATATATATATACAGGGTGTTAATTATGTACGTTGACAAACTTCGGGAGGTGATTTTTTGAAGGTTTTCAGGACGAAATGTTCATATAAACATATGTCCCAAACGGCTTGGTTTTCGAGATACAGGGTGATAAAAATACATTTTTTTCAAGATTTTTTAGAGTTAACTTCGACATTTTCTACAATAATCAGTTCAAATTAGGCAAGTACAATCCATTCAATAGTACGCACGATACAAAATAATGCATTTCTCAAATTATTCACAGGGTACTCCTTTTTTCAGAGTCAAGCTTTGTTCAACCCTTCAGAATTTTTTTTTCCGCCGCCACTGACATATTATGAGAAAGGAATAATGAATGTTGTTTCATTTAACATCTTTTTGCTCTCTTGATGTTTTTCATTTACTTGTACGGTTCAGGAGTTACAACGAAAATATTAACGCAAACATTTTCCAGTAACGCATAACATAAAGAAATTTGAGAAGCAAATAGTCTAACAAACATGAAGGGTGATTCTTTGAAAGGTTTCAAGATGAAAAGTTCATATAAATATGTCCCAAGCGGCTTGGTTTTCGAAGTACTGGGTGATCAAAATACATTTTTTAGGAGTTTTTGGAGTTTACTTCGAAATTTTCGACAATAATCGATCCAAATTAGTTCAAATTGGACAAGTACAATCCATTCAATAGTGCGCATGATATGAATTAATTCATTTCTCGAAGTGTCATTGCCACTCTCCAAAGATTAGCGCGTGACGCAACACGTCATTTTGTTCTCATTACACAAATAGCTATTTTCTGCTCGTGTAGAGAAAATGTAATGTTATGGAGCTCCCATACATTTTTTACCATAACTCAGGTTGAATATGTATTGCACAAAGTTAATTATGGCAAAATAATTTTGGACATTTTCAATAGTGAATAACTTTATTATCAAATACTAGAGCAAAGTAACATAAATTCCCTAGGAATAAAATTAAGTTCAGAAAAGGACCATTATTGAAATTGATATGTCAGAGCAGCTGCTGGAAATGGCCACCGCCAACTTCAATGCATGCGTTTATGCGCCTAACCATAGACTGGCGGACACGCTCAAAAATACCAGGAGTGTTTCTTATAATTCCGCATGACTCCTGTATGCGATTCCTCAGGTCTTCTTCACTTTGAACTGGAGTTCGGTACACTAATGATTTAAGGTGCCCCCAGAGGAAAAAATCAAGTGGATTCATATCGGGTGACCTTGGTGGCCAAAGTTGTGGCCCACCACGCCCAATCCAGCGATCAGAATAATTCTCATCTAAATATTGGCGTGCAACCAATCTGAAGTGTACTGGAGCACCATCATGCATAAACCAAATTCCAATTCTTTCCCTCAGTGGGATCTCTTCTAGGAGTCCAGGTAAGATGAATTCAAGAAAATGTCGATAATGGTCACCATTGAGTCTATGAGGCAGAAAATGTGACCCGATAAGGAAATTCCCTACAATTCCAACCCAAACATTCACAGAAAACGTCTCTTGAAAATGGTTTTCAATCACGGCGTGTGGGTTTTCATCAGCCCACATATGATTGTTGTGAAAATTAATAATGGCTTTACGGGAAAAGCATGCTTCATCGGTGAATAACACTTGAGATAAAAACCATGGATTTTCCAACAATTTATTTCGAATCCAAGTGCAAAAAGTTAATCTCTTTGGAAAATCCCTTGGCAGAAGAGCTTGAACACGCTGTATGTGATAGGGATAAAGTTATTGCTCTTTTAAAATTTGCCATACCAATACATGGGTTACGTTAAACTGTGCCGCAATTTGTCTTGTACTGGTGTCTGGATGCTGCTCAATTTCGTTAAGTACAGCTTCTTCTATCTGAACTGTTCTAACTCTCCTGAGTCTTCCTATGAGAACAGCAGACCTCTTGAAAGTACCCGTTTCACGAAGACGGGAGTGAATATTGATGAACATTTGTGTGCTGGGAATATGACGTTGTGGAAATCTTTCTAGATACATTCGTCTGGCGGCACGAGCGTTACCATCAGCCATTCCATACATTAAGTGCATGTCTGCCATTTCTCAATTTGTATATTCAACCATTTTATCCAAAGGAATATTGAATGAATCTGCTTTATAGCTTGCACTAATGAAGAATTAACAATGAGACAGTTTCTCAACTTTCGATAACTGTCAAGTTGTTGATATTTAAATAAATGAATTAATATCGAAGCCCACTTTGCTATTTTTATGAATTCAAATTGATTACAAAATTTCTGCGTTACTGCAGAAGAAAAAACAAACCGAAATTTCTGATAAAATAATGTACTCCGTACGGAAACAAAAATTAGTTTGATTTAGTTTTTCGGAGTTATGACCAGAGATTCATAAATGAAAATCAAATGTGTAATGATCTGCGACTATTAGATAAACCCTATTAACTATCTTCCATTACAGGATTACCTTTCGGAAGTTTTTTATGTTGAAAAGGAAACGTTCAATTGAAAACTAAAAAATATCTTTTTTTAAATTAACAAAAAATTTGTATGAGTTCTCTATCAAGACTGATGGGTAAAAACATTTTTAATCAAATATCTCAATGAAAATGCACATTTTTACCATCAGAATCTTCAGGTTGAAAGATAAGGTTTTCCCAATATCTGTCAGATCTAGTTTAATATCCAGCGTACCGCAGTGACAGGGAGATTCTGTTAGATATCACAAAAAGAAATCACATCTTTACAATAACAAGCTTTTATTTAGCTTCACTTGTAACTAACTAACAAACAATTTAATAAAAGTTGAATTTGACCCACTTCTAATACTCCGATTAATTTGAAATTTAGCAGGTTTCCGTAATTCCGGTGACAATGCATTAAAAAATTGTTTGTTAAGAAACAAAATGGCGGCTCCAATATGGCGGACGAGTTTTGTGATTATGAACCGATTCTGTTCAAAATTGGTATGTTATGGTTTTTGGGTTGGAGATTTTCAGTTTCACATAAAAAATAAACTAAAATGTTGAAAATGAAAATTATAAAAAGAAAACATTTTGAAGTTTTTATACAATACACTGAAAAGGAAAAAATAATTCATTTCATTGTTTGATCTAGGTAATCTTTTACAGAAAGATTTTGATACTCACAGAATAACCTACAAAAAATGAAACAAATTATTTTTTCATTTTCAGTGCATTTGTATAAAAGCTTGTCTTTATATTTTTTATTGTATAATTTTTATTCATCGTAGATTTTTCTAATTCTGAAAATATATTTCCATCAATTTACAATAATTGAAAATGTTCAATTTTCAAATTTTCTAATGTTATGCCACACTGGAAAATGTTTAAATTAATATTTTCATTATAGCCCCTGAACCGTACCAGTAAATGAAAAAATGCAAGATATCAAAAAGATGTTAAATGAAACAACATTGATTATTCTTTTCTCATAATTTGTCAGTGGCGGCGGAAAAAAAAATTCTGAAGGGTTGAACAAAGCTTGACTCTGAAAAAAGGAGGACCCTGTGAATTATTTAAGAAATGCATTATTTTGTATCGTGCGCCCTATTGAATGGATTGTACTTGCCTAATTTGAACTGATTATTGTTGAAAATGTCGAAGTTAACTCTAAAAAATCTTGAAAAAAATGTATTTTTATCGCCCTGTATCTCGAAAACCAAGCCGTTTGGGACATATGTTTATATGAACTTTTCGTCCTGAAAACCTTCAAAGAATCACCTCCCGAAGTTTGTCAACGTACTTAATTAACACCCTGTATATTGTAGAATATCACTCTTGAGTAATTTCAAAAGTGTCAGGCGCTTTCCACAGACCAGAACTTTTCTAGAGTGATATTCAACAAATTATACATAAAAATCAGTCACACAAGTTTAAGTTAAGTAACTCTTATTTTTAGTTACCATTCTCACCTGGTACCTGCCCAGGTGTCACAGAGCGAACTCCACAAGCACGCAGGTATTAAAAGTACATGAGACACCACTCACAACCTAAGTCTTCATCTTTTCAAAAATAAGTTATGTCTGAAGGAAATCTTAATAAAATCTTTTATTTACCAAAATTCTGTTTTCTTTTAAATTTCTTTTTGAACAAAAATCCTCCCGGAGTCGAAGCCGTTTCCAACCGAGATGGCTAACCCTATAGTGTGATGCGTCTGCTGGGTTAAAAAAAAAAAATTGCTGCAGTCGAGATTTGAACTCGGAGCTCCGGGGTGGTAGCTAGATACTCTGTCCACTCAAAAATAAATTGAAAAATAGGTTTATTTATCGTTATGTGCTATGAAATTACATTTCACAAACTATTTCAACATAGCCTACACCTAAATATGGCATCCTGTGGCTAGTGGCCAGTGATTTAGGAGTAGGGAATGGAGTGGGGATGGGTCAACACTGTGCCCCCGATTCCGAAGGACAGTGGTGCTCTTGAGCGACTCCTCATTCACCAGCAGTGGGGCAGGTGAGTCATCCCCGCTGATGTTAGCGGGTCACTCTAATAGTTGTGTGTCCTGCTTTATCGGAAATGTCGAAGCCCTGTCTCCCGCATGCTCTCAACTAAGTGAGTAGTGTTTTTCGTACCCTGATTCCGTAATATCTGAAGAATGGTCATCTGGACTAGCTAGCAGGTAGGCATGCGAACATAGTACATACTAACAATACTCAATCGTACACATTTAGTACGTTTAAAAATAAGTAATGTCTGATGACCCTGGGATCTTGCTCTATGATGTTTACTGGGTGATGACTATAACTTTTTCATTTTCGAGAAATAACGATAATCTATCGAAATTTACTTAGCAATAAATAAGTTTATCTAGATATAAATCAAAATGAGGTAGTAGGGCATACTGATAAACTGAGTAAACACTGCAAAACAATATGAAGACATTGAAATAATTCCCATTGAGTCCTACCTGACGATTACTGTTTTCTTTTCGAATTTTGGTTAGTATCATATTTAAGTGAAACTTTGGCACGAAAATAACGGTGGTAACCTGTGAGAAGTTGATGACGTTTTTTGCGTCTGCTCCAAAATAGCGACCATTACCAACGCTAGACGCTTACGATTTCAATTTAGTTTAGATCTTAGACCATTTTCACAAAACATTAATTTTGATAATAATTATTAGCAATTCTGAGTATTTTTTTCAAATTATAAATCTAATAAAGCGACCGCTTACGCCCGGCAGACGGGCGGTTTTGAAATTGCAATCTAAAGAAGAACCGACGTGCCAATTCAAACCTTTGGTAACTATGAGGAAGTCATTTCCACCGCAGCTCTCGAACTAACCGAGAAGTGGTAAGAATGGAATAACATGAAAAAATTTAATTTCATAAAAAATTATTTCATTTATGTTTCTTACAGGAGTATTATAGAACAAGTGGATGAGGAAAATTGTATAATACTTAAGTGCTCTAATTTGAAGAGCATATTATGGTGAAGGCTCAGAAGGGACCAAAAACAAAAATTAGCAGTTGCGAAATAAAATCAGGTAAGATCTTGAATTACTATGATTAGCTACTATTACATGTTTTTTCAGATCCAGACCCCAATGCTGAAGGCAGTAGGAATGACTACAAAATATGGTAAAAATATGATAATTAATTTTATTTCAGAAGAATTTGTTATATACTAGAAATCTTGTAGCTAGTATAAACCTCTACAAAAGTTTCGAACAAGAAAAACAGACT
This sequence comes from Chrysolina oricalcia, assembly GCA_944452925.2. Lineage (NCBI taxonomy): Eukaryota > Metazoa > Arthropoda > Insecta > Coleoptera > Chrysomelidae > Chrysolina > Chrysolina oricalcia. Next base: position 39,495,124 of record OX101818.2, on the reverse strand, counting down.
TATTTAAGAAGTGACCTCTATACCAACGACCCTCCGGATTCCCTGTAAGTATAGCTAAACCAAACTGAGGCTTTCAGTTTCTTTTTCTTTTTTTGAAGATGGATATGGATTTTAGGGTGTTATAAGAAAATGAAAATGGACTGTTGGGTAATTGGGAAGGAAGCTGGTATGAAAAAACTTTTCGCAAAGTGTGAAAAACAAAGGAGTGAAAACATTGCTGCATAGTCCAAGCAAGCCAAACACGAGTGAACGTAAGTTTTTATTATATAGGTACCGATATCGTAAATCATCAAATTCTTGTAATTTTTTAATCAGTTTTAGGTTCAACCATCAGTCCCTTAAATTTCAGCTAGAATTGGATGATTAATTGATTTCTTTGAATAATCGAAAGATTTGATTTGGATTATACAGTTTTTATAAAAATAATAATAATAGGATTTGTATTCAATGAACTTTTTTCTACTGTGTTGTACTTTCTAGTTTAGATATAAATTAATGTTCTCATGAATTAAATTTGATATTTATTACATGTGTGGATTTGTTATGTTCGGAAATAGATAATATTATTGATAATAATAGGCTTATTATTTACTCTTCCATCTAATGTATCGGTATCAACTGAAGTATTGAATGCATTGAACAATTTTTCATTAAAGCAAACATGTACATACCAGAGAAAAACTAAAGGGTGTATCAATTACTCTCCAGCAAAATAAACATATTGCAAATGTCAAATACATCTCAAAGGTTCAGGACAGATGTTGTGGAAAAAACATCGTTAAAACCTAGAATAAATTTGTCAGAAATTCAAAACAGAAAGTAATTTCGGGCTTAGCTCACACTATAATTTCAAAAAAAATGTAAACAACTTTATATTCCTGAAAATAAATCATAGACGCCAATATTTTATCTGGTATAGTTCAGAACATTTTCTCAATGCATTTCATGTTTTAGGTGATGCACCTTCCATCAGGAAAGCGATGTTCTGTTTGAATTGACCTGTAATTTTCCTACATTTTGAAGTTAACTGTATCATCAATATCAATAGTCCTTATTGCATTAATTAACATGCATTGGTTGAATGAATAACGCTTAGTCAAATAATGAACACAATTCATTATTTCAATGAATACCAATGATTGAATCAACGAATGTAATTCATTGCTTTCAAGAAAACTCCATTATAGTAACGACCAATATTCGTTAGTTCAATGATCACGATTCATTGAATTGAGGTAAAATATTTCTCGTCGCAATAAACAAGTTCATTATATCAATAATACAGCAATCATTCCAAGAAAGAACAATAATAATCAATATTAGAAAAAGGAATCATCAATCGAATAGATACGTTTCATTCGTTTGATGAATGGGATTCGTTAAAATAAGGAACCCATTTAATGTACATGATCATGCAATTATGAATATCCTTGTTCACAGCATCAATAAACAGTGCTACATTGACATAACGAATTCGTTCATTGGACCAATATTGATGAAACTGTTCAATGAATCAGTTTACTTTTTCATTGTATTCAGGTACAGATTTTTTTCTGTGTGGAACTGAAATTGGTTGTTTTCGCTAGAGTTTTAGCATTACTCCCAAAGGGTAATTGGAAAAAAAGATTTTTGTAAAGAACAACACAGCAAAATATGAAAATTGAAGTAAATAATACTGGTATCGAATGAGCTTTTCATGTACACGAACACGATGATATTCTTTTGAGCCTAAATTACATTCAAGCCATACGTATTTACGCCTTCTAACCATCGACTAAAGAAAATACGTCGAAATAATGTCTCAGTAAACACCGAGGGGGAAACCGCTGAGAAAATTGTGTACACTAATTCCCAAAAATCCTAAGTAATTTCTGATACTCAAGTAATTCTCGAGTAATAGATTGACAGTCAAAATGCGTTTCAGTAGTGCACATTCGGGGGATAGCGAACAAAAAATTTAATGAACAAATCGGATATTCCTAAAATTTCACAGGTGTGTTTCTTCTTGATAGACCAGCACGCTATTATATATTCTGTTATTAGTCAAAAATCACCCTGTATAAATATAACATAGGATTTCCAGAGGGGAAAACATCTAGCTAAAATGTGTACAAGACTCAAAATATTAAAAAGGCTCAATACTCAAGATTGAGACTGAAAGGACTCAAAATAAAATCCGAGTGACTTAAAGACTCTAAGCTAGGAATAAAATTGCTGAAAGCCAAATCCTATGGACTGAGAGACTTGAGATTGTGACTGAAAATACTTAAACCAATATCTCCATGACTTTGAGATTTGGATTAAAATGACTGAAAGCTAAATTTCGTTGACTGACGGACTGAAAATTGTGATTGAAAGTACTCAATTGCAATTCCAATGACTCAAAATCAATCGACATGACTAAAATACCAAGCATTTGATTGACAACTTGAAAATTAATAAATGACCAAAAACATAATTCTACATGATCGTTTTGTGATATTTTTGCTATTCAGAAATATTCTTCAAAAATAAATGGGAGGCGAACTTCAACTTCAGTGATCAAATTGAAAAATATTTAAAAGAAAATGAGGCAATCTAAAACATTTTTTGGAATCTGTCTGCCAATTCTGTATATCGGAGAGACTAAATATTAAAAAACTGCAATTACCTAATAATCGTCAATAATAGTCAAGATTGATTTTCTTCAAGGAGTTGCATGATGATCTGCCTTTCAGCCTTACTTTTCTTTTTCTCCTTATTTTCGTCGGCTTCTTCTCCACACAAGAAGCATTATTGCCACTCGAATGATCCTGCAGATAATCTCAATTTATTTCTTGTGGGTGTAAAGCTAGTCGACGGTTCTTGTCGATTACTATTTGTAGCTTTTACGTAGCTGGAACCCAGGTAGCACATCATATCGGCTGAATCTTGGTTCCATATTGGGCCAATATAGATATATTGTAAATGATAAATCAATATTGGTTCAATATGGGTGAATATTCAAAAAACAATATTGTATTAATAATATTGGTGGAATATTGGTTGAACTAGTTTTGAATGTAGATTATCACACGAAATATTGGATCAATATTGGTTGAATAATTTCTACCAATATCGATAATACAATATTGGTTATATATTATTTTCCACATCTAGAATAAATATTGCAATCCAAATATTCCAGTCATATCGATTATAGGGGAAAAAAACTATATTGTATTTCCAAGTTTGTTAGAATATTGGTTGAATATCATTTCCACTTTATTTGACAAATTGTAATAACTCATATTGAGTCAATATTGGTCGAATGATATTTACCAATATCGATAAAACAATATTGTCTTCACATCGTTTTTAACATCTAGAATAAATATCGCAATCCCAATATTCCCCTAATATCGATTCCAGGCATAAAAACTATATTGTATCTCCAAGTGTGATTACACATTGGTTGATGAATATCATTTCGCCAATATTCAACAAATCTTATTAATTAATATTGGTTCGATATTAGTTCAATAATATTTATCGATATCGTTAAAACAATATTGTCTTCACATTGTTTCCCACATCTGGATTGAGATGAAATTTGAATATTGGCCGAATATTCAATGAAACATATTGAAATTATATCATGATCAAACCTGGATAAAACTCCGCTAGGTGGCTCTACATATAGAACGTCTTCTAAAACCTACGAAAGTATATTAAATACTTCCCGTACCTTGTTTTCAAGACAGCTCACCCAGTGGTTATGGCGATCAAAAGGCAGACTGTGGTGTCACCTTCATCAACTAAAAGACCTTTAGTAATTTGCCAAGGTATATTGACATCCACCAATATATATCGATATAATATCGATAAATATTGTACCAATATCGATAAATATTTTGAGGACATTATTGCTTCAAGAATATTTCATCAAAACTATTTCTAAAATATTCAAACAATATTCGACAAATATCGCAAAATGTTCACATTTTACTTCTCGATAATATAACGTTTGAATATTGTGCCAATATTGTCAGAATATTGTATTAGCGATATTGTAACAATATCGCCGAACATTTTGAAGCCAATATTACTTCAAGAATATTTCGCCAATATTATTCAAGTAATATTGGACCAATATCGCCGAATGTTCACATTTTTTTTCTTGCCAATATTGCATTTCAAATATTTCGCCAATATGTTCACAATATTGTATCAATATTTTACCAAGATAGGTGTGCTACTTGGGAATGGGCGTAATATTTTCGGCATTCTGGGGGCACACTAATTGTTATCAAATTTTTCAACAGAGGTACATATTCGTCATTCCTTTGCACAGAAGATTCTCTCAATTTCTCCAATCCTTGTTTTACCCGAACTACGTCTTGCGTAAAGTATTTTGAAAAATCTAAATGCTCCATAATCATCTACCTTTAACAAAGAATGACGTCCAGAATGAACATTACTTATAAATCGTAGTTGATAAAAAACAAAATTATTATTCTTCAGATTGAAACCCATAAACAAATTTTCACTAAAATATTATTATTGAATCAAGTCAGATTATACATTACTGATGATGAATTCATGTATGGTATTTATCTGTTTCTTTCAAACGATTCAATCATTCAGAAATTTTTAAATTAGTTTACAAAATTGCAGATTCATGCTAATTCTACACCATTATTTCAGCCGAGTTTCTCATTCAAAATATACTCCATCTTTATCTTTCTCTATTCCTCTTTCACTTTCTTTCATTTCCTTCCATCTCCCATGCACTCTTGCATAAAGTTTGTTTATGCATTCTGAACTCATGACACTTACTGTAAGGTGTAACGAGTTCAAAATACACGAACAGTTATATTTCATAAAAAAAAAATTTACTCGAATGAAAAGAAATACTCACTCTGTCAGCACTGGCACTAGAAATCTATCACAAATGTTCAAAATTATTCCGAATATTTGACGAAACACATGGAAACGTCTGCATATAATGGTGTTGTTGCTCAGCGCTTCGTTGAAAATTTGACAGTCTTCAATCGTTTGAACATTACGACATTCTTGATACTGTTCCATTTGTAAAATTTTATCCTTTTCACTTGGTATAGTCCAAATTGCGAGAGAGGAAAAACATAAAAAGTTATTCCCGAAAAACCCGTTTTTCGAATTTTATTTGTTAAATAAAAAAAGTAGCAGGGAATTCTATCCTTCCGAACCTTGATTGATAGTTTACGAGCACATCAAAGATCACCACTCCAAAGATTCGAGACTTCATTAATTTTTCCGAGGTTTAATCCTTCATTGACTCCGCACTAAATATGAGACAATGTACACATTTAAAATCTGTCTGCTAATTCGAAATAAAATGATTGTGATGTCACTCTACTTGGCCTCATTTTGATATCAGTAGTTGGAGTTGCAATATCAGTAAATAAATCAAATTTAAAATAAAAAAAGTAGTTTTATTATTCAAAACATTCAACAAAGTAAATAAAATCTGTTATCTAAAAATATAACAGATAAAAAAAACGGTATGATTATGAATATTTAACAAGAAATTAAATCAGGTACTAGTTCTATGAAAATCAGTCTCTGTCGAGGACACCTTTTTTATCTTGAAAAGGGTAAACAAAATAAAGAAATAACCTAAATCGAGGATAAAAAATTATTTCCTTCGCAACTTATATGTTTTATTTTTGGTTTGAATAATTGTTGTATCGACTTGGAGAAAATGGAAACCTCTCAAAGGTACAGGGCCATGAAATATAAATTCTGAATATGCTCAACAACTGGTCCCAAAAATTGGTTAAAATAAAATTTTAGGAAATTGACTTTAATACTCTCATCTGTTATATATGGTATGTCTTCCAATATACCAATCTTCCTCATATACTACTGCATGATATTTTTCCAGTATCAAGTCCATATTGTGTCGCTCAGACGAACGAGACGGGTTCGAAGAATCTGTGAAAGTTGGATTTGTTTTGTGTGCCTTCTTTTTTTGTTTGATTTCTCCGGTCGTCCATTTTACTAGTGAGGTTCTTTCACGCGCTCTAGATGGTCTGCACTGAGTTTTTGGAACTTCTCTTCCAATAATCAACACAGAGTTGTCCTTTTCACTATCACTTCGACCTTATTCGTTTTCATTTGCACTGAATATTTCGGAATTCAGTGGAGGAATTTCCGATTGGATCCCGTGGAAAATGTTTTAAAAGAATATCCTCATTTTCTAACTGTGTGATTTTGCATAAATCCTTAGGGTCTTAAGGAGAAATTATTTGAAAGTTTTTGGTCGATTCAAAAACGTGGCATACTATTTAATTATTAAAATGAATTTTGTCTGCCTTTATGCTCCCAGATTTTGAACAATTTCATGATACTCATCTTGAAGGCATCATCTTGATTTTATGAATATTGACAGAAGAATCATATTTTCCTACTCTGAAAACCCCTACATGACAATTTTGAATAGAATCGGAGCGTGATAAAAAAACTCATACTCCATGTTGGAGCCGTCATCTTGAATTTGTTAATTTTGACAAAATATTCATAATCTTCCACCCCGGAAACCACCACATTCCAATTTTGAATATGGGGGACTATAATCACAAAACTCGCCTGCCACCTTGGAACCGCAATAATGTTTTTTTCTATAAGAATTACTGCATAATGCGCCGTCACCGAAATTACGATTAAACTGCCAAATTCAAGTTGATAGGACGACTAGAAGTAGGTCAAAATTCACTTGCAGACTTTGTGGACAAACAGGCAGACAAGAGAGCGAATTATTAAAAACGTGTTGAAAATTGAAATCATCATTCATTCCAATACTCAACATTTTTCAATTTTTCTTCAGAATCCTCAGGTTTGCGAAGAAACTCTTCCTCAACTCAATTTTGGTTGGTGGCAGACACCGGAGATTAATGCTAACTGAATTCGAGACTAAAATAATCTTGATCTGAATATATGTTATAATTACTGAATGTTTTACTGAATGAATGGAAATTGGCTAAGAAACCAAATCTACCGAAATGTGAAATCAGCAAACGGTCACAAACTGACTGGTTTCCAAACGTCCCCCCCCCTCCTTGACCTTGACCTGGAGCCTGGGGGCAACACCAATAATGCTATTTCATGCCCAGCAGATGGTTTCCGGACCTGCCACTAAATCATTTAGGCAGCTCTTTAATACAAGAATCTCTAGCCTTCACACCACCGCAGTTCCATAGAGTTTTTTGAATTTCTTGTGTACACTTTCCGTCATGTAAGAATAGGTTCGTTTTCAACAAAAGCTAAGGAGATCGAGCGTTTTTTCAATATTCTCGCTCTAGAGCGTAAAAGCTGTCACAAAATGACATTCCTCGTAAAACGACAACTTTGCGTCGAGATCTGAAAGCGACAAGGGCTACTTTGGTAAGCAGTAGTAGAAAAATAATGTTTCCATTTTAGTGCAAGTTTGAATATTGTGGCGTGAGAGTAAGAGAAAATATATGTGGAGAGGAAAACGGCCAAATAGATATATAAATTTTTATAATTTATGTTTTGTAGAAATTGAAGAAAAGAACAGTTTCGCCTTTCTCGATTAAATTGATTGGAAGTAGGAAAATGACATCATGTGTAAAAATGGCTAAACTATAACATATTGATGGCTGTACACAATATGATAACATCCTACAATTAACAGAAACATCAAAATGTATACAACTTGTAGAGTATGTGTGACTATGGTTGCATAACCTAAATTGGCAGTTGCAGACGTAAAAGGACCTATAAATTCTCTGTCAGTTTCAGCGTAATTACATACCTACAAACAAATTATGATTTCATAAAAGTGTAATGCAGAAAAGTTTACTGGCAAACAGAGAAAAATGTTAGGAAAAGTAGTAAAAATTTACATTTTACGTAAAAAAATAGTTGATGTGCGTCAGAATCGAACCGGGTGGGTACCTTAAGTACCTCTTGCCCTTTGACCCCTAGGCCGTTACAGATTTGCGATTGCAGAGATTACATGAACAATTTGAATCAACTATATCTTATTTCTTACTCTTTTAATGATTTTTTTTGGAATAACCCGGCCGCTGAGGATTGCTATTCTCGACGTTTATGTTTTTTTTTTTGGTGTTTTGGCATCGACTGCTATGGTCATTAGCCATGTGTTCTTTATAGGCCTTGTTACTAACTCCATACGCCACCTTAAGAGCAGCACTGTTAATTGGAACGCAACAGCGAATCGTGCAGGACTCACCCTAGTCTAGCCACGAGATTTTAATAATTTAATCGGTTAAATTAAACTAAAAAATCCCAGCCCAACCAGGGTTCAAACTCCGGACCTTTCGACTCAAGAGTCGGACGCTTTAACCACTGCGCCACGCCCCGACATGTTTATTGTTTAACAGGTATATAATATTTAAAACATAAATAATTGTAATGACTTGAAAAATGACAACTTGAAATACGTTGCTGGCTCCCTGTCTATTTCATGTGTTCCTTGAACCTAGAGACTGAATTTATGACGCTATGGGTGTCCACGGAATGTTTTAGAAAATAATGGACTGAAATTTGGAGGATCGGGTTAAGGCATAAAACTGCATTTTTTGACATCTAACATCATGCAAATTCCGGATTCACCGGAAGTGGCATCAACTTTCGATTTTTAAATGAGACACCTGGTATATTTTCAGTTTTTTTGTCTCCATATAACATTAAGATTACAACCATGTATCATTTGTTACTTTTTGTAACCATTTTTGATTTTTTATTTTAATTTATTTTTTATTCAAGAGGGCTATGCATACGTTCAAATAACTAGTTTCAGTCCTAAATGTTGGGAAGTACATAACTGTACTGTTTTCGGTTTAATTGGTTCAGCTATGTGAAGTTGAATTTTGAAATGTTCATTACTATTTTTTTCAAATGGCAAGCAACATGGTGGCTCGTCGGGTTAGAGAAAAAGAGCATTTCAATACGATTAATTTGATACTGCACTCTATTAGGTTGTTAGAGAACATTTGATAAAAAACTGAAAATATAACGAATATCGTTGTAACTTTTGTTAAATGAAGAATCTTTTTGAGGTTAAAATAAGATTTAAAATCATCGAGTAGCCTGTGACCAACACAACTGGAACAAAATTACGTGTCGACATATTAATTGACATCTCCTCTACAAAGTCAATTAGCTAGTTATTGTGTACCTTATTGTTTGAAAAACATGGAAAATAACAATATTTATACAAGAACGGAAAAAGTTGATATGTTATTAGTTTTTGGAGAGTGTACGCAAAATTCAACCGATGCTGCTCGTCTCTACGCACAGAGATATCCTAATCGGCGTCACCCAACCAGGCACTATTTTCCAAAACTGGTTCAAAAAATGCGAAATGAGACTGATAATGATGGAAACGATTCGTTTGTTGTGAGTGAAGAAAAAGAAATAGATGTTCTGGCATACGAAATAACCATTCGAACACTCGAAATCTCTTTTTAAAAATCAATTTATTCGATACAACTGAAATTCATAGACAAAGATACGTCTTTACAACAAGAAGTTTAAAATATGATTGACTGCTATTGCCGAGAAACTACACAACTCGGTCTTATCTCCGGCATCCAGTTTCATCCATTCAGCATTTTTAGTGTTGGGTGGTGATGTAATTCCTCCCCCATAAAATTCAACTCCAGAGGGTTAGTGAGGGAGTTGAACATTGGAAAGTTCTATGTCTCCTTCTGCACCTGGCCTGGTTGTCCGTAAGCTAGGGATGTGAGATATTTTATGGAACTACACATCCGGTTCATTGTTGATGATTTGGGTCTTGATTTGTTAAAGTTCGTCCAATTTCACATCTTCTAGTTGAAAGCTAAAATCCGCTTTTGGTACGAATTCTATTTCCATCTTCATGTCAGGGAGTAGAATTGGCGATTTGGATATTGTCGATATCCTATTATTGGCCATTATTCGATTTTGGCAGACTATTTGACATCCTACTGGAATTTCAATTAGATAGGTTCCCGCTAATTTCAGGATTTCCTCTTATTCTTCGCAGCTGAGTTTCAGTGTCTCCACGGATGGCAGTAATCCAACCCATTGATCGGCATATTCTAGTATATTGAATATTGGCTTTGTAGGCTCCACCTGGATTATGTCGCAGGATTATATATTTTGCATGTTCAGTATTTGCATTTCGCACGGATTGTCTTGCGAAGTGTCTTGAAGGTCTAGTTTCTCGCAGATATAATATTGTTGTGAAATTTCCAGACAATCTTCGCTTTGAAATGTATAGTACAACTGATTTTTCAATAAAAATTTTTTCCGCGGTATAATTGCCCTAAACTGACTCCCTGAGGGCGTGGGTATGGAATACAAGTGATAGTATTCGAAAAAGTAGGGATACATGATGGGAATGTCGAGGATATAGGTTATTTTGTTATTCCAAATGTAACTTCTTATTCGTATAATATTTTCAAATAGCAAGGTGTTATCTAGAGTCACTGTTATCGGTAGCTGTTCTTTTTTCAATGATTTTTCAATTTTAAGAAGTTCTCTATAGAGATCAGATGATTGCATTATGCTGGGGTGCATAATTTTTAATTTGGAAAAGGATATCGAGTCTTCGATGTCTTGCAGAGTAGAATTTATTATTTCGTATATATTTATTATTTGATTCAGAATATCTTTTATGAAGGATGAGTTTTCTCTATAAGTAGCTTGGTTTACAATATTGGCAATCTGTTGAATCTTTGATTCCAGCAATTTTTCGTTATGACATATGTGTTTAACAGTGTCGTTGAACTTATTTATTAATTCAATAGTCACCGTATTTTCTGTTCTGACAGTGTTACTCAATTTACTTTGATTATCCTGAAGTTCTTTGATCAGATTTTCTCCATCAGTGGAATCAAGATTTCCAGTGATGGATTTGAATATCGAACCTACGCCATTGATGAGGCCTCGTTTCACTCGTTGACGATGAGGAATAATATCTTCAATTTCATTTTCGACTTTTCCCTTGATGAATGTTAATATTTTCATGTAGTTAGATGTATCGCGGAAGTAGTCTTTATTTTTTGCAATAGAGATTGTTAGCGACTTTGATTGTAAGTGGAGCTTATTAATTTCTTCGATGATTGGGGTGAGATCATAGTAATGTATCAACGTATGGGTGTATTCTTCGATTTTGGAGGTTCCTATTTTCAGTGGCATAAGTCCTGGATTATTTTCCAAATTTCTTACAGTTATTTTTCTGTGTAGTCCGAAGACGAACGGGAATCTGAAAAGACGTAATTCCGGATGTTAAAAATTGTATGTTTTCTTGAGGGGACGTTTCAAGTTGTCCATGTGGACTTTTTCTTGAGAGTTCGTTGAGACGGTTTTTGATTCGTTACTAACAGTTTTCAGAGTGGTGGGTTTTGTGAATTTGTTAGCTTTTTTCTGACGTTTATGTTTTTTGACAAATGCTGTTTGATCAGGTTGAAAAATCATTGGATTGTCACGGTTTTTATTTACCTTTTCTATTATTTTTTCTTTTTTTCGAATTATATCAGTATTGATTTTTGAGTATGATATTTTTGATTTTTCTTTGTGATCGTTTATATAGTCATTTAGTAAAATCTGATCGATTTCAATGTTGAATGGGTTTTCGTTATCGATATGCCCATTAATAATATCGATAGGTTTCATTTTGGTAGTTGAGTGAATTGAATGGTTATATGCTAGGGTAGCGTATTTCATTTTCATTTTAGCAGGTGATTTCAGGCACCCTTGAGTGTTTAGAAGGCGGATGTGTTCAATTAGGGTGGAGTGTAACCTTTCGATCATACCATTGGATTGTGGATGTACCGGTGATATAAAATGAACATCAATTTTGTGCAATTTCAAGAGTTCTAGAACAACAAAATTCTTGAATTCACTGCCGTTATCTACTATTATTTGTTTTGGGGCTCCATGATGAGAAAAGAACTGTATCATGTTGTCCACAATCTCTGTTCCGTTAAGAGAATCCAAGTAATACGCTTGTGCATATTTAGAAAAAGTGTCGACCATGGTGAGAAATTTTTTACTTTCGATAGTGAAGCTATCTAGGTGAATTATTTCGAAGGGTTTTGTTGCCTTAGGAGTCACGTTCATTTTCATTTTTACAGGGTTTCTTTCGCACTTGCTCTGTCGGCAAATTTCGCATTCGTTAATAAAAGTTTGTATTGAGTTTTTCATATGGGGCCAATAATATTTGGTCTTAATTCTCTGCTCTGTTTCGTCGATTCCACGGTGATTTGTTTTACTTTCATGATAATTTTTAATTATTTCCTAGACATCATTTTTTGAAGTTACGTCTATGAGTTTTGAATTACATTTTTTGAATTTTAGTGATGGCCATTTGAAATTTTTCTGAATTACTGCAGAAAAACGTTCGTAGTCATCTGGATTTGCAAAGTATAGGTAATACGGGACATTCGGAGAAATGTATTCCGTAACAAATTTGACGTCTTCTTCAAATTTATTTCGCGATATTTGTACGGTGAATCGTTGTTTCTTTCCGAATAAGAATGTTATTAAAGGTTTGGCGGGGCTATGGAGAGTGGGACTGAAAATTATTTGATTTTGGCCATGATTAAGTGGTGACTCTGATATAGGAATGGCTACAACAGGGTCATGTTCTTGGTTCGTGTGTACCGTGTTATCGTCAGTAATGTCAGGTGGTTCAGGTTCGAGATCGGTTTGCGATTCTCTGTTGAGTGGAACAGGAATAGGGGAGTTGTTGTTTTCTGTAGATTGTTGCTGGCTATCTCTACTATTTTCCTGGTTATTTTCAACTGAGTGATTCGGGGTAGATGTATTATTATGTAGGTCAATGTCCTCGTCGACCTTACCTTCACCAACGTTTACCATTATGGATAGACGATCTAGGTCTAATTGGGGTTCTCCAATAGTTTGGATGTCGGCAGAAGGTTGGTAGTCGGGAGTATCAAGAACAGAACTGATGCGGTTACCAAAGGTGACTGAGGGGGCGCTTAACCCTGTGTCTCCAAGTATTTCATCTAGTTCATCCCAGAATCGATTCAGAGAGTGTACTCTTCTCCTTCTCAAGTTTTTGGATGTTTCTTCTTCCAACATTTAAGAAAAACATCATACTGACTATTTCTGAAACAAATGTCCCATTCGTAGAGTTCCTAGAAATACTTATGTCATTCCCATAGTTTTTAACAATATTTTCTTCACAGTCTTGTCTTCAGGAATATAATCACTGACGCAGGTTTTCAATTTTGTGAGGGTAAATTGACAGTCGTCACTTTTCTCGATGTATTTGAAAATGCAGCTAATGGTCTCCATTTGTATCCAAAGGACGACCGGCTTTTTAACTAGGGCTTGAAGATGCATAAATATAAATGATTTTAAACACTTCTCATGGTATATATTAACATATGCTAAATCTGATATACCGGATATCCTTTTATGTATATTTCCATGATAATCGTCTATCCTATCTTCAATTGAAGTCAAGATTGATTTTTTTTTAGAAGGAGTTACATGATGATCTGCCTTTCTGCCTTACTTTTCTTTTTCTCCTTATTTTCGTCGGCTTCTTCTCTACACAAGAAGCATTATTCCCACTCGAATGATCCAGCAGATAATTTCAATTTCTTTCTTGTGGGTGTAAAGCTAGTCGACGGTTCTTGTCGATCTCTTTTTGCAGCTTTTATGTAGCTGGAATGGGCATAAGATTTTCGGCATTCTGTGGGCACACTAATTGTTACCAATTTTTTTAACAGAGGTGCTTATCAGTCATTCCTTTGCACAGAAGCTTCTCCAATCCTTGTTTTTTTCGAACTACGTCTTCCTTAAAAAGATTGTTTTTGCAAATGAAGTATTTTGAAAAATCTAAAGGCTCCATCATCTTCTACCTTTTACAAAGAATGACGTCCAGAATGAACATTACTTATAAATCGTAGTTGATAAAAACCTAATGTTAATTTCTTGACATACCTTTTTGGGAAGTTTAACCACAGTCTGAAATTGAAAAAATGTTAATTCAAAGAAATCTGTACAAGTGTAGAGGGGCAATAATCAATTTGCCCCGATTAGTTACTGCGTTTAGAAGTCTTGAAAACAGTTTATCATTTCGTCAGTAACGTATCGAATACTAAATTTGCCTATATGACGAGAAAATTTTTTAAATTGACTAAAAATACTTGACGTTTCGGAGACTAAATCTGTCTCCGTTATCAAAACTCGAAGGATGAAGACTTGCTAAAATTCTATTTTTGTCAGCTTGGATATGAAGGATTTGTTTTGACAAAGTCAAATGAAATCTGCCAAATATTTTTTATGATGACATTTGCTGTCTGGATACATATAGGGTGTCTGATATCAATCAATCAATCTTTTATTTCTCAAATCTTCTCTGAGGAGAGGTAACCATATGTGCTATCCATTTCTACTGAGTTGGTAGAAAATCAGCTCGTTGATAATAAAATACAGGCAGTTTCCTTCAACTTTCTCTTTTCTTGATTTGATTCACTCATTAAAATTTTGGTGTCATTCCATTTCATCATATGATCGCCATCCGATGTCAGAATATGTTCGGATATTTTCGAACCAGTTATTTTTCGATTCTTAGAACTTTTGTGTTCTTCCTTACGCACAGTCAAAGGTTTTGATGTTTCACCTACATAACTTTTTCCACACGAACAAGGTATGTTGTAAACACAATTTTTGGAACACTCATCAGTGTTTTTTGGTTTTGTGTGTGTAAGTAATGATCTCAATGTATTGGTTGTCTTGAATGTTGTTTTTACATCATACCTATGGCCAATCCGTTTTATCTTTTCAGACAATCCGGGGACATATGGTTTTATGTTGGTTGTTTGATGTGTATTTGGTTGAAGTATTTCTGGTGGTTGTGTTCTTTGGTTGTTGGGTGTAGTATTGTTTTCAATTTCATGTATAGTTTTTAATACGAATTGATCTGAATAAGCGTTTTCCTTGAGAACAGACTTTATTAGATTTATTTCTTGTTCCAGATCGTGGTTTGAATTGCAAACGATTTGTGCCCTATTGTACAGACATTTCACAATTCCCTTCTTCACGCTGATGTGATGGTTAGAGGTATAGTTGAGATATCTGTTGGTGTGTGTTTTCTTTCGATAAACAGTAATATTGACTTGAGATGTTGACTTTTTTATGAAAACATCCAAGAAAGGTTTATCTTTTTCTGTTTCTATAGTGAATTTTATTGTCGGTTCTTGTTTATTAATATAATCTAAAAATATGTTCAAGTCATCTCTACTTTTATTCCAAATGGCAAACACATTCAATAAATAATATTAATGTTCAGATTGAAACCAATAAACAAATTTTCACTAATAGTTGTTCAGGTATAACAGTGAATGTAAAGACGTGTAAACATTCGAGGTGAGCAAGTACGAGCCGAGACAAAGCCGAGGCTTGTCGCTTGACGAGGATGTATCATATCTTCTGGAATGTATCCTGATCTTGTATATTATTTAGTGGACACGAAGAGTGGTTTCACAATGAACAAAATTTGATAAAGTATGTAGTCTTGAAGTGGCAGGGAACTATTTCAGTAGAGGTAATCCCTTTTTAGAGTGAACAAGGCAGTTCTAATGCACCTATAAGTTCTTCAATTTCTTCTACCAAATTAGAAAGAAATTCCACTAGCACAACCTCAGTGTCACCAGAACTAACTCAAAGATCGTCAAGGGTCTCTACAGTATCCACCACCCTGGACCTGTAACTTGAACTCACCTATGTCTGTTTCCTTAGTGATCAGCTTATTTTAGAAGGAAGAAAATATATTATTTGTTAAGCTTGGATCATTTCCATCAAAGGCGAAATTGACCTGAACCATGAATCATATTTAAAATATTCATCTGTTACTAGGCACACAGATTTTTTAACATTTTGGATATGAATGTCAGAATAAAGTAAGTTATCTAGAAAAGTATTCAATTTATTAAAATATAACAGTAGGTGAAAAGGTTGACAATCTTTAACAATTAAAGAATTTAAACAAATTGAAAGAGCAACTCGTGAGCAATCAAAGTGCAAATCATGGTACAATTATCGGGCAGGAAGAGGCACAGCATCTAATTTCTTCATTTATATATCTCTAAAAGGATTCAATACAATAAAACTTCTTGGATTTTATTTTTTCTGCAAAAGATTCTGAAAATGGTTGATTATAGAATGAAGAACTGCCACTTTGGACTCGACCAAGCTCATCAATAAATTTTGTTCCACTTCCTCAGAAACAGGAGATATATCTAAAGAGTTTGCCCCACTTTTATACAGGGGTTCATCTTCAGTGAGGTTCAGACACTTGGGATTTGCTAGATTTTAGTCCAAAACTCTGCAGGGTTCAGCTGGCCTATTAGTTGCTTTTTTTCCTGTCAACATAACTTACTCCTGTTTTCTTGTTATTTCGTACATGAGAACAAATCTCCCCAAACCTGCTGTATAACTAACAATACCGCCATCTTCAATACATTATCCATTGTGTTAATCAGTCTTTGAGAATGCATCTCCTAGAAAAATCAGTTTTTCTATAGTATGATGGTTCACACACTGGGAGAATTTTTTCCGCTCCCACTAGCGGCAATTTAATTACCGCCCGATTTAACGGGAATGTACCTTCGAGTGGAATTTTGCATACCACGTGTAATATCACCTTGGATATTTACTCTGAATAACTCTGTGCACCTCTTCGATGTAACTTTACGTTGTGACATAATTTTACGATGGAGCTTTACATTGTTTTATTACTTCACAACAAAAATTTGCATTAGAGTTTTACATTGTAATATTACGGTTTGATTTTCTAACTTGAAAAATACACTACGATGTGAATTTGCTTTGGAATTTCATAATGTGGGATTACATTATCATGAATTTTTACAGTGAAGTCCTAAAGTAACGGATAAATTCATTTTCTACCTTATTAGCCATATTCAAGAAGAACCCTGAAATACATCGATTTATGTTTTCGAAAAAAATGCTCCTCTTCCACCTTCCTCAAAGTGACAGCCACCCCACCGATTTTTTATAATGAAACTGGGGGTCAAGAGATACCTCATTTAGAAGGGTATTCAATTGTCTATACAGCCATGTATATTTTTTTTAATTTTGAATTTTTGCGTCATAACAAAATTAATTTTCAAAATGTTAAAAATTACCACGAATACTATTAAACTCTCTGTATATTCAATGCACCCTATTTTTTTGGTTCATTTACCAACTGTTGTTTGTCATACGTGACACACAGCTGTATAGACAATCGAATACCCTTCGAAATGAGGTATCACTTGACCGCCTATTTCATTTAAAAAAATTGGGGGTTGGTGGCTGCCATTTTGAGGTGGTGAAGGAGCGGCGATTTCTTTTTTAGGTCACAGAGTATCTTTTTTGAAAACATGAATTGACTAGTTTCAGGGATTTTCTTGAAAATAGATAACAACGTAGAAAATGAATTTATCCGTTACTTTAAGACCTCACAGTATATTTTTTTATTGTATAGGTAAGTACATTTTGTCTTTTATTCAATACACCATAGAGGTATCCATCAATTTGAAAAATTCATCTCCAGATCACCAAAGCACTTTATTATATTATATACTCGATTTACGTTTCGCTAATAAAACTAGCATCATCAAGACTGATGATAGTCTCCAGATGAGTATTTATAGTAATAAAGTGTTTTGGTGAAGTGGAGATATATTGCTCAAATTTTTGAACGTTGAACGTTTTCAAAATCCTAAATATTTTTCCATCCACTTCTATACCTTTATTAACCACTGGCTGAATGGCAGACAGATTGACCCCGTATTACCTGGGTAAGAATCATCTAGCACACTTCATGGAGGTACTAGAAAAAAATTATTCAATCTGTGACGTTCAGTCGTAAAACAAAAATTACATGTTTTATAAGTATAAACAGATTCTGTCCTTGTCTTCATTATCTTACGATATTTCGATTAATTATGTACAGTTCTCTTTAATAATTGGAAATAAAAATATATTTCAAACATAAACTGACTATTTAATTCCAATATAGCAAAAAAACTGAAAACATTTTCGAATAATACATTGCATATCATAAACTAACATTAATGGTCTTCCTATTCAGTGCGATTGTCCTAAAAACAAAAAAGAGTTGTATTATACAACAAGCCACAGGCTTTCCATCGTCTTGGTAATTCTTGAAACAGGGCAGAGCCCAATGAAATTCAATTTGAATTATCATAGAATATGGACTATTAATCGACAGCTAGATGCTTTCTATTCGGGAAAATGTAATTTTACAATGATGGAACAAGTACTTGTGGAGTTTTTGGTGTACGTTGTTTTTTTTAAGAATTCGAATTTTTGGGAGCAAGTGTCACAAATAAACTCAGCAACAGCCAACATTTTCTAAAAAAAGGAAGTATATGTTAAGAAAAAACTACCGATGAATTTATTGGTTTCTCCATAATTTGGGATTCATTAATCGAAAATTACACGTTTCAAAACATATAATAACCTTCCGAAATCAAAAGTTTTGATGCGAAGTAATTTTTCATATGTTGGTACTCAATTCAACATATGATATCGGTGTTTCCCACAAAACACATCGTGATTTTGAGGTTATATTTCTCAATTTCATTAGATATTTAGATATTATGAAGAAGAAACCTGAATGCAATCTCGTAAATATCATGTAATGATCTTAATAAAGTTCATTTACCTTGTATTGGTGATGTAATACACAAAATTCACTAATTACTTATTACTTGCAATACCTCAATATCTCAGTTGGTCACAAAAAAGAAGGAACAGGAACGTGTAGGAACTGACTTTAACCTGTGGATGCGTAATTTTACAACCAACGCGAAAATTTACGCCAAGACGGATGTACATTCCAGTTGCAGGTGGATGTTCTCATAGACGAGGGATATTCACACAATTATTTTCAGCATATCGAAGGAAATTTTACGCGCTGAATGAAATATCATTTCAAGTGAGTATAGATACCTACATCTTATAGTTTAAAAATTGAACGATAGAAGTAAGATTCCCATGAATCTGAAATATTGTTCTACTATAAGCATTGAAAATATATTGCAAATTTAAAACAATTTTCTCAGTGCACCTTTCCAAATACTAGAATATGCGAATTTATCTGCTGCACAAACATTTTTTTCACCCACACAAAAATTGCTATTTTGTGAGCTTCTAAACTTTAATATGCTTTCATTTAATTCATTCGTTTCCACTCAATAATTAACAATGTCAGGATACATTATTTTTGGGAAAACTGAAATATCTTCAGCTTCAAGAAGATATGGATCAATGCAGATTACTCATCTTTATCTTTACCGTTGTCGATGAACATCATCTAAACTTGACTAATATGTTGTAAAATCCATTATTCCTAAATTTCAACATAACAGCAGAAACAAAAAAAAAAACACATCAGAAATGGTTATAACACAGCAGAAACAGTTAAAACACTGCAGAAATAGAAAAAACTTCGAAAAACGTTCGAGTTTGTTGTACCTCCAAGCTGTCAGTTACACACCAAACCAATAAAAGATATAGAGGTGCCATTTCTATATAAACAACACACGTTGTTATGAAAGCTGCATATCACTATCCTTTGTGATTTATTGTGGGTGAGGGGTATCCTCCCAGTTCGGACGGGGAGATTTGTTATTGTTATGATATTCAGATGTAAAATTACAACCAGTGGCGGCGTGCTGATGATTTTTTTTCATGTTACATTTTTATCTCTAGACGACAACATGCCTAGTTGGAAAGCACGCGTGTTGTGAAGATGTCAATAAAAAATACTGTATTGGGCGAAAAATTAGATTCTTGCTGACAAAGTATACAATATGATCACAAATACTGAAAAAATAAATGAAAGTGCTGAAGTAAAAAAGCGAATATATTCAAATTGTTGGATCACATCAGTAAACTATACACTATACCTACACTTTATATACAGTGTGACCCACTTAAGACCGGAGCACCCTTATAAAATCTACATTTTTCAACCGATTCGAATGATTTTTTTTTTCATTAGGTAGACATTCTGAAAGTCTACTAGGACACCAAATTTCATGAATAAATCTCCATTTCCAGGGCCAACTAATCTGATTTTTCAAGGTCAAAAATCTAAAAAAATTACTAGCAATTTTTTTTGAAAAATTCTAACTACACCACTGGATTCGCGACATTTTCAAATGGTTCTTATGTGAATAACGTTGAAATGCGTCAGTCAATAAAAAAGTTATGAGGGAATTAATTTTGAAAAATATGCCGTTCCACCAATTCAATTTCAAAACTATTATCAGAACTTTGACTACACTGGATTCAGGAAGTCTCGAAATATCACTGACTGTAATTTCATCGAAATCTGTTGACAAATAAAAAAAATGTTTTTATGATAAGCTGTCTCTTCGACTTCATTACTTTATTCCGAATGTGTACTCGTTCCTCGTTCCTAGATGTTATAACTCGGGAACAATTTGTGTTTTGAATTTGAATTTCTACCAGTAATCTCAATGATCTTCTACGTTTGTGTTGACAGTGTTGCCTATTCTCAGAATTTGTCTGAAATATTCAAAAATAATGGCATGTTATCAAAATTAATAATGCTATAGCTTTGCTGCCAATGAATATTTTCAAATGAAATGCTGAATCCAGTGGCTGAGTCGAAATTTCACGAAAAAATTCGCTAATGAAATTTAGCAATTAGAACATAAAAAAAAAATCGCAGTATACCCTGAAATTTGGAATATTTTGCAAATGTTTTGTTCAAACGTAGACTTTTTGTTACTCTTCCTGCTAAAAAAAAATTGAGTCGGTTGGAAATTGTAAAAATATGTTAATGGAATTTCAGGAAAATGTCAATTTTATCTCCTAATTTTTTTTTATTTCTCAACAGATTTCGATGAAATTACAGTCAGTGATATTTCGAGACTTCCTGAATCCAGTGGTGTAGTCAAAGTTCTGATAAAAGTTTTGAAATTGAATTGGTGGGTTGATTAAACGGCATATTTTTAAAAATTAATTCCCTCATAACTTTTTTATTGTTTGACGCATTTCAACGTTATTTATATAAGAACCATTTGAAAATGTCGCGAATCCAGTGGTGTAGTTAGAATTTTCCTAAAAAAATCGCTAGTAATTTTTTTAGATTTTTGACCTTGAAAAATCAGATTAGTTGGCCATGGAAATGGAGATTTATTCATGAAATTTGGTGTCCTAGTAGACTTTTAGGTTGTCTACCTAATGAAAAAAAAATCATTGGAATCGGTTGAAAAATGTAGATTTTATAAGGGTGCTCCGGTCTTAAGTGGGTCACACTGTATATGATATACATGCATTATAATACACATTATAATTTACACATAAACTATAATACACATAATAATTCACACATAAACTTTAATACACATAACAGATTACATTAAAATTTATGTTGAAATTGTATTATTGAGATACTCATCCAAAGTGTAGTAAAAGCCTTAATAGCTCTTTAACTCTTTTTCTTATGTTTTTTTTTCTGAATTTACATTACTGGTATCCTAGGGCAGATATTCAAAAAGTGTCTCAGAGTTGTCAAAAAGTAATGTCTCTACTTATGTAGTAAGGCTCAGGAAGCGATCAATATTACAAGTCTGCCTGGTAGGAAAACGAGAATTTCTCATGTAGTTATTATTTTACTTCTGTTTCTTAAATATCAAACAGGTGAGAGTCATTGAAGTTTATGAGTTGAATAGGGGTCGACATATATCTCTGAAGACATTTCTGCAGGCATACCAAACAACAGCTCTATTTTGATGTAGTCTTGATTTGCTCAAAGGGTGGAGCGATGACTTGCTTATTGTAAATTGTCTGTACAGTTTGAAACAAATAAAAATGTTGTATTGCATTCTTCTATTCTTTTGCTGAAGTAGTCTAATTTTTTGTATCTGACGGATTATAGTTCTCGTTGCTACTTCAAAACACTTTCTTCTGGTATCATCTGTGTCCATATCATCGGTTTCACAATCACGAATTCCTCTAAAATAGCATACATTTCAAACACACAGACACACCCACACATAACTGCCAAGTTATAATAATGTTATAGTTGCAGAACAGTGAAGTAAATTCCATGTCCAGAAACATTCATTTTACAGAAGACTGTAGATGATAACTACTAATGACCATAGCAGTCGATGCCAAAACACCAAATAAAAAAAATAATTACTACATAAGAATTTCTACCGGTCATTGTTTTGGAATTCAAAGTATAAAATAATCGCGCGTAGAAATTTTTATGTAGTAGGTACCTATTATCATTTTACAGTCTCCTTTGAAATTAATGTTTCTTATTGCAGTATCAACGACGCTATGTTTAAAGTACTCGAAAGACATTCCAACAAGACAGAAGAGTTGAGTTTGCTTATTTACTCCTTAGTGTACCTACACTGCAACAAGTTTTTTCCTAATTATTGATATGTATTCGTTTTTAAGGTCGACTTAAATAGTAACAATGTTTTATACAGCTATTTCAACAAATAGTTTATTTTTGTCACAAAATTGGGAATATGCCATGATTACCATGCTGCGACGCCTATGGTTTGATTTGACGATAAATAAGTCGTAAACAAACATGATCGCCAAGTTAAGAGTGAATATAACATGGAATTCCAACCTGGTCCCCGAGTGCAAACGGATATATCAGACAATGCCCATTTTTAACATGATTCGGTCTGAGATGTTTGTAAACAACGTCGAGTATGTTGCTTTCAAGAAAGAGACAGAGAAGCCCTCTCTATATATTTTATTGCTCGGAGGGTATTACTTGTCAGTCAAAGTCATTATTACCCTAGGCATGTAAATGACACTATTTACATTCCCTTGTCAAGATGAATTAGTAAACGAATGATATAGGCCATTTACCTGTTTTGTTGCTAAGCATGTATGGACTATTTACAGTGTCACCAGCGGGAAAAATATTATTATTCAATCAAGTCAGATTCTACATTATTGATGATAAATTTATGTATGGTATTCGTCTGTTTCTTTCAAACGACTCAATCATTCAGAAATTTTTAAATTATTATAAAAAATAGCAGAATCATTCTAATTCTCCCCAGTTATTTCCCAAAGATACTAAACTAACAAGGAGGGTTTAATAAGCTCTAGCCAATCAGAATCTTGTAGCACCGACGCGTCATAGTGACGTACTTGGACATGAGTACAGAGTCGCACTCGAACCAAGCAACAAAACAGTCAGCAGTAACTCTCATATACCAAGAGCTAGTCCGTCACTGTCTATAGAGAACGGCGGCCATGACATGTCCAACTACGTCACATTTCGTCACATATGTTCTTTCATCTCTTTCTATAAGTGTCCCCATTGTCTTATGGGGATTAGACTCTCTTGTTAAATAATGTTTAGTCTCCTTGATTATCTCCGTCATTTCTCAGTCAAAATATACTCTATCTTTATCTTTCTCTATTCCTCTTTAACTTTCTCTCATTTCCTTCTATATCTTATGCACTCTTGCACAAAGTTTGTTTATGCATTCTGAACTCGTGACACTTACTGTAAGATGTAATGAGTTCAAAATACACGAACTGTTATATTTCATGAAAAAAAGGGTACTTGATTAAAAAGAAATGAAATACTCACTGTGTCAGCAATTTTCGATGATAATCGCTGCATGGAAATTATAAACCATAAAATGCACTTGCACTTTAAATTTATAACGAATGTTCAAAATTATTCCGAAAATTCGACGAAACACAAGGAACTGGTGACCACAATATGCTGGTGTTGTTGCTCAGCGCTTCGTTGAAAAATTGACTGTCTTCAATCGTTTGAAACTGTTTCTTTTGTAAAATTTTCCCCTTTTTCGATTGGAATAATCTTATTTACGAAAGAGGAAACACATAAAAAGTTATTCCCGAAAAACTAGTTTTTCGAATTTTATTTCTTGATAAAAAAAGAAGCAGGATTTATGTGAAGTTAGCAACACTTTTCCAGCCACGGTTTCTGACGTGCAGACCATCGAATACGGGGTGGAGCGTTATTTACTGGCAGTGTTTCCAGATCTATTTAAAGGCTATGATTTCGATAACAAATGTCCAACAACAATTCCTGACTGAAACCAAATAACTACTGCCAAAATACGTCAAAAATACGTGAGAAATACTTAATGTGAATAATGAATAATTTGAAAGAGGTAGATAAAATATGCTGAATCAAATCTATGGTGTTTGAAAAAGTATATTTATCTGTATGCCCACCAATATGAAAAAACAGAATTTAGGTAATATTCCAGATTATGCGAAAAATCCAGAAACTGTTGAGCTGTTACAAAAATTAAAATAAGAGGAGATCTGATTGTGCATAAGGCATCGTTCAGATATCTTTGGACTACCATCGAAACGAAGAAAATAACGTAATTTTGCAGTCTATAGAAACTGAAGAAAGAAACGCTGCCCCAAAATAAATTTGAATAGGAAGGAGGGCAAATGGGAATTCTATCCATCCGAACGTTGTTAGATAGTTTACGAGCACATCAAAGATCACCATTCAAAATATTCTTAGATTTCATTAATGTTTCCGAGGTTTAATCCTTCATTGACTCTACTGAATATAAGACAATGTACACATTTGAAATCTGTTGCTAATTCAAGATATTGTAAATATTAAATATTTAGATAAATGCAATTATACAGAATAAAATAATCGTGATGTCACTATACTTGGCCTGATTTTGATATCAGTAGTTGGAGTTGAAATATAAGTAGATAAATCAAATTTGAAATAAAAAAAATAGTTTTATTCAAAACAGTCAACAAAGTAAATAAAATGTGTTCTCTAAAAATATAACAAAAAAAAAACGGTATATCTATGAATATTTAACTAGGAATTGAATCAGGTACTGGTTCTTTAAAAATCAGACTCTGTCGAGGACACCTTTTTCATCATGAAAAGGGTAAAACAATATGAAGAAATTACCTTTGCAGCTAATATGTTTTATTTTTGGTTTGAATGATTGTTGTATCGACTTGGAGAGAATGGAAACCTCTCAAAGGTACAGGGCCATGAAATATAAATTCTGAATATTCTCAACAGCTGGCCACAAAAATTGGTTAAAATAAAATTTTAGGAATTTGACTTCAATACTCTCATCTGTTATATATGGTATGTCTTTCAATATACCAATCTTTTTCATATACTACTGCATTATATTTTTCAGGCATCAAGTCCAATTTGTGTCGCTCAGACGAACAAGACGGTTTCGAAGAATCTGTGAAGGTTGAAATTGTTTTGTGCGTCTTCTTTCTTTGTTTGATTTCTCCAGTCGTCCATTTTATTAGTGAGGTTCTTTTACGCGCTCTAGATGGTCTGCACTGAGTTTTTGGATCTTCTCTTTCAATAACCAACACAGAGTTGTCTTTTTCACTATCACTGTAACCTTATTCGTTTCCATTTGCACTGAATGTTTCGGAATTCAGTGGAGGAATTTCCGATTGGATCCTGTGGAAAATATTTTAAATGAATATCCTCTTTTTCTAATTGTTTGATTTTGCATAATTCCCTAGGTCTTAAAGGGAAATTATTTGATAGTTTTTGGCCGATTCAAAAACGTGGCATATTATTTATTTATTCAAATAATTTTTTTCTGCTTTTATGCTTTCAGATTTTAAACAATTTCATGAAACTCATCTTGAAGGCATCATTTTGATTTTATGAATATTGACAAAAGAATCATAATCTACTACTCTGAAAACCCCCCACACGGCAATTTTGAATAGAATCGGAGCGTAATCCAAAATTCATACTCCGTGTTGGAGCCGTCATCTTAAGTTTGTTAATTTTGACAAAATATTCGTAATCTCCGTCCCTGGAAACCCCCACATACCAATTTTGAATATGATCGGACTATAATCACAAAACTCGCCTGCCACCTTGGAAACGCCATATTGTTTTCTCTTTAAGAAATACTGCATAATGCACTGTCACCGAAATTACGAACAAACTGCCAAATTGATAGGATGGCTAGAAGTGGGTGAAAATTTACGTGCAGAATTTGTGGACAGACAGACAAGAGAGCGAAATAATGAAAACGTGTTAAAAATTGAAATCATCATTCATTCCAATACTCTACATTTCTCAAATTTTTTTCTAAGAATCCTCAGGTTTGCGGAGAAACTCTTCCTAAACTCAATTTTGCTTGGTGGAAGACACCGAAGATTAATGCTAACTGAATTCAAGACTAAAATAATCTGAATCTGAATATATGTTATAATTACTGAATTTTTTACTAAATGACTGGAAATAAGATGAGAAACTTACTTCTATTCGCATCCGCCATAGCATATGTTTTTTAATCTTCAGTTCAATCTAGAACTCCGCATTCACTATAAATAATTTACTCATCACATCAACAGAAATTGAGTAACTGCCCTCGTCTATATGTCTACCGATATTCATCCTTCTAACGTTAAGAAACAGTCGAGTATGCCCAATAATTACGAAAATTTCTTGGAAACAACTCGTGAATTGAAACAAATCCAATGAGTGAAAGACTCGGACATAAGAATTAAAGATTCAGACATAAGGTTCAAAGACTGAAATCTCAAGTAGCACACCTATATTGATAGAATATTTGGTACAATATTGTGAACATATTTAAAATGCGATTTTGGCGATAAAAAAAAGTGAACATTCGGTGATATTGGTCCAATATTACTTAAATAATATTGGCGAAATATTCTCGAAGCAATACTGGCCTCAAAATATTAAGTAATATTGGTATAATATTGCTGTTACAATATTCTGAAAATATTGGCAAAATATTCTAAAGTTATATGATATAAGGTAAATGTGACCATTTTGCGATATTGGTCACATATTGTTTAAACATTCCAAAAATAGTATTGGTGGAATATTCTTGAAGCAGTAATGGCCTCAAAACATTCATCGATATTGGTACAATATCATTTGGATATATTGGTGGAAGTGAATATGCCTTGAATTTTTAAATGTCTTTTAGTTGATCAAGGTGACACTAGAGTCTGCCTTTCGGCCGCCATAACCACTGAGTAAGCTGCCTTGAAAACAGACGACAATAAATTGCACAGCACGGCACGCTCTGTGATTGGTCACTGTAATAGCGGTAAGTTTAAAGATGTTGAAAACAATATCTAAGCATTGATGTATTATCGATATTGGTAAAAATGATTTAACCAATATTGACCTAATATTACATGTGACAATCTACATTCAGAACAGATCCAACCAATATTCCACCAATATTATTAATATAATATTGTTTTTTTAATATTCACCCATATTGGACCAATATTATTTTTTCATTTA
Organism: Chrysolina oricalcia; assembly: GCA_944452925.2. Taxonomy (NCBI): domain Eukaryota; kingdom Metazoa; phylum Arthropoda; class Insecta; order Coleoptera; family Chrysomelidae; genus Chrysolina; species Chrysolina oricalcia. The sequence continues at coordinate 39,467,769 of OX101818.2, read as the reverse complement.
CAATTTATCCATATTGGCTTAATATTGTTAAATTGTTTTTTAACAATATTAGTTGAAACCAAGATTCAGCCGATATGTTGTGCTACTTGGGATCGATTGCTAGAACACTTGAATGAAGGGCTCAAGATTTAAAAAAGACTCGACGACTAAAACTTTCAAATCAAAGACTCAAGCCGAAGACTGAAAGACTCAAACCGATGACTGAAAGACTCAAACCGATTGATAAAAGACTCAAGCCGATAACTGAAAGACTCAAATCGAAGACTGAGAGACTGAAGCGAAGATGTAATGACTGAAATGACTAAAAATTTCTAGTTGTAAAAGATTTAAAGGAGATGTTTCCCCTCGGGATTTCCCTAAAAGTTTAAAGGTCTGTTTCTCCTTCATAGACCAGCACACTATTTAATATTCCGTTGTTGGTCATATATCATCCTGTATACATATAACATATATACGAGGTGTACCACTCAATTTCAAATAAGGGAAAAATATACCAACTCTGAGAAAATAACTTTATGTCCAAATGGTTGGTAGGTAAGTAAGATATATTGAAAAACTGAATTGAAATGGAATTGTTCATCCAAGAATGCTTAACAAATTGGATAGGTAGAAAATCTTGAACAAGGTCTCCGCACGGAATACATGTGATTTTGGTTGATTTTGATTGCGGAATTCAATGAAACTCTGGTATGTTGTAATAATGAGCTGTCGGTAACTCTTTAAATGTACCCTATAATCAAATAGTATGATTAGTTTCGGAGAAACAAGGGGATTTTGAAAATTGAGGTAGGTAATTTCTCACAAATTGAGACTATTTCAGGTTTATTCTCGTGATTTGGATCGAACATGTCATGCCTCTGGAAGCGCAACGTCATTATGATCCAAAACAGAATTCAGGTTACCGGGATCATCACAAACGTACTCAAAATATATTATTTCGACGTTGTTCACTTCACTTCAGAAATGATATATTTTCTAGTTTGCTGAGGTACCAAATGACAGTAATGTCCTGTTATTTCGTTTGCATCGATATCAAATCTCACGAAGAACTGATATTTGTAGTATTGTTTCTATGACTAGAAAATACTGTGACTCTAATGAAATTATTTTCGTTAGGTTTCGTAACTATATCAATGAATTGACTTCCATTCTGGTCCATAATATCCAGTAAATATATGATGCAGACAACCGCAACTGAAAAACTCTAAAGTCTGGAAAAATCATTCTAATGCCTGATAAAGTATTTCCAAATTTCGCGACGTCTGATCAAATTATTTTGTTCAACATGGTCGTCGGCTGGTGTCTGGTGGTCGTGGCTGTCGGCTGGTAGTGCGTTCGTCTTTCAAAGGTAGGGTCCTAGGTTCGGTTCCCAGCAAGCTCACCTGTCTAGTGCATGACATCACACGTTAAAACGTACGAGCAGTGTCTTCTCTAGCTCGCACAAGTGTCTCGAATACTTCTGAGAGTTGCGGCGGTTGCGCGTAGGGTTGCAACAGGTTGACGAAAATAACAACAAAAATAACAAAATAAATTGTTTTCAACGTGGTTGTCTTTCAAAGCCTTTCAACGCATCTCATTAGCTAACTCGACTGTGGCATTGAACATCAAGGGTCATAAAGGAGTGCTCAAGCTTTCCTTTTCGACGATAAAAATTTTAAAGTTTCATTATACCTATTTCGTGGCGTCCTTTCATGTACCCGTCTCTGAGCGTCCAATATATGCACGAATTAAAGCTACTTAGCGTCCGGTTTGTATAGGTTACTTTCATCCTGTAGATTTGTGAGCGTCCAGAAATGATGCCAGATTTAACCATCGCCTTTAGCGGCGGTAATCGAATTAGGGCATCGACACTGTGTATTCTCCGGATGCCACTCATGGGTTGAATTTCACATATTATCTGATTAGAGCTTATGGGGTCTCAGCCTATATCCAAAGGCAGAACGCGGCGCTACGAGAGTTGTATACTATCATCTACGATACTTGTACGGTATAGACGAGACACGGGTGTTGCCTTATGCTCAGGGGGATATTGAGTCCATTGTGGAGAATGAGAAGTGCTGAATCTATTGGAACTACTCATTCCCCACCCTCAGGCAAATACAAGCCAACAAGCATGATGTCCACCTCGACCACCAAATTAAAACGATTTTTGTCATGGAGTTTTTCGCTACAGGTGGAATGAATATCGTTCGGAAAAAGGAGGAAAAACGGACTTAATATCGAGATATTCTCTTTGAACTCCGCAGGTTGTATCCAAACCACTCTGTCAAAATGGTGGTTTTGATCATAGGAGTCCTTGGTGGAATAATGAACACACTGTTCTCAAAATTGAAGATGATACCGGCTTGCCTTGATATGACAGAGATCTTAGCGGCACGAATGCAGAAGGCCGTCATCTTTGGTTCACTTCGTCTGCTCAGAACACATGAATCTCGGACCCAATAGTCACGTAAGGAGTGGTTATTAGGGTAAACGACACCAGCTCTCCCTTGGGATGTGTCGGAGCCCTGGAGATAGAGCCTGACTGGTACATTTTTAAAATAATGATAATAAAAATAATTATTTTTGTCAATATTATTATTGGGGTAAACGACACCAGCGCGCCCTTCGGATGGTCGGAGACAGGGACTGACTGGTACATTCCCAACGAAAATAATGATTATAATAATAATAGGTCCTTATTCTTCAAATATACGTACAATATAAGAGAAAAAACGCCGAAGATCACATGATGATATGCATTGGTATACGTGTTACCTCTGTTATTATTGTCAAGCATAACTGAAAAAATATAACAAACAAACAAAAATTACTATGTTTACAATTATTCTGCCGGGCTCCTTAAATCTATATTTACCTGTGAATAGCCATAAAAAAAGAAAAACTATTCCATAGACACATGCATTCATTTGTTCCGTGATGATATATTCTTTCATAAGGTTTTAAATGAATTCATATTTAATTTATTCATGTTTGTTGGACCATTATTATAAATTAGTGATATCTGATAAGAGAAAGACCGCCTGAAGGTTTCAGTTCTATGAATCGGTGGAGTAATAGTTCCCTTGTAGCGTATGTTTAAATTGTGAACATTTCCGAAAAATGAAATTTTCTTCCATAAGTATGAGGGTGTTCGAGTAGTGATTACTTTATGGAAAAAACAAGTCACATAGAGAAGTTGTCTACGGTGCATATTGAGCCATCCTATTTCATTCAATTTATGGGAGGTGTAGCATCCCCTACTGATCCCAAATATCTATCTCAGGCATGAGTTTGCCTCTGGCTCTCATCATCCAGACATGGACTATAAACTGAGTCACGGTAGTTGAATTTGGAGAGTACTAGTAAGTTACAGAGCACGGCCTCAACCTTCTGATTCAAGTACCTTCTGTTGCCATAAATGAGTTTCAGATTCTTGATCGCCAGGCCACTAATATTTCGTATGTGCGATTTGAACCTCAGATCATTATCGACTGATAAACCCAGATTCTTCATGTTTTTGACAGGTTTTATTACTTGGTTTTCAACATTGATCTGGATGGTTTTCAAGGAGACTTCTGTGATGGCGTGTTCCAAATAGCATTACCGATGTTTTTTGAGCTCATGGTCTTTAGAAGATATTATAAGAGTCGATGAATCCCCATTAATTTTGTCTATGGTTAGGTCTGTTTCTGTTGGTGAAAACGAAAGTTGCACTTGGGTGTCGTCGGTACAGAAATGTATATCACAATGATGTACAGAGTGCTCGAAGTCATATGTATTTAACGCAAACAGTAGGGGTCCCAGGATGGAGCCCTGTAGAACACCATTGGATATTTCCTGGAAGGATAACTAGTAATTTCCTGTTTTGGCAGTCTGGCTTCGACCATGAAGGTATTTTTCAAAGAAAGTTGAAGGGTGATCAGCAGCACCAATAGATTTGAGTTTACTCAATGATAGAGCATAGTCCAGAGTGTTAAATGCCTTGGAAAGGGCCAGAAGTACTAGTAGAGTAAATTTCTTATTGTCAATCCTTCTTAGAATGTCACCAGTGATTAACAGCAATGCGGTTCCACAGTTGTACCCTCGTTGAAATCCGGACTGCTTTTTTGGTAGTATGTTGCACAGTGAGACGTTATCTCTCAGCTGGTCATCTAGTATTCTTTTTAGGACTTTTGAAATTATTGGCAGTATATTGATCGGGCGCAGATCTTTCAACTCATCAACAGGAGTCTGAGGAGCAGCTGGTGACAGGACCAGCATTCGAGGGAAAAAAACTCATCAACAGTATTCTTTTTATGTATGACTTTTTCCAAATTTGGAGATAAACATTTGGGTGAGACAAAAATTCGTGATATGAATTATAAATGGTATCAAATAAGAGTAACACATAAGTAGGAGTTTCAAATTGATACCATCCCACCCTTGAGCATTAGATATCAAGTTATATAGGACATGTTAGGTTCCATCTTGTGTTACAGATCTGAATTGAAAATGGCCTGCTTTCTCATGAATACTATTGGAGTAGAATTCAATCAGATTTTAATCAACAGCGACTGCTGAAATACCTTTCACGAAGTACTGATTCGATTCCTTTACATCAAACAAATGATCGGAAATGGTGGTCGATCTTATTTGAGTCATGTAAATCCTTCTATACCTTGCTTACCCCGCTGTCTAAAAATATATTGAAAATATGCCTTCTTTCCATTTTGACAAGCCAGGGTTGTGGGGCTTCGGAATGTCTTATAATATTCATAATTACCCGAAGATTCTGTTTTTTGCCACCTAGAACGGGCTTTATTTCGCTATGGCATCAATAATTTAATATTATCTGTGATCCATGGTGCATAAAGTTGGGTTATTCTAATCAGTTGAACAGGAGCATGCAGATAGAATTTTGATATAATGTTTTTATTAAGATAGTTAATTTTTTCGTCAATATCATCTGTTACATAAATATGTTCGAATGGGATTGATATAATATCTTCGTATAATCGTTCCCGATAAAATTTTCTAAAGTCTCCAATCGTTGTATATGTCGGTGAGCGGGAACTATCACCAAGATTATTTTCTAACACTATCAACTCATGATATGAAATAACTGGTACCAAGGCAACTTCGATATTCTTGGAAATATCATCACTGTTATTTGTGATGATCAAATCTATGAGTGAGAGTGATGAAACGGTCACTCATGTGGGTCTATCAACTAGTTGACGAGTCCCTATCCCTCCAACATTTTATTCAGCCTGATAGCAGATCAATATTGAGATCACCCAGAATACATCATCATATTTGGGAATTAAAGATGGTATACCATTCTCTAGTGAACTGAGGAAATCAGTTTTGGAATAGTTTGGGGGCTTGTAGACAAATTCAACAGCCACATTGAATAACATGAAAATTTATTGTCAACATACATGCCAACGCCCCCTAGTCTACTCTTCTGAAGAAAACATAATCATTCACATGACATACATTTACTATCAATTCGATCAGACAGCCAAGTTTCACTCAGGCATAGGATAGATTTTTCTGTAAAGTATTGAGATCTTTCAAGTATGATAAGTTTGGTAACAGCGATGTTATATTCAGGTGGCTAAATCTCTGTGAATGTGACATTTTATCTGAAACAAAACATGAGTGGAAATCAAAATACAGAAACATAATTGAAATAAATAAAGAAAAACAAATGTGATGAAAAATAAGAGATATAGGAAAAAAATCTATTTTGGAATCTTAAATGAAGATCTCGAAAGTTCTAGCTGATTTGTTTACTCTAGGTCTGTCGGCTCCTTCCAATTCTCCTGCTGTTTATTTCTTCGAGTTTTCTTCTTTATCTGTGCTTGATTTACTTGCAATCGTATCTGTTGAGTTTTCTGCTACCAACTTGCTCTCTAGTTCTTCGTAAGTATAGCTGATTCTATCCACTATCAGAGAGGTTCCTTTATTTTTGCTTCACGACCGATTTCTTCTGCAGCCTTTTGTTGTGACACTAATAACGTTTTGATCTGATCAAAATACAGGAACACAATTGAAATAAATAAAGAAAAACAAATGTAATGAAAAATAAGAGATATGGGAAAAAATCTATTTTGGAATCTTAAATGAAGATCTCGAAAGTTCTAGCTGATTTGTTTACTCTAGGTCTGTCGGCTTCTTCCAATTCTCCTGCTGTTTATTTCTTCGGGTTTCCTTCTTCATCTGTGCTTGATTTACTTGCAATCGTATCTGTTGAGTTTTCTGCTGCCAACTTGCTCTCTAGTTCTTCGTAAGCATAGCTGATTCTATCCACTATCAGAGAGGTTCCTTTATTTTTGCTTCACAACCGTTTTCTTCTGCAGCCTTTTGCTGTGACACTAATAACGTTTTGATCTGATATAGTCTTCCGGTATAATATCTCAGACCTCAGTCTATTAGTCAAGCACTCAATTACAATGAGGCGAGTCGAAAAAAAAGTTTTTCTCAGTAAATTTGAAATAATATTTTCAAAAAGGCAAATATGAGAATACGATGGGTTTATGAAAAAATTAAACATTTTTTTCAAGACAGTCTTCAAACGCAATAACTTCGGTAACAATCGGGTAAATTAATTCGTTGCCCTTCTACACTTTTACAAATTTTTGTGAATTAAGAATTTCTTATTTTCAGACTGTGGTACGTTGATATTCCAACAAGCTGTCAAGAGATACTTTTTATCGTTCATTTTTTTGTGTTATTTCTGTCATGCCACTTCGAAACTATCATAAATCTAGTGGTGTGGTGGAATTTTGTTTAAAAAAAAATATTTTTGGATTTTTGTCTCTGAACAAAATTTGAAGAAGGCCTTGACATTATGAATTTTAATTAAAAGTTATAGTTATAGTAGAGACAACTGAAAAAATGCATTGAGGTACCCACTTTCAAATGGGTTACTCTATAGATATTCAAAAGATAGATCTGTAACAGGTATAGGTTGTCAGGCAAATGAAGGTAGAACAGTATATATCAGGTTTAATGAAAATCAATAACAGAGTCTACCATTAGATCATCGGTCAGCAAAAAAGTATAGCTGTATTTCCAAAATACCAAAAATTCCAAATAAAATTAATTCATTAATATGGAATTAACAAAATATTCCTACAAAAAATAACAAAACATATTTATGTCACTATTGAAATTGGATAAATTCAAAAGAAATATTGATATTGTCTGTGTTTGCCCATCAGGAATCTATTTGAAGCAAATCATAGTACATTTCCTAAATCAGCTCAGCTCTTTGAATCTCGAAGGGAAGAACACTGGTTGTAGATTTGAAAAATATTTCGGTGACACCATTACTTGAAGATGGTTCACCCTGTCAAACGAAAAACTTTTTATTAGTGATTGTATGAATTTTCTCTGAAGAATTCTGCTTTCTAAGAAACTATCAAAATTAGACAAGTGGTGTGCAGAGTGTTGAAAATACGCAATTGACGAGCAAAACTTGAAACATGAAAAAATGTGAATGATGAAAAATTATTCAAAACGAACAATTTTTAACAGAATCATTTCTAAAATTACGTTAAATTCTGCATATACTCTAACAATATTGAATAAATTGAAATGGATTTCATCAGTTGTACGTTTACGCGAAACGACAAATAATAATATCGGGCCTCTACCCGCACATGCAGTGTCTTTGGGTACATTCTACGACTGTGTCATCATTATTATTGAACTTTCGCCTCTTCTTGATCACATTCTCTTTGCATAAAAATAGCCGTCCTTGTAGAAAATTCTCCTAATACATTCATTAGAACGTCTGGAGTTACATTTTTTACTCTAAAATTTTTTTTTACGAATTCCTCTGATTTTTCGATGAAAACCATTATGAGCTCATTTGATAGCTTGTGCTAGCATTGGAGATCCGGTATATACAGTTTTTGCGAGAGGTGGAACCAAACCACTGCTAGCTTGGTGACTACGCTGGGAATTATAACTGTAATCGTCTTGGTCGGATGCAAACTCTTTAGCACAACGTTCACTTCACTTCAACATATTTGAATATACCAAGTATTAAGAAAGTTTTCTGAGGACAACTTATACCCACTTGTACCAGTTGGGCCGTGATGGTGATGGTTCGCTTCTCTATCATAGGGTTTAATTCCCAGCATGGTCACTTGTCGTATGTCTTCTATAGCTCGCACAAGTCTCTAGAAGAATTCTTTTGTCGTGAGGGTGCAGCAGGTTGACCAAAAACAATTTCTGTAGTTCTTATTTGAAGGAGTTAAAAAACTTCTAGAGTTTGATGTAATTTTGGAATATTCAACTTTTTAATGTCTTAGTTTTTCACCGATATGGACTGCAACAAAATCCCATGAACTCTTTTGGAAAACAACACACATAAATTTGCTGAGATAAGAAATGAAAATGACTCTCGAAACTGACAAAGATTTTCAAATAATTAGCTGTTTAATTTCCAAAACCTTTGTCGCAGATATGCATTTGGGTTTGCAAGTTCATAAACTCAAGCTGAAATAATGAACAAGTACAATGATAAATATTACTGTGAGTCCATTCTTCATTTATTTTCCAACTTACTTTACTATCAGCACACTTCACCCCGCAAACAATGCTCATTGAAATTCTGCAGCATTGCCGTATTTACACAAATTGAAGGACGCTTGGAAATCGGCATTCTAAAAGTAAATCATACTCCGAGAAATATACAGACGGTGCTCTTTGCGCCGCTAGCGGTAAACCCGGTGAACTAATAATATACAAAAGTATACAAAAAAGGAGGTCCCACTATCAAGACGGCGTCCGACAAATTTTCAAATCTGTAAACTACTATGATGATTTGAGTACATTTTCTACAGGAGTTCAACATAGCGTCCGTATACGGACGCTCTGTTGGAGACGGATGCTTGGAAGATAGTGGGATATATATATATATATATATATATATATATATATATATATATATATATATATTGTTATGAATTTATTATTTTGTATTGTTGTAATTTTCGCACGAGAAATATACAATTTGTAAACAAATACTTCTGTATGGTAAAAAAAATAAATGTAGAAATGATTTGTTATGCCTCCCTAGATATTTCTTTATATGTAGGTAAATTAAAAAAAATCAAAATTTGCTAGATTTTTGAAAATTTCACCTGTTACCTTCTCTTTCAGCTCAGTCGGTTCCACAGAGACACTAAACAGTGTCTATCTCAGGAGGGTTGCAGCTAGGGCCTTTTCTTGATGTCAAAATGAATTAAATAAATTTTTATATGCAAAACACTCGATAAATTATACTCAATTTATCAAAATTATCCTTCTTTTTATTATAATAATAATATCAATAACTCAAAATCAAGGACCAAAAGTCAATAATTTTTCAAAACAAGTAAATTTTTTTTCATGTAGTGCTATATCTAACCTGTTCTACGAGAAAACCAACTTATATTCTATAATTCATCTTGTCCAAGTTGAAAATTTTGCTTTGACTATCATAAAACATGGAAATCTTCAAATCTATTCAAATCTTATTTCTATCAATTCCGCAAGTCAAATTTTAGTATTATGTGCACTGTGCCACTGTGGTTTAAAATGTTCAAACAAATAAAGTGGGACTACCGATCTAGTCTGTTTTGTGGGGTTAAGTTATATTGTTCAAAATCAACTGTGATATAGTTTGTGGTTTATTTATACACGGAAAGTTCTAAAAACTTCAAATAGGTACCTTGCTCCAGTTTATGTGAAGTATCCGCAGCTGGTCTGGTTCAATTGCATTACATCCGTTTCTCCAGGTTAGTTATTTGGTGTTGAAATAGGTACTTGACTCGTTCTATACGTAGAAAATACCTTTTTCTTTCTTCTTATGGCGTTTTGATTTGCTTTTAATACATTATTATAGAAATTTGTCCTTCTAAATTTTGATAATCTTTCCTTTTCCAAAATTTTTTCTTTTCTCCTCTCTTGTCTCTCAAACAAAGTCCCATAGAAACCGCACAAAATTTTCTTTTCACCAATGAGCATTTATGATCACTTCACTTACGTCTTGATTCATTTAATTTTTATCAGTTTCTTCATCTAATTACTACTATATAGAAAATCTATTAACTATTATTTTATAGAATCATTAGTTTTGTAAAATAAACTTGTATTTTATTGACCTTTTTCTTATTTTTCACTCTTAATCATCTTTTATTTTGACATACTTCAAAATGTCATCTTTCTTTCAAAATTTTAATTTTGTCAATATACAATGTGTTTTATTTTCAATCAGTTTCAAGTTTGTGGTAAAATACATAAATTTCAACTTTATTCAAATTTCCAACTGTTCCAAATATCTTGTTAATGATTTCTACTTTTTATTCTCTGACTCTAATAGAACTTTTTTTATCATAAGATGACTTCATTTACTCGGAATGCTGTGAAACTGGATGAAATCCAATTCTGCTACCCTTCTTGTCGAGTTTGGAGGTATGTTACTGTACAGGATATTGAGATTGATATGTTTCAGTCCAGGTAAAGTATCTACTTATTTTCAATTCATTTTTATTAAATAAAGTTATGATTTCGACAATATCTAGTATTCATAACAAACCATTTATCATAACAATTCTCCAAAATTTACATTCAAACTTTCGATACCTTGTTAGAAAAATTTGAATGTCAATTTTTACCAATTAAGTATTTAATTTTTCTCTTTGTTTCAGTATTACATGTATAATTTTTTTTTATTTATTGTTTTATTGTAGCAAATTGGCTTGCTTTTATTTTCACCCATTCTTTTTCATACTCTAAATTGATATATGCTTTCTATATTGAATACTCCCCTTAATTTTTTATCAGTAGGATTTATCAATCTATAGCTATTTATAGGCTCTTCATTTTCTACCTCATATGGTCCTTCAAATGGTAACAATAACTTGGTACATATATCTTGTTTTCTATTGGGCACTCTCAAATTCTTTATTATAACTAAATATCCTTTCTTAAATTTAGTATATTTTTTTCTATTTTTATTTTCCTTCTTCAAATATTTCTTGGCATTTCTTTTTATTCTTAAATTTACTTTCTCCAAGGTTTCTGTTAAATTTCTATCTACACTTATCCACTCTCTGTCTGGTAAACTTCCTGTCATTAAATATTTTGGACTCTCTTCAGTAATTGTACTAGGAACCTCATTTATGTATTTTTCTACGATTGGCAATTTTACTTCCCATTATCTATGATGTTTATAAATTACTAATCTTAAATACTTCATGATTTCTCTAATATAACGTTCAGTCGGATTAGACGAACGATGCCTGATACTAGTAAAATTCAATTTTATCTTGACTTTATTACAAAAACTTTTCATACGATCATTATTAAAATAAGTAGCATTGTCTAATATTATATGCTCTGGTTTTCCTACTTCTATAAATTTATTTAATAAGAATATGACTATGTTGAAATTCGTTTTCTTTGTAGGGTATACTTTAATATATTTAGAAAAATGATCCACAATTACAAATATGTGATTATTACCTTCATAACTTTTCATTAAATTGCTAATGAAATCAATAGAAATTATTTGTAATGGTCTTTCTAAGATTATACTTCTTGGTTCATTTCTATTTACAATATTTTTGCTTTTTCCTATCTGACATAGTTCACATCTATTAATTATATTTTTTATTATTTCCAAATCTTCGTAACTTATGAAATTTTCCCTAAAAATTAACCATGTTTTCCTAATTCCTATATGTACATATTTTTCATGAATGTTCCATGTTATTTTTTCTAATGTGCCTCTTTTCTCTTTGTCTGTTAATTGTTTTTGATCTTCTAAAATGTTTGTCAGTGAAAATAATCCACTCATGTTCCTGAAAATGTTCAACCCAATTTTGATTTGTCTAGAATTACTGTTATTATTTGTGCCCATTCTAGTCAGTGAGTCTGGTAATATATTTTGTCTTCCTGGAATATATCTGATTTCAAATGTATACTCTTGTAACAACAATGACCATCTATGAATCCTACTACTTGCATATTTACAGTTTAAAATAGACATCAATGCCTCATGGTCTGTTTCTACATAAAACATTGCTCCTAACAAATAAAACCTCAGTTTCTTTATACAGAAAATTATACTTGCTAACTCTAATTCGCTTACACTATAATTTTTTTCATGTTTCTTAGTGATTCTGGATACGAATGATATAGGCACTTCTTTTCCTTCTTGTATTTGTAAAAGTACTGCAAATTTTTCCATTGATGAATCAGCACGAAGTATAAATGGTAACTCATAATTTGGATGATATATTTTCAAATTTTGAATAAATATTTCTTTTAATTCTCTAAATGCATTTTCCTGATCATCATTCCATTTCCATGTTTCTTTTTTCTTTAATAATCTTAATAAAGGTAATTCTTTTTGACTCAGGTCTGGAATTAACCTCTTAAAATAATTTAAAACCCCTAGAAATCCCCTTAATGTTTTAAAATTATATGGCCTTGTATATTCTTGTAATGTTTTTATTCTATCAGGATCCATCTCAAAACCTTTTTGATTTAGTACATATTCTAAATATTTCACTTCTTTTTGATAAAATTCACATTTTTCTATGTTTATTTTTAAACCTGCTTCATCTAATAACTTGAGTACTTTGTCTGAATGCTGTCTATGTTTTGTTTTGTCTGTCGAATAGATCAATATGTCATCAACATAATGCAGAACAAAATCCTCATATTTATCTAATATTTTGTGTAAAGCACTTTCTAAAGCTGGACATGCTGACTGTAAACCATACGGGACTACACTAAATTGGTATACAACCCCTTCGATACAAAATCCTGTGTATTTCCTAACACTATAGTCTAATGGTATCAACCAGAAACTATGTTTCAAATCAATTTTAGTAAAAATATTGGCATTTGTTATTTTCCCAAAAATCGTTTCAATATTCATTGGTGCTTCATATTGTGTTATCGTGATTTTATTTAATTCTCTAGCATCTAGGCATAATCTTAACTCCCCATTTCTCTTTTGAACAACTACAATTGGATTGATATAATTTGTGGTACTTCTTTCAATTATTCGTTGCTCTAACATTTTATCAATTTCCTTTCTCACTTCATTTCTAAATTTATACGGAATCAAATGGTTCTTACATTTGAATCTCTCTACCTCCTTCACTTTTATTCTATGTACGTACTCATTAGCAAACCTTGGTTCATTCATAATTAACCTTTTATATATATAATAATTCTATTATATCATATTTTTCTAACTCATCACATTTATATTTAATATTATTTATTTTATTCATATAATCTTCATCTAACTTTTCATCTTCATATTTTATATTATATAAATTATTTTCATTTTTCCCATCCACATTCATACTTTTCATACATACAATATTCTTTTCTATTATCTTCTCTTCATTCAATTCTGTAAAGTTAAACCACTGTTCATCTATCTCAATTCCTTTCTTTTCATAATTGATCTCTGCATTTTTTCTTTCCAATTGATCTGTGCCTAAAATTATATCAAAATCCATATTTGGTACTATTAATAACTGTAGTTCTATTATCTTATTTTCAATGTTTAAATTTAAATTTATAAACTTATTTGTTTCTGCCTGTTTTTTGCTATTAATTCCTATCAAATTCATCTTTGGCATTTTAATTATTTCATTTTCTACACCTGAAATATTTAATAAATTGTTTTCTCTAATTAATGAAGCCTCAGAACCTATATCTACCAATATTTCCACCCATTTTTCCCCAATTTTTCCTTTTAAATTCAATAAACCCATTAATTGTTCAGTTTCACCATTATTCTCCAGTGTTATAAACTCTAAAGGATGTTCATAGCATGTCTTCAATATTTTGTATGGTTTCTCTAATGAAAATTTTGTTCCCCTTCATGACTAGTACTTGGTCTTTCATTATTGTTTGTTGTTTCATTTTCTCTTTCCTGATTCGCTTGTCTGTACTCTATTTGTCTATCATTTGTTCCTTCTAAACTTTGAATCCTTCGTTGATAGTGTACTTGTCTGTTTCTTTCATAGTTGGTGTTATTTATCTGTCCTTCTGTGTCTATATTCCTTCTTTGGTGAGTATTTACTTGTCTGTTTTCTTGTCTGTTTCCATGAAAATTTCTATTATCATATCTATCCATATTTTCTTGATATTGTGTATTTTGACCATAATAATTATTTCTATTATTATTTTGACTTATCTGTCTATTCTGTTTTTGGTACTGATATGTACTCTGATCTTGATATGTCTTATAATTATCACCTCTACCATAATTATTTTGATTATAGTTTTTATTTGCCTGATAATTGTTGTTATTTTGATAAAATGTTTCATTCTCATTTCCATTTTGTCTAAAATTTCTATTGCCATTATTATAGTTATAACTTGAATTTTGATAATAATTCTGACTCCTATTATCCCTACTTTTATAAGCCATGGTTCTCTTTAATCAAAATAAATAGTCACTAAGCCTTTCCAAGGTCTTTATTTCATGCATTGAAATCATTTCATAAATTTCCTGCCTGAAATGTCTACTGATATAGCAAACTATTTCTTCTTCATTCATTACAGGTTTCAAATATTGTGCCATTGCATTGTAACGTTTCATTTTCAACGTTACGAATTTACATCTAATTTCTGGCTCTGCCCCGCTCACTCCTATATAGATTTAGCTGTAGACGCGCAGGTCAATTTCTCGGAGCCCGCTTCACAACGGACGTGACGTACCCGGGTAGATTTCGCTGTCGAAGAATTCTTACTAACACCATCCTACACCGTCAAGGTTACGAGTGGCGGACTATTATCAGTGAGTTATCTGTTTTTATGATAACTATCACATCGTTTGACTTAGTTTGTGCTGGTATTGTTTTAGATCTGTTTTGTGTAATTTAGTATTGTCTGTCGTCGAATTTAATTGTTACAAGGTCCACAGAGTAAGTGAAGTAAAACGTACTAAAACGTACTTCGGTAGAGTGTTTAGAGTCGGTACGTTGGCTACACTGTATTTTGAAGTCACCAATAGAATTGGTAGTGGGACTTCCGTGTTAGGGCAGTCTATCTGAAGCTGTCGTGTTAGTAGGAACTGGATGAAAAAGTTATTGTGAAGAGCCGTAGGTTCGTGCATTCAAGTAAAATATCTGAGGATATCTAGTGACCTTTGTGTCATCCCATGTCGGGGATCCTTGATCCTGTTGCTGTATGGTAGTTTTTGGGAAGCGTTGTGGTTTTTGGAAGCGTTGTTGGATTTTGTGCGCTGTTCTGGAACCTTGCTGGTTTTTTTGAAGATAACCTTCTCAAACCCCTTGAGGGGATCACCATCACATAACTCATCTCGTCGTCCTACAACTGTTGTATTTTGTGTGGAACCCTTGTTAACAAGGTAAATAATTCTTTACATGTTTTACGTAATTTCTTTATATGTGTTAAATGTAATTTCAATAAGGGCGCTGTTCGACACACAGCCATTTTATTCCTTTTATTTTTGCAATAATAATTATTCACTATTTCGAGTCAATTGTCGAATTTATATGGGGAGTTGTGAATGATTATTAGCTTACTTTATCGCAGTTCGATTGCTTATTTGTTCAACATACAATTTTCATCGTGAACTCATAAAATTACATAGAGGACTGGGGGTAATCGGAAACATTTATATCTACAAAGCTATTCCTTAGAGTAATGCTGGTATTCTTGTTCCCTAGGGTTTTAGTCCGAGGCCAAGTTTTAGTCCGAGGCCAAGTTCTTGTCCGAGCCCGAGTTCCTGTCCGAGGCCAAGTATTTGTTCGAGGCGAAGTTTCTGTTCGAGGCCCAAGTTTTTGGTCGAGTCCTACGTTTCTGTTGGAGTCCTACGTTGCTGCTGGATTTCTACGTTTTCTGTTCGAGGCCAAGTTTTCCTGTGGGATGCCTACATTTCCCGATAGAGGCTCATATTCATGTCGAATCTGTAATACGTTGAGAAAACTATTTTGGAGTCCTATCAGACTCATATGGAAGCTGTAAGTAGCTGTTAGAGACTGCAAGTCCAGAGAATTCCTGTTCCAGAGTCCTGTCGGATGAATAACGTCCATATACCAACAGATAAGTGGTTAAAAACTGTGTGAAATATCTTTATTATTTTATTTACCAGTCAAATATTATTTTGAAGGGTTGAAACCCTTAGAACTTTCGTAAAGTTATATTTTAAAAAGGTAAATAACATACTGGTATTAATAGGTACTTTTTGTTGTAAAATATCTGCGGAAAGCCCATAACATCATATATAAGCGCACGATTTGCACATAATAAACCTCTGCCAATGGATCCATTCGCCGAAGTCCCTTTATAATTTGGTAATCTTCATAGGGTACACTTTCCGTACGGTATAAATATTTACTCACTCACTAGGAATCTATTTTTGTGTTTATGAAACTAATTTAAGCATTCTGGTTCATAGTTATACCTTGGATACCGAAAATAATAATAATACATGAATTTATCGTAATTGCCAAACACAAACATTGTCAATTTAATTCATCATATACATTACCGTTGGCACAACAATTTTTTTGAACCATATAACTTTCCATAAATGTACAGGGTGTGTTTTGTTCCAAATTTTAAATATACAGGGTTATAGTTTTGGGAATTGGTCTTTCCTTTTTCCGATTTCCTAGTTCTTTAGGAGGAAGCCAGTTTCGAACCTGCAGTAGAAGGGAACTAGGTGGTGCCCACAATTATTTTTTTACAGATAAGGTGAATTTGTATTTCTGTTAGTCACCTAAACGCTCACCTGTAGTTTTACCCACGACCATCTCCACTTCGAGCGTAGCCGCGAGCATGCAGGGATTTTTGAGCGTTGATCCCCGAGACAAACCTTTGTAAGCGAACCAGTTGGGGACATATTACTGAGTAAGGAGTATATGTCAATTATATAATCGGTGTCACAAAAGGATCGTTGCAAAATGGCGCCCAACGTGGGGCCAGTGTCCAGTTATACGAGGTAGGTCACAACGTGTGAGAACTGTGTTTGACACCCAGAAGTACATTTTTTGGTTTTGGTATTTTGAATTTTTAGAAACTGTGAATAGTGTTGTTGTCACGTTTTCTAAAGTGGTTTTTGTTTTATAATTTTTTATTGCCATTGAGAATATCGTGCCTGAGTATATATACGAGGTGTTGTGCTATGTAGTGATTATTGAATTTAGTATAAATAGATTTTGTGTTTAAAATTGGATATTTCTGTGGAATCTGGACACACAGAGGAGAATAAAAAAAAAGGTGAAAGATTTCTTTGGGAAATTTTTTGGAAAAAATTTTGGAGCTTTCGGAGGACGTTGGAACGTTGAAATGTGAAGAACAATCTTGGATGGAATATTTTGTCGAAGCAGAACTTGGACAATTTTCTTCAGTAGGACTTCGAAGATTTTTTTGAATTTTTTTGAATTTTTTGAATATAGGTTGAATTTTTTTGAACTTTCACTTCTGAAGACTTGTAAATGTTTTTGAACTTTGTTGAATATTGTATTTGTGAATAGTGTAAAGGGAACAAAGACTATTTTTATTTGAGACAGAATTTTCTTTGATTGTCCTGAAATAAAATACACTGAACCTGAGTTTTACTTTTGATATTTGAAATTTATTGTACCTATACTGTATTTTTTAAACTTTGTCGTTGATTATTTTTATTTACTTTATTCATCATGCCTGGTAAGTTGGTTATTAAATATTTGAAAAAAGATGAATTGGAATATGAACTTACAATTCGGGGAGTCGGAACAGGAACCGTAGATGACATGCGCAGTAGTCTAGCTGCTACTCTTCGTAGTGAGGCTGCAAATCAGAGTTTTTCGTATCCAGCATACCCATTCACATTTGAGGAAGATAGATTAGCAGTTGAACTAAATTAGGTGAATTAGATGCAGCTTTGAAATTTTTTACAGGAAATCCAGGAGGAGCTGAAGCCGTTAGATGGCAGACACAGACTAATCATTTGTTAGGTAGGATTGATCGCATGATACCTACTGGTGTTGAGGTTGTTGATCAGCAGAATGCTAAATCCGGTTTGTTGGCTAGGGTTTTGACTCTTTCAGACCAGCTACACCAGAAACTGTACCCAGAACCAGTTGATCCAGTACCACCAGCGCTGACGGTTCTCTCTGGTCTGAACCAAACTTTTCAAGCAGGCTTAGGTCAGGTGCATACGTCGTCCCCTGTTCGTTTGGGTTTAGTTAACACTACTGTTGCAGCTGCCAGTTCATCGCAAATGATACCACCCTACAAGTGGGGTATTGAAAAATTTACAGGTTCTCCTAGATCCATCTCTGTTTCCGCATTCTTCGAAATGGTTGAAGAACTTAGAATAGCTCGCCATGTTCCCGAAGATGTTTTATTAGAGTCCGGTATCGATTTATTTTCAGAAAAGGCTTACCAATTCTATAAGGATGTTCGTGTTAGAGTTTTTAGTTGGCGTGAGATGGTAGAAGAATTCATAAGGGAATATCTGTCTGCTCATCATGGAGAAGCACTTTTTGAGGAACTTCGCCATAGAACTCAACATCCTTCAGAATCGATTGGTGTTTATTTAGCTATCATGAATAGTTACTTCAACAGACTGAGATGTCCTATTTCAGAGGATACCAAAATGATGATTATTTTGAAGAACTTGCATCCTTTTTATCAAGATAGGTTACGGGATCCCTTACCAACAAATTTAGAGGATCTTAGAGTTGTTTGTCGACGTATGGAAGAGAGACGAGATAGTATTCGGAATTATGTGGAACCGAATGCTAGGAGATCCAATGTTCTGGAAAAGGACTTGGCATACATTGAGGTTGATAGTGTTGAGAATAGGAGTGTTGCGGCCTCGACTTCGTCTTCCGGTATAGTAGATAATACTTGGCGACACAACTCTAACAATGGACGTTTTGGTCAGTCGAATTCAAGAAACAATCCCTCTGGTGACTCGAATCGGAACTCGCTTTGTTTTAGGTGTAAGCAACCCGGCCATAGAGCGATTGGTTGTTTAGCTCCTAAAGGTATGCATTGTTTCAAATGTAAAAAGGAAGGTTTTACAACTAGGAACTGTCCTGATTGTAATAACCAGGGAAACGGCAGACAGCGCACTTAAATGGTCGAAATAGTGTCGCTGTAGAGTGTTCGACCAAGGTTCAGTCAATACTTGATTTTATTTTAGATCATGCTGTAAATGATGAGAGACCATATTTGAAAGTTAGAATTTTAGGTACTGAAGTATTAGGTTTGTTAGATTCTGGTGCATCTCGAACTATTGTTGGTAGTTGTGGTGCAAAGTTACTCGAGAACTTAGGTTTAGTGGTAGATACTTCGAAGAAGTCTGTTTGTCGTGTTGCGAGTGGTCAAACTTGTGATGTCTTAGGAGAATGTATGGTACCTTTTCTTGTTAGAGATCGTTTAAGAGTGGTATCCGTTTCAGTTGTTCTTGGGTTACCACATACCCTTATTTTAGGATCAGATTTTTGGAGAATCATGGGAATTGTCCCTGACTTAAGACATAATGAATGGCATTTTTCTGAGTTACCCGTAGCAATTGGAACTGTAGATCATCTTCAGTGTCAGACTGTGCTGACATATCTACAGAAGGTGCAGCTAGAAGCTGTAATCACGAGGAATAGGGAACTCATGGGATTTTCTTTGGGATGTACTACTGTGGCTGAGCATGTTATAAACTGTACAGCCGCACCCATCAAACTGAGATATTATCCGGTATCGCCAGTAATGCAATCCCACATTGATAAAGAATTAGACGAGATGTTGTCTTTGGGAGTTATCGAAAGGTCTAGTAGTCCTTGGTCTTCGCCGATCTTGTTGGTCAGGAAGAAAGACAATTCGTTCAGATTCTGTGTTGACTTTCGAAAGTTGAACGCCGTGACAGAAAGGGATAGTTACACCCTTCCCTATATCTCTAGTATTCTGGATAAATTGAAGAACGCTCATTATTTATCGACTTTGGATATTAAGTCTGCGTATTGGCAAGTACCTGTTGCTGAGTCATCACGACCTTTCACTGCTTTCACAGTACCTGGTAGAGGACTCTTCCAGTTCTGTCGACTTTCATTTGGATTGCACAATAGCCCAGCAACGTGGCAACGTCTTATCGATCAGGTCTTAGGTCCGGAGCTTGAACCAAATGTTTTCACTTACTTGGACGATATAGTGGTGATCGCTGACTCTTTCGAAGAACACATGAAGATTCTCGAGGAGGTTTTCAAGCGGTTGAGGAAAGCCAATCTGACTGTCAGTTGGGACAAATGTCAATTCTGTAGACCAGAATTAAAATACTTAGGTCATGTTGTGGATAGAAACGGTGTACATGTCGACTCTGATAAGGTTAAGGCTATGTTGAATATCCCTTCCCCAAAGAACGTGAAAGAAGTTAGAAGTATAATTGGAACGTTTGCTTGGTATCGTAGATTCATAACCGATTTTGCTACGTTGATTTCACCGATTACTTCGTTGATGAAGAAAGGTAGAAAATTTGTGTGGACACCTAAGTGTGAGGATTCCTTTCGGAAAATTAAGGAATTACTGGTAGCAGCCCCTGTGCTGAATTGTCCTGATTACAATTTACCATTTGTAGTTCAGTGCGATAGTAGTGGATTTGGAATTGGCACTGTACTGTTGCAGAGTACTCCTGAAGGCGATCGAGTTATCAGTAACTTGAGTAGGTCTTTGAGCCGACAGGAACGGAATTATTCGACGACTGAACGGGAATGTTTAGCTGTACTCTGGTCCATCGAGAAACTAAGGCCATATCTGGAGGGAATACCATTTACGGTTGTGACCGACCACGCTTCATTGGTCTGGCTCCAGAACCTGAAGGATCCCACGGGTAGACTTGCTCGTTGGTCCGTGAGGTTGCAACAATTTGATTTCAAGATCATACATCGAAAAGGTAAGGATCACATTGTTCCTGATCTTTTGTCTCGATCTGTTCCCGTCGTTGATTCTATTGAAACTGGCCCAGTCGAAACTACTGATCGTTGGTATAACAAGATTTGTAAAGGTGTTGACTCCAAACCATTGAAGTTTCTGCAATGGCGTTTGGTTGAGGGAAGATTATTCAAACATGTTGGTTCGAAGAGTGGTTGCTTAGGTGAAGAGGAGGATAAGTGGAAAGAAGTTGTTCCGAAAGGTGACCGTAAGAAGTTATTGGAAAATTTTCATGACAATCCTATGGCGGTCATATGGGTGTCTTGAAGACATTTAAGAGGATTAGTGAGAAGTATTTTTGGCCAAAGATGAAGTCGGATGTTGCTCGTTATGTTCGAAATTGTAATCGCTGTGCTGCTCATAAAGTGGAGCAGGGACCCCCAAAAGGGTTAATGACTGCGCAACCCCGCGCTACACAGCCTTGGGAAGTTATTGCTACCGATTTGATGGGACCTTTTCCACGATCAAATAAGGGTTATCGTTTTATCTTGGTTGTCTTGGACACGTTTAGTAAATTCTCGTTAGTGGTTCCTCTTAGATCTTCTAAAGCCCCTTATGTGACGAAAGTTATTGAAGAAGATGTTTTCCTTATGTTTGGAGCACCAAGACTCTTGCTTTGTGATAACGGTAAACAATTTATTTCCAACATCTTTTCGAAATTGATGAAAGACTATGGAGTAAAGTTCGGTATAATGCTTTATATCACCCTCAGGCTAATCCCTCCGAGCGGTACAACAGGACGCTAAAGACTATGGTGGCGACCTATGTCTCTGATAACCATCGGAAGTGGGATGAAAATTTGGCAAAATTAGCTTGTGCCACTAGAACGGCTTATCATGAGACTGTCAAGCAGAACCCATACTTCATCAATTTTGGTAGGAATATATTACCGATGGTCAAGAGTTTGCTCGTAAAAAGTTGCTGAGCAGTTTCGAGGACACAGATCAACCCTCTGAATCTGTCGAAAATAGAACAAAATTGTTACAGAGTGTATTTGAGGATGTTAGGAAGCGTATAGACAGAGCTTCTCAGAATACTGAGAAAAGATATAACCTCCGTCGCCGTCACGAAGAGTTTCTGCCTCATCAGCTAGTTTGGCGAAGAAACTTTGAACTTTCTGATCCAAAAAATTACTTTGCGAAAAAGTTAGCTCCGCGATGGGTGGGTCCTTTCCTCATCAAGAAGAAAGTATCACCTTGGATGTATAGTTTGGTTGATGGAGGTGGTAGGGACAAATGAGTTTGGAGCGTAAAGGATCTCAAGGCAACTAGCGCTGGTGAAAATTCACCGGAGTGAATTTTCTTCAGGTTAGGGGGGTGTTGTAACGTTTCATTTTCAACGTTACGAATTTACATCTAATTTCTAGCTCTGCCCCGCTCACTCCTATATAGATTTAGCTGTAGACGCGCAGGTCAATTTCTCGGAGCCCGCTTCACAACGGACGTGACGTACCCGGGTAGTTTTCGCTGTCGAAGAATTCTTACTAACACCATCCTACACCGTCAAGGTTACGAGTGGCGGACTATTATCAGTGAGTTATCTGTTGTTATGATAACTATCACATCGTTTGACTTAGTTTGTGCTGGTATTGTTTTAGATCTGTTTTGTGTAATTTAGTATTGTCTGTCGTCGAATTTAATTGTTACAAGGTCCACAGAGTAAGTGAAGTAAAACGTACTAAAACGTACTTCGGTAGAGTGTTTAGAGTCGGTACGTTGGCTACACTGTATTTTGAAGTCACCAATAGAATTGGTAGTGGAACTTCCGTGTTAGGGCAGTCTACCTGAAGCTGTCGTGTTAGTAGGAACTGGATGAAAAAGTTATTGTGAAGAGCCGTAGGTTCGTGCATTCAAGTAAAATATCTGAGGATATCTAGTGACCTTTGTGTCATCCCATGTCGGGGATCCTTGATCTTGTTGCTGTATGGTAGTTTTTGGGAAGCGTTGTGGTTTTTGGAAGCGTTGTTAGATTTTGTGCTCTGTTCTGGAACCTTGCTGGTTTTTTTGAAGATAACCTTCTCAAACCCCTTGAGGGGATCACCATCACATAACTCATCTCGTCGTCCTACAACTGTTGTATTTTGTGTGGAACCCTTGTTAACAAGGTAAATAATTCTTTACATGTTTTACTTAATTTCTTTATATGTGTTAAATGTAATTTCAATAAGGGCGCTGTTCGACACACAGCCATTTAGTTCCTTTTATTTTTGCAATAATAATTATTCACTATTTCAAGTCAATTGTCGAATTTATATGGGGAGTTTTGAATGATCATTAGCTTACTTTATCGCAGTTCGATTGCTTATTTGTTCAACATACAATTTTCATCGTGAACTCATAAAATTACGTAGAGGACTGGGGGTAATCGGAAACATTTATATCTACAAAGCTATTCCTTAGAGTAATGCTGGTATTCTTGTTCCCTAGGGTTTTAGTTTGAGGCCAAGTTTTAGTCCGAGGCCAAATTCTTGTCCGAGGCCGAGTTCCTGTCCGAGTCCAAGTATTTGTTCGAGGCGAAGTTTCTGTTCGAGGCCCAAGTTTTTGGTCGAGTCCTACGTTTCTGTTGGAGTCCTACGTTGCTGCTGGAGTTCTACATTTTCTGTTCGAGGCCAAGTTTTCCTGTGGGATGCCTACATTTCCCGATAGAGGCTCATATTCATGTCGAATCTGTAATACGTTGAGAAAACTATTTTGGAGTCCTATCAGACTCATATGGAAGCTGTAAGTAGCTGTTAGAGACTGCAAGTCCAGAGAATTCCTGTTCCAGAGTCCTGTCGGATGAATAACGTCCATATACCAACAGATAAGTGGTTAAAAACTGTGTGAAATATCTTTATTATTTTATTTACTAGTCAAATATTATTTTGAAGGGTTGAAACCCTTAGAACTTTCGTAAAGTTATATTTTAAAAAGGTAAATAACATACTGGTATTCATAGGTACTTTTTGTTGTAAAATATCTGCGGAAAGCCCATAACATCATATATAAGCGCACGATTTGCACCTCTGCCAATGGATCCATTCGCCGATGTCCCTTTATAATTTGGTAATCTTCAGAGGGTACACTTTCCGTACGGTATAAATATTTACTCACTCACTAGGAATCTATTTTTGTGTTTATGAAACTAATTTAAGCATTCCGGTTCATAGTTATACCTTGGATACCGAAAATAATAATAATACATGAATTTATCGTAATTGCCAAACACAAACATTGTCAATTTAATTCATCTTATACATTACCGTTGGCACAACAATTTTTTTAAACCATATAACTTTCCATAAATGTACAGGGTGTGTTTTGTTCCAAACTTTAAATATACAGGGTTATAGTTTTGGGAATTGGTCTTTCCTTTTTCCGATTTCCTAGTTCTTTAGGAGGAAGCCAGTTTCGAACCTGCTGTAGAAGGGAACTAGGTGGTGCACAAAATTATTTTTTTACAGGTAAGGTGAATTTGTTTTTCTGTTAGTCACCTAAACGCTCACCTGTAGTTTTACCCACGACCATCTCCACTTCGAGCGTAGCCGCGAGCATGCAGGGATTTTTGAGCGTCGATCCCCGAGACAAACCTTTGTAAGCGAACCAGTTGGGGACATATTACTGAGTAAGGAGTATATGTCAATTATATAATCGGTGTCACAAAAGGATCGTTGCAGCATACAATTGGATGGCATAATTATTATAAGATGTGTTTCTATTTTCATCATACTTTCCAAATTGTAATCTATCTCTCTGAATCAGTTGAGCATTTTCTCCCCAAAATTGCATCAAAAACATATTTTCAAAATCTTCAAAGCTGTTTATATTATTTTCTTGGCTATTAAACCAGATTGATGGTTGATTACACAAAAATTCCCTTATTATGTCTTTGAGTTCTTCTGAATTTTTCAAATGTTTCGTTTTATTTTTCAATGATTTTATAAAAATAATTGGGTGCATTTTGTGTATATTTCCATCAAATTTAGTATTATTTTGGATATTTTGTAAATTTGTAAAAAATTTTGTTCCTTGATTTTGATTCCTACTGTCTTCTAATCTATTCAATTTTATATCAATTTCCTTCATTTGTCTTTGATATTCATTAATTTCTTTGGCATTAGTATTTTCTTTCAAATTATTTATTTCAATTTCAACAACATGAAATTTTTGATTTGATACATTTTTGTATTCTTCAACTTTTTTATTTGTTTTATCAATTTCATTGTATATGGTCTCATTTGATATTTCCGTATCTATTCTTAACTCATTATTTTCTTTCTCATTTTTATCAACTTTATTATCTACATTAGATATTCTCTCTTCTATTTTTTTATAAAATTCAATATTTTGTCTTTCTATTTTGGTTTCAAATGCTTTACATGTATTTACTATTTCTTTCTTATTTTTTCTAGTTTCCTATCTACACTTTCTTTCATTTTCTTAATATTATCTCTCACCCCTTTTTCTATTCTTTCTTCCATTCTCCCCATATCCTCTCTAATTCCATCTATATTCTTTTTCATATCTTCTTTCATTCCATCTATGTTCTGTTTTATTTCATACATATTGCTGGAAATAAATTCCATTAACATTTTCACATGGTCCACATTCATCTTTTCCTGTTATTGATTTTCCTTTTCACTTCTTTGAACACTCATCTCTCCACCATCTTCATCATTTTGATTTTCCCTACGTTCTTCAGTCTCTCCTGCTCCTCTCCTTGTAACCGTTTTTCCATCTCTTAGATCCATTCTTACTCTTTCTTGCTCTCCTTACTTTCAAATTTCTAACTTTCACTTCCTAACTTTCTCTCTCTCAAATACTCTTACTTTCAAATTACTTCTTTTCGAATTTTTCAGAATTCTGCCCTTTCCAAAAT
Source organism: Chrysolina oricalcia (assembly GCA_944452925.2). Lineage (NCBI taxonomy): Eukaryota > Metazoa > Arthropoda > Insecta > Coleoptera > Chrysomelidae > Chrysolina > Chrysolina oricalcia. Next base: position 39,441,978 of record OX101818.2, on the reverse strand, counting down.
CGCCCCACGTTGGGCGCCAATTGTTATGAATTTATTATTTTGTATTGTTGTAATTTTCGCACGAAAAATATACAATTTGTAAATAAATACTTCTGTATGGTAAAAAAAATAAATGTAGAAATGATTTGTTATGCCTCCCTAGATATTTCTTTATATGTAGGTAAATTACAAAAAAATCAAAATTTGCTAGATTTTTGAAAATTTCACCTGTTACCTTCTCTTTCAGCTCAGTCGGTTCCACAGAGTCACTAAACAGTTTCTATCTCAGGAGGGTTGCAGCTTGGGCCTTTTCTTGATGTCAAAATGAATGAAATAAATTTTTATATGCAAAACACTCGATAATTTATACTCGATTTATCAAAATTATCCTTCTTTTTATTATAATAATAATATCAATAACTCAAAATCAAGGACCAAAAGTCAATAATTTTTCAAAACAAGTAAATTTTTTTCATGTAGTGCTATATCTAACCTGTTCTACGAGAAAACCAACTTATATTCTATAATTTATCTTGTCCAAGTTGAAAATTTTGCTTTGACTATCATAAAACATGGAAATCTTCAAATCTATTCAAATCTTATTTCTATCAATTGCGCAAGTCAAATTTTAGTATTATGTGCACTGTGCCACTGTGGTTTAAAATGTTCAAACAATTCAAGTGGGATTACCGATCTAGTCTGTTTTGTGGGGTTAAGTTATATTGTTCAAAATCAACTGTGATATAGTTTGTGGTTTATTTATACACGGAAAGTTCTAATAACTTCAAATAGGTACCTTGTTCCAGTTTATGTGAAGTATCCGAAGCTGGTCTGGTTCAATTGCATTACATCCGTTTCTCCAGGTTAGTTATTTGGTGTTGAAATAGGTACTTGACTCGTTCTTTACGTAGAAAATACTTTTTTCTTTCTTCTTATGGCGTTTTGATTTGCTTTTAATACATTATTATAGAAATTTGTCCTTCTAAATTTTGATAATCTTTCCTCTTCCAAAATTTTTTCCTTTTTCCTCTCTTGTCTCTCAACAAAGTCCCATAGAAACCGCACAAAATTTTCTTTTCACCAATGAGCATTTATGATCACATCACTTACGTCTTGATTCATTTAATTTTTATCAGTTTCTTCATCTAATTACTACTATATAGAAAATCTATTAACTATTATTTTATAGAATCATTAGTTTTGTAAAATAAACTTGTCTTGTAGTGTATTTTATTGACCTTTTTCTTATTTTTCACTCTTAATAATCTTTTATTTTGACATCCTTCAAAATATCATCTTTCTTTAAAAATTTTAATTTTATCAATATACTATGTGTTTTATTTTCAATCAGTTTCAAGTTTGTGGTAAAATACATAAATTTCAACTTTATTCAAATTTCCAACTGTTCCAAATATCTTATTAATGATTTCTACTTTTTATTCTCTGACTCTAATAGAACTATTTTTATCATAAGATGATTTCATTTACTCGGAATGCTGTGAAACTGGATGAAATCCAATTGTGCTACCCTTCTTGTCGTGTTTGGAGGTATGTTACTGTACAGGATGTTGAGATAGATATGTTTCAGTCCAGGTAAAGTATCTACTTAATTTTCAATTCATTTTTATTAAATAAAGTTATGATTTCGACAATATCTAGTATTCATAACAAACCATTTATCATAACAATATATATATATATATATATATATATATATATATATATATATATATATATATATATATATATATATATATATATATATATATATAAATAAGGATGGATATAGCGAGGGGCAATATATGAAAATATAAGTAGAAAAGTTATTGGGTATAACCCTCAAAATGTTCTGCAACCGTAGACACGTGTTTCGAGCTTAAGCTCTCGTCAGTACGGTAAAATCAAGTGCGAAGATGTACAACACTTGGATGTAAAAATAGAAACAAAGGAAGTCAACAACAGGAAGCCAACCACACATTTGTGGCTTTCGTTAGAAGACCTTGTGCTTACAAGGCAACAACTAACGTCGCCACGGAGGCAGCTATAGCTACCAGCGTGACAATCCCACCCAGGAAAATACAAATAAGGATGAATATAGCGAGGAGCAATATATGAAAACATAAGTAGAAAAGTTATTGGGTATAACCCTCAAAATGTTCTGCAACCGTAGACACGTGTTTCGAGCTTAAGCTCTCGTCAGTAAGGTAAAATCAAGTGCGAAGATGTACAACACTTGGATGTAAAAATAGAAACAAAGGAAGTCAACAACAGGAAGCCAAACACACATTTGTGGCTTCGGTTAGAAGACCTTGTGCTTACAAGGCAACAACTAACGTCGCCACGGAGGCAGCTATAGCTACCAGCGTGACAATCCCACCCAGGAAAATACAAATAAGGATGGATATAGGGTTGGCTTCCTGTTGTTGACTTCCTTTGTTTCTATTTTTACATCCAAGTGTTGTACATCTTCGCACTTGATTTTACCGTACTGACGAGAGCTTAAGCTCGAAACACGTGTCTACGGTTGCAGAACATTTTGAGGGTTATACCCAATAACTTTTCTACTTATATATATATATATATATATATATATATATATATATATATATATATATTGTCATGAAAATAGGATATAAGAAGTAGTATATAGAAATTTAAATATAATGAACTTTATAAAAACAAAAATAACAGTATTATTTCACAGAACAACCCTGACTGATACTATGTCAAAAAGATATAACCTCTATCAATTCAAAATATAACACTTTCAATTTATAAAAAAAAAATCATTCAGAAACCTTGCAAAATAAAAAGTTATTTTCAAATCATAAGATTACGAGCCAAGTAAACGTAACACTCTGAACTGAATCAAGAAAGCTAACTTTTCTTCAAAGAAAATAATTTCAGCCACATAGAATCATTAACTTAGCTATCATCAAAGGAAAGCAGAGCCAAAAGTAGAGGAAAAAGTTAGAAAAAGATTATTTCCAGTTGAAAATAAAATATTATTAATTAAAAATTATAACATCTTGTATATGGAACTGTCACACAGCCAATCACAGGTAGAGTTTGGAAGAGATGACGAGGAAATAATAAGTCAAGAAAAGTCATATCAGTAACTAAAGAGGAAATAAATATCATGAAAATAAATGTGAGAACTGAAGTAAATTCTTGTTGAAAGTAAACAAAATGTACCATATAGATATAAGTGTAAATAGAAACGGAAAGTTATCAACAAGCGAGAAGAAGGAAGGAGTTTTTTTTTTATTTTATTTTGGAGAGCAGAGAAAAGAAAATTCAAAATTCTATCAAAATTGCAAAAATTACATACAAACATCCAGACGGAAAACTACCAGAACCATTTAGAAAATATCAAAAGACAACTTACCTTGACCGACTAATGGAAAGAAAATTTCACCTTGAAAGCCGAATGCAACAAGCTGAAGTCCACCAGATGCTGAAAAGGTATTTTATCCTTGCATAATTTCCACTAACAAACAGAAATCCTGTGCATGGGGCCAGGTAGCCGAGTATGGGGCCAGGTAGCCGAGTGGTTAAAGCGACAGTGTTTTAGTCACTGGCTGCCGGTCGGCGGTGGTTCAAACCATGGCGACTGCAGAATTTTTTCTGATGGCCCGAGAAAGTGCTAGGAATCGCACGTAAAAAGGTAAGACCTCGTTAATTCTTGGCTCACACAAGTTTCGACTTTTGAGGGCTGCTGTTCGTAAGGGGACGACAGCTGGTTAACGGAAAAAACAATTTTAACTTAACTTTTCACTCTCCGAACTTTTAAATAATCCCAACAAACAATTTTCCGCGAAACAGTGCATAAACTATCCACCTAAGAACTTTATTAGTCTTTTATTATCAATCTATCAATCTATATTCTTTATTTTCATTTCAACAAGAACTTTGCACCATTTACTAGCAATTTTAGGTTAGGTCAGTTTCATGTAAATATAATCATCAAGAAAGGGGTAAATCAGTGTCTATTAATGCGGTAACGTAACCGTAACCCCTTAGTTTATTAATTTTGACAAAGTTTCATTAGATGATAAGTTATTTTGCGTAGAGCTAGGTAGAATAAGAGTTTAGCAATCTTCAGAAGTTATGAAGTCATCACATTGAATGAATTTTGAAAATTATAATAAAACGAACAATATTTGAGTGAATTCATATCTTTATTTCTGAGGTAAAGTACATTGCATTATAATATATCGTTCTTGACAACACCTTTTTCCTGAATTCTACCTTGAGATTGAGAGTTTTCTCATGTGGCGTACCGAGAGAGCAGCCGGAGCACCTGAAAAGTAAGAGAAAGGTAATATCTAAGAACAATGAGTAAGTATTTGTAAGGGCGTTCTGAAATACTATTTGAATACTATACTTTATCTATTTTCTACAAAACAGCTTATAAATATCAATAAAAAGAAACAAATTCCTAACTACTACTACTATTACCATTGCTACTATCAATCAAACTACTTTCAATAAACAAAAACTACAAAACCAAAATTTGAATTCAATGCAACTATTTTTCTACACCACAATAATAATACAGTTTATTATAACTACAACAATCACAAATTCTTATTATTATAACAATATGACACCCAACGTAGTGGCAAATTAGATATTTCATATTATCAAATTCCATTGTATTAAAATAATAATAACAATTGTCGCCAGCAACGTGGGGCTGAGTAGGAAAAGGGCGAATAGGAAAAGGAAAATTCAGAGGGAGAGTCAGGAATAATTGTGAGTTAGGAAAGTATTAAAAAGGAAGGATAAAATGGATTTGAGAGATGGTAAGAAAGTTGGTGTAGATGGAAGAGAGATAGGTGATCATGAGGAAAGTAAGGTGACAGAGGAAGGACAGGGTAGTAGTGGGAATGAGCAACAAATGCAGACAGAGAGCAAAAGTATGGAAGATCAGATACAAAAGTTGATGCAATTTATTACAGGAAATATGGTGAGAATGGAAGTTAATATAAAAGGAAGTGTAAAAGAAAGTGTTAGGGAAGAAATAGAGAGTGTAAAAGAAAATATAGAAAGAGCTTAAGCTCGAAACACATGTCTACGGTTGCACAACTTTTTGAGGGTTATACCCAATAACTTTTTTACTTATATTTTTATATATATATTGTTATTATTATTTTAATACAATGGAATTTGATAATATGAAATATCTAATTTGCCACTACGTTGGGTGTCATATTGTTATAATAATAAGAATTTGTGATTGTTGTAGTTATAATAAACTGTATTATTATTGTGGTGTAGAAAAATAGTTGTATTGAATTCAAATTTTGGTTTTGTAGTTTTTGTTTATTGAAAGTAGTTTGATTGATAGTAGCAATGGTAATAGTAGTAGTAGTTAGGAATTTGTTTCTTTTTATTGATATTTATAAGCTGTTTTGTAGAAAATAGATAAAGTATAGTATTCAAATAGTATTTCAGAACGCCCTTACAACTTTTGCACAACTTTTTGAGGGTTATACCCAATAACTTTTTTACTTATATTTTCATCTATTGCCCCTCACTAAATCCATCCTTATATATATATATATATATATATATATATATATATATTATCATAGCACATATACAACTTCAAAAATGTCTTTTAAATGATGAATTTGAGAGTTTGGGACACAATCTCTTGAAAATATATAAAATCACCAACTACCAGTATTTCGGAAATAGTCTGAAGTATTATTACATGTACATCAAGACAAGTGTAGTCATTCACATATGTGGAGTTATATTTTGTAGCGCCCTTGTATTTCAAAAACATAACTTTGGCTCAAGATTCTTCACATATTGAAGTTGAAAACACATATTTCTTGATAACTTCTGAATAGAATATATGAGTAATTCTATGATTACCCCGGTATGGTGACATAATTTGATCATAAAATTGTTGCTTTTCTAAACGGTCAACATAACTCAACAAAAAAATCTCGAAATCAAACTAGAAATAATCTCGATTCTGATAAGTGTAGTACAAAACGTCGAAAACATAGTATGATTTGGGTACGTTTGTGATGACCCTGGTAACCTAAGTACTGTTTTGGATTATAATAATGTTGCGTTTCCAAAGCATGACATATTTGAGCCAAGTTACGCGAAGATACTAGAGATAGTCCCAATTTGTGATAATTCACCTTAATTTTCTGTATCTGTACTTTTGAAATCACTCTGTTTCTACGAAACTGCGATTATACGGTTTGATTATGGTCCATTTGAAGTGTGACCGACAGATGGTGATCTACAACATACCAGATTTTTATTGAATAGAGGACTTCGGATATGGATGCAGTCATGCCACCACACAACTTTTGGATTCAAAACTACTGACACGTTTTTCGGCAACTTTTCGTCATGTCAGGGTTCCTGGCAGCCTCAGGAACCCCCTACTAGGATTAAAATTATTCATAACGGCAGAAAAATTAGGATTATCCATAAAATACAAAACACTAGGGACTTTGATTTTGTTTAGGGATTTTCTTTGCGCTAATTTCAAAATATATCATTTTCCGGAATTTAAAGAAAATCGCGTATTTCACTTTTCCTAGTTGCCAAATAGTTAATCGATCTAGAAAATATTCTGAGCTTGGTAAATTTCACGGATAAAAAACCGTGTGAATATCTTATCGGACAAAGGCATGATGGACCTTCTTCGATGAAAAGCTCGCATTCGTTTAGTTCAGCTTCGAGTCACTCTTGTCAAATTCAGCCAATCCGAAATCCGAAAATTATAAAATCAGTTAGGAATTTCTTCAGAGCATTGACAAAAAGAAAGAAAAACTTAAAAGAAAAACTATCCCGAAGTGAGATGGCAAAATCTCACAGCAATGTGCGAAACTCGCGTTGAGAATCATGATGGTTTAATTAGATTCAATGAAATTTTGAGGATATCTTCGAAACTCTTGAGGAACTATGTGAAGAAAGAGATTTTGAAACTTTATCAGGAGCGACTTCCTTTTTAAGGTTTACTACGATACTTGTGAATTTGTAGTGAGTGTTATGCTGAGTGACTAATAATGAATACTTGATTACAGAAACTCAGTAACTTTAATACAAAATGTAAGTATAATCAAAAGTATATCGTTTGTCAGCTAACAGCTCTAATAATAATAATGTAACTATGGTTCTGTAACTATACAGAGTATTCCACAACGCTAAACTATATAACATGCCCCTCTTTTAAATTCAAAATATATAACAGCTAACAATAATCATTTAAATATTTTGGCCTCATGATTTGTCTACCTGCCCTGGTAAAACCTGCATTCCTACTAGTACCACTGTTATTATCATGATACCCGTTAATAGCAACTGTTTTATTTTTATTAAATTCCGTGTCAACCTCCTTCACATTATGATCATCTCTTTCATCAAAATTTGTCTCTTTCACTTCATTACTCATCTCTCTCTCACCACCTTCATTCTCATTGAAGAAATGTTCATAAATTTTATCATAATCATCATTCACACTACGTATCTCTGTCGGGATTTTTTAAAGAAATCTCCTGTTTCTATTCAAAATTAAATTAGAATTATTCAGTTTTACCCAATATGTTGTGGTCTACTCGTACAATAACTCCTGGTTATCCCTATGTAATATCACGACATAATCATTTATTTTCAAAATCCCCAAGTCTCTAGCTGTTCGATTATAATACTTCGTTTGATTAATTTTTTGTTTTTCTAAATAAGATTTATGATTTTCGGATACAATCTCAGGGTTCAATAGATTATTTCTCATCGGTATATGCCCTTTCAAGCTTCGATTGAATAACAGTTGAGCTGGTGATGGGGTATCATGGTCTAATGGTGCATTTCTACATTCTAACAATGATAAATAAACATCAGTGTTGTCGTAGTATGCCTTTTTCAATAAATTTTTAATTGTTTGAACATGCCCTTCAATGAAACCGTTTGATTGTGCATATGCAGGAGATGACGTTCTATGGTTTATTTCCCAGCTTTTCATGAAGATCTCAAACTCAAAACTGGAATATTGTGGGCCATTATCTGATTCGATAATATCAGGTTTACCAAGTCTTGCAAAAATTTCCTTTAATTTCAAAATTATTTCTTTACTTGAGATATCTTGCAACAAAACTATTTCTGGATATTTCGAAAACGTATCTACCACTAGTAAATATGTTCTACCTTTGAAATAAAACAAATTTTCAAGCAACTATTTCCCAAGCTCTATTTGGCAACTTTTTATTAATTATGGTTTCTTTTTTATTCTTTCGCTGATAAGTAAAACAAACTGTACAGTTACTAACAAAATCTTCTATCTCTTTGGACATGAATGGCCAAAATATCAATTCTTCTGCTCTCAAAATATTAAAGATTTTGGTATTATTATTTGATCTCCCTTAAAAAGTACTCCGTTGCTTTCTACTATTTCATCCCTAGCATTCCAGTATGGTCTAACTACTTCTTCCAATTTATTTTTATGCGATGGCCAGCCTATTTTTACTTACTTTGATACAGATTGAAGAACACCATCTGTCTCAGTTTCCACAGCAATCTCTTCAAACTTCCTTTTGCTCACCACATCATCAAAAAATATCAAATCTACGAGTGCATCAATAACTGATTCGTCCATTTCAAAATTTTCATCATTACACCCTGACCTTGATAACGCATCTGCAAAATGAAGTTGGCTTCCGGGTTTATATTTTACCTCAAAATCATAACATTGTAATGTGATTCTCAATCTTTCTAACCTCAAAGGACATTTATTCAAGGGTTTTTTGAAAATCATCTCAAGCGGTTTATGATCTGTTTCAACAGTAAAACGTTTCCCATATAAATACTGATGAAATCTCTGACACCCAAAAACTATAGCCAGAGTTTCTTTCTCAATTTGAGCGTAATTTATTTGCAACTGTGACAAACATTTGGATGCATATGCAACTGGTGCATTATTTTGCAACAAAACCGCCCCCATACAATCTTTCGAGCTATCAACCGAAAGAACTATTGGCAACTTCTCGTCAAAAAAATGTAATACTGGCCTTGTCGTTAAAATGTTCTTCAAATAATTGAATTCCTCTTCACATTTATTATTCCAGTTCCAGACTACAATTTTTTTTAGTAATTGCCTCAAATTAGTGTTGAGTTTACTCAAATTGGGTATAAATTTTGAAACATATTGTAGCATTCCAAGAAACCTACTCAATTCTTTACCATTTTTTGGGACCTCCAAATGTTTAATCACTTCAATTTTTTCATTATCTACTCTGATATCATTTTTCGATATTATATGACTTATGTATCTGACCTCTGGCATGAAGAAATTACATTTTGCTTTATTGAATTCAACCCCGTATTCCTTTGCTTTCTTTAAAACTTGTAGTATATGTTTATGCTCAATTTCACTCTTAGAATGTACAATTATATCATCAATAAAAACTTTTACATTTGGAATTTCTTTGAATATTTCTGAAAACACCCTGTGAAAAATCTCTGGAGATACAGAAAGACCAAATGGAAGTCTTTTAAAATGATACCTTCCAAAAGGTGTGGCAAAAGTGGTTAACTTTGATGCATTTTCAGAAAGAGTTATTTGCCAAAATCCCCTGTATCCATCAAGAGTTGAAAAAATTGCAGAACCAGATATATCATGTGTTAGTTCTTCAAACGTAGGTAATTCATAATGCTCCCGTAATAAACTAGCGTTCAAATGTTTTGGATCTAAACAAATTCTGATATCCCCATTTGTTTTTCTAACTATGGTAATTGGATACACGAATTCGGTAGCTTCAGTAACTTGTTCTATGACATCTTCTTTGCACATTCGATCTAACTCTAGCATTAATTTATCTCTGACTCTGAAAGGTACTTTTCTAGAATGTGCCACACTGGGTTCATATTTGTCTTTCAATTTGAAATCAACTGGATCAATATTAATCTTACCTATACATTTAAATAATTCTTTGAATTCATTCAGGATATTCAAGTGTTTCTCCAAAGCATGGACTCGTTTTAATAAACACAAAGACTGTATGGCTTTTATTCCCAAAATTGGCCAACCATGTACTGTTGTTTCAACCACAACGAACTCTAGATCATATTGGATATCCTGAAATACTACATGTAAATTACATTTTCCAAATACATTAATTCTACTACCAGAATAATTCAGTATATTATAACTACAGGGCCTCAAATTTATTTTTAAATTCAAATTAACAAACTTATTTTTTGGTAATGCATTTATTTGGGCCCAGTATCTAATTTGAAAGGAACCACATCTTGCAACTCTAGAATGAAAATATTTTCAATCCATTCATCTGCCAAATGTGAGTTTTCAATAACACCTAGCACAAAATTACCTTGTAATCCATCAGTTTGTACATTCTCATGACATTCTTCCGCTTTTATTTCATTCACTCGTATACACTTAGTCTACACATTCTCGCAAAATGATTTGGTCTTTTGCAAGAATTGCAAGTTTTACCTTGGGCAGGATAAAAATTATGCTTGAATTGATATGAATAGCCACAACGAGTACAAATTTGGTCCTATTTTTCCTGCCTCCTTTGTTCGCTGCCAAAGTTCTTTTTATGTCAACTCTTGATGTACTCTCCTTTTTCTTCATTTCATGCATTTCTACAGTTTCTCCAGATCCAATAAGATTTTTTATATGCTGTTCTGTTTGTTCGGCCGCTCTGCATATTTTAATTGTTTTCTCCAGGTCTAATTTCTCCTCTCTCAACAATTTTTCTCGTACATTCTTATCTTTGGTACCACATACAATTCTGTCACTAATTAAATCATTCTTCAGATCTCCAAACTCACGGGATGACGCCATAGCCTTCAAATCCCTCAAAACAAGTCAAATGTTTCGTAAATCCCTTGAACTCTCATGTTGAATTTGTGTCGTTCAACAGTAAGATTCTTTTTAGGAATGAAATATTTTTCTAATTCAACCATCAGTTTTGTTTTATTTCCTCTGATATCTTCGGATAATCCCAAACTCTCAATTATTTCCAACACTTCCTCTCCAATTATATGCAATAATACTGCTGCCTGAATCTTCTCATCTTTAGCATCACATCCTGTGGCTACGATATATAACTCTCAAACTGCTGTTTGAATTTTTTCCAGTTCGTAGCTAAATCACCTTTCATAACCATTTTCATCGGTTGCTTAAGAAACTCCATTTGACAATTCTGTCACTGCTCAATTTTCGATACTTTTAATTAAATTTTACTCACAGTATCGTTTATACTATAGGAATTTGTAGAAGTTCTTCTCACGACTGCGCCATGTTATGCTGAGTGACTAATAATGAATACTTGATTACAGAAACTCAGTAACTTTAATACAAAATGTTAGTATAATCAAAAGTATATCGTTTGTCAGCTAACAGCTCTAATAATAATAATGTACCTATGGTTCTGTATCTATACAGAGTATTCTACAACGCCAAACTATATAACAGTGAGTCTGTGTTACTTGACCATGTTGTTTTCATTCATACTTCCACTTTGTAAAATACTCCAGTCGCCTCTCTATGAATTGGTAGCCGCTTTGCAACATGTTGATTTGATCAAAGATAATATCAATGATATTTGTTGCGTCCACACGCAATTGTGTGTATTTCTTTTATTTACTTTTATTTTGAAAGTTATCTTATTTTCCATTTTCTAAATTTACAATATTATATAATCTAAAATGTCCCGTTACAACATGTACTTCTGATAGATCATTTTCCTCACTGTAACGCCTCAAAACCTATTTTAGGAATTCCACACGTCAGGAGAGACTGAATGGATTGGCGTTGATGTCAATTCACAGAGACGTAAACATTGACAAAAAGAAGATCATTGATTTGTTTGCAGCAAAAAAATCTAGAGGCACAATATTATTCTGTGATGTGGATCTGATGACTCTTATGTTTCCCATTAATGCATTTAGGTTGTTTGTTTTGTTGTTGAATAAATATGATTGCAAGCAGTGTCAAATATTATTTCATGAAAAATCTGTAACATGGTTAATACCGAATATCCAATGTGATCTTTCCTGGGTACATTACAAAATTGTGTTGAACATACAAACCATACTGAAATTGATCGAACTTGGTTCGCAATATTCTTCTTAAGCTCAAGTCAACGGACGCCCCCGAAATTTTTTTCTGGCTACTGCCTTGTAAGGTACATGTTACATTTCAAATATAATAGTTGGTTGAAATGGATGAATTTGAATTTTTTAGCAGAACAAATGAACACTGACAAAGAAACATCCCTACATTACACAATACCTCTTTCAATAACAATGCTCTATCTAGCTCTATAGTTTTGAATATAGCGCCATTTTGAAAGTATAAAAACCCTAAACAAAATTAAAGTCTCTAGTGTTTTGTATTTTATGGAAAATCTCAATTTTTTCGCCGTTATGAACAATTTTAATCCTAGTAGGGGTTTCCTGAGGCTGCCAGGAACCCTGACATGAAGAAAAGTTGCTGAAAAACGTGTCAGTAGTTTTGAAGCCAGAAGTTGTGTGGTGGCATGACTGCATCCTTATCCGAAGTCCTTTATTCCGCATTCAACTAAAATCCCATGTACTTCGTGCGGGGTACTTTCTAGGAATTTTATTAAAAACTGCGCCAGATTTCATATTGGTGCAAACTTGAAAAGCTATTTGAAATTTTTAACTGTTATCCACACCTTTGCTTATCCACACTTTCGAATTGAAGTCTCTTTTCCAATTGCGTGATTAAACGTAAAATAGTGTCATTAGAGGATGTAAAAGCCAGAACATAACTCGGCGTCCAACTATGAATTTCGAAAATTTAATATCAGAATAAGACTATAGAAAATTTAGTGCAGGCTGTAACACGGCCATATCAGCACCCATAAACAACAATGCACGGGAATATAACAAATAGAACACAGTATAATATCATAAATGGCTATTATAACCCTCTGGTGTTCGCCCAATTGCAACAAAACTACTTCGGAATACCTGCCATCAAAACTCGCTTCCCAACGTTATTACCGCATAAAACACGGTTCTAAACTGCAATCCCGCACATGCATTTCCCCCACCGACTAAGTCGTAAATGATGTACCCTTTGCCCCGCTAGTATGCAATGCCAATGCAACTCACTTCACTTGGCCGTTGCAAGACTGACAGTTGATTCCGCGACAAGTTCGGTGTAGGACAGCGAAAGTTTTAAGACCGCCACATGTGAATGCTATTTCATTGCAGATTCCGCGTGCGTCTGCTTCGAACCTGTTGCATCTATTCGCGGTCTGAGTTTGCATGACTTTTAGGAATAGGTTCGGAGTGACGGTGCCTCAAAGTGCAGTAGTGAACCGGTGCAACTAAACTCATCATAATGTCTGATTCGCAAGAATACGAAAGTAAGATGGATGTGAATGCCTCTAGCACTTCTGCATCCCCAAGAACGCCCCCGAATTGTGCGAGATGCCGCAATCACCGAAAGAAAATTGCTCTCAAAGGCCACAAACGCTATTGCATGTATCGCACATGTAAATGTGAGAAATGCCGGTTAACATCTGAAAGACAACGTGTTATGGCAATGCAGACTGCTCTCAGACGGGCCCAAGCCCAAGACGAGGCGATGCTCAGAACTAGCTCTGCTAATGGGGACGAACTCCCCATGATTCCGCTCGCTCAGAAAAGCCCGCCCTTACTTTCGTTAGATTGTGATTCCTCGGCTTCTTCGCATTGTTCCAACCCTCCCACTATCGTTAGGAGGGTGACTCCTACGATGGCCATCCCCTCGACGACTACTGCCAGTATTGGTACCATCAGCGACTGCCATCCTTCGTTTCCTGATAGCAAAGGTAATGTTTATTATTTTGTCTCATTTGCTTTTGCTACAATTCGTATAAACATAGATCCTGTTGTACAAATTTGCAGTGCAACCGTTTTCCAAAACATCGCGTTTGAGAAACGTGAACAACATTCCGCTACCGAACTTTATCTAGCAAGTACGTAATAATTGACTAACACTGTCGACAATTTGGGATCATGAAAAACATTTCCAAAAATCGCTCAAAAGAGATTTTAATTCAAGAATTCTTTGTTTAGCGCTAAAACAGATAATTAAATGTTGATTAACCCCTTTCCCAGTAATGTGACAGTTCTAGCACTGAAAATATTATCAATTAAAATAATAAATATAATAATGTTTGTGAAGTCTGACTTGAAAAAATAATGAAGTTTGAAAATAACTTGGTTAGAGGATTTTCTAGGGCAAGACTTACTTTACTACTTTACCCCCAGACGAAGACCTTGTTGTTCATTCCACCATGCCAGCAACTAGGCTGCGGCAGGGCGGATACTTACGGAACAAGGGGAGGTTGGCGAAAATGCGCCATACAGGAAGCCATCATTTTTAGAGCGAGAAAGACTGTTACATGAATTGGTGGTATTACATATTATAAACTTTTCAAAACTTGTTACCTGTCTAAATTAAAGGACCCCGCACTATCCTTATGGAAAATGGCTTTCGGTTAAAGGACCCCGCACTAATCTTAAGGAAACCCGGTTTTGGTGAAAATCGCTGAAATTTCAATATGATGTAGCCCATGCCATTCTGAACAAAAGTTACTATTGCGCCAACTCGCTGAATGCCGACGTTTGGATTCTACAAGGTGTCAAAGTTTGATATTTTGACGATTTTTCAAAAAATTCGGAATTTCATTTTTATCGTATCGATCTGAATTTTTTTAATGTAATATTCCACAACATGTGCATCAAAAAAGTTCGAATGACAAAAGTTTCTTGAATCAAAACTGGCGGGTATACAGAGGGTTACTTTGCTTTTGGTAATTTTTATCGTACTTTTTTATGCAGATCCACAAGCAATTGATGTTTCTTACAGTTTATGATATATCGATCATATTTTGCATTTGAACCAACCATCCAACTACAAGTATTTGGAAGATACGGGGCGATTAAAAATATATTTTCAATTTCGGAAAAATGTATCTCTTTGTATAGCCAGCTTCCACCAATAAGTATATGATTTTTTGAAACTATATAGAAATGTGTCAACGTCTGTGCTCATTTATCAGAATCCAAATAAAGTTGCGGCGATGGTCTAAAAGATATGGAGAAGGGATGTTATGTAATAATTTTGAAATTATTTCTAAGGTCATCCGTGAATTTTTTTTTTTCTGACATAATGTAGATGAGTCTTTCTTGATCAAAAAGTTCCACAGGGCCTACCGCGCGAATGCCACGGTTTGAATTATACAGGGGTTTGAAGTATAGTATTTCATCGATTTCTCGAATAATCATCAATAATTCCTTTGTAACGGAAAATAATATTGTTTCCTAGACAAACTTCGAAACATTTCAATGACAAAATATCTGAAATGAGAATACATGAATATACCAAGGATGCAACTTGTACAAAATTTTTTTTCCAAAATGCTTATTAATATTCGATTAAGTACTATTCATATTTTATATGTTCAGAAATTCTATTAGAACCAGGACCACCTCGTCTCCACCCGATGTTTTAGAAAAATATAGGATGAAAACGATAACTGATTCTCGAAAAAGATCGTATGCCTTTGAACAATTGTCTTCTGGAGAGGATCACTGCATCATTATGCGTATTAGTATAAAAGATATTTTTGTCTTGCACCATCGAATGTTTTCACATTTCGTTCTAATAATGACAGATGCAAAATCATAGAGAGGACTGATGTGCTTTGGTTTATATTCAGGTCTTCATAACTGCTATTGTCTTCAATAAATTGTGACCTCAACTGACATAATATACAGGGTGGGGCACCGAAAACGAAACAGATCGAATATCTTCAAAACGCTTGTGTAGTGAATAAAATGCAAAAACACGTCGATTTTTAATCCAAGGGGGACATCTTCCTATCATAACCTCCTGTCATACCTCTCCCCCCACCCATTGGGCACTATCACCCAAACAATTTGAATAGGGAAAGTAGGAAAGTAGTAAGTGTGAAACATCATTGAAAAGGTAATTTCATAAGGAATTCAGCCATGTCAATTTTTGCCATCTACCTTTTTATTTTGGCGTCCTCCTAAGGGAAAAATAACTGTTACGTATTCCAAATTATAATACTGCATTTGCAAGCTAGTTTAACATAAATTCGGTGACAATGCATTATGGAATTTTTCTAAGAGAAAAAACAAAACGGCGGCTCCAAAATGGCGGACATGATATGCAATTATGGTCCGATTCGATTCAAAATTGATATGTGGTGGTTTTCAAGGTCGGAAATTATGATTTGTTCGTCAATGCAAAAAACAAGATGGTGGCTCCAAGATGGCGGACGAAATTTGTAATTCTGGTCCGATTCGAATCAAAATTAGTGTGTGGGGATTTTCAGGGTGAAAAATTATGATATTTTTGTAAAAGCAAAAAAACCAGATGGTGGATAAAATTTGTATTTGTCGTTCGATTCAATTCAAAATTGGCCTATATGGGTTTTACAAGTTTTCAGTATGACTAAAATGAATTAATTAAATTGATAAAATAAAGCTTTTATACAAATGTACTAAAAAGGAAATAATATTTTTTTTATATGTGAGACGTAGGCTATTCTGTGCGTAACAGATTCGAAAGCTTGCCGCGCGTACAAAATAGGTACTTTTGCGAAGTAAAATTTGTATTACGCATACAATAACCTTCGTCAAAAGCTTTTTTCAACAATTTCAATAATTTATTTTAGTCATACTGAAAAGTTGTAAAACCCATATATGCCAATTTTGAATCGAATCGAACCACAAATACAAATTTCGTCCACCATACGTTTTTTTTGCATTGACAAAAATATCATAATTTTTCACCCTGAAAATCCCCACGTACTAATTTTGATTCGAATCGGACCAGAATTACAAATTTCGTCCGCCATCTTGGGGCCACCATTTTGTTTTTTGCATTGACGAACAAATCATAATTCCCGACCTTGAAAACCACCACATACTTATCAATTTTGAAACGAATCGGACCATAATTGCAAATCATGTCCACCATTTTGGAGCCATTTTGTTTTTTCTCTTAGAAAAAGTTCCATAATGCATTGTCACCGAATTTATGTCAAAATAGCTTGCAAATGCAGTATTATAATTTGGAATACGAAACAGTTATCTTTCCCGCAAGAGGGCGCCAAAATAAAAAGTTAGATGGCAAAAATTGACATGGCAGAATTCCTTATGAAATTACCTTTTCAATGATGTGTCACACTTACTACTTTCCCTATTCAAATTGTTTGGGTGATAGTGCCCAAGGGGTGGGGGGAAAGGTATGACAGGAGGTTATGATAGGAAGATGTCCCCCTTGGATTTAAAATCGACGTGTTTTTGCATTTCATTCGCAACACATGCGTTTTGAAGATATTCGATCTGTTTCGTATACAGGGTGGGGTACCGAAAAAGAAACAGATCGAATATCTTCAAATTGCATGTGTTGTGAATAAAATGCAAAAAGACGTCGATTTTTAATCCAAGGGGGACATCTTCCTATCATAACCTCAACTGTCATACCTCTTCTCCCACCCCTTGGGCACTATCACCCAAACAATTTGAATAGGGAAAGTAGTAACTGTGACACATAATTGAAAAGGTAATTTCATAAGGAATTCAGCCATGTCAATTTTTGCCATCTAACTTTTTACTTTGGCGCCCTCGTGCGGGAAAGATAACTGTTCCGTATTCCAAATTATAATACTGCATTTGCAAGCTATTATGACATAAATTCGGTGACATTGCATTATGGAATTTTTCTAAGAGAAAAAACAAAATGGCTCCAAAATGGTGGACATGATTTGCAATTATGGTCCGATTCGATTCAAAATTGATGTGTGGTGGTTTTCAAGGTCGGGAATTATGATTTGTTCGTCAATGCAAAAAAACAAAATGGTGGCCCCAAGATGGCGGACGAAATTTGTAATTCTGGTCCGATTCGAATCAAAATTAGTACGTCGGGATTTTCAGGGTGAAAAATTATGAAATTTTTGTCAATGCAAAAAAAACATATGGTGGACGAAATTTGTATCTGTGGTTCGATTCGATTCAAAATTGGCATATATGGGTTTTACAAGTTTTCAGTATGACTAAAATAAATTAATGAAATTGATAAAAAAAGCTTTTGACGAAGGTTGTATGCGTAATACAAATTTTACTTCGCAAAAGTACCTATTTTGTACGCCCGGCAAGCTTCCGAATCTGTTAGCCCACGTATCACATATAAAAAAAAAATATTATTTCCTTTTTAGTACATTTGTATAAAAGCTTCATTTTATCAATTTAATTAATTCATTTTAGTCATACTGAAAACTTGTAAAACCCATATAGGCCAATTTTGAATCGAATCGAACGACAAATACAAATTTTGTCCACCATCTTGGTTTTTTTCTTTGACAAAAATATCATAATTTTTCACCCTGAAAATCCCCACACATACAAATTTCGTCCGCCATCTTGGAGCCACCATCTTGTTTTTTGCATTGACGAACAAATCATAATTTCCGACCTTGAAAACCACCACATATCAATTTTGAATCGAATCGGACCATAATTGCATATCGTGTCCGCCATTTTGGAGCCGCCGTTTTGTTTATTCTATTAGAAAAATTCCATAATGCATTGTCACCGAATTTATGTCAAAATAGCTTGCAAATGCAGTATTATAATTTGGAATACGGAACAGTTATCTTTCCCGCAAGAGGGAGCCAAAATATAAAGTTAGATGGCAAAAATTGACATGGCTGAATTCCTTATGAAATTACCTTTTCAATGATGTGTCACAGTTACTACTTTCCCTATTCAAATTGTTTGGGTGATAGTGCCCAAGGGGTGGTGGAAGAGGTATGACAGTTGAGGTTATGATAGGAAGATGTCCCCCTTGGATTAAAAATCGACATGTATTTGCATTTTATTCACAACACATGCGATTTGAAGATATTCGATCTGTTTCTTTTTCGGTGCCCCACCCTGTATATGAATTAAAGTAAGAACATAACATAAATTCAGCACAATTCCAAACATATGGTCTGATTCAGAAAAAACATAAATAATGGTACCTCAACAGTTACTGAACTGGGTCGAATCAATTCAGCAAGTACATTTTTTCTATGAAGACAGCCTTTCGGGCGATTCATTTTCCGAAACGAGTTATACCCCTCATCAGTGTAGGGTAGGTCATATATAGATACACTGCATGAAACATGAATCGCATTCTTATGCTCATGCATATGCCTGAAAATATATTTACAGAGTGAGAATCAGTTGAGACCTTTGTAAATTCATGAATTCTCACAGAGTGAGGCTGAGTTGCAACCTTTGTATATTCATGAATTCTTATTTCAGATATTTTGTCATTGAAATGTTTCGAAATGTCTAGGAAAAAATATTATTTTCCGTTACAAAGGAATTATTGATTATTCTAGAAATCGATGAAATACTATACTTCAAACCCCTGTTTAATCCAAACCGTGGCATTCGCGAGGTGGGCCGTGTGGAACCTTTTGATCAAGAATGTTATTATTCCAAAACATCGAAAAAAGTTCGATAATAATTACCAAAAACAAAGTTTAACCCTCTGTATACCCGCCAGTTTTGATTCTAGAAACTTTTGTCATTTGAACTTTTTGATGCACATATTGTGGAATATTCCATTATAAAAATTCAGATCGATACGATGAAAATGAAATTCTGGATTTGTTGAAAAATCGTCAAAATATCAAATTTTGACCCCCTGTACAATCCAAACACCGGCATTCAGAGAGTTGGCGCAATGGTAACTTTTGTTCAGACTGGTATGGGCTACATTATATTGAAATTTAAGCGATTTTCAACAAAACCGGTTTTCCATAAGATTAGTGCGGGGTCCTTTCCTGAATCTTTGGTATGTTATAGATTTTGACTTCCCTGGCAAAAGTGTCAATGGTCAGAAAAAATCGGCCAACTAGTTTTCGAGATACAGGGTGTCAAAGATGATAAGTGAAGCTTTCTGAGAACTTTTGAATATTCCCAGAATTGACAAGACGCCTATTCATTCTAGGAATACCATGCCTCAATGATGATACAATATGTCACCTTTTTCTAGTTTTTATCACACGTTCTCTTTCTGAGCTCTTCAACAGGGTGTACAAAGAAAAATCCAATTCGATTAATTTTTAACCAACTAGGATGAGTTCTCTGATAAGAATTGAATAGGGGAGAGCATGTCAAATATAAATAAAATATATTTCAGTGTTTAGAACGTCGCATAGTTATTCCATGCATACAGGGTGAGTAAAATGAAACGGTCCAAGTTTCTTAGAAAAATACTGTTTTTTTCAATGAATACTCACTCTGTATTTCGAAAAAGAATCGGTTAATATTCATGAACTTTTCATATAATGTAGGGTTTGAGGAGTCCGAGATATTGTCATCAACATCAGCATAGTTCTCCTTACTCGTTTATCGGCTAAATACTTTTGAATGTACGGATTTTTTTGATAAGTACCTCCCATACTCCATCGGAGACCGAATTGGGCTATTTTTGAGCAATTCTTTTTGTTAAGAAAATTCTGAGTGAATTAATGCGGTATCTATTCAAATCATATAATACCATATATACATGGTGACTGAAATGTTTCTGAAGAAATTTGAGAAAATTGAAATATTTCAGGAGCAATAACCCTGCTAAGGTTGGGACTAATTCTCCATTATTTGAAAGCTGATTCAATTTAAATGAAGAAATATTCCATATGATTTCTGTGAAATGTGGGGTTTCTACAAAATAGGGGATATTTCCCAAGCAAGCCGACGAAAACCTAGGAATGGGATCTTCGTTATGTGGCCATTTCTTCAATGAACTAATTTTGCAATATATTTGACAAAACATAATAATAAAAATATAAATATAATAATATAAATAAAGGAACTTTCTCAAGACTTTCATTGAATTTCACTGAAAAGAAAAAATAATATTTCTCCAGGGGTGCACGTTATACGGTGACTGACAGATTCAAAAACTTGAAAAATGCGATTTAAGAAGATGGTTTGAACTAGTGAATCAGAAATCAATGAATCTTATGTAATTTTTTGAATTTTCATATTACAATACCACACCTCCCGAGAGGTAGTATTGCCGGTGCGTTTTTTCTTTTAGTGGTATCCCTTGAATGACTTTTCCACTATGAATTCTACGATGATTAGTTGTTATTGTTAAAAAAAAATTGTTAAAATTGTTTTTTTCGTTAACCAGCTGTCGTCCCCTTCCAAACGGCAGCTACCAGAAGTCGAAACTAGTGCGAGCCAAGGATTAACGAGGTCTTACCATTTTACGTGCGATTTCTAGCACTTTCTTGGGCCAACAGAAAAATTTCTGCAGTCGCCATGGTTTGAACCATCGCCGACTGGCAGCTAAAGTGATTAAAACAATGTCACTTTAACCACTCGGCCACCTGGCCCCATGAGAGGAATATAATTGAACTGATTTTATTTCTGCTGTCCATTTTCTTGGTAATTGGTAATAATCATTTTTTTAAACATTAGAAAATTATAGTGATGAACGTTCTCATTATTCTATGATTTGAATACCAACATCATCAGGAGCTCTTCTATGAGCAGCATCGACAATGTATCCAAAAGGAGATGTCGATAGAAAATTAACGTCACGTCGTTCACCTTGTAAGTATATGCATCAGATTATTATTATATTAAGTGACTCACCTATTGATCTCTCAAGAAAACTCAAAATGTAGGAAGAATATTTCACTCTGAATGCGCTATCTGTCAACACCAACAAATCCAAGATAATGCGGTTTTCAAAAAGTAGATTCAAGAAAGTCTATAATTTTCGTTTTCTTCTTAACGGCTCTGAAATTGAAATTGTGAATAGGTATACATATCTTGGAGTTGAATTCGTTTCCTCTTCCTTATTCAGAGAAATGGCGCAAACATCGGTAGTGAAAACTAAACAGGCATCCGGAACGGTTTTTTCACTTCTTTCTAAGGGCAACGTAAACTCATGGGAAGCTAGGAGCCGATTGTTTGACTCGATTGTTGTGAGCACTCTAACTTCTTGTATGCCAGTATGGGCATTACGCTACACCGATATAGTCGAGAGGGCCAAGGTCGGGTTCTTCAAGAGGCTCCTTAGGCTTCCTCAGAATACACCGGATTTCTGTGTACGACTTGAAACAGGCATAATCCACCTATCATTCAGTCTTCAAAAATTCTTTAACTTGGCTTAGAAAAATTCTATTTAATGGCCGATGAAAGATTTCAGAAAAAATGTTTTCGTCGACGTAAGGTACAACTGGGTGAGTCAGTTGCGTGTGTTTTTTGAGTCAATTAACTGCGTAGATCTATTCAATCAGCTAGACCCGCGACAGCTCAAAAAAAAACACGCAACATCTTTTAGAAAAATACAAACAATTCTGCTATGAGTCGGACTTGAATAAATACATCCCTTCCAGATACCCTCTTTTAAGGGAAATTATAACAAACAGGGCCCAACACACTTCAAATTACCTGACCTTCAAGTACTCAATACATACAATTATAATAATTGCTCAAATACGACTTTCGTATGCGAAAGAATTTAGAATAACCAATAAAAATATTCACTATCATGTTGATCTAACGGAGTTATGTTCGCTTGGTAACCTTCAATTACCCCAGTCATTGGAACATTTATTTTTCACCTGCCCCATTTTAAAACCTCTAAAACCTGCCTGTGAATTCTTAGAAAATATCACCACACTTACAGATGCTCTCACCAACATTACTCCGACCGAGGCCAAAACTATTTGTTACCATAGAAGTGAGACTGCGATCCTTTGTATTGAATGAATAAATTGAACTCTTACTTACTGGCTGTTAGTAGGTAGGTTCTGTAGTTGTCTTATTGACACGATTAACACTGTGCTATTAATTAATCCACTATCGAGGTTTAGGTTATACTATGTACGCTGGTTACTACTTTTTTTTCTTTTTCTTCTCAGAAGAAGTTTTTTTTTTTTTATATTACGTTTTTTTTTTCTATAAGGAATACTGTACTACCAAACTCTTTGTAATACATACTCATTGTAAGGAACAATAAATGAAATGAATGAATCACATGTTGAAAGGTAAGGGCTACGTCTTCCCTAGCTCACACAAGTCTCTCGAAGACTTTCGAGGGTTGCGCGTAGGGGTGTAATCAGTTGACGGAAATAACAAGTTTCAACAACAACAATTGCATATTTGGATAGGTACTAATCTATACTCCAAATATTCTTCAACAAGAAGAATTGCTCGGAAATAGTCCATTTTTGTCTCCTATATATGGGGTATCAATAAGATCCATATATTCAGGTATATAGCCGACAAACAATTCCGGAGACCTATGCTGATATTGATGACAATATTTCGGACTCCTCAAACCGTACATTATATAAGAAATTCATGAAATTTAACCGATTCTTTTTCGAAATACAGAGTATCGAAAATATCATATAGCTAAAGACCGACTGAAAACCATTGAGAACAGTTTTCCGTGATTATTTTATGATAAAATAGATACTTCAAATTTCCTTTTTCAATATTACGGATACTGAAATCAGGTGTCTAATAACATAAAACGTATATATAATTCTAAACAAGTTACCTATCGGGTGAGAGTTGTGAAAAATATTTATTATGATAAATATTAATGTGTTACAGCGAAATGCAATAATGAAAGTACCTAACATGTGGTTTTATTGAATTATAAAATTTTGAGTTACGGAACATTTTGACTTCTCACTCTATAAATTCTAAAAACACGTCTTATTCGACATACCGCCGGGTAACACACGATACGTGTAGCAGCCTATAATTCTTTAATGTGCCAAAATATAGTGTATAAATTTACAGGATTAAGATGACTAGTAAAATGGTTCTTACATTACCCAAAAATATTTCTTCAACTTCCTGTTGAACCGGAAGTGAACTCAACTCTCCTATTTTCAATACAACACCGTAATTTTCTTATGGTACTGAAATCATTTATACCAACAACCGTGAATTGCAAAGTGCCATTTGTTTTTTATTCGACTCGGATCGAACATTCCTTGATATTCAGTTACCTATGAAATCCAAAAAGGAAGGCATTATTAATTTGATTTTTCTACTCTCCCATCTAAAATGGATTAGCTTTGGATATTTATCGTGCTAAAGGATTCATTAATCACGTAAGTATATATTCACGAACTGCGATCGAAAGAATTTTTTTGAAATACTCATGGTTGTATTTAAAAAAAATCAAACAGCATTTTTATTTCAATAGTTCAATGAGTAATGAAAACCTGCTTGAGAGACGTCTTTTTCTGTCAATTTTCATTCAACTGTAGAATCTGTCTGTGGTACAAATCGCATTATAAATAGGGTCAATCAAGATTTTTCAATTCATTCCTGTATTTGTATCAATATTCTTTATTAAAATGAATGCAAACGGAAGTGAAACAAAAGAAGATGCGAAAAGTCTGACATCTCAGCAATTCAAAGATTTTTTAACTTCTGAGATAAAATGCAGTGGACTACAGGCATATGCAACAGCATTACCAGCATGTTTTCTTAGTTGCATACCTTTAATTTACCTTTAATTTAAAATATATTAAGCACTCTATTGAAAAACAAAGACTCGGGCATTTTTACTTTGCCCCTTCTTCCTAGCATCATCTTGGAGTTCTACCCAAAATTGCTTCAGTTTAGCGATGCTTCTCATTAAAATTTTGAGGGGACATTTTTCCTTGATTCCGAAGAACTTATTGACTGACTCATCTTGACCATGCTCTGTCTGAAATGACTCAAAATTTCTAGTTGTACGAGATTTAAAGGAGATGTTTCCCCCTTGGTTATCCTACTTTTCCTTTGAACTACTACACACGTGCGTTAAACGGATTCAGCATAATAAAAAAAAACTTGTGCTGCATTTTTTACTAATTAATAACTATTTTCTAACACACTTCCCAATTTTTTTAACTCAAGTTGTTCCGGAGGTACAATGAGGTACAAGGAGAAATTTTGCATACAAAGGCAAAAAATAAAGAAATATTCGAATTAAATTGTACAAATACTACAATTTGATTCCATCATTTTCAAATTTTCACAAAATAGAACACTGAGGTGATGTTACTTCAAATCTCATATGGCCGATTGTTGTGAAAAAAAAATCCAGTGGAAATTATTACAGGCGTCTACGAAAAGCAATGAGACCGAAATCCTTATCATATATCACCATCACTCCTCTCCCATTTTCTAACTTCTACTGAACTGAAACATTTCTAAGAAATGCAAAGAGAAAATTTACTCGTCGTATTTCACCCAAATGCATACGAATAGAAGAAGAAATTAACCGAGAAAATATATTAATCATCTTCGAAACGAGAAATGGATTACGGTTTTACATTATATTCGTCCCTTCTGAACTGAATGATGAACAATACGTGATGCAAAAAGTTTTATTAACTTAGAAATATCGCAATCTTTCGATTCTTCCATTTTTTAAGTAAAAAAAAAATACCAAACCACGAATGACGCACTGCCTGCGTTTAAGTATGTCAAAATGCCATAAACGAGAGATTAAAAAAAATATTGTTTTCCGTTGAAACTGAATCTTCCATATGCTTAACAATGCCCGATGGCTAAATTTTAGATTTTGGAATTGTCTCAAAGATTATTCAAGGAATCGTTTTACAGTCACTGAAACTTTTGTAGATATTTATGAAACCTACTAAAAAAATTTATACTACCGGATCGGTGCATTTTCCAGTGAGAAAATCCAGGAAAACCTCGAAAAAGAGACCATTATTAAAAAAAATCAATTTTTTTAAATCTGAAGCTGGACAAACGGAAACTGATAGAAAATAATATGTGCACAGATAAAAATGATTTCTTCAATCAAAAATATATATCCTCTTGAACAGAATAATTTTCTAAAAAGAAAAATTATTTCTAATTGATTAATATACTCTTATTTCAAACTCATTGAACTGTTCGCTTCTTCACATAAATTCTCTTGAAATGAATGTGTTTGCATCAATACATTCCAACTCTTTAGCGTAGAGAACACATACTTGTGAAGAATGCTCCTTTTGACTCAAGAACATAATTTCTTGGAGAAGATCAGAAGAGAGCACGTGCACTGTCAACAAATGAGCTTTAGCTCTGCGGATACATGCGAAACCTTGCTACCCGCTACCGAAACGACGCGAACCCACGCGAAAGCGCGTAATGCGATTGAGTCCTTGAGTCATCCTGTTGCTCATGTTACCGTTTGGTTCGTGGGTTTTGTAGAATTTGATGTGGAAGTTGTTATTCTTTCACAGTGGATTCAAGTGCAGATGTGCCGGCTAATAAAGTGAAAAATGGAGGTTTTATTATTCCTAAAAATTTTTAATTCATGTCATTTATGGACAAGTTGTGAAGGTAGGTTGCAGATATTTTTGTTTTCAACAAGTGTGTGTATATAATAGCAAATTTTCAAATTTTCTATCGATTTTTATATTGTTGATAATGAGTGGTGAACATTTTTTGTATATCAATATTTAACATTTTCTACCAATTATCTTAAAACCAACATCAAACTATTAGTCAATTATCAAGAAATACACAAAATTATCCCATCAGGTCTGGGTGACTCATTGGCATCAAAATAATCTACTTATCTTTTTTGTTGGAATTGATCACCCCTCTTGCTGATACTAAGGATTGACTTCGACTGGAATAATAATTAAGTCTCCATCGGTATGCTTACGATAATATAGTTCCACTCACGACATACAGTGAAGTGTGTGAACTACTTGAATTATGGGCTGATGGTGCAATTGGTAACTGCTCAAATGGGTATTTCAATGCATTCAACGTAATTTAAACTACTCGATGTACCGATGAAAAAAATCAATATATTTTGATTCAGTGAATTGTGGTGACTGTTCTAAGCGATAGAATAATTTATTTTCTTTCTCTGAAATCTGAATATTAATCTTTGTTTGAAATGCTATTGAGTTTTTGAAAGATTATAGGTGCTGTGGAAAGTGGAAGGTTGAAGGATCCTATTTCATTGCAAAAGTAGTTCAATTGTTCCAAAAAAGTACGTTAAATATCTAAAAAAAAATAGAATGACTTGACTATCACCAACAATTCTTCGTCTGAATACTAACGAACACCTAAATTTTCGCATTCTGTTAATTATACGAGTTTTTTATAATTTCAATCCTTCTTGACTTGGTCCCAGACAAACAAATGTGGACAGGATTGTGATATCAGAACTGAAAACAATTCTAAAAGCCAGCTGAAACACTTCAGTGAACGAATTGTATCCTTCGGGTTCCACATATTGCTGTTGATATAAAACAAAATATTTAATAAACCTAGTAGGTGTTTAGGTCTAAAAAAAATTACCAATGTAAGTGACTTCATGCAAAATAACTTTCAATTGAAGTAATTGCAATTTGTTGTTGTATTAGATGAATAGAGTGCTTGATTCCATTAACTATCTGATAATGATCATTAGACAGAAAATATTTCCAAATTGATTTCATCTGATCTAAATTTTTTAAGGCATTTGTGCAACGATGAGAACAGAGGCAATGTTTTTTCACCTCACACTTACATATCTGCGGATAAATGAGTATTTCGATAACCACGTTTTTCTAACAAAACAGAGACTGATAAGAATAAAATCGACAAAGGCGAAGTACCCTTCTCTCCACATATTTCCACGAAGTGGAATATATGAGGCAGAAATCTGACAGAAAACAACTACTTCCCTGTGGCACAAATAAATGATAGGAATAAAATCCACAAAGTCGAAGTACCCTTCTCCCCACATATTTCCACAAAGTGGAAAATATGAGGCAAAAATCTGACAGAAAACAACTACTTCCCTGGCTAATGCCACTACGGATATTGAACTACAGATGTAGTTCAATAAGTGGAGAGAAGGGTACTTCGACTTTGTGGATTTTATTTTTATCATTTATTTGTACTCTCCTGCAAAACATTTGAACTAGTTCGAATTATCGCATTTTCTCTACCTAGAGTCTTTTGCTGTCTCGAGGAGTGCTTATTGATTTTCCTGGCGGATGGCGCAGCGACTGACATATTGTAAGTCGCTGCTTAATCCGTAGGGAATTATTAGATAAACAGTAGGTTGTAATACATTTGGCAGGGACAAGACAACTCAAAATTGTCGGACCTACCATTGCACTGATAAGAGGCAACAACCTCGAAACATGTCTGCAGGTGGTCATCCCCAGCCAAATTAAGGATAATCTTTTGTTTGTCTACAATAAGCACTTGCAACTGATTCTTCTTTGAAGAACGTTGCACAAATATCAATCGGATGTAGTTCAATATCCGTCGTGGCATTAGCCTGGAAAGTAGTTGTTTTCTGTCAGATTTTTGCCTCATATTTTCCACTTTGTGGAATTAAGTGGAGAGAAGGGTACTTCGACTTTGTCGATTTTATTCTTATCATTTATTTGTACTCTCCGGCAAAACATTCGAACTTGTTCGAATTTTCGCAGAGACTCTGTTTCCCCTTTACCACACACATTTCATTTTCAGATGTTATGTGAGATAACATGGTTATCCACATGCGCATTTAGTAATATTATCATTGAGAATTTCTCATCCAAAATAACAATCTACTTTTTGTTAAAGAATATTCACTGTAACTCCTTCAACACTATCTTAAAATTTGGACCAACCATATAATTCTACCCCAGTTTACAGATTTCTACCAAGTATTCACGATTTAACACCAAAACTAATGAACGTATTTCAAATTGACAAGTTATTTTCAAGCAGAATATTTTTGCTTCTACAATAATTCTCTCTTATCTAAGAGAATTTGTTTTTGACTGTTTCTTGTAAACGAACAGATATTTCCGTTATATTCTGTCATTCAGGCAAATAAATGGCAATAGAACCGCACTGAATACATTGATTCTGTCGATTTTCTTAAAATTTTAGTATGTTATTAGTTACGTGCGAATATCCAACTTTTTCAAGGACTTCAACTTTGCGGCTATACAGGTTGAGTGACCAGAGCAGAACAAAATTGTTTCGTTGAAAAAGTAACTCGCGTTTAAGTACGTGTAGGTATTTCAATTTTGAATAAATGTTTTACAATATTTTATTTGGATAAAATAAACGATAATATCATTTTTCACAACCAAGCTTTTAATAATAAATAAATAAAATAATAAACTTCCCATTGTGAAATGTAACATAATATTTAATTAATATTTTTTTTTGAATTTCAATATTTTTCTGAAAGCTTTATGATTTATTACAAGTAGGTATAGTGACTTTCGCCTCAAGCTTTTATGAAAATATGTAAAGAATTAATTTTTTTTCATCAACTAAATATAATTTATTTAATCTTCAGTAGAAGTTTATAAATAAAAGGAGAAGGGTCCCTCCGTCTGACATTTCCTTCATTCTTAATTTTCTACGTCCGAAACCGTCCGCAATTTTTCCAAATTTTTCCTACGCGTTCTCTATCTAGCATGTATATGGGATCAGAGAGGTTGAATTATTCGACTGTCTGATATTATTAAAAAATTTGTTATTCTACGGTCCAAAGGTTTTTTCTGTTTTTACGGATTTTTACGATTTTACTTGAGCGATTTTCCGCAACATTTTTCAAAAATGAGGGTGAGTCGAATCTCCAAACTCACATTTATTTGTGCTCGTAACCGTAGGAAAATTTCCCGAATTCCTACCCGTTTTTTGTGAAGCCTTCAAGAATGGGAAGGGAGATAAATTTGCAAGTTATTCAATTAATCGACTCTCCGAACTTTTTTACTATTTTTACGGATTTTTCCGAATTCGTTCTCGAGATTTCGCAACTTTTTTCGATGAGAAGGGTGGTCTGAGCCCCCGACTGATTTTTTTCAACGTCGTTATTTTCCACGTCAAAAACCAAAAAATTTCTGAATTCTGAGCGTTCTCTATCTTGCATTCATGGGTTCACAATTGAGTATTTGAAATTGGATTATTCGATGGTCCGATGTTTTTCACCAATTTAACGATTTTTTTCGATTCAGTTTTTGCAAGATTTCGCAAATTTTTTTGGGAAGGAAAGGGATTCCGATGCCTCACCGACGGTAATTTTTTTTCAACATAATTTTTGATGCCCTAAACCGTCCGATTTTTTCCGAATTCCTACTCGCTCTCTATATATAGCCTTCGTAGAGGCAGATTTTTTGTAATCATTTTTAGAATCGGATGTCAGCAAGACAAGCGCTCGAAAAGTTGAATGTGAGTTTCGAACCAGAAATACTTACAGACTCAATAACGAAACAATTAGAACAAAAGCTTCTAATTTTTGAAAAAAAGGCTACTAATATGTAAACATGCATCACTTTTGATTCTTTTAACTTAATTCCAGTACAGGGCTTGCTCGAACATTTCTGTGGGTGCATCAAAAATTAAAATATTGAAAATGTTATTAATTACATGGTTCAATTATGAATATGTGATTTAGGTCTTAAACTTTTGCAAAAGGAGAAAGAGTTCTATTGCCTATACTTACACATAAAATAGGAAATGTTTTTCTCTATCAACTTTGTTAGAGCACCAAGCAGTTTGAACTTGCAAAGACAGATCCAAAAAAATATTTCCCTGTTTAAAGCAGCTCTTATAAATTAATGTACATTCTATGAATACATTGAAACTGTTCATAGGCTGTATTTTTCAAATATCGTGAAAACTTTGTCCCATTTTTCTCCTCTTGAAATATTTTTAATTCCACGTCCACCTTTAGAACGTTTTGAGTGAGTCTTGTACTAATATTGTATGAAAAGAATTTATAACTATGCATTTATATATATTTAAAGCTCATATCACTCAAAATAACGTGAAAAGTGGGTGGGAAATTGAGAAATGTACCTATTACCTTTTCAGGGATACATGTTTGTCCGGGTGTCTGCGAAAAGTGGCTCGCTCCTATAACTGTTTTGTTTTTGAAGATGATAGAATGAAATTTGGAGGATCTGTATAAGACCCAAAACTGCATGTTTTGACAAGTAACTCAGCTTCACGCAACCTTCAGTTTCACCAGAAAAGACATAAACTTTCGATTTTCAAATGTGACACCCGGTATATTTTCACTTAGTTTCTCTCCATATGATTTACTGAATACAACCATGTGATACTTAAATAATAATAATAATAATAAATTTTTTATCCCAGAGTGCTATGAATTTCTTCAAATCGCCAATTACAGTACTAAAATTTTGAGAATAATACAACCTCACTGTACTAATTGTTTTCAGATTGCTACATGGTGGCTCGTCGGATTAGGAAAAACAGCATTCGATTACGATTAATTTGATACTGCACATTATTAGATTTCGAACAAACTTTCGTAAAAAAACTTCAGGTTATCACATTAGAAATAAGAGCGATTAAATCAAGATTTGAATGCATCGAACAACCTGTAACCAACACAACTGATAAAACAAAATCAATAATCCAAAAGCTAATAACATAATTATCTTCTAGCATAAATATTATCACGAATATTTCATTCAAACAATTACACAATAAATAACTAATTTACTCTTGCATAATCGAAGTAAAATAAGAAGTCAATCTCCCTAATGATTTTATTTTATCAGTTCTATTTGTCAAAGGATACTCGATGCATTCAAAGATTATTTCAATATCAAAAGATACTTTATTTTATGAAACATCAAACGTAGTTTTTAAGATTTTTGACGGAATTTTGTTCAAAACCTATAAGTGTACGGTATCAAATGAATCGTAATAAAATGGCATTTTTTACAACATGTTGCCAATTTGAAAAAAATTATTAATTTCAATTTCAAAATTGAATTTTACATAGCACATACATTTTGACCAAAAACAGTGGAGTCGTTATACCCCAAAATTTTGGGTCAGAAATTAGTGATTTGAACGTATCCATATACAGCACTCTAGATCAAAAAATGTAATTCAAAATTGAAAAAAGTTGGCAACAAAAAGGACAAATGATACATGGTTGTATTCAGAATGTCACGTGGAGACAAAATAAGTGAAAATATACTGGGTGTCCTATTTATAAATCGAAAGTTTAAGTAACTTCCAGTGAAACAGGAAGTTGCATTAACTTGAGTTATTCGTCAAAAAAACGCAGTTTCATGTCTTATACAGATCCTCCAAATTTCATTCCATCATCTTCAAAAACAAAAAAGTTATAAAGGCAAGCCACTTTCCGCGGACACCCGGTATATAGCCTTGCGCCCCGTGCAGCTGCAAAGTTGACATCCATAGGAAGGTTGCGTATTTGGATCTAAATGATGAAATATCAGAAAATCGACCTAGAAGAAAGTAAGAATCAAAGTATTCAGTGTAGGTTCATTTGGCAGATGATCATATATATTGATAATGAACGATGTACTCACGTTGACTCTACCCTATTTGAACAATTCTTCATACTCACTTGACGACTTGATGTAACCCACATTGGAATAAATGATTAATCCTAATGGCAAAAATTACGTAAAACCACATCCCACTCCCAGACTTGTTGATTTCTGTGGCCCGAAATTTACATACCCTCGAACGTAAATATTACATCTGATTTTTCTATGCAAAATGTGTTTTTCGAATTTTCCTTCTTGAATTAAAATTTGCAAATTAAAATTGTTTATACATTTTAAGTACCACAATGGAATCTTTCTAATTTCTGGTTTAAATTGGAGAATAATACAACCAACCAATTTCATTTACTGAAAAACAGAAGTCGGTACATGTGCAATAATAGTGTATATGGAATTTGTGCAAAAATTATAGAAATAATTTAAAGAAACGTCTTATTTTCGCGTTCTAATTGGCGTGAACCGTAGTTTCTTATGTTAAAAAATTGTTTTGGATGGCTGGATAAGAAATGATAAAGCTGGAATACTAAGTACGTACGTAAATTTCACTCTCCAAGAAAATCCTTAATTTAAATTGAAATTTGTCCAAGAATATTCGTTTATTTATTTGAAAGTCCTATTCAGGGTGTTAGTGAATACGTGCGACAAACATCAGGAGTTGTTTCTGCATGAAAAAATGATGACAGTTTGTTATATAGCTCTTGTCCGCAAATGCTATTTGTCTCACAGCCAGCTATAATTCGATTCCTCAGATCTTCAATATTTTCGATGGGAGTGGAATGAACGAACGACTTGAGAAAACCCCAAATGCAAAAATATAGAGGATTTAAATCCGGCGATCGAGCAGGCCAATGTTCCGTACCTCCCCTACCTACCCAACGATTTAGATATACTTCATCTATAAGTGATTACGTATATTGACGCTAAAACGGGCTGGTGCACCATCATGCATGAATCATAAGTGTTGTCTCAGCTGTAGTGGGATTTCTTCAAGGAGAACAGGTAACTCTTCCTGTAGGAAATGAAGGTGAGTTAGTCTTTGTGGGAGGAAATAAGGACCGACTAAATGATCATCAATTACCCCAAGCCATACATTTACTGAAAACTGAAGCCCAGAAGTGATTGTTATGGAAATGTCGTATACACTGTTGTCTAAAATTAGCTTCGTCAGTAAACAGAACGCCATTTAAAAAATTAGGAATTTGAGCGATTTGATGAAGAATCCAATGGCAAAAAACCAGGCGCGGAAGAAAGTCTGTTGGTAGTAGAGCTTGCACAAGTTGAATATGGATCGGAAACAATAGCTGTTCTTTAACAATTTAAATACAGTTAAGTTGCTTACATTCAATATGTTGGCAACTTTTCGAGTTCTTGTTTCAGGTGACTCCACAATTAACTCGAGAACTGCTTCTACTAGTTGCACAGTTCGTACTTCTCGATAGCGTCCGCTGTCAGCCGTTTGTTTCCTAAATGTATCATTTTCCAGCAAACGTTGGTATGGATCGGTTACAATAGCTGTTCTTTAACAATTTAAATACAGTTATGTTGCTTACATTTAATATGTTGGCAATTTTTCGAGTACTTGTTTCAGGTGACTCCGCAATTAACTCGAGAACTGCTTCTTCTAGTTGCACAGTTCGTACTTCTCGATAGCGTCCGCTGTCAGCCGTTTGTTTCCTAAATGTATAATTTTCCCGCAAACGTTGGTGAAGACGAGCAAATATTGTGTGATGGGGTACCCTACGTCCTGGATACAACTCAGCATACATTCGTCGAGCTTGCCGACCATTTCCATTACTTCGACCATAGACAAAATGCATTTCTGACAATTCCGCATTTGTATAATTTTTCATTATTTAAAAATGATGAAAAGCTAATTTGACATTTCGTTGAAATATTCGTATTTAAGGATGTTGACAGTAGCATACTAGCGTCGCTAGATAATGTGTCAAAGAAATGAAAAATACGCGTTAAGATGTTTTATTTTTTTGCATGAAAACGGCACCCCACACAAAAAAAGGCAGGAAGGATTTTTCGTCACAAATTGAACGACAAATCCAAAAATGATTGTTACTTTGGAATATCTCAGAGGCGTACAATTTTTTTCTTAAAAAAATTGAGATCATTACCGGTATGCGCGCCAATGATGAACATAAAATTCTCAATTGCATGTTAGGAAATGCGCAATAAATACCTTTCGAAACCGACCAAATTTCATTAAAAAAATAGTCAGTTTTTTTTTGTCGGGGCGTGGCGCAGTGGTTAGAGCGTCCGACTCTTGATCGAACGGTCCGGAGTTCGAGCCCCAGTTGCTGCTGGGATTTTTTAATTCAATTTTACCGATTAAATTATTCAAATCTCGTGGCTGGACTGGGGTGAGTCCTGCACGATTCACTGTTGCGTTGCAATTAACTGTGCTGCTCCTAAAGTGGCGCATGGAGTTAGTAACATGGTCTATCCAGAACACGTGGCTAATGACCATAGCAGTCGATGCCAGAACACCAAAGAAAAAAAATTGTCGGTTTTTAAGTAAGACTTTAACCCCGTATCTCGGAAAACGAAGCGTTAGCGGACAAAAGTGATAAAGCAAAATGTCATTAGTTTTTCATACAGAATCACTCGCTGAAGTTTGTCGCACTTATTCATTAACAGCCTGTATATAAGTATGGTTTGTAAATGAAAACGTGAGTATGTGTGTAAAAAACAGAACTCCGCTTTATGGGCACGGAGCACTTGCAATAGGAACATCGCACAAGAATCTGTTTGATATAATTTAATGCCTGTCTTAATATTAGCCACGAGAGTACTTGTTTTCTGCCAGGTAATTGCCATACTAACCTACTCTGTAGGTGAATGGCAACGGTAAAACATCGCTCGTGAACGCCTTTCGTTCCTTAACAGTTTCCCAAAAGAAATTTGTGATTTGTGTCCAGAAATCTGACTAAATTTCTAAACCCGAAGACTGGAAGTGCTTCTTGCTCTGCTCATAGAGTGGAGTGAAATGGAGTGTAGAGTCATAGTGATGGGATGATTCTGGCGAACAGATGGCCTCAAAGCTCTGTATTGACCTACTCTTGCACTGATGAGAGGCATAACCTTGAAACTGCCCCAAGCGAAATAATATTCTGTTATTTGGTTACAAAGATCACATGCATTAGTATCCTCTGCCATAAGGATAGTTGCACTTTAATCTGTTTGATATAATTCAATACCTGTCGTAGTATTTGCCAAGGAAGTACTTGTCTTTTGACAAGTATTCGCTATAATGGTCAACAATGTAGGTGGATGGGAGGTAAAAACGACAAAAATACTTCGACAACGAGTCCTAACGATCCTAACGATCTCCTAAAAGAACTCTGATAATGGACCGTCAGTTATTCAAAGAACCATGTTCAGTTACATACATTCCATATTACTTACCACTGAGGCTCCTCCTATCAATTTGAATTATATTTATTAATTTCATAAACCACACCTTCCAGAAAAAATTTCGCAATTATAACTTTACTAACCTGGTTAATCGACTGCCAGGAAACTCCAATAATTAGAAGTGTAGACCATGAAACGAATATTAAATATACGTCTGAAACACTATGCGTCTCTTGCTTCCTTTTCAATATGACTGACTATGTTGATGAATCCGATGATTATTATCGAGTCTCTCGTACTATGTCGACACGTTTTTATAACTTTTTTTTCATACTTAGTACTATAATACACTAGATAGTCCAGGCAATAGTACTCTCGGATTTCTGGCTATTTAG
This sequence comes from Chrysolina oricalcia, assembly GCA_944452925.2. Classification (NCBI taxonomy): domain Eukaryota; kingdom Metazoa; phylum Arthropoda; class Insecta; order Coleoptera; family Chrysomelidae; genus Chrysolina; species Chrysolina oricalcia. Next base: position 39,405,833 of record OX101818.2, on the reverse strand, counting down.
GTATAGGAACATAATGTATCAATTAGAAGGAAATTTTGTTATCTTTCAGGATATTTCATAATATACAGGGAAAAAAACGCCCTTTCAACCCTTTTTGGATCTAGCAGTAAGGTTATGATTTTGAACGACCCTGTATAATGCAGAACAAACTTCTCTATACAGATTCAATATTCATGATCTCGATGAACTGAACACAAAATTGTAGTTTCCTAAGAATCCAAATACCGCAGAAATAAATGAATGTTTTGAATAAAAAATATGGGAAATAATAAATATCTCAAAAACCTTTAGAGATAGGTATGGGAAAGTATGAGGCAGAAATAATTAGAAAGTAATGACGAGTACAAAAATGCGGTAATATACAGGTTGTCCTATTTGAAAAAACGATGTTGCTACATTCAGGTATAAGCGGCAACACTGCATTTCTGTTCTCCGTAAATGTCTGAGGTACCATCGACCGTGACCCACCCTGTTTGCTTATTTGATAGGTGATATTATGATGCAACGTCACGTTACCTGGAGAGCAATTATCGCGGAACTGATTGGAATTTTTGACTTGATAAAATATTTTGATTGGTACAAAGTCTGGATCTATTTGCCACACAGTCAGTAATTGGTAATTTCGTCCTTTTCCATTCGTCATATACAGTAACCGCCAAAAAGTATTCACCATATGGGTAAAAAGTTTATTATTAGAGTATTGGAAAAACATTTCTGGGAAAAAGTTTGTGCATATCTGATAACCTAAAAATTGATTTTGACACAAAACACGTGACCACTAGTATGGCGGCAAATTGGAAAAAAATTCACCATGAAGATGCAAAAAGTGGGGTGAGATGGCAAGATATCGAAAGAAACAATTTAAAAAAGTTGCTTGTAATTTAATTTAGTACTCATATAAAGAGTTTCAAGCAATAAATCGGAAAAAATTTAAATTGCTTTTTATAAATATTTTCCGATATCTTTACAAAAATCAACGTTTTTTTCTGAATGGCTAGACTATAGTGGAACATTTATATTTTGACAATAATGACAGAAGTCTCTTATTTTTTCCGCACTAAATATAAAAAATTGGTTTTTGCCAAAACCCTCGCTGTTACATTGGTTCATATCAAACAGTTATATCGGAATTCCAAGACTATTGTGATGATATGGATACCTAGAAACATCATGTTTCCTGATTATAATCAAGTTTTAATGATAATGCTGCATGAGTGTTTCACCTTGCACATAAACTTTAAGCCTCTTTAATTTGACGCACTATTTTCAAGTTTATGTGCGGACTGAAACGCTCATGCACAATTATCATCAAAACTTGAGTATAATCAGGGAACCAGAATGTTTCTAGACTGCTGTATCACCACAATAGTCTTGAAATTCTGGTATAACTGTTAGATACGAACCACTGTAACAGCAAACGTTCTCTTAAAAACCATATTTTTCAATTTAGTGCCACCAGCGGCGGAGAAGATGAGAAAGTTTTGTCATTTTCATCAAAGTACAAATGTTGCACTACAGTCAAGCCATTCAGAAAAAAAACTATGATTTTTGTAAAAAGATAGGAAAATATTAAAAAATAATTGCAATTTCTGATTTTTTCGATTAATTCATTGAAACTCCGTATGTGAGTATAAAATTAAATTACAAGCGACATTTTCAAATCACTTTTTTCGATATCTTGCCAGCTTACCCCACTTTTGACCTCTTCATGGGATTTTTTCCAATTTGCCGCCATACTAGTGGGTAAAATCGATTTTTAGGTTATCGGACATGCACAAACTTTTTCCCAGAAAAGTTTTTCCAATGACGATTAAAGAGTGACAAAAGAGAGAGAGAGAGAAGAGTTTTTTCGGACGATATCATCAAACAATATCGACTTAAGAGAGACATTTTTCCTCACAAATACTAGTTCTTTGGGATAGTTTAGGTAAACATTCCACTTTGTGGAAGCACATCAACATCACATGGCTATCTTCGCTTTCTTACGTTGTTGACCTGCTACACTATTAGACCGGGGGATAGTGACAGATTTTGGGACACGATTTTACTCAGTATGCCTTTTGTACGACAGTATTGTCCGAATATCCTCATGATAACAATGCATGAATCAAAGAGTCGTCGTAGGTTCTTCATATTGAAAAATAATAATATTTTCGAAAAATGATGTGCTTCGGTACGATTCCAATCAGGTTGCCATGAGTTTTGTAATAAAGAAATAGACGTAAAATACTCGATAAACCATTGGCATACCATCAGGATGGACGGAGAATTCCTTTTTCCAATTACAATTTCACGTGACCATACCAGCCATTCGGACCCAACCTAACGGCCTGCCAATCGTTATTCGAGTATTTTAGTTTCATTATTTCATCACGAAACACATGGCAGTCTGATTTAACTCGTACCCGAATAATAATAATAATTAAAATTGTTATTGTTATATTTTAATATGAAGAACCTACGACGACTCTTTAATTCATGCATTATTATCATGAGGATTTACGGACAATACTGTCGTACAAAAGGCGGCATTCTGAGTAAAATCGTGTCTCAAAATCTGTCACTATCCCCCGGTCTATATCCACTAGTAGGCCAAGCTGTAGATAAAAACAAGAGGTTCTTTTCACACAAAATAGAAGGCGCAAACTGTCTTTACTATACTTTTCATAAGGTAGTTCGTAAATGAAAACCACGGTTTTCGCCCCAGCACAATCGTTTTTTGGAATTTTTTAAATCGTTTTACAATCAGTGGAACTTTCGTAAAGAATCATAAAACCTACAAAATGATTCTCTATACGACCAGATCGGTGCATTTGCCTCTGAGAAAATCTGGGAAAACCTCGAAAAAGAGACCATTTTCCAAAAATTCATAATTTTTGTCAATCTGAAGCTGGACAAACAATATTGCGGAAACTGATAGATGATAACATGTAATTCAACTGTGTTCAAGATGGTTTCTGTCCGATGTGTAATTTTTGCACAATCGCGTTATGAACAATTTAATGGCAAATCTTTCTGAATGGGCCGATTTGAGGAAAACCATCTTATTCAAATTATGTAATTCGGCATTTGGAAGTAAAGATCAATATCTACAATTTATAAATTCCGGATTTTCACCTGAGAGGTGGGAAATGTGTTGAAAATGTCACTGGAAGTTACTCTGAATGCTTCAAAGTTAAAAATTGTTGTTGTTAAAATTGTTTTTTCCGTTAACCAGCTGTCGTCCCCTTACGAACGGCAGCCATCAGAAGTCGAATCTTGTGCGAGCTAAGGATTAACGAGGTCTTACCTTTTTACGTGCGATTCCTAGCACTTTCTCCGAAGTCACCCGAACTCAACTCGAGTGACTTCGGACGCACTTTGAAACGTTTTGATCAACACTCAGTGACATTTTCAACACATTTCCTAAATCTCAGGTGAAAATCCAAAATATGCAAAATTGTAGATTATGGATCTCTACGTCCAGAAGCCGTTTACAGAATTTGAATACGACGATTTCCCCTGCGAATCTTGCAAGATGTGCCCTTAAATTGTTTTTAATGCGATTCTGCAAAAACTGCACATATCGGACAGAAAACATCTTGAGCACAGTTGAACCACATATTATTATCTAACAGTTTCCGAAATATTGTTTCTTGGGGAAAAAACCTCTATAGCTTGGTCTATAGAGAGTAAAGGGTTGAAGCTTCTGTTTGTACAAGAATCGTACTTACCATGATATTTGTGACACTGTCTATTCTGTGAATTGAAATTTTGGCCATAACGAAAAAAAACTACTAGGTTATCAAAATAAAGAGAAGTAAATTATTATTGACTATTCAGTGTCTATATAGATCCCAAGTAGTACACTTATAATGGGATAATATTGGTACAATATTATGACAATATTTGCAAAATGTTCAAACGTAATATTTGCAAGAAAAGAAAATGGGAACATTTCGCGATTTTGGTCAAATGTTCTTTGGACATTTTTCAAATGATAGTAGCGAAATGTACCCGAAGCAATTTATTACTTACTCTCAAAACAATCAAGAAAATTGATACAATATTATTTGGATATGTAGGTTGAAAATTCAAAGTTTATATGTTGGAAAATGGGTGAACTATTTAAAAAAAAACGTCGAATAACTCGAAACATCTACAATTACAGTTCTCCTTCAAACTGTTGTGATAAGCATTTAATATATTTTCTTACATTTTAGCTGACGTTCTTCATTTAAAGTAACCTAACGGTCTTTAATCCTGGTTTGATCGTGATATATTTCATTACTGTTTCTGGAATATTCGGCCAATATTAAAACTGCAGTACTTAACTGTAATATGTTTTCTTTGTAATATTGTATCACTATGAGTGTGAGGTTTTCGTCTCATATTTAATCAATATAGTTCAATATGATTCGTCTTATATTGATACACAACCTGAAGAAGTTGATATGGAGAAGAAAAAAAATTGTGAACCTAGAATTCCATACTTCCATACAAATTCTTTGGTAAAGTTAACCCATTAGCACCCAATTTTTTTGTATTTTTAATTTCTTTCGAGTGATTTTTGGAAAAAGTACTGTATTTTTAGTGTGGAAAAAAAACACTGATACCATATGGTATCCGTGGGCATTTTTATTCCGAAGTTGACAAAAATATAAATATATCTTTATATATGCTATAATACAGAAAAAATGTTCTATTCAGGGGGCAAAACAGTTGATACAACTACCAACGCCGCAATTTTGACACACTGATCTAAACGAGATAACAAAATTTTCCATCGAATAGTCGGTTGATCGAATAGTATATTAATTCTTTGAGATACTGATTTGACGACCAGGAACGTTCGCAGGCGTTTTATATTTTGTTAGATATACTTGAACGATTTCTCTTCTGAAATCCAATGTTGAAATTTTTTTGTAGAGATACCAAGCATTGTGATATACGACATCAATGAGCCGTATAAAAATGGACCAGTACCAATTTTTGATCATACCTATTTACCATTTCTTCTGGCTCACCACCGGAATTTGTAGATGCTATGGTAACAACCACCATAGTAGTAGTAGACTTTATTCTCCTCAAATACATTACATAAATGTATAGGATTTGTCAGTAATACACATATATACAATATTTTTACACAATATGTGAGTACAAGAAAGTAAAATTTAACAAAGAACAACGAATGACAATGAAAAATATTGATGAATGGAATCCCAATAATGTTAAGAAAAGAAATCTCTAACTTCGTAGAAGTTTTTTTCAGTTAGGGTAATTCTTCAGATCTTTTTTGAATGCGCTCATCGACTCTAAATTTCTAATTGAGGCTGGTAAAGAATTGAAGGCTCTGGTACCAATACTATCAGGTAATCTATATCCCAGTTTGCTTTTGTGAAAATCAGTATGTATAAAAGGTCGGTATGTCGTGTTTGCATACTATGAGTTTTGGGTTGGACAAATTTATCTTTGTTTTTGAAAATATAAATACATAGTTCATATATATACAGACTCGGTAGAGTCATGATTTTGTTAATTTGAAATATATTTCTACATGAATTAGTCATTGGGATTTGAGCAAGAAATACTTTTGGTGGTAGAGTGGTCCACCCCCAAAAACAAATCCCGTACCTGAGACGAGATTCCACATCATACTGAGATAGTATCGTTTCTTTCAATTACATATTCGTATTCTCCACGATATTTTTTTTGAAATAGTTGTTTCCGGTTATTGGATACGATCTAGGTATTTTATTTTTTCGAATTGTGCCAATTGCCCCGTAACCAGAAAATCTAGGATATCCCAATAAATAAGAAAAGGAAGAAAAAATATAACTTTTGTCCAGTTTCCACTAACACTTTACTACTTTATTACGACCGGTTTCGGCTTTTACACCATTTTCAAGTTACTTGAAAATGGTGTAAAAGCCGAAACCGGTCGTAATAAAGTAGTAAAGTGTTAGTGGAAACTGGACAAAAGTTATATTTTTTCTTCCTTTTCTTATTTCATCATGAACTTCCACAAAATAAATAGATCATCAATCAAACAAGTTATATCCCAATAAGCTCGTCTTCATCGTCATTGAGCATAAAGCTTGCGAAAGTCAAAAATCCCTTCTGAAATGATAGAAATATTAATTTTTTTTACAAATTAGCTGCAAGTCATTATTATCCACAAACCGAAATATTTTATCATTCATAAGCAACAAATAACCGTAATATATGTTAACTAAAATAAAACAGAAATAGTTGAAAAAGTACTTATCACCACCGAATGTCCATTGTTTTGTGCACAACAATATCACCCAAAATAAATCACTAGTATACCACTACGGATACGTCTCCAAATACACAGTCAGTTACAGAATATCAAAAGCAACTGTTTACGAAGCACAAAAAAGAAGTTGCACGATACCACCACTACAACAATTTTTTTTTCTTTGGTGTTTTGGCATCAACTGCTATGGTCATTAGCCATGTGTTATGGGTACGCCTTGTTACTAACTCCATACGCCATCTTAGGAGCAGCACTGTTGATTGGAACGCAACAGTGAATCGTGAACCCAGCCGAACCACGAGATTTAAATAATTTAATAGGTCAAATTAAATTTAAAAATCCCAGCCTCAACTGGGGCTCGAACTCCGGACCTTTCGGCTCAGAGTCGGACGCTCTAACTACTTCGCCACGCCCCGACATTTCAATAATCACTATGTTGTATTGGAGAAGGGGTAGATGATTTGCGATACCATGCGGTATCCGTGGGCGTTAGAAAGTCATTGGAATACAATGAAGATATTCGACGTTTGTTCTAGAACAAAAATGAGTGCTTCTAAGTTTCCATCAAATTCATCGAATGGTTTTGAATGTTTCTGGAACTTGGGTTCTGTTGACAATTTCCCTCATATTACATAAAATAATCAAAAATCATAATATTCCCAATCTAGACAAGACTTTATGAAAACACTGCTTCGAGCTCGTGGTATTGTCAAATCGGTGTTTCGACTATTCCTGAGTTCTGTATTTCCATAGCACAACAATCACGGTGACGTAACGTCAGTTTTGACGCCTGAAAGACGCCAAATACGCAAAATGAACCGTTTTGGCAAAACGAATGAGGTTTAACTTAATATTCATTCAAAGTGCAAAATTTTCAAACCACTTTGCCTGTCACTCAAACTGTGCTGCTGTACACAAAACACCACTCGAGCAATCTCTCATGCTGTTTCCAACCAACACAGTTTTCACGACAGCAAGGTGTAAGAATTTTTCGTAAATACTGCATTTTGTCAGGATATTATTACTGACAATTTCCCGTATAATATGTAAACCAATCGAATGTCATAATTTTCTCAATATAAACCAACTACAATAAGACTTATAATACTGGTTCCAGCTCGTGATATTATTTTCAAATCGGTGTTTCGAAGATTCCTGAGTTTTAGTGATAACGTATCAATGACCATGTTATTTATTAAACACTCATAACTCTCCAGTGCGTAAGGTATGAAAAATAACGCGTTTAATTCCAACATAGTTCGAAGTCGATATCAATACAGAAATTCCTTATAACTCATTATCCAATATTTCGAAAAAATTCATCAGAGCAGTATAACGTCTTCTTTAGAGTGACAAAATTCTACAGAGCCGCCCTTGCCACTTCAGACTGGTTTCATTCTGGTTCAGACCACTGAATGTTTTTGCTCATCATATACTTATTTGTAAATGCCGTAACTAGGAGACCGACGGATCGTGTGTTCACTGAAAACGCATAGAACCTTTATATGGTTTCTAATCTTGGAGATGCCAAACACCAGCATAGCTACCATTTTAATTTTTTGAAACATATAGAAGTTTCGTTTTCTTTTTGGTAATAATACATAAAGTATAGCAAGCGGCTAATTTCTGCGCAAAATTTTTAGAAGCATCTTATAAAAACCGTATTTCTTGCCAAACCTCATCTCCCACAAAAAATTCGACATCACGTTTTTGTAAATTGTAATACTTGGCATTTTTCACATGAGCAGCATGAATTTCATTCTGAACATCTTTGAAAATATCTTAGTTTGACCTAAATTTTGAGCCCAATAATTTCTATCTCCTAATTGTAAGTCATCTATTTTATTTTTACCATAATATTTTCCACTACATGGAATTTCTCACTGACGAGAGCTTTTTTTTGTCGAAGTAAACTTGACATGTATTAATGAGAATTTTGTTGCCTCGCAATTTAACGAAAAAAACTGCCCCTAAAAAAATTACGAGTCCTTAGGACGAGTAATTTTTCCTGGCAGTTTTTTAAGTTGAACTGCCTCATGGCAACAAAATTCGAATTATAAATGTCAAGTTTACTTACGATAAAAAAAAAGCTAGAGTGTAATTCGGTGAGATAATTTAATGAATACATGAATGAATGAAAAACACGATTATTAAAAGAGCTTGATTTTCAGATTTTTTTTGTCTTTTGTTATCATAGTTTGCTGCATGCTACTATTTTGAGCGGTGGTAGTAACTGTTTCCTGGACGGTAGTACGAATGGAACCAATGATTTTCTTATGATGGGTTCGTATGACCCGTAATTTTCACAAGTTTTTGTTCACCTATCCACTCCTGAACAATTCAGTTACGGCGCGGCAGCTCGATTAGAATGGTGACATCAAGTCCAGTATTTTTCGCCGAGGATTTGGTCCATTTAGATATTTCATTTATCCCAATAGGAGAATTCTTATACTATCCTTTCGAATTTGTTTTTTGCCAGAAAGTTAAAAAAAAAATCACATGTGATATGGTTTTCCCGTCTTCCCATAATTTGTTTAAACAATTTTACTGAACATACACAATATTCTTCAGTGGTTGCTACCAACCATTTACTGTCGGCCAACTTCTGATTTCCACCTTGTGCTGTCTTCGAAAACAATAGGATATATTCAACTCTTCCGGTCTCTCTTACACGGTTGTCTGTCTGGTTTTAAAATAGAATACCTAACAATTTGCTGTTTTTCCACCTCTCCAAGCCAATTCATAGGCAGCAACATGATAAAATTTTCTTTGAAGGCTTACAGGTTCTTCTTCACTCCAGAACAGTGCCATTTAAAAAATTTCTTGTTTTGTGAGTTCCTTTTTTCTGAGATTGCTGGCAAAATTTTGCGTTTTGTGTCGCGTGCATTTCTCGCTTTCTTAAACTGTATGTCCGTGAACGGATTACAAATTATTTTATATTCTTAAGTACTTGTAACATTTTTGATGAAGTGTTCCAAATCATTTTGACAGCACTCACTTTATAGTCTTCTCCATTGTTCTTCTTCATGTGGAATTCCCAGTCACATAAAATAGAAGTTAACTCTTCAGTGGAAGTTTCTGCAATGAGTTCATTTTTTTTTCCAAACAAAACATCGCAAATTATCGCTAAATTGACGTAGTTGAATTCACAGTATTGCGAGGCACATTATTATTGATGGCTTCTTCAATTTCTCCACTCGAAGCTGTTCAAATCGCGACATTTCCACAAATAAGATACTTTTCTGACAATGCAAGTTTGAGAAAAATTGTTTACAATGCTGGTTGTCATGCTGTCAAAAGTTAGGTTCCGTTTTGTCGCTGGAAAAGTTAGGGCAAACTTTTTTCGCTGTCATAATGACAAAACACCGCGACATATGGCATTTTTAGTGCAAGACTTAAGTTGTCTACCAAAAATTAAATTTGCAGGGCTGTAACCTGTGACTTCATGTACTGATGTCCGGAGAGAATACGCTATTTTTCCAATGTCATTATCCCAAAGCTTATGATTGTTATTAATGTAACTACGGATTGCTGTGCAAATAGTTCTATTTGAACGTTCTACATAGTTAGATTGTGGATGATAATAAGGTGTGTGAAAGAATGTAGTGTTGTTATCTTTCACTAACTTTTTGATGGATTCACCAACCAGTTGTTTGGGGAGAGTGGGGCTCTGCAACTTCTTTATTACAGGTCCTGCATCCACTATTTTCCGTCAGTGCCTTCGTGGTTAAGAACAATGAAAGATTACTTCGTTTGAAAAGAATTACCAAGCTTTGGGTGAGAGTGGAGCTCTGTAGAAATAAAGTCATCTTCTGGTGTCCCTCAAGGATCTGTACTTGGTCCATTATTATTCATAATTTTTATAAATGACATTTGTATGGGCATTGACTCGGAAATCCTCCTATATGCAGATGACTGTAAACTGGCCCTCGGCTAACGCCATCGGGCCATCATCCACGCCGCAGGCCATAAACGCCTACTTTACGCCCTTGATACATAAATAACTATAAAGTTTGTTGAAATTCCATAAAATTGATAACAGTCATCAATCACCATATCCCTGTGATATTGACAGTACTAAAATTCTATGAGGGCGCCATCTCTGGAACCGACTAAAGAAGCAGACCACTGTATCATTTGTTTATTTGTCTTCTGAAAACTCTAAACAAAATCGAATCACTCGTCACACCAGGGGTTTTAGGCATCTCAGTCCGTATCATGCAGAACCAGATGTTCCACGATACTAACACCTCGGAGATAACTTAAATAGACCAAGCTATAGAGGTTTTTTCCCACACAAAATAAAAGACGCAAATGGCCTATACTAATTTTTATAAGATAGTTCGTTAATGAAAATCCCAGTTTTCGCCCCAGTTTTCGCCCCAGCAAAATCGCTTAGTGGAATTTTTTAAACAAGAAATAGTGAAAAAAATTACAACTTTTTTGGTTTTTTAGAAATATCTCAAAGATTATTCAAGGAATCGTTTTAAAGTCAATGGAACTTTTGTAGAGACTTATAAAAGCTACAAAATGGATTTTTATACGACCGGATCGGTGTATTTTCCACTGAGAAAATTCGGGAAAACCTCGAAAAAGAGACCATTTTTCAAAAATTTATAATTTTTATAAATCTGAAGCTGGACAAACAATATTGCGGAAACTGATAGATATTAATATGTGGTTCAACTGTGCGCAAGATTTTTTCTGTCCGATGTGTAGTTTTTGCACAATCGCGTTATAAACAATTTAAGGGCACATCTTGCAAGATGCGCCGATTTAAGGGAAATCGTCCTATTCAAATTCTGTAAACAGCATCTGGAAGTAGAGATCAATATCTACAATTTGTATATTTTGGATTTTTACCTGAGCAGTGGAAAATGTGTTGAAAATGGAACTGAAAGTTGATCAAAATGCTTCAAAGTGCGTCCGAAGTCACCCGAACTGATCTCGTATTAACTTCAGTTCGACTTCGGGTGACTTCGGACGCTCTTTGAAGCGTTTTGATCAACTTTCAGTTACATTTTCAACACATTTTCCACCGCTCAGGTGAAAATCCAAAATATACAAATTATAGATATTGATCTCTACTTCCAGATGCCGTTTACAGAATTTGAATACGACGATATCCCTTAAATCGGCGCATCTTGCAAGATGTGCCCTTAAATTGTTTATAACGCGATTGTGCAAAAACTACACATCGGACAGAAAACATCTTGCGCACAGTTGAACCACATATTAATATCTATCAGTTTCCGCAATATTGTTTGTCCAGCTTCAGATTTATGGAAATTATAAATTTTTGAAAAATGGTCTCTTTTTCGAGGTTTTCCCGGATTTTCTCATTGGAAAATGCACCGATCCGGTCGTATGAAAAACCATTTTGTAGGTTTTATAATTCTCTACAAAAGTGCTAACTTTATTATAGGTCCTGCAGCCACCATTTTCCGTCAGTGCGTTCGTGGTTAAGAACAATGAAAGATTACTTCGTTTGAAAAGAATTACCAAGCTTTGGGGGAGAGTGGGGCTCTGCAACTTCTTTATTATCGGTCCTGCAGCCACCATTTTCCGTCAGTGCGTTCGTGGTTGAGAACAATGAAAGATTACATCGTTTGAAAAGAATTACCAAGATTTGTGGTAGAGTGGGGCTCTGCAACTTCTTTATTATAGGTCCTGCATCCACCATTTTCCGTGAGTGCGTTCGTGGTTAAGAACAATTAAAGATAACATTGTTTGAAAATAATTTCCAAGCTTTGGGGAAGAGGGGGCTCTGCAACTTCTTTATATATGTCCTGCAGCCACCATTTTCCGTCAGTGCGTTCGTGGTTAAGAACAATGAAAGATTACATCGTTTGAAAAGTATTACCAAGCTTTGGGGGAGAGGGGGCTCTGCAACTTCTTTATTATAGGTCCTGCATCCACCATTTTCCGTCAGTGCGTTCGTGGTTAAGAACAATTAAAGATAACATTGTTTGAAAATAATTTCCAAGCTTTGGGGGAGAGGGGGCTCTGCAACTTCTTTATTATAGGTCCTGCAGCCACCATTTTCCGTCAGTGCGTTTGTGGTTAAGAACAATGAAAGATAACAATGTTTGAAAATAATTACAAAGCTTTGGGGGAGACTGGGGCTCTGCAACTTCTTTATTATAGGTCCTGCAGCCACCATTTTCCGTCAGTGCGTTCGTGGTTAAGAAAAATGCAAGATAACAATGTTTGAAAATAATTACCAAGCTTTGGGGGAGAGTGGGGCTCTGCCACTTCTTTATTATAGGTCCTGCAGCCTCCATTTTCCGTCAGTGCGTTCGTGGTTGAGAACAATGAAAGATTGCAACGTTTGAAAAGAATTACCAAACTTTGGGGGAGAGTGGGGCTCTGCAAGTTCTTTATTATAGGTCCTGCAGCCACCATTTTCCGTCAGTGCGTTCGCGGTTAAGAAAAATGAAAGATTACATCGTTTGAAAAGAATTACCAAGCTTCGGGGGAGAGTAGGGCTCTGCTACTTCTCTACTATAGGTCCTGCAGCCACCATTTTCCGTCAATGCGTTCGTGGTTAGGAACAATGAAAGATTACATCAATTGCATTATCACAAATGATATTTTGTGGTACCCCAAACACGAAAAAGACATCGTTTTCGAGAAAACGATTGATACTTGATGGAGTTGCATCACGAAGAGGGCACACACGCGAATATTTGGTGAACCAATCGCTAACTACCAATATATACTGATGGCCATTCGAACTACGAGGTAATGATCCCATCAAATCCATGGCAATGACCTGCCAAGGAAATCGTAGCTTCTTTTCAAAAACCATGAATCCAAATTTTGCATAGTTTGGAGTCTTTTGGAAGCACATACTTAACATGATCTTATGTAGCGGTGAATATCACGGCGCGTTTTAGGCCAGTAGTAAGTCAAAAGTAAGTTTTAAAATAGCCAGCATGAGCTGCTGTGGGTTCATCATGACAAAGTTTTATTATTTTCACTCGCTGAGATTTTGGAACTGATAACTTTCCTTCATAAATATTTGTATTCAAGGGAATTTTTGAGGGGAACAAATTTATAAAGATAATTATTCTTAACAGGCCATTGTGGAAATGAATTTGGATTTTCCAAAACTTTCGAACGCAAATTGATATAAAAAGTATTCAAATCTTCCAAGTCGATATCTAAGGTAATATTATCATCAGGATTGAATTCAGCAGAAATTGAAATTTCTGTTGACTCTAATGGACTCCTTGACAAGGCGTCAGGTACAACATTAAATTTCCCTTTTCTATGAATCAATTCAAAATCAAACTGACTGAGTCTGTCACTCCATCGGGCAAGTCTGCCTAGTGGATCTCGTTTCTTTAAAAGCCATTTCAAACTTTCATGATCTGAATAAATTGTAAATTTTACGCCTTCAATATAGGGTCTCAACTTTCACAACCAAAAATACATGCAAAACATTCTTTTTCAGTGGTACTTTAATTTTTCTCACTTTTTGACAAACTCTTAGAAGCGAATGCTATAACTCTTTCTTCATTATCTTGAATTTGAGTTAGGACACTTCCTAACCCATTGTCAGACGCATCACATTATATAGTGAATGGTAATTTAAAATTTGGGCTACATAAAATAGGAGCTTGTTTCACTTCCAGAAACGCTACATCAGCATCTTTCGTCCAGACGATTTTTTGACCTTTCTTTTTATCAACAAGTGGACTATTTATTGGTGACATTAGTGTAGAAAAATGTGGAATGAATCTGGGATACCAACTGCATATGCCAGTGAAGCGCTTAACTTAACTTGTGTTTTTGGTTGAGGAAAATTCACCATAGCGGCTACTTTATCAAAATCAGTACGCAGACCTTACCTGTCGATTACAAAACCTAAATATGTCAAAGATGGTCTGAAAAATTCACATTCATCGATATTTACTCTGAGGTTAGCATCTTGTAAACGTTTTGCTACTTCTATGAGTAGTTCGATATGATGTTTGAATGTTGATAAAACACTAATAATATCGTCTAGTTACACAAATTATATTAGGCTCTAATTCTGCACCAAATATTGCATCCATTAACCGTTGTTGACATTGGGTTGCCCCACGTTGGGCGCCAAAATCACTTGTCATGAAAAAGAAGCTGAATTTCTAATTGGCCACAAGGCACGGTAACTCATATAGCAGAGAGCTGGACCGAAGGTAAGGACACTCGTGTGGTTCGCTTCGTTGATCGCCACTTTGTTTCGAATGTGAGAAAAAAGGAAAAGGGTATATCGGTATCTTGAGGAATTAACACCCTTGACTAGGAAGTGAGTAAGGATTGTTGTTAAGCGATGTGTTGTAACACTGAAAGCCGTTGGATGTTACTCAAATATTAAATTTAGGTTACATTACCAACTTTTGGTAAAAAAAATAAAAGTTTATATGTCCTTGAAGAGGCAAATGTAACGTAACCAGCGATTTTCAGCTATGCCGAATTCGAAATGTACATAATATAAGGTTACATGGGTGACATTGATTTCAATCAAAAGTTGACAGAAAAAGTACCGATTATAGATCTATAATGGTTTACTACCAAGTATATACTTGAATTTAAATGTTAACTTATTTAATTCTGGAAATATATCCTTAAATACATATTTAAAATCACAAAACCAATGGGTTGCTTATATATATATATATATATATATATATATATATATATATATATATATATATATATATATATATATATATATATATATATATATATATATATATATATATATATATATATATATATATATATATATATATATATATATATATATATATATATATATATATATATATATATGGTTGGATCTGACCTGAACTTTCTCGAAGGTTACATGGTACTGGGAAAGGTACTGCTGTGTGTCAATGCATTTCCAGGATTGAATTTTCTTCCTAGTTTATGACAATCACAAGTATCAGGAACTCAGGACATCATGTGTGGGAGTTTCAACTCCCAAAATTGTTGAAGAAATTAGCTTCACCAACCCGACTCTCTTCTACCCACGCCAGCAATAATCATGGCTCCTGCCATTAAGAAATTTATTATCAAAATTTCCGTCCAAGGTTATTAGGGGTCTCCCTAACTTGGCCTTCAGATGTAAAATGATCAACAGGTTTAATTAAACGTTTCAATGGTCAATATGAAAACTTTTCATCATAATTTGAAATGAAATTTACCTTCACTTCGGAATGGCCAATATATAGGTGCACCTTGCTTGAAGGAAATTTCGCAAAAGGGTCGATCCGTGATCTAGTGGCGTGAAATCATAGCCTTGCTACGAAATCATTTTTTGTTTACGAAACTACATAAAAAACTTCTACGTTATCAAAACGTCCGTTTCACATTGGAACATCTCATTCGAAATATAGTCGCGGAATGACAAGATTAGAGACAAAGCACAACTCACATTAGCTCAGCTGATGTGACCGAGGTCTGTTCGTTGTTCGTTCAGTTGATTGTTTTTGGAATATATCATTCCCTCTTGTTAGACGCAATTGTTTGTTCCTTTTGCATTTCGCGATTGCCGATTGCGAGTGATTTAACAGCTGTCAAACTGAAATAATTTTATATGAGAGGAAGAAATAATGTAAACAATGCAATTTGAAAGTCAATATCTTGGAAAGATAACCGAAAACATGTAATAAACAATTTAAATGAATTACACCCTAGATGTGTAAGTAATAACAAACATTAATAACCATCTTTCAGTCAGGCTTGAATAAAATAATGTAAAAACCATCAGTTTGCACTCAGTTGCTGCGATTACTATGCCAGAGTCATCAGAAATATTATTTTAGCGTTACAGAATTGTTGAACAATTTTCAGCTGATTGACAAAAAACTCGTTCTTCAAGAAGCAAAGCAAATCCTGCTTTCATGGAATTGAAAACTTACCACGATCCGCACATTTTTGTTATGAAGGGTAACTGTTTTGGCAGATACATCATTAGTTTTATTTTGAGGAATTCAGTCCCGAATACAGTGCAACACAATTGTACATTTGTTTAGATTTGTGAAAGTTATGGGCAAAAATAGAATTGCTCATTGAAATTTTGTTATTCGCAACTAAGAATATCTTCAAAACCTAGTGAAATTTTTAAAATTGCCAAGACCACCTCGAATTTTTTTGTATCTTTCGACCAACAAGTCATATTTTAGTATCTTTTCACATTCCTCACCCCCATGAGCAATGGTGTTACCCTATTCGTTACACGTCAGTATAGGAAGATAAGTCAATCCCAAATACAATGCTGTATTTCCATGTAAAAGTCGATAGCCTATAATTTTATTTATGAATCTACTATGGAATACTGATGTCTCCTAGATATCCATTCTGTCAACAAATACATTTATTTCGCAGTAACAATTAGTTGGAAACATAATGTTACTTCCGTAGATGCGATATCAGTACGTGGAACCGAATATTGATGGGAAAGGAATGTGAAAGATATAAATATAAACTTCTAGGATGATATCCAATAACTTGGTGGATTTTAACGCGAAAATAGTCAAGAACATATTTTCTATGAAAATGGCGACTTCACAGTGCATGCCTTTCGTAATTATATGTCAGGAGAAACCACACAAATAAAGACTCTACAATATGAAGAATCAAACAATGAAGAATGTTATTCAATTCAATACAAAATAAACAGCTCGAATTGAAAACAAGCAAACACATTTTCATTTAATAGTAAAAAACAAAAACAGATAATACTAAACTTAGTTTTTGCATCGGGTTGTTCAATTTCGTACACATTCTTTGCTCTTTTGGAAGCAACAACTTTGCCTAATCTTAGACAAAACAAGAAGCATGTTTTGTTGTTGTTATAATTTCGTGTTGGTTCTTTCAGTATTGGAAAGTATTCTTTTTCTATCAAGTGAGTTATTTTCAATATATGTGAACCATATCTGAATATCTATCTCAGAAACATTGAATGATGCATCTGTAACGCCTTCTGGAGTTTGATGAACCAAAACGGAAAATCTTCTACTAGAAATGTTGTTTTTGAAAGGAATCTGACGTTTGTCATTATCTGAAAATGTTTTGACAGAAAACTTTTTCTTCTTGTCTGCGGGGAAATCCTTCCCTTTGACAATCTGAAATCCATCTAACTAACTTCCCTTCCTCCTCTTTTGTCAGGAACATGTTAGTTTCTTTCTCTATTTTTTTTAGGGAAAGTACTCCTGATATTTTGTGTAGTGGTATATAGTGGAATTTTCTGATTCCTGTGAAATTTTATTCGATTCTTACAAAGAACTAGGTTGGTGCTCTCAAAGTTTGTCAGTAAAAAAAGTTTTCATATGAAAGATCACTGTATCAGTTCGATATTTAGTTTTCATTTGATTGACCTCATTCCTTGGCAGAAAAAAATTATTAACAGTAGAACCTGTAACTGATTTTTTCTTATAGCCTTAGAACCAACTGATTAGTGGCACCTATGTCAATATAGCTGAATTTCAAGAAATGACTGAAACTAATCATTTGCCCCCCAATTTTTCTTTCAGATTACATGAAATTTCATTTTTTTTTCTTAAGTAAATCTAGATGATGAGATTATTTTCATTTTGAAGTTGTATCAAGCACATCAGATAGAAAAGATAGCGCTCCATATAATACAACATGAAAACTCACCTTTTTGTCACAACCCTTCACAACTGTCGTTACTGTAAGCGAACTGCTGAACTGAGATGCAGATTGAACTTGCTCTAATGCTTAAACAAGGTTATCACTTTTCGAAAAAAATTTAATTTAAGGAGAATATGGTCAGAGAACATTGAAAAAACAAGGAAAGTAACGATAGGATGCAAATAACTGGTTCAGTGCCAACAATACGGTACTCTACCCAACATAGTTTTGGTTTATGAATTCATGATTAAAATTTTGAAAAGAAATCTGAAGCTCTGCAGACGATGTAGAATCTGGAGAAAGAAAGAAATAATTTGATTATTTAAATTTCTTATTTAGTAGTCTAGTTACAGCGATCATGAAACATGTTTTCGTTTCTTTCACCTTTAGTACAGTTGGTATATAAAAAAATCTATGCCCACGGTATGTATGAGAATGCTCAACAAAAAGGCAGATGAATTGCAGTCTCCCAAGTCGTAATAATAAATGAAGATTATAATAATTCCCCCAAAAAATACTAATATGAGTGTTCCAGAAGGTAATCTGTGCGGGTACAGAATGAGTATTATTATTATTGTTGGTCGGCGCAGCTTCTCTACGGTGACTGACTGATTTTTTGGTGAACTATTGACGATTTTAGTTGTGTGAATACTTGATGGAGAAACCTACAGCACCACCCACCCCGGGTAGACACATCTCAACAGGATTGCCTACCAAGACTATCCGTTCTAGAAAATGTTGTAATGACAAAGATCGCTCGGACACCAACTACCCCATTCTCTAACAAATAATTTTTTTCTACAATCACACTCCAAAACACGCTTTTCTGTATAGTTTACAAACATGATTAATTTCAACAATATTTGAAATTTGACATTAGTGTGCCGCAAAATGACATTTCTGTGACAAAATTTATCAGTACCTAATTTCTAAGCAAGAAATGAATATTCTGCATTTCAAAGGTATATTCGATCAGGCAATTTCAAGAATGGATAGACAAAGTCTATTGGTTTAGATATATAATATGGTGGAAAGTGTTGTACAAATTCATGATATTCTGAACAAAAATCTTAGACATTACTACTGCCGTCTCAAACGGAGCAACATCTATCGAATCATTTGGATGTCAACAAATGTCAAGCATAAAATATTTGTAAAATGTTCTTGTCACATAATTTTTCAAATGAGATTGAAGTAAAATGGATAGCGACAGTTCTGAAATTGAAAACACTCCGCCCGAACTAAGAGAACAAGTTAATTCATTGTTACTGCCTTCAACTTCAAGAGAAAGATATGAAACTGCATGCTAACAGTTTATGGATTGGACGAAAAAATACAAAACTAAAGGCCGATTTATGCACCCGTACCTAAGAACTAAACCCAAACCTAAAATTAAGAACTAAGAGTTCATGAATAGGGAAAGAATGCAAACGTTTATAGAACTGTAACTAGAACTAAGAACTAAGAGTTCATAACTCCTTTTCTTTGACTACATAATTCTTAGGCTCAGTTCTTAGTCTCAAGTTTGGTTCTTAGGAAGGCGTGCATAAATCATCCATAAAAGTGTTTCTGAAAAGATAATTTTGGCATATTTTGAAGAACTATCCAAATCAAGAAAAGCCTTTTCTCCATGTGGTCAATATGTTAATTGCTACAATCGACTATTATCAATCACGGCATTGACATATCAACGTATGCAAAATTACGAGCTTTTTTAAAGAGAAAGTCTGGCGGATATTTCGCGAAGAAAGCACAGACTGACATCCGAGGAAAGAAATAAATTTATAAAAGTAGCCACGGGCAATTTATATCTATTAACAAAGATAATATTGAGAGAAAAAATTACATGTTTGACAATAAAAAGTTAATATTTATTATCGTAGGTTGCGATGGGTATCGCAATTAGTGGTGCATGTCGAAGAGGGGAATTCAACTCCAATAATAAAATCACAGGACACAAAAACAAAAGTTTCAAGAAGTTTTATAATTACCGGACCTTTGCAAAAAATATATGTCTTTGCGTCCTTTTCTTTTTAAATCAAAAGGGAAGATGTACACGTCAAGTGGTAGGAATGAACGAATTTGGTGAAATGCCCCAAGAAATTGCATCAATTTTGACGTTACCAAACCCAAACTTATATACAGGGCATACATTCCGGCGGACATCGGCAACCATGTTAGCAAACGTAGGAGATGATCTGTTAACGCTGAAACGCCATGGTGGTTGGCGGTGAAATAGCGTAGCCGAAGGTTATGTTGATGGCTCTTTGCACCCCAAAATGAACATTTCAAATAAAATAATGCATTCAGTTGACCCACAAATGTCAAATATAGTGCCTTCACCTTCTTTAAAAATTGTAAAAAATTTTGCGCGTAATGCACATTCAATGTCTACATCTAATTTGAATATTACAGAAAATGTTTCCAAAACTAATTCTCCCAGAATTTTTATTCAAAGTTGTTCCAATTTTGCAGTGAATTATAACTACAAATAAATACTATTTTTAATCATACCAAGAATTAATTTTTGAGTGATTTTTTTTGGAATTTGTTTCTCAGTTATTACCATTAACTTATAGTTAATAATTAACTTGAAGATATGTAATTAATTATTATAATAAATATTCGTTTGGAAATAAACTTAATTATACTTTAACACGGAATTAATAGTCAGTGACGTCAGTAACTAGTTCAGAATAAACACGAATGAGAGCGGCTTAAAATCATCTCTCGCTTCCTTTGCTTCTGTTTGGCACCATAAAGCTAAGAATGAGTCACTGACATTTAATTCCGTCTTATAGTATAGTATTATATTTAGCAAAAACTGCGTTGTTGCAAAAGTATTGTGTGTAACACGAACAGAAATGCAATTTTCCACTCGTTTCATTTGCAGCACTCGCTTGCGCTCGTGCCGCAACTATTTGAAACTCGTGAGAAATTAGCTCTTTTCTGCACTTGTTGCACAATATACTATTTCTCCATTTTTTGAAATACAGGCATGTAAATAGTATATTATATTGTACAATGATCACGGATTTTGATAGTAATTTCCCACGCTTATGAATTCTACAGCATGAACCGTATGGACGAATGCTGCAAATCTCAGCGAAATGATTTCACATCCAAATTTTGCGGTAGCTACAAAAATGTTGTAACTGCGTGGGATTGAACCAGCAATCTTCAGATCATGACGCAAGAAAGCAAAAAGCTCTCCATTTTCCAATAATTAAGTTACATTGCAAGTAATATAAATCAAACAAACTATTTAAAATAATATGTTCAAGTACCTCGCATGGGTGTACAGGAATGACAGATAATTTTGAGCTTCCTTCAGAACTTCGACGTTGTCACCATCTCCAAAAGTGTGGTCAAAGTGACTCCTTGTGAACCCAATAGCGGGACAGATGAATCATACCCGTTGATGAAAGCATGTGTTGTTACTTCATCTCCAATTTCACATCAAAAGTCGCAATACTTCCTGCCTCCAGTAATTGTATAAATGTAAATGGTCTGCATTTGTTGTGAATACATTGTGTGGCATAGATTTGAATTCTAACCAAAATCAAATAGTCCTCGGTCCCAATATACAGGGTGTTTCTCAAGTACGTGTTGCTGACATCAAAATAAGAAGAAAAGTTTCTATAAACATATGTCCGCAAGTTATTCGTTTCTGAGATACAGAGTGTCAAAGTTGAATTTTTATTTTTTGTAAATAATTTCAAAATACTTTTGATATTTGGGTAAAGTTTGGTATCTGGGAATATTTATTATTCAGTTTGTGTATAAAATATATTCTTGGTAGAGATCACTGCGAGCAACTGTTTTCGAGTTATTGAGATTTGAAATAATTGATGCAAGTGATTTTGAATGACAAGATTTTGAATTCAAG
Source organism: Chrysolina oricalcia (assembly GCA_944452925.2). Classification (NCBI taxonomy): domain Eukaryota; kingdom Metazoa; phylum Arthropoda; class Insecta; order Coleoptera; family Chrysomelidae; genus Chrysolina; species Chrysolina oricalcia. The sequence continues at coordinate 39,384,030 of OX101818.2, read as the reverse complement.
ATGAATTCAATTTCATTGAAAAATTATCCCAGATACCAAACTTTACTCGAATATCACAATTTTTTTGGAATATATTCACAAAAAACAAATATAAGAATTGAACTTTGACACTCTGTATCTTAGAAACGAATAACTTGCAGACAAGTGTTTACGGGAACTTTTTTTCTCATTTAGACGTCAGCAACATGCTACTGAAGTTTCTACACGTACTTAAGAAACACCCTGTATATACAAAAAAATATTACCTAAACTTTTAGTAGGTCAACATGTTATTTGTGAAAATTCTGGGTATGAGGGCGTTTTTTTGGGACCTACGCAATCTTTTGGCAACCTCCGACATCTAGATTTTTTTTATTAAACTATTCTTAATAAGTCATCTTTCAGAAATTCTTCAAATCGGCAAATTTATGAAATCATAAAATGTATACCCTAATTAATTCAGAATAACTTAACATGTCCAATTCAACATGAAGAACAGATATGTTGGGATACGATATGAGTAGGTAAGTGATGCAAATATTTTTCTGAAACATTCCAGGATTATCACAATTGGCGGCGAATGATTCACTTAGATACACCTGTAATTTATAGCCTACAAATTCATCAGTATTTACCCGACATCACTTCAATTCATTGAAATTCAACTCGAGTTCTCAGCAGAAAATGTACTTATATCGGGAGCATGAAAATGATCAGGTTTCTTGGACATTGTCAAGAAAGTCACAAAGAAGAAGTGGTTTTCAAGTATATATCATTACTTGTTTGAAATTAGGATTCGAAGTGATATGGAGAGGTAACATTCCTCAGTAGCGGCATGACCTCTATTAAAAAAGATGTGAATGTTTTTACATATTCAATCAATGTAAATTCAGAGGCGTGTTCTGGAATTTGTCTTATGATGTTATGAGACGCCAATGAACAAGCGGATGGAAAAACAAAAGAATTTGTTGTGGTGAAAAATAGCTATTTGTTATTCAAGGGATGAAAATAATGCATTTTCGACCCGAGTGCTTTTTTTAATGCCATCCGCGAAGCGGTTGGCAGTAACAAACGAGGGGGATTATTGTTTTCTCCCGAGTTAAACACATAGTACGAAGGCGTAGAAGGGCCAGCAGTATTTTTTTTAGGAATTCCGACTTTAATCTCGGACCCCCGACTTAAATCTCTGACCCCCGACTTAAATCTCTGACCCCCGACTTCAATCTCGGGGGTCCGACCTTAATCTCGGTGGTCCGTCTTTATTCTCGGACCCTCGAGTTTAATGTCGGGAGTCCGACTTCAATCTCGGACCCCCGACTTTAATTTTTGAGGTCAAGCTTCAATCTCAGACCCCCGACTTTAATCTCGGGGGTCCGACTTTAATCTCGGACCCCCGACTTTAATCTCGGACCCCCGACTTTAATCTCGGACCCCCGACTTTAATCTCGGACCCCCGACTTTAATCTCGGACCCCCGATTTCAATCTCGGGATTCGACTCATCGACTGTGCTCTCAGATTCTAGAATGTTTACCAAGGAATTTCTTCATAAAGCTATGGACTCAAAATGAAACGTTTTATCTCGTTCACTATTGGTTGCAAGGATAAGGTACCTTGATGTCATTGAAAAAAAGAAGAGGGTGTTCATAACATCAGATGTGGAATTATCTGCGACTGAAAGACATATTTCAGTCACTATTTTCCATAGTTCAAAATAACGTCTTAGAAGGTATTCATGTTAAAAAAAGGTAACATTCTCAATTGAAAATTGAGACAAACATGACTCCTCTGGAAAGAACTTTCGATAAAAATTAAGCTACTTCAATGTATGATATCAAACAACTACTTCTCTAGCTAAAGCCACGCTGGACATTGAACTACATCTGATAGATATTGCGAAAAGAACGTATCTTGCAAATTTACGCCTTCAGATTTTTTCTTTCGAGTTATATATGGTCTTTTCACGATATCTATCACATGTAGTTCAATGTCCAGCGTGGCTTTTGCCAGAGAAGTAGTTGTTTTCTGTTAGATAAAAAAAATTGATTAATTTTTATCGTAGAGTCATTTTGTTTCAATTTTCAGTCCAGAATGTTTCTCTTTTTGATAATGTATCTATTATTGCAAATAGGACGAATAATGTTGAATTTGGTATATTTAATTAATCTGTTTGTACATCAGAATTGGGGAGCGCTTCAACATTTCAAAAGTTTACTCCTATAGCGTTTCAATACATGGACCCCCGATTTTAATCTCGGGGTCCGACTTTAATCTCGGACCCCCGAGATTAAACTCGGGGGTCGGGTCCGAGATTAAATTCGGGAGTCCGAGATTGAAGTCGGACCCACGAGATTAAAGTCGGGGGTACGAGTAAAAGTCGGTGGTCCGAGATCAAAGTCGAGATTACAAAAAAAAATTGCCCGTGGCTCTTTTATGCCTTTGTAACATAGTGTTTTCTACGTTGTCGCTTTTACTACTATTCTATTATTAACCCACTCACTATTAATGGCAATAAATCCAAAGTTATACCTTCGTTTTTCGAGAGGCGGCTTTCAGCGCCGAAATTACAAATCTCGTCTGAATGGCAACACCCTTGATATACTGAATAATTATGTTCAAATTTGTGTACAGTTTGTTGCATCTTCTCTCTTTCGAGAGATGGCACTTGTTACTGCTGACAAATCAAAACAAGCCATCGGCGCTATGCTCCCATTATTACCCAAAGCAAAAATTGACCTCTTGCAACCTAGAATAAAATTATTCGAAGCTGTGGTTCTTCGCGTCATGTCTAACTGTTTGCCAATCTGGGGCTTCAGATATGCTGATATCTTAGAGATGGTTCAACTCATGTTTTACAAACGCCTCCTACTCCTCCCAAATAATACGCCAGATTATATAGTTAGATAAGAAACCGGGCGCGTAAAAATTGCTTTCAATATTCTCAAAGCAACATTGAATTGGCTAATCAAAATGTTCAGCATGAATGACTCCAGACTACCAAAGATATGCTTTTTGCGACAATTGAAATTATTTAGAAGCGATGTCAGTTATAATTGAGGATTAAACGACTTACCTTAAGTAAGTTTAATCTTAATTATCCGAGTCTGGTCCCATCCGAATATATCACATTGTGGTATTACCTCTTTTACTGCGCAAGTTGAAAGAATGACTCACCCTGGTCTCCCCACATCCATCCCGCTAGATGTGACTAGTCGAAGTATAATTAAGGATTAAACGACTTACCTTAATGAAGTTCAATCTAAATTATACGAGACCGTTCACATCCGAATAGAGAAACACCCTCCCAAAGATACGCTTATTTATATGTGTATATGCATATAGGAGTATATAGTTTTGTATACGTGAACAAGTATCTATTTTTGTCAACCCTACCACAAAGGCGATCAAGTAACCATCATCGCAAAGTATATTGAAGCATATTCGAGCAGCGAGCGGGATGGATGTGGGGAGACCAGGGTGATTCTTTCAACTTGCGCATAGTCAGTAAAAGAGGTAATACTACAATGTGATCCAGACCAAGTATAATTGGGCTAAAGAAGTGTATCGAATTTATGAATCGATCAATCTCTCTGAACCTTTGGAGAACGTAAACGGAGCTTATCTCAAGGGAAACAAACACAATCTATTTGCGAAATGATTTGATAAACTTCACCAAGAGGATAGATATTGGTTTATCCACCATCTTTCACTTTATGTCGTTCCTCTATCACTTTACTTTCAACAAAAATTCAAACAGTTATCTTCTCCCTAAAATGCCATTTCAAATAACATGATCTATTGGTCAGCTGAGGATGTGCAGTAATTATATGATAACATTCACGCTGAATGGTTGCACTTATCGTATCGACCCACAAGATGTGTGTACTGCCTGCAACCAAAATAAATGCGAAACAATTCAACACATTCTATTCGATTGCCATGCAAATTTCAATCACCTTCTAGATCTGAATTCCTTGGTATGGGAATGTTACGCCTTCCCTTGCAAAAACTGTAGCAAGCTATGTATGGAGCATCCTGAAGTTGCGAGCTTTCATTTTGAATGAATAATCTCATATGAAATAAAACAAAATCAGGATATTTCTCTCAAACTTTTTCTTTATCATGATAATTTATTTCTTTCCTAGTCTATATTTATAATTATTTATTGCCAATTGACACAAAATACGAACTCCTTGTTGTAAAACTGTAATGTATTTTGAAACAATAAAATAAATAAATAAAATAAAATAATACTACGTTTTTAGTTTAAATCTCTTTTTCGTCCGTCTGTTCGATTATCTGTTCTGTTGCAATATTGTAACCGATTTCAAAGTAAACTTCCCGATGAGCTAGATACTTGAAATTTGAACATACCTCAGAACTGGATGAGAATTCAATATAATTGCATAACATGTTGAAATAATATTATAATAATCACCTATATCTCCCCCGAAGACTAGGAGGCTGCGGAACTTTTAGTGTCTTCGCAACAGAAAGATTCTGAATGTAGCACGCAAACTCATCACGAGTCTGTATCTCCTTCTCTGCATGGACCGTGACCACGAGAAAGCAGAGATTACAGCGTTTCTCTTCGAGGCAGCAGAGGCACTACGAGTGTTGCACTAGCATATGTATGACAGTCGTACGGTATAGATGAAAGAAACACCGGTGTTAACTTATGATCTGGGGGATATTGAGGATATTGTGAAGAATTGTAAGTTACAAATCTGTTGGAACTACTCTACTAACAAATACAAGCCAATAAGCCTGATGAGGTCGCCCTTTTCTTTCAAAGAGAGACTATTTTCCTCAGGTTATTTTCCGCTCCAGGTAAAATAAATATTTTCTGAAAAGAAAAGGAGAACCTAAATATACTAACTAGAGAGATCCATTCTTTGAACTAACCCAGATCATTCTGGTAAACTGAAAAAAAATTGTTAAAATTGTTTTTTCCGTTAACCAGCTGTCGTCCCCTTACGAACAACAGCCCTCAAATGTCGAAACTTGTGCGAGCCAAGGATTAACGAGGTCTTACCTTTTTACGTGCGATTCCTAGCACTTTCTCGGGCCATCAGAAAAAATTCTGCAGTCGCCGTGGTTTGAACCATTGCCGACTGGCATCCAAAGTGAATAAACCATGTCGCTTTAACCACTCGGCTACCTGGCCCGACAAGGTTCTGGTTCTGATCATATGGGTCCTTGGTGGGGTGATGAAAACTCTCGATTCTGAAAATTATACTGATGGCTTGCCGTAATACGGCAGAAATCTTAGCCGGATTGATACAGAATGCCGTCATCCTTGGTTTTCTTCGTCTGCTCAGGGCACATGATTCTCGGATCGAATAATCATTTACCTACTCTATCGACGTAGGGAGCGGTTATTTTGGTGAATGATCCCAGCGCCCCCCCCCTTTGGATGTGCAGGACATCGGACACTGGGATATAACTAAGGATAAAATGAAAATAATGGAGATTAGAGGCCGATAAACTTGGTCTCGCGTGCGACATTGAAAATCGGTCACCGAATTGGAATCTGTTGAACAAAAAGCCCACATAAATGCAGTTGAGACGGAGGTACCCCTGCACCTACATAAAAATAAGATCATACATGTGGTCTTCTTCAAGAACTTTGAAGACTTTGGTTCATCCAAAAATTTGATCTCTGCTTTCGTCAGGTCAAGTGGGCTCATAATAGCCTGCCAGGACACAGTCTACAACACCCTAGTCTACCGTAGTCGCGTGATGGATACGGGGCGTATCATGGGTCACCTGGGATAACCATTTCGTTGTCAGCATGTCAATCATATGCACTCTCAGCATTTTTCCACAAGCAAAACCAGGCATCATTAGTATTATATTACCTTCTACAACATTCGTACGGTACAGACGAGAACATCTTTTTTGCTTTACGTTCCGGGGGTTATTGAAAATAATATTATATACAAAGCCTCAGAACAAACACATTTAAAAAAATACAAAATGGCTTCAATTCACCTTATATTGAATTAACACACATTCAAGTGGAAATTTTCTTGAACTCTTAATACTCTTGTTTCTTTATGAACTTGTATTGAAAATATCATCATGATAAGTAAAACGAATTACATATGCATGTGATTGAAACCCAATTAGATATAATTACTCCGTTGCATAAATATTCACGAACTCAATGTAATCTGAAGTTATTCAATAGTTACTTGAGGATAGTGTAAATGCCGAAACCGGTCGTAATAAATAAGGTCTCAGTGGAAATTAAACAAGAGTTATTTTACTCCTGTATTTCTTAAATTCATCTTCAAAATGTGTGCTCCAACAAAACATAAGAAGCTTCATACAATTCTGCAGAGCTCAAAGATCCATACCGCTTTTAAAAGGAAGGTTATAGGTTGAGTATATGTCAGAATGTGTGCAACTAGTCTTTTCAAACCTTGGAACCTGCTGTGTCTATCTGGTTGATAAGCACTAGAGCAAAAACGTTTCCCAAGACACTCCTATCTAAAGACGCATATACATGATATTAATATAACAGAAAATGCCTAACATTACTTTGGATCAATTGATGGATGAATAATTGAGAACTAGATCTGATCAGAAAAACTCCATCGAAGCAAGTGAAGCGTGGATATTATTAAAAGTAGAGGAACTCACTTCAAAGGTAAACAAACTAGAGAAAGAAAATACCAAATTGAAACAAGAAATAGAATTGCTGAAGATAAACGAAAAAAAACAATATAATAATTTTTGGTTTAAGTCCTAGAGACACCATAACTTATTGTCCAAAATTGTGTAAAAAGATAAATGAATGACTAGCGATTAACCTTGAAAAAAACTGATATCAATGATTTGTAGTTCCTCAGAAAAGCTGAAAACAGTCCAATTATAGTCAAATTCTTATCTTACATCACTAAAAAAATTGTACTTCACCACTGATACGAATTAAAAGACACTGGAATATATATTGTTAACGACATAACAATTGAAAACAGAGGAGATTATAAACTTCTTAAAAAGCACCTTGTACTGGCCAAACAAGACGGACATAATAACTACTATATAAGAAATAATCTACTACACGTCAACAACACTAATATTTATGATCTTGAAGAACTTCTGCAGCAGGAGGAGGACTCGGTACCTCCAAACAAAACAGAAAGTGCCCCTACCACTCCCTCAGTAAATTCCAGCGAAAAACGAAACATAAGAAGCAGAGCAACAGATTGAAAGAGAAACTGAAGAGGTCCACCTCAACATCAAAGTCCGACTATTAGTATTGTTTGAAGAACTATCTTCAGACAGATTTTTCTTAGAAAACTTGAGGTAATTTTTCACAAACAACCATCTGAATGCAGATTATAATTTATTTGTCGGAGAAATCAACATTGACATATTAAATGACAATATGGCTTCCTTCGATTACATAAATCTTATGTGCGAATTTGGTTTTCTATCCCCCTTAAATGGCCATAGACGATGTTTCAATGATAGTTAGTCCAGTATTGATCATATTTTTATAAAAACTAAATTTGATCAAGAACTTCTATTACCAATCATTATCAAAACAACTATAACAGACCTCTACACAACATTTTTACAAACAATCACGGAACGATCTTTCATCAATAATTCTAAAAGAGAGACAATTTTTCAAATAGATTATATAAAGCTGAAAAATGTTTTGTCAAATGTATCGTGGAACGTAGTAGATATATAATATGAATGACTCAGAAATAGCAGCGAATAACTTTATTAAAATAGTTGAAGAACAATTATCCAAATATACCTTCAAAAAGAGAAAAAGAGTTAGGTTCAAAAAACCTTGGATGACAATAGCACTTTTAGAAATGATTAACGCCCGCGATAAAAAGCAACAAAATCTCCTTAATGATTCACAGAATGATGAACTTGAAAAAAGACTATAAATACATGCGTAACAGAGTAACGAAAAATCTGAAGTCATAAAAACTCAATTACTACAAAAGAAAAATATGAGAAAGCCCGAATGAATCTAAACACCTGTGGGATATAAGAAACGAAATTTCTTCTCCTTGTGAAAAATCTAAATCATCACCTATAAAAATAACGAATACGGACGGTACTTATATCGAAGATACACAAGCGATAGCCGATGCATAAAATAAACACACTATCATTGGCAGAGAAATGGCCGAAAAAGTCCCTGCACCTCTCAATCCAGAAATTTTTACCTCACAAAGAATCCTGAACTCTATGTTTCTGGAAGATACAGATCATGAAGAAGTGGAAAATATCATCATGTCTCTGAAAAATAAATCCCCTGGATTTGATAAAATAAAACCCAAGACAGTGAAAAAGAGATGCACCACTCGCCGACCTATTCCACAAATGCATGCACCAAGGTAATTTTCCAACAGTATTGAAAAAATCTATAATATTTCCCATTCATAAAAACGGTGACAATCAACACATTGTCAACTATCGACCAATTTCAATCATCACAAACTTCTCGAAAACATTTGAAAAACTCCTTAAAGCAAGACTCACTAACTATCCTGATAAATATAAATTGATTTCAAAAAATAAACACGGCTTACACAAGATGCAATAATCAAACTCACTGCCGATATGTATTCATTTTTAGACAATAATAAACCGTCTCTCATTGTGTTCATAGACTTGTAAGCTTTCGATACGGTTAACCATGGACTGTTACTAGAAACATTAGAAACCATTGGAATTATAGGAACTGCCTTAGACTCATTCACAAGCTTTCTCTTAAATAGAACCCAGTCTGTTAAGATTGGAAATTTGATCAGTGAAGAACAAACTATAGAGTACGGTGTACCTCAGGAAAGGGTATTAGGCCCTGTTCTTTTCAATATTTATGGTAATGGACTTTTTTCAAAACGGAGTTGTGGCAAAATAATAGCATATGCAGAAGACACAGCAATTTTCTACACGAGCAATGACTGGCAACCTCTCAAGAAAAAAGCTGAAAAAGAATTCGAATCAATTTTTGCATGGCTAGGAACAAGGCTTCTAACCAGTAATGAAACTTAAACTTTTTATCTGCCCATTTTTACTCAACCAATCTTTACTCACTTGGATATCAATAACAAAATCTCCTTCAAATCCATACCAAAAATGAAATACTTGGGATTGATCTTGGACAGCAATTTGAAGTGGGAAAATCACATAAACCATCTGATTAAAAAACTGCAATTTCTGGTATATAAGTTCAAAAACCTCAATGATATCCTCAATGAAGAACAATTGAAGAAAGTCTACTATGCACTAGTGGAACCACATCTAACATATGCTATTTTCGCATGGGATAGAGTTGGAATAACAATATTGAACAAACTTTCCATCATTCAAAAAAAAAAACCCGAAAATTATGTTCAATAAAGATAGCAACTATTCATTAGATTCATTATATAATGAAATCTGAGCTTTTGATCCAAGGCAACTCTTTTTCCTAATCTGTAATATTTGGCAACACAAAAATCGATCGACACTGATTATCATACAGCACAATTACGAAACAAGAAACAAACATAACACCTATTTACTGAACTGTGAAATCAATTGGACAAAAAAAAAATTATGTATCTGGGTCCCAAACTTTATAATTCCATCCCTACCAATTTGAAAGAAACGGTATTCACCCACTTTTTCAAAAAGTATTTGAAATCATACATTCTTTCTCAGCCTCGTGATCAAATTCATCAACTGATAAATCAACCTTATTTGCGATAAACGCTGCTTAGCTGCTCAGGATTTATCGCCAGTTGAAACTTGTAAGCATGTAAGGGTGTGTGTGTGTGTGAATGTATTTTACATGTATATTCGTTCGGTAGTACTTTTGTATCAGCCTTTCATATTATACTTACCAATTTGGTTCATTAATATTATTTTTACACTAACCTGCTTATGATGTACCCTTGATTATATAATCATCCATTGTACGTGCTTAACCTATACTTGATTCAAAAAATAGTAAATAGTATTTAACCATGTGCCCTAGTATTAGTAAGTAGCATTTAGTCAAATACAAGTGATTACCATATCGCTTCTGTGATTATTGTTTATTTACAGCCTATCCAGTATATTAACTGTTCTTGTATTAATGTTGTTATTATTGATTGATTGTGAATGAAGTTCTATTATTATTATTATATATTGAACCATAGAACTGACAATGGTTATTCAATAAATCATGGAGAAATTTACTCTATGAAGGCAATCAGAACAATCCTATGTTGTAAAGGGAAACATTCTCAATTGAAAATTGAACCATTACATGACTCCTCTGGAAATGGAAAAACATACGATAAAATGAAGTCACATTTTTGTAGTATCTAGCAGAAAACAACTTCTTCCCCGGCTAAAGCCACGATGGACATTGAACTACATCTGATAGATATTGTGAAAGACCCTATATAACTTCATTTTATCGTAGGTTTTTCCATTTCCAGAGGTGTCATGTATTGGTTCAATTTTCAATTGAGAATGTTTCTCTTTATGACATGAACCCCTTCCAAGAGAGGTTATCTTGTACGATGGAAAATAGCGACTAAAGTTTATCTTTCAGTCGCAGATGATTCCACAACTGACTTTATGAACATCCTGTTCATATCTTCAATAAAATCAAAATCCTATGTTCTTCGTCCAATTTGGATTGATGATCTTCAATTCGTGATGGAGAGAAATAACAGTGACCCCAATCACAGAGAAAATTGAGTCGCTTATTAAAAAAAAAACTATAGTCTCAGAGGGTAAATAATCCCCTCGAGGCTATGTCAGCATTTATTTTTGTGTCGCTACCTGGAATTAGCATGATAGTGATACTTTTCCTTGAAAATGTGCTACTGATTAGCGTCAAATGTTTTCCACCTATGACGTGTTGACTTTATTCAACCTAAAGTAACGGTCGAGTCTGTCCAGCACGTATAATTTCCGTCGAATGCCAACTTACCCTCGAAGGTTTTCAATGTAAAAAAACTAATATAACTGCACCACAAAGTTCCAGCATAGGAATATTGAATGTTTTCAAAGGAGATACTTTGGATTTGGAACAAGCGAACAATGAATCAATTTTATCACCAACAAAGATTAAAACATTTCAAACAGGTCAACGTAATTTGCTTTCAATTCATAATGATTAGCATTGAAAGCTTCAGGAATTGTTCATCATCAGTCAAATCAGCGTCAGGGTGACTTTATAAAGAATCATTCAAAATACTATTATACTCGTATTTCAGAAAATCTTTATAACACTCTTCAATGACAATGCATCTTACTTTAAAAATCAGTCGTTTCCTATCGAGTTTCCTATCATCAGTATCAACTGCGATATAATAATTCAATGAAACAGTCGTATCGTTGTATATTGAACGTTTAAATTTTTAGTCACAGTGATGAAATAACAGAAAATTCGAGAAAAATTTAAAATCAACGTGAGCCATCAATTCCTCACTGAAACCTTACAAGCAACGCCAATAATCTCTTATAATAGAATATTAATATTGCTTTACACCAATATACGAATTTTGCAATGATACCTAGTCGATATTTCTCCACAGAAAGATGCAAAATTTTATTAATGAAATCAGTGTACTTACCTAAAAATGGATATCCACAAAAAAATTGGTAAAATCTGCAAACAGCACAGGAGAAAGAATCAATACTTATGATTGACCATTCGTTTTGAAAATAAAAACGAATTGATTTTGTTAGATTATAATATTATGATTGAATGGATTTTTTTATTTTGAAATGCACAAATGTAGATCAAATGTGTTGAAAATAATGCTTTCCATTTGCATGAATAAAAATAAATAGTTAAGAATGAAAACTATCTGTCAAAATCCGAAAGTAAGAGTCCCAAAGGTTCTGGTTCAGAAGGACCAATGTTCAACCTCAGAGAAAAGTTGCTCGATAATTCAATGAGAATGGACTATATTTAAAATGATTTTTTTTTCTCTCTATAGGTGCGAAAATGCTGGCTAAAATTAGACGACAAAGTGAAGTCTGAGAAAAGGTCACTAACCCGATCCCACGTAGATTATTATTATAGCAGGGCTCTTTTCTCTTATTGATATACGAAAAAACTTATTACCAGTCCAAACCAGCATTCACACACACACACACACACACGGATAACTCAAGCTATTGTAACCCTTTCTTATATCGAAACTGAAGAACATCGGATTCGAACCTTATAGGAAGGCAACACATCGTACTTCACCAACGCATTTTCATTCAATAATAAACAGTGTGTTTAGCATGTTTTTTCATACTAAACAAAGTACAGAGTGAATATTACCAGTTTACAAAATATTCGGTTAGTCTTGACTGTCATAGAAGGATTAAACGACTTACTTTAAAGAAGTTCAATCCAAATTATACGAGATTGGTCACAGAGTTTTTACGTTCAGTTTTGGTATTTGCAGTGCCAAACAGTTGGCAGGCAAAGCCACTTATCAGACAATTGTCTAGCCAAGGGTTAGATCGGTACTGTCCATGTGTTTTTCAGCAGTGGGATACTTTTACATTATCACTTCTATATTATGCTGGTACCTGATATCGAGTCAAACTCAAAACTTATCTCAAAAAAGGTAGTATTTTGATAGCTGAATACTTCAAATGCTACAGGATTTCTTAATTTCCCTGCGTTTTTGGTCGATCACTTCGATTATTTGCATAAATATACGATTTTAGAATGTAGGAAAAATTCGTATTTATATTTTGTGTTTCAGATATTTTTCATGATTTTTTATCCCCAGTTTTATATAGTGTTCTTACAACTTCAATATGAATATTTGCATTACAAAATCTTGATTCTATCAAAACTATTTACTTTCGGAAAGTTTATTGAAACTCATGTTAAAAACCAAATGACAAAACTGAAAATAGTAAACTAAAGTTACGAACAAGACTCACACAACTGATTAATGTCGATTGATGTAATATTAGAAAATAATTTAATGAAAAATAATGCTGTACTCTAAAGGGTCTCATCATTTAACTATAATTTTTAACATCTTCATCATCCTCTTCATCGATGTCTTTATTAAGTCTTCGCTATTATTTTCAGTTGGGGTTGAAATCTCTCACGCGCTCAGTTGATTTGAAATGTTCTCTTGTGCAGGTAGAAAAACGTTGAATTAGCAGTTTTTCAACCGTTTCCCCTTGTCTGTTAGAATTTATTATTATATTGAACCATATAAAGTTTATTGAAACTCATGTTAAAAACCAAATGACAAAACTGAAAATAGTAAACTAAAGTTACGAACAAGACTCACACAACTGATTAATGTCGATTGATGTAATATTAGAAAATAATTTAATGAAAAATAATGTTGTACTCTAAAGGGTCTCATCATTTAACTATAATTTTTAACATCTTCATCATCCTCTTCATCGATGTCTTTATTAAGTCCTCGCTATTATTTTCAGTTGGGGTTGAAATCTCTCACGCGCTCAGTTGATTTGAAATGTTCTCTTGTGCAGGTAGAAAAACGTTGAATTAGCAGTTTTTCAACCGTTTCCCCTTGTCTGTTAGAATTTATTATTATATTGAACCATATATTTTTTGCTGCAAAAAATCAGAATTACTAATAAAAAATAGCGAACTGGGACCAAGTTGCCCGGCCACAACCTGCAGTTTCCTATTGGGTAGGATCCAATACACATCATTTAATTTTTCACATTGGCGGCAATTATTTGAGAAAACACTTCCTTTTTCAAGTAACTCACGCATTCTGATATATGTCGACCCTTTGTGAACTCCCAGTCAGTATTTGGTATTGTATAAGGACGATTACAGTCTTTTTCCGTTGTTTATTCCATCGAGTGAAAGTATGACAGCCGTATGCATAGTCAATTCCAGCGACTTGCCAGAGTTTCGCCGCTCGCTACACAAGAACTAGGTAATGCACAGTCGAGCTCCAAAAAAGTGGTACATCGCCAGCGTTTTACCAAAATGTGACATATCGCGTAGTTGTTACTTTTTTGGAGCTCGACAGTGCATTATAATCCTTGTGTATCGAACGGCGAAACTCTGGCGAGTCGCTGGTGATTGACATTCATACGGCTGTAAGTTTCCTGATGTGCTGAAAATAATGTTAGCAAAACGAAATTGGTCAGAATGGTTGGTCCTAGAGGGATAACAGAACAATTGTGGAGACTGCTAGGGATACAATGCATACAAATAACGGCTCACCACTTTTCTTATGGGCTAAATGATAGATGGTACAACTTACATATTCAACAGGTGAGGATTTTTCAAAGTCACTAGTGAATCTCTATTCGAGGCATGGCAAGAAAAGAAACCCAGCTTGAAACACATGAAACCCATAGGATAAAGACTCTTAAATGCATTTTGGTTGTCTATGACAATGATGATGCGGCCATCGCTCATCACAATGGAATTGCTTACCAGATAAGATCCCGGAATGTTATTCCTTTTAAAAAACATTCCATTCATTAACATTGAATAAAGAACTTTCTTGATGATAAATTAATTGATTCAATCAGGAAAGGAGGATGTGCCATCGGAAGAAGATTTTTCTTTAGGCAAGCGTTTGGGTAACTAATGTACCTCATGACTGGAACAAGACCAGATATCTCTTTGCAGTTGGTTTCCTATCCAGAACTCTTGGCTATCCAAGTTATTCCGACTGAATTCGAGTAACATGTATTTTTCGTATCTTCACCTAAAAAATGGTTGTAAGTATCGAAAATTTCACCAATGAATACACCAGAGTTGTATTCTAACCAAGAACCACTTTTTCAGTACGCCACTGGGTTAGATATTCGTTCAAACAATACAACTGATTTTGTTATTCGGGTAGTCACTCAACTCAATGGATTTTTCACTATCCCTCTCTTTAAATAATGAGATATGTATACAAATCACACGCATTCTAACTGTTGATGCAAGTTATTTGATGTTTCTGTTACCGTTTGCAAATATCATCTCTCCTGCTATCAGTTCAGAGGCCGCTCTACATATGCGCGAAAGGTGCGACCGCACAAAGTCATCCATGTCGAATGCATAAATTTTTTCTGACAAATAGTGTTTCTCTGGGATAGTTTGGTTTGGGCAAACATTCCGCTTTTAAAAAGTTCTTTAGACGACGAATTTTGCGTTCTCACGAACTCAACCACCTCCAGTTCTTTCTATAAGTCGTTAGAGAAGTAGAAAGTGTGGTATCTGAATTGTATTTATGTATTCATCACAATGATTGACTAGAAGAAATCCACCTGGTTTTCAAAATGAATAAAAAGCGGTAAAAGAAACCATTTTATTCTCGTGCAAGGCATCACACGATAAAAAGGAAGGGCTATGTCTTTCATAGCTCACACAAGCCTCTCGAAGACATCTGAGGGTTGATCTAAAGGGTGCAGCTGGTTGACGGAAAATAACAATAATCAAAACAAGTAACTTCAACCTTGTATAGCGAAGTGGTCGTGGTGTTAGGACGTTTTCACCCAGGCAGCCCGGGTTCGATACCCGGATGCCTGTCGTGGAGCTGAAGTGGTTTGGATTCCACTTTTATTTAAACTGTAGCTCTCTTGCTTGCACAAGCTCTGCCTTTGAAGAGTTTTCTCAGAAAACCTGAGAGTTTCCTGAAAAAAAAATAGTTCAAGTTCTATATTGATCAACAACATTGTTTTCCGGGTTTCCGCGGAAACAATAACCTATAACCTATAACTTTTCTTCAAGATAAAGGAATGAAATTTGGATGATCTATGAGTATACGACATAAAACTGCATTTTTTGAAAAATCACTCAACTCCATGCAACTTCCCATTCCATTAGACATTACATAAACTTGAGATTTGCGAATAGTACACTTGATGTATTTTCACTTATTTTGTCTCCATATGACATTTATGTTTGAATCACTAAGTTAATTCCTAAAATTTTGGGAAAAAACAATTTTACTGTTTTCGGTCGAAAGCCCAGCAATGTAAAATTAAATATTTAAATAGCTATAACTCAAAGTTTTCACATGACATGGTCAAAATGCTATATTGAGGAGTACCTTTTGAAAATATGTTTCCCTGACGTCCCATAGTCGGTCTCACTAAAGACGTTTACACCCACTGCAGGGTTTTTGGGTCATATCCCCAGTTCTTTTCCGAAATATTTCGGCACACCATTAGGGCTTTCGTGGCTTTGTTGGTTACTTCCTTTTCGTGCTTATTCCACATAATTTTATTATCTAGTACGATCTAGTATTAGTTCCAGATATTTGACCTTTGGTTTCCATTCAATAACTTAGTCCTTAGCCCTTACTCATCTGCATAACCTCGGCACGATATACCGATTTTGGTCTAACCGCAAAGGAGTCGATCATCTGCTAGGCTCCACATCATGAGTGCTACTTCCCTTGTGGGCAACCTCTGCTTGTGCAGATGGAAATGGTGTCTTGTCCTAATTTAGTCTCTGCTATTCTGGTAGACAGCAATTGCGACATGCATCTAGTTGTCCTTTTGTCTACTTCTCTGTCTTCGTCTTTGTGTGCTGTGTTGTCAAAAGCCCCTCATATGTCAAGGAAGGCACATACTACTGTTTCTGTAAACTCCAGTGCATCCTGGATTTCATCCGTCAGTTGCACCAATGCGGTCTCCGTGGATTTGCCCGTCTGGTATGCATGCTAATGGTAGGTCAGGGGCATCCGTTTGAGGATTTCTGATCTGATATAGTAGCTGTCTCCACCGTTTTCAGAAGGAAAGATGGGAGACTGAGAAGGGCAGGAAATATTCCCTCAACTCCTGCTGATTTGAACGATTGAAAGGTGGTCATTGCCCAACTTATCCGTCTACTGTTGTAAATGTGTAGCCTTCCATAACTCCATGTTGCCTCGCCGCGGCAGGTGTGGTGTCAACGGGAGTCAATATCTTCACAAACTTTTTTGACTCTATTTCGTTTCGCTTCTCTCAGTTCTTTGTTGTAGGTATTTAGTTTCTCGGTGTATATCTGCCAATCTCCGCTACTGTTCGCCCTATTACAGAGGTTTCGTGTTTCGGATCTCAGTTATGACAGATTACTATTCCAGCAAGGTGCGTCCCTTTAATTTTTGCTTCTGTGTTCACTTCACTCTTTGTTCACTATTAATCACTTGCGTAAGATACAAAATGGGGTGAATTAAAAAAAAAACTAGATACCACACCCCCGTCAACATCAAACTCATCACTGAGATCACATCATCACATTTTCGATTGCGCGACCGATACTTATATTCTCGGTACACCTGATGTCATCTTTTGATAACATGCATATGGAGGCTTATTTGACATTTCATATGATAAAACTAAGAACTTGTAGTTGTTAGGTAACAAGCAACAACATTCCTAGCTAAATATAGTTGAAAATGTGTATTGATTCAATTCAAATTTATATAAACATATAACAGACAAATAGATAAGAGACAGTTGAGAATTTCACAATACCATCACAGGGAAGGGCTAGGTAGGGAATTTCGACTGCTCTGGAGTTGGGTTTGGTCCTGTTCTGCTGGTTCTTCCAGCGGGTGCATGGGCAAACCTGAACTCATCCGTACGGAGACAGACCTGTCTCGACTCTGCTGGCTCCTGCCTCCTCCAAGTTATGCAGGATGTATTGATGTGTTATTCATGGCAACGGCCACGCAAAAAATAATAATAGCCGTTCTCTACCCGCATAGGCTATGCCTTTGGGTACACTTTTCGAGTGTATTTATTTTTATTATTATATGTCAGACATCAGGCGATCAGACTTGCCTTGTCATGGTTCTGAGTAGTTTCTGGAAAAACAACGAAAAAACCGGAAACAACCTCTCTAGCAAGGCGTGTTTCATTCTTGAAGATTACGGTGCAGGTATAATTTAAAAAATGTACCTTGCAGAAAAATAAATTTTGTGCACTGGAGCCGGAACTGAACTGCGTAAGGGTATAGGGTGAATAACGCGCACGCCTATAGAAAAAGTATATTACTCGGGGTTGATCACTTTGACCCTCGTACGTTACTCCAATAGTTAAGTATTTCTATTTACATAAATTAACCGCTGAAGGATGCTTGTGCGAATTACGCATTAATAATCATCATCAGCGACTACCTTCAGTAGTCATTTCAAAATCGCCATTAATTGAATGGTAGTAGCTATGCCTCGAAAATACAAATTGATGATATGTTATTAATGAGCAACTCAATTAAATGATTAAAATAAGAGTGCGTATGTGCAGTCAAGTTTATAATAACCGGCGATTCTACTGTATCAAAACTTATTTCACACGAAGGCCACGAAATTTGTGGATTCGAAGATTCTCACGGACAAAATATGGGGTTTCTCTCCGAGTTGTGTGTTTTTGGCCGGCAAAGTATAATTTGCCATCTTCAGGTGATATACACTGTCTGGGGTTTTGAACTAGATTCTGGTCTAGATCAAAATCACCACAAAATTCACATGTTTCGTGAAAAACATACCCAGTTCCAAAATGTCACCAGAGGACAGCTGATTCTCTCTATTGGATTTCATCAGCGCTATGTGGACGGTTTCTAAATGAATTGCAACCATGAAAGATAGCAGTACCATAGTTATGGTATCATATCGTAGATAATGCCGTATTGGTTTGGTGATAACCTTTATAATGCTCAAACTTTCATGATTGTTATTCATTCAGAACCTCCTGCACAGGGCTGATAAAATCCAATAGATAAAAACAGCTGATCATATGTGTTACGACCACACATGGTAATACCGCAATACTTCTGCGTTCTCTACATCATTGACCCTATATAACGGTACTTTGTTTTTGGTAATTCCGTGCCAGTTCATTCCTTGTTAATTTTATTCCAATCTATATGTATGAGGTTAAAATGCAACACAAAAAATTCTTTCTGTCTGTCAATTTTGGAACAGGTATCGTTCGTATTCATATTTATTGGTAATCAAATATGTTGAGTTCAAAAATACGTTTTTTGGGCGTAGTAATATATATTGTTTTTTTTGTTATTTCCGTCAACCGGATGCAACTTCACTTGCAACCCTCAGAAGTCTTCGAGAGACTTGTGCGAAATAGGGAAACTCTAGCCCTTACCTTCAAAGTGTGATGTCATGCACGAGACCGGTGACGGCGTTGGGATTCACATACCGATGATTGAGTTAAGATGTGATCGCTTTAACAACGCGTCACCACTCTCCATTTAGCGAATGAAAGAAAATTTAGATTTGTTTTATTTTTTACAAAATGTACGTCAATCTTCCTATGACAACTTCCCTCATATTATATAAACCAACCAAATGCCATCATTTTTTCAATTCAAACCAATGAGAAAAGGACTTTTCGAAAACACTGTCTCCATCCCGTGGTATTTTCAAATCGGTGTTTCGCTTCTTCATTATTTATAAGTTTCCATAGTTACAACAATTTCTGTGAATAGAGAAACGTCAGTTTGACGGTTCATTTCTTCAACTGACATTAATGACACATGATGAACCGTTCCTACAATACCCATATAGTCCATAATAATTCAATGTATTCGTGAAATTGTCTGATCGAATATCCCTTCAAAATGCAGAATTTTCAAAATACTTTCACCTTGCCAGTCGCTCAAACTGTGTTGCTGTACAAAACACCACTAGAGCAAGCTCTCGTGGTGTTTCTAAGCAACACAGTTTTCGTGACAGCAAGGTGAAAGTATATTTTGAAAATTCAGCATTTTGTCGGGATAATAAAATAAAAATTCCTCATGATCACCGACTTTGAAATATTTTTACTAAATTTTATCACCCATAGAATGATTTGGTTTCTAGTACCTACTTATGTTTTCGTTGAAGTACAGCACACTGCTGATAAGACACTTGTTGAAACTTTTGTGAAATTAAACGAAAATATTTCGAATGAGGATGAAGCCGATGTAGAAAATCAAGAATAAGAATTGAAAGATGAACAGTGGAGACAAATTACAGTATATAAGTTCAAACATTACATAGTTAAATATACTCGTATTGAATTGAGTCATCCAATTTTTATATGACACTAAGTTATACACGATGAGATTTCCACAATTTTCACCAAACTCATAATATACAGGGTGAGTCAGGCTGAACGCCTCGGACTCTCGTGGCCATATAGTATTTTTTTTCAGTAAATGGCCTGAGGGAGTACATGTATGTCGATCTGAAGCACATTTTAACAATAATGATTTTTATACAAGGTGTTTGAAATACGCGTAACATATCAAAGTTATGTTTTTTTTAATGGAACACACTGTATTTTCTTAAATTTTTTAATTCTTTGAGAAAAAATAAGCTGACTTTGCTGAAGTTTCCCTATACCTAACTCTCTCCATTTATGAGATATTAAACTTTTTCTCAAAATGTAACGTTGTCAAAAAAAATCAATATCATTGCAATTATCCACTGCATGTGTACGAAATTTTTACTGGTCAGTCTCATCCCTTTCAGCTAGTTACTGCAGCTTCAGACGACGATCAATATTATACAGTGTGTTTTATTTTGTCAGGAACACTTACCGCATATTTGAACTCCAATAACTTTGTTATTTCAAGTGAAACACCCTATATTTTTCCACGTGAAAATATTCACCTTTCCATTCCCTTTCAAACCATATATCATTTCCCTATAGCTAAATGAGGTGCTTCACAAGTTATCGAAGCATTTTCAAAATCCGATGAACTTTTTGCATTGACATTATTTCATCAAGTAGGCTGATGCCATGGATACTTGAGTAATGCGTTCAACTGTGTTCATTTGCGTTGTTCCAAGCGTCATATTTTGTCATAAGTTTGTGTTGAAATCGTTTTGTTCAAGTGTTCTCAAATTTGAGGAGTAAAATGAAAAGTTTCACACTTCAAGAAAGAATCAATATGATAATAACCATTGGAGAGTGTTACGAAAATTGCTTATTAGCGTCGAGGGTTTATGCACAAAAATACCCAGATCAAGAGCATCCTGATAAAAATGTATTCGAAAGATTATTAGCCAGATTTCGAGAAACAGGTACACTGTTCCAGAGCTATCGAAACCAGTTACTGGGAATGAGGAACACAATTTCGAAGTTTCACAACATGTGATTAAAGATCCCAATACCAGTACCAGAACCATTGCAAATGCCACAATCGAGCGTTAGCAGAATTATTAGAAAACACAAATAGCATCCATACCACATTCAGCTGCATCAACATTTGTATGGAAGGGACTTTGAACGCAGGATAGATTTCTGTTTATGGTATCTTGAACGAGTTGGCGAAGATATGAACTTTTTTGAGAATATTTTATTCACTGACGAATCAACATTCCATAACAATGGTCTGGTGAATCGACATAATTTTCATTATTATGACACCGAAACAGACATTTATTTCGAACCGTCGATCGCCAGAAGCGGTGGAGTGTTAACTCATTCTGTGGAATCATAGGAAACACCATAATTGGTCCTTATTTCTTTGACGGGCATCTGGATGGAAGGAAATTTTTAAGATTCATGAAAAGAGATTTTTGGAATCTTCTGGAAAATATTCCTTTCAATTTGAGAGAGAAGATGTAGCTACAATTAGATGGTGCTCCGGCACATTTCAAACGTGTTGTTAGGAACTATCTGGACAGAAAATTTCCAGATCAATGGATAGGGAGAGGTGGTCCTTATAACTGGCCAGCAATATCCCCCGATCTTACACCTTTGAACTTTTTTTATGGGGATAAATCAAGAATATTGTTTACAGTACACCACCCACTACTCCTGATGATATGAAAGTGAGGATTAGAAATGCCTTCCAAACAGTAACTCCAAATATGTTGAACAATGTCAGAAGCTCATTCGAAAAAAGAATTAGATGCTGTATTGAAGTAGATGGTGGTCACGTCGAACATTCCCGATGATTTTTTTAATTTTCATTTAAACTTTAATTGCTAAATATTTTTTTTAACAGTAACCCCAAAATTAGTAGATACAGATGGACCGATATAACAAATGCTCCATAGAAAGCCAACTGTAAGTAGAGAGTGTTCAAATTCAATTCAGTAAAGATAATGGAGAACTACTTTTTTCAGTATTTGACATCAGCCGGTTGATGGAATTTTATTATTTTGAAACTTATATTGGTGTACAAAAAGGCTTTGAAAACTCCTGAAGCACCATATGTAGGTATAGGGACACATTACATGGTTCGAAAGAAAATGAAATGGTGAATCTTTTCACGTGGAAAAATACAGGGTGTTCCATTTGAAATAACAAAGTTATTGGAGTTCAAATATGCGGTAAGTGTTCCTGACAATATAAAACACACTGTATAATATTGATCGTCTTCTGAAGTTGCAGTAACTTGCTGAAAGAGATAAGAGTGACCTGTAAAAATTTCTTACACATGCAGTGGATAATTGCAATGATATTGAATTTTTTTGACAACGTTACATTTTGAGAAAAAGTTGAATATCTCATAAATGGAGAGAGTTAGGTATAGGGAGACTTTAGCAAAGTAAGCTTATTTTTTCTCAAATAATAAAAAAATGTAAGAAAATACAGGGTGTTTCATTAAAAAAAAACATAACTTTGATATGTCACGCTTATTTCAAACACCTTGTATAAAAATCATTATTTTAAAATGTGCTTCAGATCGACATACATGTACTCCCCCAGGCCGTTTACTGATAAAAAATACCATATGGCCACGAGAGTCCGAGGCGTTCAGCCTGACTCACCCTGTATTTCACCCTGTGGGTCAGTATCAGGTGATACGTCTAATCGAGGTGGTAAAACTCATAGTTTGGTGTTTGAACATTTTAACTTATTAATTGCCATACCAAAGGTTCCCAACAGTGCAGTACAAGTACAGAACGGATCGAGCTATATTTCAATGGTAATAGATATCACTACTATAGTTGAAGTGCACTACAGAGTGATTAAAAATTCATAGAAAAAAATGTATATTAACCCTTTATACAGTGCGAGTTTTTATAGTCCCTTTCTGTTAACTCCTGAACATATTTTTACGACGAACGTGCAAACATATTTATATGGGTCAAAAACTGTCGAATGATATCACTGATACAACTTTCTGAAATGAAAGACATTGTGATTGCTCGATAGAGGTTGCTGGGGGGTACATCAATTTAAAAATTTCAATTGAGTAATCGGAGTAGCTCTTATGCGAAGTCGTATCGAAAATCCAAAATATACATTTTGTAGAACTCGAAATTCTAAGATATATGACGAAAATTTCGGAGGGGTGGGTAGCTCCGACACCTGAAGACTTATTGGGAAACCTTTTGGGCAGTTATAGAGAGAGGGCGTTCCAAAGCTACTTAGAGAACGGGTAAGAATTTTGGAAAAAAACGGGTGGCTACGGACGCAGAAAATATTTTTGAAGAATAAAAGTGGTGGGTGGGGCAAAAAAAAATTTGGATCTGAGGGGGTGAAATAATTTTTTTTTATTTTTTTTTTAAATAGCCCTTGGCACAGCCTTGGGTGATTTTAGAAAGATTTGTATTCTTCACATTTTTTGATGTGACCCCCCGTTTAGGCTGTGCGCGTGTCCGCGGATTTTCGAAAAAATATCAAAAAAATTGGAAAATTAAAATAAAAAAAAAACAAAAATATGATACTGTAGAGGACCGTTTTTGACTTCTTTTCGGTATTTTTTTCGGAAGAGGGGGTGAGATGGGCAAAAAAAATTGGATTGAGGGGGAGGGGAATTTTTTTATTAATTTTTAAAAAGCCCTTGGCACACCCTTGGATGATTCTAGAACGATATGTATTCTTCACTTTTTTCGATAGGACTCTCCGTTTAGGCTGTGCGCGTGTCGGAGGATTTAAAAAAAATAAAGAACAACTAAAAAAGCTAAGTCAGCCAGGCGGTAGCTCGGCTTGTGACACATCGTGACACAAGTGACACATCGTGTGAAAGAAAATTTGATTCTCTTCTCAACCTTTTGAATTTTCTCGGATTTCGTTAAAGTTTTTTTATACTATATGTACTAAAAAATCAAGTAGAAGTGCAGATGATACCCTTACCTGGATAAAATGGATGGCTTTTATTTTGTAGAAATTCATGATCACCTTAATGAAATGAATGAAAATCACGGTTTCGGGTATTCTCCCATCATCAAGTGTGATCTGATCTGATCTGATCTATTTTGAATCTAAAAAAGTAGTTAAATAGGAAGTTTGTAGAAATTACCAGGTGTTATTAAACTTATAAATTCAAGAGTGAAGACCTACATAAATCTAATTGCTCGTTGAGGTGTTTTCATAATGCAGAAAAAAGTAGTTAGGACAATTGTTGGTGCAGGGACTAGAGACTCATGTAAAATAATTTTCGTCAATAAAAAAATAATGACCTTACCATCTGTATTCATATATCGAAATCTCCTTGATATACATTAACACCAAGGAAAGTACACGGTTCATAATATCATTCATCATTACAATACCAGAAATAACAATCTCTTGATAAATCCTGCACGGAACCTTCCCGACCTGCGACTTTACAATAAAATACCCTCTCATATTAAAATAATGAAGTAGGAGCAATTCAAACCAGCCATAAAAAATCTGTTACTGAGACACGGTTTCTACACAGTCGAAGAATATCTCACTGCTGATATTTGATTTCGACTTTTGTTATTATTTTTAAGAAATCCCATGATTCATCTCCCACTGGATCCTACCCATGTTAGTTTATTTTAATACCTTAATATAAACTGTCTGTTATATACAAATTTATATGTTATTTATATGTTATATGTATTTACTACGACCTGCTATGAATGTGCTCTGTACATTAAACAGTCAATAAACATTTATGTATCTATCTATCTTTATTTCGGGTTTCTAATCGATTTAAAAATTTCCATGGCTTTCAACAAATTCATTTTCTTTCCTTCGTTACATGTGTGTAAGATTTTGAGATTATCTTTATCTATCTTGTGTTTTGATTTTTGCAGATGTACATACATTGTAGATTTTTTGTCCAAAGAGACGTGTTCACGGAGCCTTACGTCAAAATGAATCAAAACACAAGATGAGTAAATATAATCTCAAAATCCTACACGCAGGAAATAAAGGAAAGAAAATGAATTTGTTGGAATCGATGGAAATTATCAAATCGATTAAAAACCCGAAAAATAGAACCCTCAATGAGCAACTCGATTTATGTAGGTCTCCACTCTTGAATTTATAAGTTTGACAACCCTGGCAATTTCTATAATCTCCAGTGTTGAAATTGTAATATAGTTGGGACCTCTGTTCATTTCGTTACTTCTCCATCCAGTTTACCTACAAACTTCCCATAGGTACAACCACGTTTTAAGATTCAAAATTAGTTAGTTATCATACTTGATGATGGAATAAAACCCGAAACCAGACGTAAAAATAAAATAACTACTTAGTGGAAATTAGACGAAAGTGTTCTCCATTCATTTCATAGTGAACAGTTCGATGTGGAACAATGGGACAGAAAATATTCTACTTTTCGAGAAGACATACATTGCAATTACTCGACAAATGGCGCTGAGAGAACATCAACTTGAAAATATCGAAAGGCAATGAGATCGAAGTTGTGAAAAAACGTATTGACGAATATCGAGAAAATTTACAGCGAGTCGCTCGCGATTGACTATGCATACAGTCAATCGCGAGCGACTCGCCAGAGTTTCGCCGTTCGCTACACAAGGATTATAATGCAGAGTCGAGCTCCAAAAAAGTGACAACTACGCGATAGTCACATTTTGGTGAAACGCTGGCGATGTACCACTTTTTTGGAGCTGGACTGTGCATTATAGTTCTTGTGTAGCGAGCGGCGAAACTCTGGCTAGTCGCTGGAATTGACTATGCATACGGCTGTTAGATGCCTGAAAAGATAATTGAATTACCATGTCAACGATGTATCACTTCATGATTGCGCCTGAAACGAATGAGGAATAAATTTATGACAGAAAATAATAAGTTAATCGGATTGGATGATCGCAAAGAAAATCAACTGTTGATAATTGTAGAATTGAATCCGTGGGGATTTGTATCTCTGACTGTGTCGCGACAGACACGTAAAATAAATTTCATGCATTCAATTAATTTCATTTGATGAATCGAAACACATGCACTTGTGATAAAGGAAAATGACTTGCTGCGATAATTTTATCATCCAGAAATGTTTATAATAATTCTTCGAACAACAACAAACAATTCTCTGCGCGAGACAAATCGAGGAACACTTATTGGAGGAATTGTGTTACCGATACTGCACGTGTTACCACTTGAGTCATCGATTCATCTCATCTCAGTTTCAGATATCTTTCATCAAATATTTTTGGTTGAATTGTAGGATTTATGGATTGATAAATTCATTTGAAAAACTCACATGCAGAATTGAAGTGACTGAAAACAGTCAAGAATTCAAAGAGAAATGAATCGAATTAAGTACCCCGCACTATCATTAGGGAAAATGGTTATTCGGTTAAATTCCCTTAATTTTTTTAATATTGTAGATTTTGACTTCCTTGGCAAAAGTGTCCATGGGCACAAAAAATCGGTAGACTAGTTTTCGAGATACATGGTGTCAAGGATGAAAAGTGGAGCTTTCTGCTCAGAATTTCGATAATTGACAATTACACTTTTTCGTTCTGTTCTCTACAACAGGGTGAACAAAGAAAAATTCAATTCGATTAATTTTTAACAAACCAATGTGAGTTCTCTGATGAGAATTAAAGATTCAATTTAGTTTGAATGAACTTCCTCAATCCTGGTCGAAGTTGACTGAGATTATTTTATGTTTATACAGGGTGGTTCGAAAATTGGTGTACGTCAACCCCTCGTTTTTTAGTTCGGGTAGGGGAGAGCATGTCATATCGTTGTACTAGAACAATACTAGGACAACTTGAAAAATGGTCAATTTAAGATATCTGGTACAAAATAATGCTGAGAAAATTATCTTTCTGGTGCTATAGTCAGATATATTACATTCAAAAGTTTGAGTATGAAATAACCGATATCTCACTATTGCAATAGGTATTTTTTTTTCAAATTTATGGTTAATTAGTGAGACATGTTGAGAGGTTTGTTTTTTCGTTCGATTATTTCCTTCGTTCGATATGCGATTCTCATGTTTTTTTTGTGAAATAGTAAGACATTTTGAGTTATCTCACTCTTTTCCCAGATATAAGGATATTTTCTACAAGATATCTGCATTTTTGAAGTTATCCTAGTATTGCATTTTCGAATATTCCTCAGTATTTCACTACTAAATAACAATATTCAATCTAAAATGACTGCTTTTTTCTTGAAGATGTCTTTGTATTGAACCAAATAAAGGTTGTAACTAGTCTCTTGTCTGTGAGAATTAGACTGTCGCTGACTATAGTGGGTTGTGGATGACACTGTGGCACCGGGAGATGAAATTTGTTTTTGCGATGTCTAATAGGACACGAAGAATACTCAGAGAGGCCGCAAAATGTGGTGTATCACCAAAAAATCATGTGAATTCGGTGAGTTGATATACAGGGTGCAAAAACTCATGTATAGTTATGTTGTGGAAAATTATGATATAGAATCAATAACTCATAAATTTCTTATAGCGGGTCATTCCCAAAAGGAGAGAGACTCTTCGAAAAAGAGAGCTTGTTTAGTGGGCCCTTGTATACTCCACAACAAGTGGAAATGGTAATCAAATTGGCAAATAATAAACAGGGAAGCCTTATTCAGTAAATAATATTGAATATTCTGACATATTAGATTGGAAAAGTTTCTCATCTAATTTTAAGCCGTTCATCGAAAATACTGATGGGGAGAAAGTATATTGGGCTAATATAAAAGTATTTCGTGTCACCAGACAGGCTCCAAATACAATTTATTATAAAGATAGTTTCAATACTGAATCTTACAAAAAAATAATGGTCACTCCAAAAAATAAAGAAGGAAATAATAGACCTAGTCCAGCGTTTATTGACAGGCCTAAGATATCTTTTAAAAAACAAACAGATCTTTTGAGCTTACTAAAACATGTACCAGAAAAACATCACGATTTCTTGAAATATTTAAAAGCTTATAAAAAAGGGCAGAAGGTAGATCAGGAGGAGAGTGAGTAGGTAACAATCAAGTGAATTTTTCCCTCGTTTACATACTTTCTATCTGTACTTAAAGTTCCTATTTTAATGCCAAAGTGACAGTACTCTTTGGTTAGTTTTATTTAATGTTAAGAGTTTGTATCCGTTTTAATTGTAAAAATAAATGTTTTTTCTTCCAATAGCTGTTTTCCCTAACTCGACATTCGAAGGACAACTTTAGAAATGAAAGTAAAAGACAAATTCTCAAATTTTCCTCAAAAATTCATGCAATACAAATTTTCAAAACTGAGAAATAAGGTTAAGTTTACTGATTTAAATAAAATTATAGAACAATACAAGGACTTATTCAACGAAAGTAGAAATAACTTATACCAAAAACAAAAGAAGTTATTTCAATACTAAGATAACTTCGACCAAAAACAGAGACAACTTCGAAATATATTTTTTCCCCAGTGTGATACAAAGACATCTCACAAAAAATTAGTTGAAAAACAAAATTGATATTTTATAACAATAATGATATTAACATTAGGCTCCCATATACTTTAGACACCAATCACCATAAAATGACATTGTCAGTTTGAGAAATGTGAATATCAGCTACAATTGAAACATTGAAACTCAATTTTCTCGAAACCATGTTTTTCAAGCTGTCCTAGTATTGTAAACCAAACATTCTCCAGTGTTGTAAACGTAGCATAGTCATTTTATGTATACAGGGTGAGTAAGAAGAAACAGTCCAAGTTTCTTATAAAAATACTGTTTTTTTAAGGAGTGCCTTGTATTTCGAAAAAGATTCGGTTAATTTTTATGATTTTTTTATATAATGTACGGTTTGAGGAGTCCGCGATATTGTCATCAATATCAGCATAGGTCTTCGGACTCGTTTGTCGGATATATAGTTTTGAATGTATGGATTTTATTGATTCCATCATACACTCCATCGGAGACCAAAGTTGGTTATTTTCGAGCACTTCTTCTTGTTGAAGAATATTCGGAGTAGATTAGTATCTATTCCAATCATACAATACCTTATATACTTATAAGTGAATGACGCGACGTTCATTTTCCATTGACTCCTCTTTTTCGATTCATTGCCGATGCTGCTCATAGAGGAGCTCCAGATGATGTTGGTATTCAAATCATAGAACAATGAGAACGTTCACCACAATTATTTCCCAACGGTAAGAAAAATGATAATAATTTTTTGAGACATTTCATCTAGTTTCCTCTGAAAACGATAAGATTCTCCAATCACCGTTTCGGTGAATATTTTTGGAATGAAAATGACATATTCTTCAATATATATAACTGTTTACGAAATACGACCAACGAGACAGACTGCCGGAACTCGATTTTTTTTTCATGATACTAAGAAAATGGACAGCAGTAAAAAAATTCAATTATATTCCTCTCAATAACACCTAATCATCGACGAATATATTTGGAATATTAGGGAACATAACGGAATAGACATACAGGGGATACCATTTAAAGAAAAAACAGCATTTTGCTAAGAAACTTGGACCGTCTCTTTTGATCTATATATGACATGATCTATATATTACATGGTCTCCCCTATCCGAAGTTAAAAACGAGGGGTTGACCTAACCCTATTTTCGAACCACCCTGTATGAAACAAAATGATGTCAGTTGACTCCGACCAAGAATGAGGGAGTTCATTCATGCTAAATTGAATTTTTAATTCTCATCAGACAACTCACACTGGTTGGTATAAAATTAATCGAATTGGATATTTCTTTGTTCACCCTGTTGTAGAGCACATAACGAAAAAGTATAATGGAAACGAGATCAAGGTGATATTGTACCATCATTGTGACATGGTGTTCCTAGGATAAATGGGCGCTTTGTCAATTATCGGAATTGTTAAAAATTCTGAGCCGAAAACTTCACTTTTCATCTTTGACACCCTGTATCTCGAAAACTAGTCAGCTGATTTTTTTGTGTCCATATACACTTTTGCCAAGGAAGTCAAAATCTTCAACATACCAAAAATTTAGGGAATTTAACCGAAAGCCATTTCGCATAAGGATAGTGCGGGGTGTTTCTGTTTCATTGAAAGTTAGTGTATGTTTCTAAAATTGCCTGATATTCGTCGAGCACAAACCCATTCTTTTTCGGAAACTTTGGTATTAGGTTCTCTGATGGAACCTTGAAAGTACATACGAATTGAATTGAAAAAATTTGAGAACAACAAAACTTTCAATAATTATTCCATTTTATGATTGATACAGACACAGTAATTTTTTTTCAATAACTGTCTCATTATTAGGTCAATTCCAAGTATTACATATTGATATTTCATACGGGTCGGACTTGAAATAGCGCCATGACAAATCGTGCCTGTCACAAGAGAACTGAAAGGATACGCGTAGCTGGTATAGATGGCATCCACTATCGACAAGTAAGTAAATCACTATCATATAATCATATAATGGGCCGTGGTGGCCGTGCTGGTAGAACGTTCGCCTTTGGAGCGAAGAGTGGAGGGTTCAAAGCCTCGCATGGTCATCGGTCTCGTGCATGGCATCACACGTGAAAATGTAAGGGCTGCGTCTTCCCTAGCTCACACAAGTCTCTCGAAGACTTCCGAGGGTTGCGCGTAGGAGTGCAATCGGTTGACGGAAATAACAATAACAAAATGTTTGTTCTACTGTGGAATGGATCATTCCAATGTTCAGTATACGAATTTAATGAATAAATTCGATGACGTCAAAGTACCCGTCTCTCCACAGATTTCCACAAAGTTGAAAATAGGAGTCAATCATCTGGTAGAAAACAACTACTTCCCTGGCTAATTTCTCGCCGGACATTGAACTACTACACCTGACAGATATTTGCTTTTGCAAACAAGTTGTGTTGCGGCAACTTTTGCTGAGTGGCGGCTGCCATTCGAGACAAGTCCTATTGAACAGAGGACTCATTATTAATTTGGCTGATTGTACGACCTCCTTCAGCACTGATGAAAGACAAGAACTTCAAAACACTTGTCTATGAACAAATATCTATTCATTGCATTTTCTAAAGGAGTAGTTCTGTTGTTTTCTGTCGTTATATGCATTCCTATTTGTGTGCGGAGATAATGGTTTTTTGACGTTTTCGAATTTATTTGTTTCTTTCGTTTGGTACTCTCGGGCCGAGCGGAAAACCGCTGAGTAAATTGTATACACTAATTCCCAGAAATCCGAACTAATTCTTTTAATTCCCAAATAATTCCTGAGGAATACCCCGAACTAATGCCATTAATTCTTCTAATACCCGACTATTAAAAACAATTTGAAGACTTTTTATTTTTTGTTTTCATTCAACAAATGTTCGTTGATTTCCGGAAATTCCCGATATCATGCACGCAGAGAAAAGAATCTTAGGAATTACTAGAATCGTCAATAATCTAACCACGAAAAACGTTAAGAATATGGACAAACTTTGATCGTAGTGAGATGTACTCTTTAAAAACGTTTATACAACCATGAGAAATTATTGCTAGGTAATGCAGTAATTTTGAACGCGAAAAACAAAAACCGATCAACGGAGCATTGTGGTTATATTTACCACGACTACATAAAATCGAAAACCCGCTGATTATTTTTTACTATAAATAATTAGTGCATCTGGAATAGAAACCCCCACCTATTCAACTGTTAGATTTGATCAGAGAATTGTTTACTAAAGTTCGCGGTATATGTTTCTTCCAGCTGTAATATCGCCTGTAGAGTATTTTTTACCACGACTAGCTAGAAGACTGATTATCGAACAGTTTACCACACTCTCGCCCATGATATTGTAACCCAGTTCAGTATACAATACTAATATCAAAATGTACCATTTTTGCTATTTTCCATATCAGTTTTAGTCTTGTTTCAAACCACGAGTATTGCAAAATTTACGTTTTTCCCCTTAAAATTGGTGACTGTTATTGCCATACTCTTGGTTTGAAACCAGACTAAAACTAATATGAAAAATAGCAAATGGTACATTTTGATATGGTACTGTGTACTGAACTGTTATAATATCATGGGGTTAAACAACCTGAACAAATACCAACAGCTGATATTTATCATTTATTCAATAACATTCAGAATATACAGAACTAAAGTTTATGTAAAACATATACTTGCACTTGACTCACATAGGTAGGCAAATAATAATATAAATGAAATCACAATAAAAAAAAACAACTTATCCTAAACATAACATGTTCTGTCCAGTGCAAACATTATCTTCTTCAGAAACAAAATATTGATTGTGCGCAATCAATATTGGTATCGGTTGAATAGCTAATTTTAACGTGTTATATTCGTTTCATTTATAGAGCAAATTGGGCTGGATATCTGGAACAGTCTGAAAATAAAAATCTAGCCTATAGAAATTGAATCGAATAAATTTGGATGAGAATATGGTCCAAAAATTAGGAAAAAACTTAGACGCTAGGAGTTTTCTCGAAAAAACCTTTCATTTTCAATTTTTTTCAGTTACGTATGGCTGGAATGAATATATTCTATTATTAAGTTTACACTAAATTATAAGACTTTACTTATATTAACCTCAACAAAAAGAATAAGAATAAGAATAAGTCCCTTGCTCTGATAGCCTGTAGATATTAGTATTCCATATTTTCTCTATGAATACAGTCAGTAAAAGAGTGGTAATACTTCATTACTGGCTGTTTCCTTGAAGACTGGGAAACGCTCTATAGACTTGATTTGTTGTTGTTTGATTTTGGTGGACAAGATATCTAACAGCTCATATTTCTTCAAAGGTCTGTTCAGGTAGAGATAATTATGTGTTGTTATATCTTGCTCCTAACATCTTCTGGAGGTGTTATTTAAACTGAAAAAAAAGGTTCAGACTTTGCTTAAAAATGGATTTGTAGAGCTACTTAGCAAACTATATTAATTTAGTTGATGTTCGAACGTAGGACAGTTTCCAATTATATCTTGATTTGGGCTTTTCTCTGGAGGCTGGAGTCAACCACGCTATATCTTCCTGTTCGTTTGGGGATAGTTCAGTAGTGAACTATTCTAGAAGGTGATTAGACTAAATCAATATCCAATTCGTTGTCCATAAGTGTAAGGATCAGAAAAGAAATAAATGATCATATCTGAAATAACCCTTCAAGTTCTGTTTCAGATCAGGTACAGTCTGGAAGGATAGTTTTCATTGAAATTTTCGAAGTATTGCGAAAATTGAATTATTCGATATTAAAATATATACTTACCAATCTGATTTTGAATTTGCTTTCACGACTCCATTTGTCTTTAGTTCGAACTCGTCTCTAGTTTTTCTGAAAAATTCATTGTCATTTATGCATGGTTCATATCAGCAGCTACATCATTATATATTTGATATATGTTCTTATACAGGGGTACAGTTGAGATATCAAATAATGAAACCCCGAAATGAATGTAAAGTCAAAAAGGTCAACGTGGCATTTTCATTTTAAAAAAATACATCAGGTGACTTTATATTGCTTTCATTACTTTCGATGAATATAAAAAATTCTATCATCATCGTTAAATGAATTTTATCTTCATCAGATGCATAAAGACTCTGAGTTAAATTGATAAATCTATGATTTTGTGTTTGTCTACTTTATTAAAATATGTGAATTATTCCTGAATTTAATTGTTCACGTTCACTATTGTAAAAGTACAGTTTACTAGTCGGAGCTACGATTTGTTCTACGATCGGGTTGTCGAGTACCACGATTTTCAGACTGCGAAAGTGTGGGTGAATTAGTCTGCCGGATTTTTCTGCGTGTGGGATTAAGACTTTTTTTGTCTTTTTAAAGAAATTAGTATTGTAATACCCATGTATTACTCGAGTAATACCTCGGATTCCCGACGAATGCCCATTAATTTATTGCAATACACCTACTTTCCGCTTAATACCCAATAATTTTCAACTAATACAACTAATACCCCTGCGTCCCGACTAATACCCAATAATTTTCAACTAATTCCTCTAATTCCCCACTAGTACCTAACTAATACCACTAATACCCAAAGCATGTGCACCATGATTCCCCAGCGGTTCTCCCGTCGTCTCGGGCACACTTTAACGTATTAGGCCAAGCTGATAGATAGATAAAAATTAGAGGCCATTTTCACACAAAACAAAAGACGCAAACGGCCTATACTACACGACACAAAATCATTAGTAATTATTTTCTTCTGTGGGCGGTAACTACCGTTATCAACTCTATTTGATAATACTGGTAACTGAATGATAAAATGCGATTACCATTTTGCCAGGAGAGGATGATGAACTATGACGCATCTTAGAGCGATTTCTAACGGTAAAAGATATTTTTACTTACCAGAATATTGGAGAACTCTGAAAAATCTCAATAGCCTAAACTATTATGATACAAAGTATTGTTAATTATGTGGGTTCCAATTTTCACAGCGAAAAGCATGCCGCGTATGCGACCCGTTTACGATGTGCGCATGCGCGTCATCAGTGTAGTTTGGGTACATTGTTGCCAAGTTTGAAAATAATTTGGTGTTCCAAATCAGAGTTTTTTGTTTTGAGGCAATAAAACACATGTCATTTGAAAGAGTGAAATTTGACAGCGCAGTTAGTACTTTTAAAAACCGAAAAGAACCTTTTAGAGATAGATTACTACAAATTTTAGGAACGAAAAAAACTCATTTAAAACAATAATGTACCCTATGCTACTGTAATTATATTGACCGTGCAACAGTGCTTTTTCATCAACAGGAAGACTTGTCACTAAGATCTGTCACTCTTGTCAGAGATCAGAGACGGTTTTTAGAATTTCAGATTTTATCTGGTTGTTTTGTGTGGTGTTTGTTGTCGTTGGTTATTCTTTCATCATTCGTGAGTTTGCATTAATCTTGTTCCTTTAAAGACAATTTCTAATAAAGCCGTTTCTTCCTATATATAAACAATGAACTGTTTAGTGTTGTGTGGAAGTAAAGGAAAAATACCTGAAAAAAATCATTTTTGGTAGGTAATGAAGTTTTTTATGTACCTATATGATTTTCTCAAATTAGCTTGAATATTATTTTAGCTCAACAAAAAAGGCATGATTTTTGGTTATTGTTCTCAAGAAGAGACTCCAGCAGAACATTTGAGTGAGAAAATTGTAATTTGTGGCAGAAATTTTCCTCATGAAGATCCATGTGAAAACGACAAAAGAATAATTTGAAACCTAGTGCAGTACCAATACTGTGTCTGCAGTGATACAACTTTCAGCCACACCGCTTTTATTATGAGTTCTAGATTCCTAAAAAATTACTAAACATACATAGAATCGCCTCAGAAAATTAATGTCAATATGGAAGTGCTTTTCTTTGATGGTAAGGAAAATGCTTCTGGCCTCACTTTTTCATACAGCCTCATTGTGGAAATTGCACTTAGGTAATATAACCAGAAATACTCGTAGAAATAGCATGTTAATCGTTCTAGAAAAAAAACCTCGAGCTTCGAAGCATCCAATGTTATAAATCCAATTCGATTTGAAATTATTCATGATATTAGCTAAAATAGATTTTTATAGTTTTTTGTACTTTCAATTTATTTTCCAATCCAGTGCTTCCTTGAAATTCGCACCGACGATTTGGGGTGGTTCCGTAGGTTTTTGTTGTTTAAATACAGCTGAAAAGTGAATGTGATATCAAAAATCAGACGCTTCAGAGCGATAAATAATAATAATAACCGTACTCTACTATCTGATGACATTTGCTAAATATTTGGGATTATTAATATGAGAAAATATGTATTCAAATTGGCTGAATTCAAATAACAGGTATAAGTACAATGCGGTTTACAACCTTATTCTCCGAGATTCAGAATTAACGTTTGTTAATCTTCACAAGTACCATAATATTTTACTAAAACCGGGCCTGTTACAAAAATCACTAATGACGCGCATGCGCATTGCGGACTAGCCTAAACTTTTTACAACACTTTTGACATGGGGATTAGCAGTCTAGAGTAAGTATATAATATATATTTCTATGGTTCTAGGACACTGTGGCATCGAGGGCAATGAAAAAGCTGACGAACTAGCCAGAAACGGTTCATCAATGTAAAATACGTGGGCGAAGTTATTACATGGTAGAACTCCCAATTCATAGCAAATCTTCTGAATTCATCTGAACTGAATTGAGGCCCTCATGTAACTGAGGCCCCAACTGTAACTGGGATACCATGCCTAGCATGTCTTGAGAATTTGAATAATGCGATGGCTAGTAGTATCGTTATATAATTTTTCAATTTCAATGTATTTTGAAAAGTAATCAAATATTATCAGATACTTTTTTCCATGTAGTTCAAAGAGATCACAACCTACTTTGTTCCATGGAAAGTTGGGAATATTATGATTGATCAAAGGCTCTGCTGTTGTGACTTTGAGTATTTCATACATAATTCACAATTTAAATTTTTTTGTTTTATATCGTTGATCATTGATGGCCAGAAAATTGATTCTTGAGCTAATTTTACGGATTTGTTTATGCCCATGTGACTGTAGTGAACCCTATCCATTTATTTTCTCAAAAGTTTTGGAATCACAAGTACAGTGCCCTTGAAAATCAACCCATCACATTCAGTAAGTTCACTTTTATTTTTACAATATATTTTTTCATTATTTTTAGGCCATCCCTCAGAAATGATATTTTTCAATAACTGAAGTTCCGGATCTGCCTTTGTTTTTTCCAAAATATCGCGTTTTTTATGATCAGTTACATTGATTTCTGAAATGACCATGCAAACTTGTAAATTCATCTCTTTGTCAAAATCTTCATTTATATTTTCATTCAAGTATGCTCTTGAAAGAGCGTCGGCTATCAAAAGTTCTTTTCCAGGTTTATACACTACTTCAAAATCATATTTTTGAATTTGCAGCAACATTCTCTGAAGACGTGCTGGACATTTATTTAGTGGTTTTTAAAAAATTGATATTAGAGGTAGGTGGTTGGCTTCCACCACAACTCTTTTACCAAACACAAACTGATGGAATTTTTCCAATCCCACAGTTATAGCCGGAAGCTCCTTTTCTGTTTGTGCATAACGGCACTGTGTTTCTGTCATATCCATTGAGGCATATGCACATGGTAGTTTATTTTGCAAAATAACTGCACCAGTGCCTTATTTGGATGCATCCACGGATATAAATGTTTCACGATTTACATCGTGAAATTGAAGAACAGGCTTTTTTGTAAAAGTATTTTTTAAATATTCGAATGCTTTTTCGTTTTTGTCATTCCACATAAATTCAACATTAGGCCAATCAACAGGGCTATCAACCTCAACTTAAATTGTTCCGCCGATTATTTTTATTGTGGAATACAGTGTGCACATTACTTCTGAGAAAAATTATCACCAACAGGAGAGGTGGAACCCCCCCCCCCCCAAAAACGCGTTGAAATAAATTTTTGAGGTAATTTCGAAATATCTCAAAAAATTTATTTTAAATCAAAAAAATAACTTGACATTCAGAAAGAGCACAAATTTTTACAACAAAACTGTGCCTACCAAAATTTTGAGAAATCGCACGGTATTCTTGAAAAAAATTGTTGAAGATATATGCTTTCGCAATGTGGCAGGTGTTGCGCCGGCTCCCGCCAACGTGCATTTTTTCAACCAGCGCGTGAAGTAAAGTCCTATAACTCCTCACATAAATGTTCAATTCAGATGAATCTTACGTCATTTTGAAGATAAAGATCGCAGCTTTGTATGCTGATACTATTTATATTTATACGCGCAGTTGCCAGCTGTAAAATTGCAATTGAAAATCTTATAATATTAAAGTTCCTGACTTCGTGAAATAATGCTTGTGATTACTGAAATAATGTCTTATCACTTGTAGCAAGTAAAATGAACAGTTGAGGAATACTTCATTGTTAAATTGCGTAACGTTTAACCAGTCCAAATAATTTTGGTTTTAAATACGAGTGTTTTCAATTCTTCGCATATTTTAGGTTACAAAATCTTGAGGAAGTTTATAAATTCAAATGCTAATAACTCAGAGATAAAAGCACATATCAACATGAATGAAAATCCAGTTTGCAGATAAAAAACTACTCTTATTGAAAATATTCATACAAATTTGGTTACTTGTACAAATTTTAATTGCAATCCAGTCAATCTTTTAAGTACTCGAAATAGAGGTTACTCGGCATTTGATAGCATTATTGTTTTATGAAAAGAAAAATAAAATCCGTTCTTGATGGAAGTGCACCAAAGGAAACTGTCCCGAAGTGTACCTGATTTAAACTCATTGAGATTCTTAAACCTGAAATATATCGGATTGGGACCTTGTCAATGCGGCAGCTAGCGCGCCGCTGTATAGTATACAGCGACGCGGTTCTGTCGGTGCGCAATGGGAAGCAGTCAACGTTGCTCTATGTAAACGTCGGATAATATATAAGTTCCTGTGCAGAAAACACTGGATACTGGGATAACATCGATAGTCGGAGACGAAGGAACATCTCTTAGTGCGTTGTCACTGTTATTAATTGAAAATGGTGAGTTTATTTTTGAAATATTTGTTTCATGTTCAACTCAGCTCTGTTTCAAAATATCGCAATGTCAGATATGACTCACATTTTCAAAATTCCAAAGGTCCACCTAGGAGTTCAGGAGAAAATGCCAGTTTGTTATTAACATTTTATTGAATGAAACTTGCTTAAAAAGCATAAATGTCTCAAATGTACCAATGTTTGTAATAAATGTACCACAGATATCTGTAGAATCTTGGCAGTGATTGTTCCGGATTGTGAAGTTGAAGTCGAGGAGACTGAAGTGAAGTATGAGTGAATAAATACATTTTCCTATACATTTCTTGATGGTGATTACTTTTGGATTCATTTCTCCATACCCTTTCTCGATATCATTGAAAAACACTCTCATATTTCGTTACCTCCGGCCCGCGTTTGATTTATACAATAGGTTGATTTTCTCTCGAATTTGCGAATAATTTTCATAACAATACTTCTAAATCTCAATAACGACAGTTCTCAAAGATTATTTACCCACATTTATATCTAATAGTAGTAGTTTGAGAGATTTTTCAAATATTCTCCCCCTTCCCTCTCACCCCAATGTTTCCGCGATGCGGGGGATATGCCCCGAATGCGGGGACGGGAAAATCGTTTCTAATAATTTATACCTATTATTTTTACAAAGTTTCGCTCAGTTTCATTACTCAGGACTGACAATTTTACGTATTCATACCCCCAAAAAACACAATTTCGGGAAGGAGCTGATGCTCCGGGAGGGTTTGATTGTTGAAAATAATTCGCCCCCCTTAGTAATACCGATTTTCACTTTTTTACGATTTGCAGTGGGTGATAACTTTATTGCTAATTATTCAACCCTCCGTGACGACCGAATTGCAAAAAAGAAATCGGCGGAGCAATTTAAGTTGAACTTTTATGAGAAAAATTGCTCTGTTTATTGGCCTACATCCTTTTTCAGTAAATTACGTAGAGGTAAAGTAAAATCAGAAAAATTCTTGATAAATTTACGTATATACGTTAGCATCCCGAACAACCTCTATACATCTTGTTTACACTGAGGTCGTGAAATCTCGGTTATGGCTTCCATTTTTGAATTATCCGGACTCATACCATCTCCCGAGATAATATGACCCATGTTTTACCTAGTCCAAAATTACTTTTGTTGGAGCTGGTTGAATCATCACTGACTGCCTCAGTGAGTTCTGTCCTCTGGCTGTAAATGTCTTGTTGACTATCCTTCTCCATGTCTTCAATACTACCGCCTTCAATTGGAAACTGCCTCCGCAACACATCCAGATATTTTACAGCAAACTCTGCATCTAAACAAAAATACTGAGTATTTTCCATTTTCTTCAATCTGATTTCAGTACAAACCTCTTTGAATGTTTTCTGCGGTTTCTGCATCCACCGTGATTTGGAATTCTGCTAAATGCACACTAAACATTTTATTTTTTATTTTCTCTACAAACAGTAAAATTAAAACATAAAACAAGGTTAGAAACCCACTCTCGCTTTTTCGACGAAGAAGCAAAATGTATTCTGTGGTTCTGTGGAAGAAATACTGGTGCTACATGACCTTTTGCTGGCAGTAGGAAACAGTAAATTTCTAGCCTCTTACAGGGTATACGAATAATACGCGGGAAAATATCACCAGTAGTTTTCGGAACGTTTCAAAATACTGGTCAGTACTGGTTGGCAGTTTCCGAACTACACCTAAGAGTACAGCTTACTAGTCAGAGCTGTGATTTGTTTTACGATCGGGTAGTCAAGTGCCACGATTTTCTGACTACCAAAGTGTGGTGAATCAGTCTGTCAGAATTTTCTGGGTGTACTGAATGACAATCTTTTGTTGCTTGGCCCAATTTTCTTCTACATGTGTGAATGAATGACAGATGCAGAACCATAAACATCGAAAGTTTCAACAGCTATACCTGATAGAACAAATGTTACAACTTTTTTTTCTACATCTGTCAAAGTGGCGTTATTTTTTGGTCAGTTTTTGTGCATACAGTATGTAGTTATTCAATTTCGAAGATGTTTTTCATTATTTTACGATGAAGCGTAAAGAAGGTAAGTGTGAAAAAAGTTGCATTTAGGTACACAGTAAAAAGTGGATGGAAAAATACATTCCAAAATGTAATATATACTAGTATTATAACTTGATTCCATAAGTAATTCAAAATTTTAATGTAAAATTTGGTAAATATCCTCCATTTCTCTCGTGTTTTACAGTGAGCATGTAATTCAATGCTTAATTACATGTAATTTCCGCATGTTTACATGATGACTGTATCTGAATGTAATAATTAGTGAAACGACGTATTGTTACAGCGGAATGACGCCAATTTACAGAATATTCCTGGTAATGTGTGAATTCTCTTTTGTTTGAATGTAATTTTCCGTGACGCTATCGCCATGCGCACCTACCGGCATTCGGCCCAATCCGCATTCACAGTTCATGTTGGTATAGGATGAACATCGTTGGGCATCTGGAGAAAATACGTTTTAAAAACAAACAAGCGATATTTTTATTTGTCTATGTGGGTGCCAAATTGCGTCATCGGATTGTATATCAGGTGAGTCAATGTACTGAGGAAAAAATATCAAACATTAATTGTTCGTTCCATAATAGGTATTATAAATAACACCAATATTTTTATAGGAAATCGAATCGAAACTTCCGTTGTCGCAAAACCAACTAAGTGATGATTTTAAGTATTTACTTGACATTCAAATCTCAAGTGGATAGATATCAACTCAATTCGATTCCAGAACATGCTATCGGACAGTGGGCAATCTCATGAGGTCAGCTAAACTATTAAGTTAATTTCAAAGAGTTGAAGTATAGAGTAAGATATTTTGTTAAATTATTGTTTGTGGTACCATATTCAAACAATTTGAGAGTTTTAGTTATTTTTCTTCACTATATAACAATATGTTGTGATCAATAGAGTATTTTTTAAATTCGATTTTATGTTTTTTTTGCAGATCCCCTTCCCCCCTCAAAACTATTAAGGAATATTGTAGTATATATCACACTCTGAAGAAAGAATATAACACTTTTCTGCAACCGTTACATTTGAGGCAAAAAAAGATCTGAATCTGCTGGAATAATCACGATCTAATCTTATCTTATCAAATATTTTGCTTCAACTGTAACAGAAAAGAGAAATGATAGATATTTTTTCAAGGTACACTATGGTTTCAATTAACGCAACGTTAAAAAAATTAATGATTTTCTTACTTTTATGTTCTTATATCAGTCTTCTCTCCTACGTATAAAAAAAAACGACACTTATTTTCACATAATGTAAAGTTAGTTGACTCTACTTCAAAATAATGGACAAAAGACACCTAAACAGACATGTAACAATTTCCGTTAAATCTGTAGTTAGGGGGAATATCACATTAAAATATACTAGGAATCATCGGGAAATATGTGGAAGATCACATTTGTGGTATGTATGAATGCATCCAAGTTTAATTTACAATAAAAATTGTATATTTCCCTACAAATACTTGAATATTTACCCAATAATACATACTAAAGCATGTATGTCAATTGGCACTACTTGAATATAAAGGTAAAAACACTTGAATAAACATGTATAAACCGCCATTGAATCTGGAATAATGGAGAGAATTACATAAGTATACAAGTGGTAATACATGGAATATATTGGAGATTCACATTTAATGTCAAGTGATGACTTTACATAATATTGCATGAGGTATGTAACTTTATATGTATATATGCATGGCAACGCATTACCCATATGGGATCATGTAATCTGATGTAAACAATATTTACAGTGTAGCTCAACAAAACATTTTATGCAACAATAATGACAGTGAAATCCCGTTAAAGTAAAAGTTTTTATTCTTTGCAGGCACCAGTAACTCATAAATATCTAAACACACAAACCGTTGAAAAAATGTTGTGTGTAACACGTGAGAATGAATAAAGCAAACTTATAGAAATTGTCGTACTACGCCGGCGTCAATATTTTCTATTCGATAAAAAAACACTTTCATCACTTGTTTCATACGTAAATGTTGAAATTAGTAAATTTGTATAAATCTTATTTTTAAATTCAGATAAGGTTTTAAGTATTTTTAAATGATTCCTATTATCATTAAAAAATTATCACGTGCCTCGAAAAGGTACCATTAATGGTCATCATGGTTCTGATTCAGTTAGAAGAATAAATTTTGAGCGATATTCTATCGCAATATTAAAGCCACTGGAGAAAAAATATTATCGAGACCGTTAATTGGGACGATTCACAAGTGAAATGAATGAAAACCAGTTTTTGGGTCTTACGACTTCAGTCCTGTTTATTCAGAATGTTGTTATAACTGCTATGACTAATATTTATATCCAACAATGTCGGCTTTGAATGTTTTTCATGATTGCAGTGTCATTTCCGACAGCTGATTCCAAATTAAAACTCAGACTTATTACAACATGTTATAGGTACATTTTTTGATATTCTGAACAGATTTCAACGTGCTTTAACAAAATAACTGTAAAAATGCCATTGGGCAACTATCATAGATGTCCAACGGAGGCGATCCATGACTTACAGTGGAGATGAAACTGGGCAGTGAAAAAACTTACAAACTTTCTGAATTTACTGTTATTCGTTGCTTCATCCGTAGGGAATAATTAGATAAACAATAAATTATAATTCAGTTGGCAGGGACAGGACAACTCGAAGTTGTCGGACCTACCCTTGCACTGATGAGAGGCAAGAACCTCGAAATATGTCTGCACGTGGTCATCCCCAGTAAAATTGAGGATAATCTTCCGTTTGTTTACAATAAGCACTTGCAATTGAGTCGTCTTGGAAGAGCTCTGCACAATTATCTGTCTAGACGAGTTTAATATCCGTCGTGGCATAAGCCAGGAAAGCAGTTGTTTTTTGTCAGATATTTTCCTTATATTTTCCACTTTGGGTACTTCGAGTTTGTCTATTTTATTTACAAAAAACAGTCAAACTCCTCCAAATATAATTTTCATTGTGAATGTGGGTGTAGTCGGAGGACTCACATTAGCACATTACAGGATGTAGTTGGAGGACTTACTTCAGTGGGTGACATGTAACAAGAACTTCAGAGGAGAGAAATCCTACATTAGTGACATTGAATAACTATAATAAAAGTAAAACCTACCAATATGTGGTGGAAAAATCTATGTAATATCAAAAATTATGTGAATAACATATTAATACAAATTTATGTCATTGACATCTTCCGCAACAGTGGCGGGTTTCCTTGTCAGGGATTGTGGTTTGATATAGTCAAATATAACATAATTAAATTTTCTTCAAAGACTTGTAATCATGCACGTTTCCAAATGTAAACAAAACAAGAAGTTGAGAGGTTATGAATTTTGACGTGAAAGTTGAAGGTTGACTTCTGTCATGTGAGACATCACGATTCAAAGCGAGACATCAACTATTGGTGAAAATTGGAAAACTTGAAATTGAAATATAAAAATAGTAATGTGAAACCTTCACTGCTGAACGAGTTTAACTATTCTTACGTCAAGGAGAAATATAGTTCATTCAAAAATATATCTATCAAAATAGTAAGGAGTTTAAAAGTTTTAAGCTGTCAAAATTTATTTGTTCGTTGAAACATTGAACGTCTGAATTTTTAATTGCCTTATTTATTTCGAGGGTGTCAAGTACATTGAGCTTTTTCCCTTTATCACACACATGTAAAAATTTCAAATCTGATGAAAGTCCTTCGACCACATCCTGTAATGTGCTGATGTGAATCCTCCGACACACCCACATTCACAATAAATATTATATTTGGTGGAGTTTGACTGTAAGTTTTTTCTCTACCCAGTATCATAGATGTACCAGAGTTAGGAGTGATTATACGGATCGCGATCCGGGTCTCACCACGCCCCGACACCGCCCGCTATGCCTGCCTTTCGGTTTACTCATGGACGGCTGTGCATGCAATGGAGATTTGGTTACGCCAAATCGACGTCGTCCTGTGCAGTCCTAAGACGGCACAGGTCGAGCTACCATTTGCATATTACCACTGGTGAGGCCGTATGCTGAAGCATACTACTGGCTCTGCAGTGTCAGTGTCCGAGCAAATTGAGCGTTGCCCACCCCAACAGTAAGGGTGAGGTCCTTGGCCACCTCTACCGAAGTACGGTTTTCTTTTTCTTATCCAATGAAACCCCCGCCCCCTAGAGGCCAACACCTTATGGAAGGACGTCAAGTTGCCTTGACGGGGCTCCCCTTCCCACTAGGTACCCATGTTAGTCAGATTTCTCCGACAACGTTGATGGGTCTCCGTCTGCAGTC
Organism: Chrysolina oricalcia; assembly: GCA_944452925.2. NCBI lineage: Eukaryota > Metazoa > Arthropoda > Insecta > Coleoptera > Chrysomelidae > Chrysolina > Chrysolina oricalcia. Next base: position 39,339,161 of record OX101818.2, on the reverse strand, counting down.
GTTTTCACCCATACTGCATACCCATGTCAGACTGAATCCCTCCAGCCTACGTTAGATGGGTGACCGTTCGTGACTTTCCAGCCGCTACCATGTTGACTGGACGAGGACCCACGGCTTTCAACCAACGGTGTTTGGAATCGCCGCGGGCACTCCTCGCCCGACGCCGAGGGCTCATGGTGGACCCCCGGCCCATCATAGATGTTCCGTGAAAATGCATTTTTTATTATTACTGCAACATAACCTTTGTCAAATGCACTAAAAATTGTGCGAAGTCAACAAGATTAAAACTCGCCGTGCTAGGAAAATTGTTGCTAGGTAACAACGACAAGTGGTCTGCCAGTGGTCACCTCATCCGAATCAAAACATAATTCTGCTAGTTGGTTACAGGGAGTACTTGCAATTGTGTTCTTCAGTGAGGAACGTTGCACAAGTATCTGTTAGATATAACTCAATACCCGTCGTGGTCTTAGCCAGGGGAGTAGTTGATTTCTGACAGGTACTTGCCATAGTAATCCTCCATCTTTGGTGTATATGGGAGTAAAGGGTGAAACATCGGTCGGCTCAGTTTCGTTATTTGAAATGTTAATTAATCTCCATGTCAACAATACGTGACATCTGATATCCATCACCTACTTGATCAAATGTTATAAAATATATTAGGGATCTAACGGTGACGATCCATGGCATACTATGGAGGTGAGATACTACTGGGTAAGAGAGATAACTTATAGTCTGATTCCACCTAAATTATCTTTTGTTACACTTATGGGCACATCTACGTATTAAAAAACAGTCCTCCTTAGACAACTTTATTCCATCACCATCACAAACGTTATGAATAATCGCACCTAATAATTCCCAACATCATGAATAATCATCTGACTAACATCTGACCAATATCGGATACACTTATCTTGCAGTCTGTAACTCCGGTGACAAATAAATAAATACCGGGAGTTACAGCGTGGTTACGTCTAAGGTAGAGCACTCTAACATTTGGCCATCCTGTTCATGGAGCGTCCTCGCGAGATGTTTTGTAGGTTGTTTTGTTTCCCGTCCATCCTTTAGGTGGATGGGTATCGCCGCTGCCTGTAAAAAGAGAAAAACGGTAGTATTTCAATTACGTTTTTATATTGAACAGTGTTTTACATTGATTTTTTTGTTTTTTTTTTTAATGTTCAATGAATTCAATTGATTCCCCTTGTACTTAAAACAGTCAAATAATGGTTTTAGTTTTGAGAAAAGCCCAGTATTCGGACCTTCTCTCTGTCAAATATAAAAATGAATGGTTCACACAATAAATATAATAAAACTTGGGTTGTAAATAAGTTGTTATCCGATTAGTAGTTATTTCTTGTTTCGGAAAAATATAGTTAAATGGTGTAGATAAACACATAATGCAATTAGAAATAAAATATAAAGTACAACGGTTACAACATATAAATCTTGGCATGGATAAAATTACAAAAGATAAACATGTATATAAAACGTAAAAATTTAATTAGAAAACTATATTTGTTAAATTAAATGAAAATAGAGTATATTTCGTTTTAATTCCGAGAGTTCCAACCTTTGACAGCTGTTTTGTGCTCACGCACTCATCAGAAAGGATTTATGGAGCTCTCGAAATCACAACGAATCCACTCAAGAATTAGTACCGTGAAAGCAAGACAGATATAACAGAAAGTTACTTATGACATCTACAGTCACTAGTTGAAACTTAATTTGACACGAACCAAGGAATCCAAAGTAGAGGTTTGTCTACAAATTGACAGGCAGCCAACAATTTGTTGTTCTGACCAACCCAAGGTTCAATCAAGTTTCTAGTACGTTATGAGGAACGCAAGCAGAATCTACGTGAAAATATAGTATATTTCGTTTTAATTCCGAGAGTTCCAACCTTTGACAGCTGTTTCGTGCTCACGCACTCATCAGAAAGATTCTGCTTGCGTTCCTCATGACGTACCTTGGCTGCCTGTCAATTTGTAGACAAACCTCTACTTTGGATTCCTTGGTTCGTGTCAAATTAAGTTTCAACTAGTGACTGTAGATGTCATAAGTAACTTTCTGTTATATTTGTTAAAATTTAACACATACGGAGATAAAATTGTCATAACCTCTCGTTATCAAATTTCATAAATTTGATAACGTCCTTCTTCGAGAAACCAAGTTCCAATAATGAAAGGTACAAGCGTTCGAAAAAAGTGTAGTTATGGAGAGTGAACTCCGTTAGGCTCCGCCCACCGACCGATTTTGACGCTTCGCGCTGTCGTTGGTTGGGCGAAGTGCTTAAATACGCCAGTTGTCGTAGATGCCGCGTCTCTATATTGTTAGAATTTCGGGCTGAGCCCGAAATTAAATGCCATGAAGCTTCTTGCTCGAATGGACTCCCTCCAACTAGTGCTGTAGGGCTCCCGCCGACTGGCGGTGGGATACTCCCGCCAACTGGCATCTTTAAACTCCCGCCGGGTAACACTGCATTCCACATCTTGGATGTAGAACACCAAATAATTCCTTTTAAAATATTTCTCCTTGAAGAGGAAACTCGAGTTCACGATAAAAGAAAAACTAGGAAAGAGTTTATACTCCCTCCAGAGCCGGAGCACTGACAAACAACAACCGGATTGAAATAGTAATAGTTTCGCGAAGTCTATACATATACAGTTTGGTAAAATGTTGTAACGTTTAAAGTCTAGACTGCCAGCACTAAACGAATTCTTTTAATTGGTCCTGAAAAGAACCAGTGGATGATGGCAGCTTACAGTGCTAGCAGAATCGACTCCTGAAAAGAAGGTATAGTCTTCGGGACGTTAGCCCGGTAATAGTCATACAATTTCTCAAAGGTATATCAGAAAAAAAATTTATCTATTTAAGTTTAAAAATTTAAAAAGAATTTGCCAAAAACTAGCTTATTTAATAATATAAAAAAAAAACTTTCACTAAAAATTGTCTAGTCCTTCAAAAGAACAATCAAGTTTACTGTCTCTTTTTCTCACAGCAAATGTGAAATGATTCGAATTTGAATTACTAGAATTTACTCAAAAGTTTATCACTGACACAATGTATTTCGGCTTACCGGAATGTAATCTTCTTTCTGCACCAATACCATACACCATACAGCTTTCAGGAACGGGTCCATAAATAAAAGAAGCGAGTTATCTTTGGAATGGTAACTCACTAAGTGGAAGGCTGGAATCCCCCAAGCAACCAATCAGCAGGCCTAAGATTTCTACTAATTTTCTCCCAAATGCCAAGTTCTCTGAAGATCGAACCTTTCATGCACATGAAAGATTTCTGACGGTAAATGCCCGTAAGGTTTTTATCCTTAGACGGGAAGTCGTAGACTTGCAGTAAAAACACTTTCACAAAGAAATATCAATTTCTTAAAAATTTTTCGGAGTTCTAATCAGCAAAATCACCTATGGACGATTTAAAGTGGCCCCTACTCAATTCAGAGCCAAAATCATACTGCCTGTCGTGTCGAATTTCGGTTTCTTAAATAGACGACCGCGCGGTGGGCGGGGCCTATCGGAGTTCGACCGGGAGATATACTCTCCGGCTCAGTTTCTTCATTTGCTTCCCGATCGACGAGAACTTGGACATTTTGGCAATTTTTCGTCGAAAATATCAGTTTTACCTGCATATTATAACACAGTTTGGCGATTTATTCAGTATTCTCTTGGCATTCAAGCGAGAGCGTTGTCTGATGTTAGCAGAATTTTGTCTTGAAGTGGTGAACTGAGTAGCCATTTTCGATAAGACAAATAAAAGTTACTGGAAATAATATTCTTTGAATATATTTCAACCAATACTTTTAAGTATTCACCTAACCTTTTGAAAGCTTTGCTTTAGAAGTTTTTCTTCGAGTGACCTTTCAATAATCTTACCAGTTTATTATACCGTGTGTCTATAAAGTAACCCCTGTTTACTTTTGAACGGATTGGAATTTTCGCATGAATTTTTTTTTGGAGGAAGTGCAGTTCATAAGCTACTTTGTTTCGAGAAAAAAAATTGTCTATCTTTTAAACGACGCCATTTTGAAAGAATTTTTCAAATGGCATGGGGGGTCAAGTGATACCTCATTCGAAACGTCTTACAATGCTCTATACGTCCCCAAAGTTTCAAACAAAAATATACTTCCAAAACAAAATGGTGGTACATAATGTAAGAACTCTCTTAGAGTAACCCCACCCATGTTAACTTTTGAACGGATTGGAATTCTGTTTTGAATTTTTTTTGGCTTAATAGTAGTTCATAAGCTTCTTTTTGACAACAAAAAACTTTCATTTAATGATACCAAAAGAGATTTGATGATTTTACTACAGCTCATTAATAGCAATCGAAAAGATCCCCATATGGCAGAGCTATAACATTATGTACCGCCATTTTGTTTTGGATGTATATTTTTTTTGAAATTTTGGGGACGTATAGAGAATTGTAAGACGTTTCGAATGAGGTATCACTCAACTCCCCATGCCATTTAAAAAAATTCTTTCAAAATGGCGTCGGGCCGCCATTTTGGAAGATAGACATTTTTGTCGTCAGAAAAAAGCTTATGAACTGCTTTTCCTCCAAAAAAAAATTTCATGCAAAAATTCCAATCCGTTCAAAAGTTAACAGGGGGGGTGGGTTACTTTATGGACACACTGTAGTATTCACCAAATTCCCATTTTATTCGTATTATATTATTGATGAACAATGTCTGCAAACTCAATTGTTTTATCATACAAAACCATTACCACCACCACGCATATTTAAACTTATACGAATATATTACAGAGCAACTTTTTTTGCACTACCTCGTCAGTTTGTTCATGCTTTTCATTTAATTTATGCTTATTGGCGCTTAACATTTTCATTTTATTATATCCTGGCTTGGTCTTTAATTCATGAGCACTGTTGTTACTAATTTTTTAATACTTTGTATTGAATATTTGAGATTTCTACTTTTGTAGTCAGGGTTATGAACTTTGGACATATAATAAAATAATAAAAAAGTCAACAAGTCATTACTGTCAATTTACTACACAAAATAACGTTTATATGGAGAAATTCGGTATAAAGACAATAAAACGAAACAATGGTTTCAACAAGCACTCTGAATGAGCTCCTGGATAGACTACAGATACAAACATTGAGTCAAATGATCTATTGATTTTTGGATTGTTTGTTATTTTTTTCGTGCTGCTTTTTCTTTTCCTTTACGTTTCTCTGCTATATAAATTTGTTCAAATGAGTACTGCAAGGTGAATGCCTTGAAGCATTTATTCGTCAGAGCCTTACTGTCATCAGATATATTTCGTTATTATATTCATGTAACTAAAATGGCATTTAGAAAAGGATACCGCTCTAAGAGATCGATTAATCACAATCTGTCATTTATTCAAACTATTGAAAACTTCACCAGGTTTTTGTATATACATTACTATGGTTATTATTTGATTACAGTGATTCATTGATTCATGAAAACGTATCTGAATGACTAGGTCTTTGTCTGTCAACTGAAATTATCACTTTAACATAAGAGAAATCAACTAAAATTATTCAATTTTGTTGTTTCAATATGAATTCGTAGCAAAAGTACACCATATACTGTTATGAAAAATAGAATGAATTTCACGGAAAATGAAAAGATATAAGATAACCAATATTTGGCCTGTTTTATTTCTTTGTTTATGTTGAATTTTAATCCTGTTAGTTCATCCTGAGTAATAGAAAACATTGTATCTTAGATCAAAAGTTCACTTTCAGACAATAACATTCATTGTTCAAAATTCATTTTTTTAACAACAAGAACGTCCTGTAGAGCATTTTGGAAAGCAAGGAGAGTAGTGTCAAGAATGACAGTTGAAAAGAAAAGTAAAAAAGTAAAGATTGCAAGAGAATAGAAACCTTAATATGTTTGAAAACTGAAAGAAGTAGATTTATATGGATGTATAATATGTTAGAGATAAGGTGTGCAAATAAAAAATAGTGCGAAACGAAAATAATAAATAAAACATTCAGTGACGCGAAATAATAAAATGTGATTGGTGTTGAAAAGATGAAAATTTGGGAGACTGTTGCCAGGAGACGACCACGAGACGACGAGATAAGAATTTCTGAAAAGCAGAAAAACTAAATGAAAACTATAAAATACAACTGAAATTAAGAAGAAATTGAACAACAGACGATTTTGAAGTAACAGTAGGAAAAGCCAAGCAGAAATAAACAGAAATGAAAACACAAAAACTACGTACCTGAAGTAAATAGAATCCCTGAAAGAACTGCGAACGAGACCACTGGAAAAACATTTATGCTAAAGGTATTTATAAGTCCAATTTCTTTTGGTACCCTTTTTCATTATCTGGAGCCCAGCAGAAAAGCAGATAGCTGATATAACACCACAAACTATTTATAACCGTGCGGAACTGATTCTAAAATTTATTCACTGACTTTCATTGCAATTTTTCGAACTTTTATTAGTAATAAGTATTTGAAAATGGAAATTGAACCTATTTTTATCATTTGTTATTCATAACCTTAATTTGTTGGTAACTGAGTCATTACAAAGCCATCTATCGGAATTGTATTGTACCAACAGAATAGGCCAGTTACACAATAAGTCCAGGCTAGAAAAATAGAGGGCGTTCAATTTACGTTTGAAAAAGAATATAGAGTATAATAGTTCACAGAATTGTTTACTAGGATAATATCTCAGGGTTTATTAAATAAGAAGTGAGATTTTCAGTCTGACCAGGTTTTTATTTGAACACAAAGAATAAAAGTCAATCATTAAAATTTATCAATCGAGTTTTGACTATCATTTTGTTGAAAATTTTCTAATATTGCATATCAAATCATAACTATACAAGGCAGTCCACGTTCCAGAATCCTACTGAGAACAAGAGTTTTCTTGTGTTCACCGGCTGAGCTGAAAAAGGAAAGAAGATATAAGCGAGGAAAGGTAAAACTGGTAAAATAAAGGTTTGTGAGCTAGGGCATTTCAAAGAATAAAAAGTTTATTTAAAAAAAAACAAAAAAATAAAATAAAAAAATTTCATTCTATTTTTTTAAAACAGTCACATTTCGATTTACAAAAAACAAAATACTAACAACAAATAACAAAAATTAACAAACACACAACATATAATATCACAACAATACATTACGTGTTCATAAACTCCCCTAGACACTTGTCTTTCAAAAATTCGTTCAGCTGCGCCGCACTCGTGCTTACTCGTTACCCAAAACCAATAGTATATAGATACTGCAAACATACTCAATATATCTCTCAAAATGTGTTTTGTTCATTTTAATTTTTTACTCATTGGTCTATGGTATTTGGCAGAATGAAAGTTTCAAGAATGGATCGACTATCGCTAAAACAATACAGAATCCACCGGCACTACTGACATAAAAGGTTGAGTTGACAAACAGCAAATTGATGACACTCCGTCCATTCTATTTGAAAGATTATTATTATTATAATAATAATAAGTGCCCAAGGGTTCTGTTTGTAAGCGCAGTTGAGACATAAATCAACATTTTTCAGATGAATCGTGGGATATCTTTGAACCAAAATTTACTTTTGAGTTGAATAATGTTCTTGATAAAATCAAAAAATATTTTTCGTTGTAATTGCAGACAAACCCGTAGTGGTAGAATATGAATGAATCGTGACATTTTCTCTTTATCTAAAGGATAATAGCGCATGTGGTATACTTTATTCAACGTCAACTTTCCCCATGAATATTCATCATAATATCTTTGGTTTATAATTGCTTGACCAATTTTGGCCTTCATGTCACCTATAGCGGTTTCCATAAATGCCATTCGTCTAATTCAAAACATTCAGTGCTCATTCTATTAGGAATTTTTTTGAATTTCAATAACCTTTACTAGAATTACACAAGGATGTTAGTTTATTTACTAGCAAAACTTTTGCTAAATTTAATCGACTACCTGTATACAGGTATACTTCACATAAAAAAAGATATAAAACCATTCCAAAAACAAGATCATCAATGAAATTTCTAAATTTTTTCATTTGCTTTTGTATTAGCTCTAGTTTAGACGGATGCCAATAATTTTCCTTCAAATGCCCTTTTTTGCTGCAATGGGTACATTTCCTTGCTTGCTGGCTTCACTGTCACTAATCATAACTGAAAACTGTCCTTTACGTATTAAAAGACAATCTTCCTCACACAACTTTATTCCATCACCATCACAAACGTAATGAATAAACTCACCTAATAATTCCCAACACCATGAATAATAATCATATGACTAACATCTGGCCAATAACTGATACACTTATCTTGCAGTCTGTAACTCCGGTTACAAATAAATAAATACCGGGGTTACGTCGTGGTTACGTCCAAGCTAGAGCACTCTAACACTTCATTCTGGAAGTACCCAGTTGTACCTAGCAAGAAGGGTGGGTTGGTTACAAACAGATCTACAGCGTGAACCACGGTCGATGGTAGGTTAGTCGTTTCTGGAAAAAGGCAACGCAGGATTTTTCTGAAAATTCTACCGATCTAAAATATTTTCAACATTGCCACGTTGCCGCTTCTATCAAATGCCCTGCACCTTTATTATTTTAAATAGAACACCTCGTATATTGACACATTTTTAGAATCGCCCTTTTATTATTATACTTTTTTGTTGATAATGCCCTTTACCTATCTGTATCGATTTTCGAGATAAAAATTTATTTGTGTTAAATATGGTCCAAAACAGCCCTAATTGAAATTAAGTAAATTATAGTACTCCCAATTCATGAAAAGTTGATATTTTGGTAGTAGTTTGTACAAACGCAAAGTATTTAATTTACACCAAGAAATCGACTACATGTCATACAGGGCCTGCTAAAATTACTATTATTCCGTTATGCATGAAAGTGATCAAAAGTTCCTTTTTTCAAACGAAACTCCCTGTATATCACTCGATAAATTGAAAGATGAAGAAAAATGCTCTGAAATGATAAATCATGTACCCATATCTGAATCGTCAAGTTTTCTTATTTTTTAGGAAATATTATTTTTTAAAGAATTGAATTTTAGGCAGCCGTAGAAATTATGGTGACAGTTTGGTGACTTTCATATGAAGTTAATAAATAATTATTGACGGCGTTTCAAAAAATCTCCCAAAATGAATGCAAATATTGATTATTCAAACGAAATTCTTGTGAAATTATTTATTATATACGGGCAATGTAATCGGATCATTGCCAGAACATGCAGAAGATTAAATGTAATGAAATATAAGGGATTTTATCCTGAGAAAAAAAATTGTTGCAGAGAGCTTTTGATTAGAAAAGTGAGTAATGGTTGAATATAGTTTGATTGAATTGAAGTATTGATGAATCGCAATTTTTTTTTAAATTATGAAAAGTAAGGTTACTCACTCGTCAGGTTTACAAGAGCCGTTGAAAGATGTTTTTATGGCCTTAAAAGAGCAGTAACGCCATACAATTATCTTGTAAGGGATGTTGTAAACCTGGCTTGTAAGTAACCTCACTGTTCATAATTTTCAAAAAAAAATATTTTTTTCGGCAACCATCCGGAAAGTGTTCACTTCCCGGACAATTTTTCTTTGGGAAAGTAGCACTTCCCGGCCTAGTCCGGGAAGTACGTACTTCCCGGACTAGGCCGGGAAGTGCTCAAATTTCAATACAAATATTAATATAAATAAGAATTAGAATGTTTCTGTTGGTACCTATCTTCTGTTCGAATTTCAATATATAATACAAATAAGAACTGAAATGTTCGAAATATTCAGATTTGGAATCGTTTCATCCGGTTAACAGATGGGTGAAAGTCGACCCCTCTTCGTCTCTTAGACTAAATGCGTCTCATTGATTTGTTATTCTACATGATTGCCGAAAAAAAAGTGTACGCAACACGTCCGAAAACAGTTTTTTTTGGACTCGTAGACTTCCAGGACTCGCTAATGCTCGTCCTAGAATTTGGTCTACTCGTCCAAAAAACAGTATTTTCCGGACTTGTTACGTAAATTACTATTTTCGGCAACCATCTGGCAAGTGTTCACTTCCCGGGAAGTACGTACTTCCCAGACTAGACCGGAAAGTGATCGAATTTTAATATAAATATTGATATAAATAAGAATTGGAATGTTTCTCTTGGTAACTATCTTCTGTTCGAATTTCAATATTTAATACAAATAAGAACTAAAATGTTCGAAATGTTCAAATTTGGAATCACAGCCAGTGTAGTTTACTCTTGATCAAAATTCTATTTTTTGGAAATTTAGAATTTTGATAACTCGAATTCCAATTTTTATGAAGAATAATTTTTCTGACAAATCGATAATAAAAAGTTTCCTATTGTGCAAATTTTTGAAACTCACTGTATATAGTCATTACCACCTTTTGATAGGCAACCCATTTTAGGCGTATTCGTCTATTCATGTAACTTCATAAAAAGTATGTTTCATCCGGTTAACAGATGGGTGTGTCTCTTTGATTTGTTATTCTACATGGTTGCCAAAAAAATAGTTTACGAAACACGTCCGAAAATAGTTTTTTTGGATTCGAATTTGGTCAGTGTTTCTGGACTGGTACGTAAATTACTATTATTCAAAACCTACTTGAATATGATCAAATTATTTTCAATCATTACTCACTTTCAGGTAAGCACTGATTATGACTGTTCTGGTTGAAAGCACGAACATTTTTTTCCTCCAAATATATTCATACGTACACACAGCTTGAAAATTTCACAATAATGAAAAATATCGTATGATGATACACGTGAACCAGTGTATTTGAATCACTTGCAATGTTAATGACACACCGATTCGCGTTGTGGCTCCAAACTAGTTGCGCATGCTTTAAAGTCTCACTTGTACACTTGAATCATTTCAGTAATTATAGGGAGGCCATTGCCTCAACCAGGCAAATTGCCAGTACTTGTATCTTAATTTTCCATTTCATATTCATATCATAAATGACATTATGTTTGTAATTTAGTTAGAAGTTTGAATATCAATAATTTTCTTTCGCAATATTGATGTCACTAGAAAGATATATTTTTGATGCTGATAATTGAAACCGATCACAAGTGGAATGAATGAAGACCAGTTATGGGATTGTTCAACATCAGTTATATTCATTTAGTATATTCTTTAGGAAAGTTCTGAATGCTACCTCATCAACATAAAGCATATGGCTGTACTTACATGATTTTTTCTTTAAATTGATACTTCTAATTATAAATAATGAAGAAATACAAATATCTATGGAAGTTAAACCAAACTCTAACGATAATAACAAGCCACATATTACCAATACTCATTATCTCAGTGGTTGGTTGGTTAAAGGCTGACGAGCGAGATACCGGGTTTACCTTGAGGTTTCCCTTAACACTGAGACCAGCTGGGGTCTATTGTATTGTTTTGTCGTCAGTGGTTCCTAGTCAAATGGTCTTGTGTTTTTCACCAGGTTTAGTAGTCTATTTACTAGGTGTTTCGGATTTATGCCTGTTTCTAGGTTGATCTGTCTGAATAGTCTGTTGCACTTGTAGAGCAGCGCGTCGCATACGAAGATAATGTGAGAGGCTGTTTGCTTCTCGTCACCACAGAGTCTACAGTCCACGGTTTCTCTATTCATTCCCATGGTATGTAGGTGTTTCTTAAGGCCGCAGTGTCCGGTTAGTAAGCTGGTGATCGTGCGTATCTTAGATCTGTTGAGGTTGAATGTGTCGGCCATCAGTGTTTGGATCAGGTGCCTCACGATGGCTGTGCTGTGTCGATGCCCTTCGATTTGTTCCCAATATGTTTGGTGTTTTGATTTCTTCCACTCATTAATTAGGTTTCCGCATCGGGTTTTGCTAATTCCAAACGCTGGTTCTGGACCTGTGAAACGTGATACAGATGCTTCCTTTTGCAAGTTGGTCTGCTGTTTCATTGCCTTCAATTCTCCTATGTCCGGGCACCCACACAAGTGTAACCTTGTTGCGTTTTGGCAGTTCATTGAGGCTCTGAAGACATTCCCAGACTTGCTTTGACTGTGTTGAGTTCAGAGCTTTTATAGCGCTCTGGCTGTCAGAATGTAGATGTGTTTTCTTCCATACCCACGGTCTAGATTCATCTGTATGCATGTCCTTATGGCATGTATCTCTGCTTGGAAAACTGTGGTGTTGTTGCCAAGTGGGACTATTACGTTCCTTTTTGGCCGCACCCCGTATATTCCTGCACCTGTTCCTTCATCTGTTTTTGAACCATCTGTGTACCAGATAATGTTTCCAGATGATAGTGATTCTACTCCCGAGTCCCATTCATTCCACTTGAGCTGCGTTCTGAATGGTTTTTCGTACGAGTATTGTGGTAGCATGTAGTCTGATATAATTTCCAGTTCGGTAATGTTGACTTCATGGATGATTTTGGTTTGCCCAGTTTGTGGTTGGGTTATCCAATTACCTGTTTGTTTAAGTCTGTATGCACTCTTCCTCGTCTCATCATCTCATTAAATATAGATGTATTTCTACGGAGTATCCGGCAGATCATAAAAAATAGAAAACAGAAATAATCGGTCTTCCCCAGAAAACCAGTTCTCCATCGATTTTTCAAAGTTTGCAGTGTTCCAACTTTCAGAAAATTGAGTATTGGAAGCAATTCATTCATTCAACTCTGATTCAGCTGACAGTCACATGCAATATTTCGTTAGTCATAGCTCACGAGATTCAGAACAGATACTTGTTTCATGTGTTACCAAATTGTGTAACTTCGTTCTTACTGGTATAGTTTTTTCAGAATACTTTTTGGTGTTTCACTTTGCGCTCTTCGGAAAAAATATGGGTGAGATCGACCGATTGCTGTTGGTACTTTTTATCGCAGAAAACTTTGATCCAGGTGAATAAAAATGTAACTAGTGCCATTGTTACGCCCAATACATTTTGGTTTTAGAACCCCAGGTGGATGTAAAGCTGTTGCTCACGCTGTTCGCAGATACATCAGTCTACATACAAATCCTAAAAAGAAAATATTCCTCAAACTAGATTTATAAAATTATTTCAATGATTGATGAGACATCATGCTTTATTAAGTTAAAGATTTATTTTCTGGATCATAGTTTTTGAGTAAGAGTTACAACTCGTGTCCATATTGCAGTTCTGATAGGTATCTGTTATTTTTTTTTTTTTTAAATGTGATCCTTGAGGACCAGACCTCTTTTACCTGACCGTCGATGAACTCATGAGAAGTGTATTTTCTGAATTCAACTGATGGAATTTAGACGATGGTTGTTTTGCACATAGTTTCAAAATAATTTGAAAGTATAACCTGTTATTCGAAACTTCATGGAATCGGATTGAATTTCGATAAATGCAAGATGGTAACATTTTAAAGTTTTGAAAAATTTCTGATTCAGAAAAGACAGAATGATTGGGTATACTTACCAGACATGTTGTATTTTTTCTTCTTTAGACACCCTCAGATGTTTCTCCGCTTGGACCAGTCTGTCAGAGCTTGAATAATTTGATTTTTTTTTTCGATACACGATAGAATTTTTATTAATCAATGATTTCAACGATAGAGCTTGGATTCAAACTACACTTCATATAAACCTTTGCGGATTGCGACTAAGCACGGCTTCTTCTTCAGCGATACCTACTTTTTTGTCATCAGCAAATAGCGTTTATGATCTCATTAATTCCATTTCCTCTCCGATTATTGTCGTCATGAAGGACCCTTTGCTAATGGTAAATTACTTCAGAATTCATCAACTGACCCTCCATAAATGATTAAAATAGTTTGGTATTGTTCTCTGTTCAATATTATAAATGGTAAAATTATGATATCTACCAATGCACGTAAGTAGGGCGTCTGAAGGTTGCCATGGTCAAGGAATCTGGTGTTTGAATAAACGCTTTATACACCAAGCAATAGAACATAAAATAAGCGAGTTTTTTTGCAAAAATACTAGTAAGAAACCGACTATGCCATCACATGAGAGACAATCCGTAGTAATATTTTGATAATTTTTCGACTCGCAACTGTCATTTAATAATTTGTTGTAAACATTTAAATAACAAAAAACGCGTTTTTTTTAAATTTTTTTGCTTAGAAAATGAAAACTAATGAAGCAATATGGTTGCTCCAAAGAAAAGAATTGTAGATAATTGAAATACAAACAAAATGGAATGATTTACGACCCGGTCGGATCATTAAAAACGGAGAAAAACTGGAATAACCGTAAAATTTTGCGATTTTTTGAAAAATTCATAACTCCGCCATTTAAAAAATTTAGTTTTGGCACAATTGCAAATTAATTTTTTTTTGCACTATCTTGCAGCAGTCCTGGTGCTCTATTGATAGCTTGATTTAAATTTCTCAAACATATTATAAAGGTAGAAGTATAGTACTACAAAATGTATATTCTCATTTTGCGCTACAATGGTACGAAATGGGTGAAAATGCATGCAAACTTGACTGAACACGGCCGAGCCCGCGTTAGCTCCGAGTATTAGGAGAGTCCGGGAGATGAGAGGAATTCTTCTAATGAATGGGTTACGTAATAATACGCTTTCCCTCATCTCCTGATCTCTCCTACCACTGGACCGCTTCCACCAGCTCGTCCGGTTTCTGTCATGTTTGCAAGCATTTTTCACCCATTTCGCAGCCTTTTATCGCAAAATTAGAATATACATTTTGTTGTACTGTACTTCTACTTTCAAAATCAGTTTTAGAAATTGAAATCACTTAACCATCCAGGCACGCTGCAAGATAGTGCAAACAAAATTCAAATTGCAATTGTGCCAAAACTAATGAATCATCAGAGTTTTATGCACACATAAAGTGCACATGATTTAATACTTTCATAAGAAGGGTCAACCCTATTTTCTGAAAAATGGCGGAGTAATGAATTTTTGAAAATACCGTAAAATTTTCTGGTTTTTCCGGGTTTCCTCCGTTACTAATGATCCAATCTGATTGTAAAATATTCCATTTTGTTCGTATTTCTATAATTTACCATCTTTTTCATTGGAGAAACCACATTGCTTTATTAGTTCCCATTTTAAAAGCAAAACTATTTGGAAAAAAACGTTTTTTGTTAGTTAAATGTTCATAATAAATTAATAAATGACATTTGCGAGTCGAAATCATAACAGAATATGAATACGGACTGTATTTCATGTGATGACACAGTCAGTTTTCTACTAGTATTTTTGTTAGTTGAAAATGCTCTATTGATTGGCCTATTACCGGCTTCAGACTTTATTTTCTGGCGAATTTTTTAGAATTGCAGTTGTTCTGAGGGTTAACCTCATAAATGGATGGATGGATAGTTCATTAACCACGTTATGTATAAAAAACAACATTTGTAGCAAGCCAAGACAAACATGTTTGAACTACACAAACAGATGAATAACAAACATTTGAAATGAATAAAAATTGAAAAAACAATAATGTGAACAGTTCAAATAAAAGAGTAACAAAGTAGGTATCTAACAAACATTTCATTTACG